>CAMZMU010000063.1:98766724-99139866 GCA_947311845.1 Poa pratensis
TTTTTCGGTCGAGATCTGCCAAGGTGTATGTGCGTCTATGTGTCCCATTTTTTTCGTATGACAGAAACGTGCAAATTTTTATTTTTAATCTAGACAGACATAAAATTTGTTTGCAGGTCGCCGCTTACTGGTCCTGCCGTCCTTACGGTTAAGGTCAGTTCCGTTGAGATCGGATTGGGCTTTATTGGCGTGGTTTTCTTAGAAGAAGGAATACACGCCATTTAAGCCGGCTGGAAGATCGTGGTTGTTGAAGCTCATTGATGTCGACCGCCTGTTTCAAGAAGTGCATTTTTTTTTTGCGAAACACAGTACAACGCAGGCGCTCATATACACGCGCACACACTCACCCCTATGAACGCACGCAACGCACACCCTACCCCTATGAGCACCTCCGAGAGACCGAGTTGGCGGGTCGAGTCTTGAGATTGACGAAGTCACAACGGGCGCCTCGCTATCGATGGGAACGTCGCCTCCCACTGAAGAATATTCCGCCTTAAATGAGAAACACTAGCGTCAAACATGGGGTTTGAACTCTGGTGGGCTGGGGGTACAACCACCCTCCTAACCATCTTGCCACAGGCAAGTTCTCGAGTGCATTTAATTTGCATTCGTTCTGATTCCATCTGGAAAGCCGGCACGACACCAACACCTGTAGACAACACTAAATAATACTCTAGTCGTCCTGTAAACAGTAGATGTTGATATTTTAACATTATATATATTTATTATTAGAGATGTCTGATTACATCTGGAAAGTCGGCAACACCACACGGTAGATATAACTAAATAATACTTGATGCTGACCCTTTTAAGATATATTTTCACATTATATACATTTAATATTATAGATGTTGATATGTTTTCGTATATACTTGGTCAAACTTTGAAAAGTTTGACTCTGAAAAAACCCAGAAGGCGAAGTAAATAAAAAGGAAGGGAATACGTCACGATCCTTCAACATGATTTTGATAGGACTATTTTTACACTTCGGGGAACGATTGTCAATTGTCATATGCAATCCAAGAGAAACCAGAGCCTGCCCCTAAACTATACAGTGGCCAGTGTGGCGTGGAGACAGCATGCCCCCATTAACCATGTACTGGCTAAAGTTGGTCAGTAAGCTTAACTCGCTAAAGATGGTCAGTGTGAATTATTACAGGGTTATATGGATTGTTGTCGAGGTTGTGAAAAATCATTGACAACATGGATGTAATTTTTCGCTCTTTTAATAAGTTAATGAGGGCACGTCACGGTACTGACTAGAAGGTTTAGGAAAAAGATAAGCAAGCGAGGGCAGAGAATGTGGGTAAGGGAGTGGCAGGTATTGTAGGGTGTGGTGAAAAGTTCCTCTCCCTCCATTCTCCTTCTGTTTCTTGTCCATATTAATTACCGTATTGGTCTCATGGTAGGCCCCAACTATCCTAGACAGTCCACCTAGGATACTTGGCTGCAAGGCCCTTCCTTGGGAAGCCTTGGAGGCACATTCCTTCCTTGAGAAGCCTTAGAGGCAAGTTCCTTTTCTAGGAAGCCTTCGAGTAGTAATATACATGATTCCCTAGCGGCCCCAAAGTGGCATTTGATCCTCCTCTTTGAGACGACGGGACGGCCTTGCGGATTTTTTCTGTTGGAAATAGAACTATCTTACCTTCTTTTAAAGATGCCCCACCCCGGTGTGCCGATGAGACGGCTTGACCGCGTTAACCATGCACCGGCTCAAAACCGCTTGCTTCAGCTGAATAAGCACCCCTAAATCTGAAGTTGGCTGACCAAGGGCGAGTGTCTCGGTCTGTGTCGCGTATCGGAACGCGGACACCGGGATGCTAGGCACCCCCTAGTTGTTCGGTAGGATGGCGCGGGGTGATCCGAAATCGGTCCCCAGGCGCAAGCACAAGCACACAAAGATTTACCAGGTTCAGGCCGCGTTGCCATGGAACACCCTACGTCCTACTTGTCTGAATGTATTGTGGTGGTGGATTACAATGTGAAGCTTGAAGACCTACTCTACTCTCGTCGGCGAAGGAGGAACGAACCCGAGAGGTTCCCGGGTGTTCGTCCTCCAAGCCCCGACTCTAGGTGGAAAGCCAAAGAGGATGACAGTGCTAGGGCTTTGCCTTCTTCTCCAATGTGTTGTCCCTTTCTCTAAATGTCCATGGACCTCTTTTTATAGTTCAAGGGATTGTCGAGGTGGCGCTCGGAGGCTACCTTCGTGGCAGCGCAACGCCGTGCTGCCCTCCATGCCGTCTGCTCCGCCGGAGTTGAGGGGCGGCTGGTCATGTCTTGTCACGAATCCTTGCGTCGCGTCGAGCCCCTCGCCTGCGCCGGGTAGACGACGCGTGAAGTCTCATCGATGTCTCGCCTGCGGCGGACAGTCGGCGCGTGAGGTCTTGTCAGTGACGCCTGCCGGGCTTGGCGTGCCTGCCAAGCGATCCCTGCCGCGGCGGAGGCGCGAGATGTGCCCACCCTGTTGCTGGTCCCCGCCTGTCCCGGGGAGGCTGCATCCTTCCCGGGATGCCAGCAGTGGTCCTCCTAGTGAGGGGATCCTATGTGTTCCCACAGCCTGTACAGTGGGGGTCTTCTGCAGTTGACGCCGCTCTCCTGTGGCATGCCCGTCTGTTCCTGGCGCGGCGGGCCGGGTTCGCGCGCCAGGAGCACAGGGAACCCCGTTTCTCGAACGCCGACAGTCTGTGTTTTTTTTCTTCTGCCACGCTATGGCAGTAGCCGGTGCGAGTATATTTTTTAGAAACAACAATATAAACGGTGAGAGTATCGCAAATATTTTGTGATGGCGCCGCCATGTCGAACACGTCAAGAGTGACACATGAACACAGGCTTAAGACTCTTCCTACCTCATGCCGGTTTCGGTAAACCATTCCTAAACTCCTGCTACTATATTTTGGACGAAGCGAGACGATCTGCAGACGTCGTATGGCCTACAACTGAAAGACATCATGACGTTCGCTCGTGCTCCAGCTCTTTCATTCACACCGTGTTTTCTTTAGACGATTCGACCATAGAACTTAGCGCATACGAGCATCAGGCCGGTTTACGCCCTACTGTCGCCTTTAGTGGGTGATTTAAACTGTAATTCCAATGACGTTAGAGTAATCAAGTTGTAAGATATTTCACGATAAACATTAGCATATATTGGTTTACATCACAGATCAGACCATTACATCGGTACCATAAACGAACATGCATACAGACCACTACGTAGGCAAATTCAACTCTTGGTCTACTTGGATAAGTCGGTTGTCTTCTTGGGCGACTCGGCGATCTTCTTCGCGGTCTTCTTCTAGAGGAACGGTCTTCTTGGGTGTTTCGGTAGTCTTCTTCGCTCTCTTCTTCGGGAGGAGCGCCGAGTGGATGTACGGTACCACCCCTCTTTGCGCGATGGTGACGCCGGTAAGAAGCTTCTTGAGCTCCTTGCCGATCATAATGGAAATATGTAGATTCCTTGGAGTGATGATACGTTTCAAACGTATCTATAATTTCTGATGTTCCATGTCGATATTATACCAATTGTTACATGTTTTATATACATTTCATAGCATTTTTATGCATTTTCTGGGACTAACCTATTAACAAGATGCCACAGTGCAAGTTCCTGTTTTCTGTTGTTTTTGTATTCCAGAAAAGCTAGTCTGGAAATATTCTCGGAATTGGACGAAACTTGGACAGAACCTCCTATTTTTCCAACACGAAGACGGAGTCCAGAGGAGACACGGAGGAGAGCCACGTGGCGCCCACACCATGGGGCCGCGCGGGCCCCCCTGCCGCGCCGTGGGGTGGTGTGGGGCCCTCGTGGCTCCGCAGCCGCCGCCCTTTCGCCTATTTATTCCTCCCGACGCGAAAACCCTAAATACCCGAGCCATTATCCACGAAAAGTTCCAGAGACGCCGCCGCCGTCAACCCTAGCTCGGGAGGGTTCAGAAGCTCTTCCCGGCACCCTGCCGGAGAGGGGAATCATCACCGGAGGGCTCTACATCACCATGCCTGCCTCCGGAGTGATGCGTGAGTAGTTCATCCTTGGACTACGGGTCCATGGCAGTAGCTAGATGGTTGTCTCTCCACTTTATGCTATCATGTTTAGATCTTGTGAGCTGCCTATCATGATCAAGATCATCTTATTGTAATGCTACATGTTGTGTTTGCTGGGATCCGATGAATATTGAATACTATGTCAAGTTGATTATCAATCTATCTTATATGTTATTTATGATCTTGCATGCTTTCCGTTACTAGTAGATGCTTTGGCCAAGTAGATGCTTGTAACTCCAAGAGTGAGTATTTATGCTAGATAGTGGGTTCATGCCTCCGGTAATCTGGGAGAGTGACAATAACTTCTAAGATTGTGGATGTGCTGTTGCCACTAGGGATAAAATAACCGATGCTTAGCTTAAGGGTACGCCGTTAGGTCTAATGCATTTGTTTACTTTACGCACATTACTTAATGCAATTATCCGTTGCTTGCAACTTAATACCAACGGGGAACTCGGTATGACAACCTGGCGGTGGATTATTAGTCATAGACGCTGTTGGATAACGGTCTATGTATTTTGTCGTAATGCCCACATGAATATCATAGTAATCATCATGTCATATATATGCATTGTTATGCGCTCAATATTTTGTCAATTGCCCAGCTGTAATTTGTTCACCCAGCATGTTAGTTATCTGTTATGGAGAGACACCACTAGTGAACTGTGGACCCCGGTCCATTCTTTTACACTGATAATACAACCAACTGCAAACACTGTTCCTTTTCATTCTCTGCAATTTACTACTGTTTTCCACACCATACGTTTAATCCTTTGTTTTCAGCAAGCCGGTGAGATTGACAACCTCACTGTTTCGTTGGGGCAAAGTAGTTTGATTGTGTTGTGTGCAGATTCCACGTTGGCGCCGGATTCCCTGGTAGCGCCGTGCCATATTCCGCCACAACAACCTTCCGAAGTGATTTCTTGCTCCTACTGGTTCGATTAAACCTTGGTTTCATACTGAGGGAAAACTGCTGCTACACTGCATCATACCTTCCTCTTGGGGTCTCCCAGCGAACGTGTGATCCACGCAATCAAGCATATTTTCTGGCGCCGTTGCCGGGGAGCAGAAGCACTTCGGTTCAGCAACCTCCTTGCCTTCCTTCCACACGCCATATTTTCTGACGCCATATTGGGAAGCAAGAGGATTTCTGCAAGGGGAGTTTCACGCTTCCAATCTCTTTACTTTGTTATTGTCTTGCTTAGTTTATTTTTATTTAGTCTTGTTTGCTTTATTTATCAAAAACACAAAAAAATTAGTTACTTGCATTTAGTTTATTTTCTGTTTAGTTTCTGTTATTTCATCATGCTTCTCCCTAAGTATACTTTAAAAGACATATCTGTGGGTAGTGGGTCTATCATTGGAAGAGATAACATTGAGGAATTCTTGGGTCACATTAGTAGGCTTAAAGATTTTGAAGATAGACCCTTGGTAGAACTTGCTCCAAATTATGAAATTGCTACAGCTTCTCTAGTTCACATGTTGGAAGCTAGGTTTGTCAATCTGAATCCTATAATGCAGCATATGTTCCTTAAACTTCATGATATGGAAGATGGTGAAAAGAAAGATTTTGTTCTAGAAACCTTGCTTAAAGAATTTGGTGATGTTGCTAAGAAGCTAGAAAAGTTTTTATTCGATATAAGATGCTTGGCTATTATATTGATGTTACTAATACACTTGAGAAATTGGAAAAAGAGAGGCTTAAATACACTAAAGAAACTAATTATGAGGGGGAAGTTAAGATACCAATACCTTTTAAGCTTGTAGGCATGCATGAGGAACTAGAAAAGAATTTTGATTGGATTGTTCCTGAAAATTTATTTGATGAGGATAGTGTGCCTAAAAGTAATGAAAAAGGAGTTTCTGAAACTTATATAGATAAGATACAATGCATTGTTGAGAAAACTTCCAACCTTTCTGTTGATGCTTCTTCACTTGGAAACACTTGATTCTTACTTTCTGCGCCTAGCTGAAAGGCGTTAAAGAAAAGCGCTTATGGGAGACAACCCATTATTTTATTTCTGCAATTTTTTTGAGTCAAGGAGTTGTTTACTTCTGTAACAATTCCTTTGTATCTTTATTTTATCGCATTGTTGTGCCAAGTATTGCCTCTAATAGGAAGATGATGCTAGATTTGGATTTCTGCGCAGGAACAGATTTCTGCTGTTCACCGTTTTAATTCTGTAAAATCACAGAAAAATTATTTAAATCTGAAATGTTTTGTGCGTGATCCTCAGATATGTACGCATCTTTCGTTAGTTTAAAGTTTTTCGATCTGAGCAACGTAAGTGTCTCGAAAAAATTCGTCTTTGCGGACTGTTCTGTTTAGACAGATTCTGTCTTTTATTTTTCGCATTCTCTCTTTTACTAGTGTTGAGTGGAATTCTTTTTTAGGGTGAAGAGCTTCACATAACATCAGTGGCAGTAGCTAATGTTAAAAGTAACGGTCATGTTTGTGTCCTTATAGAACATGTGAGTTTTTTATTGTGCACTAACCCTCTAATGAGAATTACTTTGAGTTTGGTGTGGCGGAAGTTTTCAAGGGTCAAGAGAGAAGGATGATATAATGTGATCAAGAAGAGTGAAGAGCTTAAGCTTGGGGATGCTCCCATGGATCACCCCATCAAATTTCAAGAAGACTCAAGCGTCTAAGCTTGGGGATGCCCAAGGCATCCCCTTCTTCATCAGCAACTTATCAGGTCATCTCTAGTGAAACTATATTTTAATTCTTTCACACCATATGTGCTTTACTTGGAGCGTCTGTGTGCTTTTATTTTCAGTATTTTATTTTTCGTATGGTCAACTTGGTTGGACCCCCGCATTCTTGATTGGGGGAGAGACACGCTCCGCTTTTTCATATGAATACTCCTATTCTTCACTTATACTTGTTGACTATTCTTGTCTAGCTATTGCTATGCTTTTAGCTCCTGTTTTTCATGCATCTCTTATTCAGAGCTGTTAGTTCTTTTAAAGAAAGTACTCTCTTGCTTCACTTATAATTGTTTGGTGAGTTTATGTTGAAATAAATTGATTGGTGTTTGGTTGGAACAGAAAATATTGCATGTGGTAGATGGTATAATGGAAAAAGCTTACATATTCTTGTAGATCATTGTATTGAATAATTTGATACTTGTCAATTGTTTTGAGTTATCAAGTAGTTCATGATTAAGCTTTTGTATCATGTAGTTAAAACCTATTAATGAAGAACTACCGTAAAGCTCGTTGAAATTTGGTTTGCATGTTTGGTATCTCTAAGGTCTAGATATTTTCTAGTAAAAGGGTTTGGTTAACAAGGAAGACAGTGTAGAGTCTTATAATGCTTGCAATATGTTTTCATATAAGCCTTGCTGTGTCGGTTGATATCCTGTGTTTGCTTCAAATAACCTTGCTAGCCTAAACTCTGTACTGAGAGGGAATGCTTCTCGTGCATCCAAAACCTTGAGCCAAATCCATGCCATCTGTGTCTACCATAACTACCTATATGTGGTATTTTCTTGCCATTCCAAGTAAATTTTTCATGTGCTACCTTTAAACTATTCAAACTTTATTACACCTATTTTGTGTCAATGTTTACCAAGCTCATGAGGACGGGGTGGATATCTTTATGTCAACTGTCAAACAGACTTTACCACCGGACTAGCGGCATATACATCCGCTTATCCATTAATTTTGCAAAAAGAGCTGGCAAATGGGATGCCCAGTCCCAATTAATTACAAGTTTAACCGCTTAATTCTCTTCACATTTTTGCCCTGATTTATCAGTCAAGCAATGACAAACAGTGAAATATCTGCATGTGTAAACAAAAGAGAAAGAGGGATGATCTGCCTTGCTGGTAGAAATAACGTCCTTCATGGGAGCCGCTCTTAAAAGTCTGTTTGGCCATTCAGTTGTTTACTCATTATCTACTTGCTAGCAAACTATAGACCATTGACCTGGATCACTTCATTCATAACATGTGCTTTACAGTATTATTTGATCAAGATTATGATTGTAGCATGTCACCTCAGAAATTATTTTGTTTTTATCGTTTTACCTACTCGAGGACGAGTAGAACTAAGCTTGGAGATGCTTGATACGTCTCAAACGTATCTATAATTTCTGATGTTCCATGTTGATATTATACCAATTGTTATATGTTTTATATACACTTCATAGCATTTTTATGCATTTTCTCGGACTAACCTATTAACAAGATGCCACAGTGCTAGTTCCTGTTTTCTGCTGTTTTTGTATTCCAGAAAAGCTAGTCTGGAAATATTCTCGGAATTGGACGAAACTTGGACAGAACCTCCTATTTTTCCAACACGGAGACGGAGTCCAGAGGAGACACGGAGGGGAGCCACGTGGCGCCCACACCATGGGGCCGCGCGGGCCCCACCTGCCGAGCCGTGGGGTGGTGTGGGGCCCTCGTGGCTCCGCAGCCACCGCCCTTTCGCCTATTTATTCCTCCCGACGCGAAAACCCTAGATACCCAAGCCATTATCCACGAAAAGTTCCAGAGACGCCGCCGCCGTCAACCCTAGCTCGGGAGGGTTCAGAAGCTCTTCCCGGCACCCTGCCGGAGAGGGGAATCATCACCGGAGGGCTCTACATCACCGTGCCTGCCTCCGGAGTGATGCGTGAGTAGTTCATCCTTAGACTATGGGTCCATGGCAGTAGCTAGATGGTTGTCTTTCCACTTTATACTATCATGTTTAGATCTTGTGAGCTGCCTATCATGATCAAGATCATCTTATTGTAATGCTACATGTTGTGTTTGCTGGGATCCGATGAATATTGAATACTATGTCAAGTTGATTATCAATCTATCTTATATGTTATTTATGATCTTGCATGCTTTTCGTTACTAGTAGATGTTTTGGCCAAGTAGATGCTTGTAACTCCAAGAGTGAGTATTTATGCTAGATAGTGGGTTCATGCCTCCGGTAATCTAGGAGAGTGACAATAACTTCTAAGATTGTGGATGTGCTGTTGCCACTAGGGATAAAATAACCGATGCTTAGCTTAAGGGTACGCCGTTAGGTCTAATGCAATTGTTTACTTTACGCACATTACTTAATGCAATTATCCGTTGCTTGCAACTTAATACCAACGGGGAACTCGGTATGACAACCTGGCGGTGGATTATTAGTCATAGACGCTGTTGGATAACGGTCTATGTATTTTGTCATAATGCCCACATGAATATCATAGTATTCATCATGTCATATATATGCATTGTTATGCGCTCAATATTTTTTCAATTGCCCAGCTGTAATTTGTTCACCCAGTATATTAGTTATCTGTTATGGAGAGACACCACTAGTGAAATGTGGACACCGGTCCATTCTTTTACACTGATAATACAACCAACTGCAATCATTGTTCCTTTTAATTCTCTGCAATTTACTACTGTTTTCCACACCATACGTTTAATCCTTTGTTTTGCGCAAGCCAGTGAGATTGACAACCTCACTGTTTCGTTGGGGCAAAATAGTTTGATTGTGTTGTGTGCAGATTCCACGTTGGCGCCGGATTCCCTGGTATTGCGCCGTGCCATATTCCGCCACCAACAACCTTCCGAAGTGATTTCTTGCTCCTACTGGTTCGATTAAACCTTGGTTTCATACTGAGGGAAAACTGCTGCTACACTGCATCATACCTTCCTCTTGGGGTCTCCCAGTGAACGTGTGATCCACGCAATCAAGTGACGTGTACCTTCTTGTTTTCCTTGGCGATGTTCCGGGCGAGCTCCAGCAACTCTAAGGAAAGGTACTCAAGGACGGCGGCGAGGTATGCGGGATGCCCGCTGCCGACACGTAGGGCGTAGCGACCCTCCTTGAAATACCGCCCAATGCGTTCAAATGAGGAATTGCAGCCCAGTTTTGACGGATCTTGTGACCCGCTTCTTCCTGGGGCTGTCTGATGCGGGATAGAGATTTTTAGTACCCTGAGTACGGTTTGAAAACCGGCGACGTACCATCTTTTTGTTCATGAGCTTGGTCATCGTTGTCTGGATTTTCTTGCTTCGACCTATTCTCGACTTTGAGGCGATGGTAGTGTAAACGTTGAGAGAAGCAGGAACTGAGGACAAAATGACGGGTGGAATGCCAGTGGAGATGCTCGGTTGCACAGGCTGTTATAATTTATGGCACTGAAGATTAAATCGAGGAAGATTTAAGTTACGTTTTAGTCGGATGATGTCACATTATTGTATTTTTTATTACCCTGCACCACATGCATGTTCTTACAAAATGTCAGGAGATCGTGCGCTCACGTTCCGCCTTTTTTTCCGAAACACAGTACAAATGCAGACGTTCACATACACATGCATACACTCACCCCTATGAACGCACGCATGCACACCCTACCCCTATGAGCATCTCCGATAGACTGAGCCGGCGGGTCGAATCTTGAGATTGACGAAGTCACCACAGGCACCTCGTTGTCGACGGGAACGTCGCCTCCCACTGAAGAATATTCCGCCTAAATGAGAAACACCAGTGTCAAACCTGGGGTTTGAACTCTGGTGGGCTGGGGTACAACCACCCACCTAACCATCTTGCCACAGGCAAGTTCTCACGTTCCGCCTTCTTGAAAACCGGCATGAACTGGTGTTGTCCGTGAGCCACGACGATCCTCCTTGCCGGTTCTTCCATACTACAGTCAAACCACCAGAGGCATCAACTGATGGTGAGTATGCAAATTGGTAAAACCATTTAGGAGACAATTTCCTAATAAAGGAATGATAAAAAAATCACATTTTGATTCTTTGAGGCAAAAAATTGCAACATTGTTCTCATCAATTTGATTGTACACAATATCTTGCGATAGAAAGCCGTCACGTGGAACTCGGCCATGCACAAACATCGGCTTAAATCTCTTCTTACCTCATGTCAGTTTCGGCGAGAAGTTCCTAAGAGTACTATATTTTGGACGATGCGTGGCGAGCTGATGGCATGTTTGTCTTGTCGGAAACCTATTTTTCCACTCCGTGTTGATTGCACCGTCTATGAACTTGGCGTAGGTGCGCAGGGCGATGACCAACGCGTACCGATACTGTTGTGTCGCACTCGTCCGATCCGACACTCCGAGGGCTTTCGGGTCGTTCGACCGCACCGGCTTCAGCGAGCCGACAAGAACATAGATCATCGTATTTGCTGGGCGCACGCTTTTTGGGTACTTTCCTCTCGCTGACGCTGAACTCAGGTGCCCGCGTCCCCACGTGATGGCGACGAAACTCTTTCAGGGTCTGGTTACGTGGACCGCTCGTGGGTCTAAGTTGATACCACTCGCAAAATGTGACCAAGTAGTGTATCTTTTGTATAAATCAACTATGATTTCCCATTGTGGACTTTGTTGACCCTAAATACAACATATTAACATGAATGGTAGTAGCATATATTTCAAATTCCGAATAAATAAGCGACATAGAACTAAAACGATAAATTCTAAATCTTGAAACTAAATTGCCAGATAAGATTCGCATGATCATAGATTCGTAATAATTAGGCATCGGACATGCCTGGACGATCGGAGAACTCCTCCGTCTTGGCATCGCGTAGAGCATCTCTCTGTACGAGTGCAAGCTCTATCTGGAGGTTCACATTCTGCCTCGTCAGGTCAATGTTGGTGGCCATCATCTTCTCCAGGTCTTCCAGCATTTTCGCCACTGCCCCTATTGTCATGTCCCCTTGTCTCATCGTCTCTTCTCTGGCTTGAATTACGTTGTCGAGACTCTTGTGGGTGAGCTCCTGAACCGCTTCTAACTACTTTTGTAACTCAATGTTCCTCCTCTCGAGTGACTTGACGATGAGCCACTCCCTCGACGGTTGCTCCCCGTTGTTGGATCCATCGGCCCTGTAAATCATTTGAAGAAGATGACCATTACGTTAAAATGGATCTCAAGGAAGATGAAAGAAAAAAGAGAGATGAAAGTAGAAGGAAGGAAGAATTTTACTTGGACGACGTGTCAACCTCTTGGAAGCCGACCACGCCGTAGGATCTGCCATTGTTGGGATGAGGACGTAGTGTTGTGTGGGAGGGAAGGATTAAGGAGATTGGGAAGGATTAAGGAGATTGAACGAGGATAAAGTGAGCAATGTGTTGGAATGTGTCCTTATATTTATACGCGGAGGGCGGGTTGAACGGAAGAGCCACATGTAGGAGTTAACTTCCCCACTACACACTCCTCACGTTGTGACGGGTGCGGAAGGCGAGGAATTAACCTCCGTACGTTCACATTCGCCAAAAAAAACTCCCTACATTCACATTCGCAAAAAAAAAACCTCCCTACATTCACATCGCAAGGTAGGATAAATAAAAAAGGAAGAGTAATAGGGAGCCCAGATAGTAATTTCGGAACACGTTTTCGTATAATCTTTACCTTTATTTGCATATCCCCTAAACAAAAATAACAACAAAAAGTTGTGTTTGCCTATGTTATAAAAACTCTATTAGTCATGTGTTATGATCGGTTTATCGTTTGCTTTATATTAGCCTTGTACAACATGTAAATTGGCGAGGAGTCGGGGATCGTGCACCAGTGTGCACCCCTAAATCTAGTAAAAATCAATGAATAATGAAGTTAGGAATGAATCAACGACAAAAAAAAATGACTTGTTGGCAAACAACCGAACACCTTGCGGGCGGACGAGAGGGAGAAATTGGTGGCGCCGGCTGGTCGATCTATGGTGGCGCAGAACGACCATAGAGTGGCATGCTGGCAACCCACAAGGACGGACGGACGGCATCACGCCAGACATGAGCATCATCATCCCGGATCCAGCCATGCATGTTCGTTTCGTCTTGAATCCTGACGCAGCTGCTGGCAGTCGCTGCGCTGCGCTAGCGTGCAGAACCGAAGACGCTGACGAGTGTACATGATGCCGTTGCCCAGTGAACCAGCGTCAAGGAAAAAAGTTCTGACGAACGTACCCACGTCCCGCCTTTTCTTCTTCTTTTTCCCTGGAGTGTGATGCACATGTATAGACATCCATTTTGGACAAATAGAACTCATTTAGTTTGAACAGAGGGAGTACATTCGAGTTTGACCGGCCCCTCCCACGAGTACCGTGCTTCTGCGACGGTAGGCCACGCTGGCTGCAGTATCGCGCTTCTCGTTTTTCGGCCACGATTTGTCCGTTCCAAGACATGCAAAAGGACAGAACTGAAACTGTTCTAATTTCGAAACTAATCTTTTTTTCATACTTCATATGATCATATCGCTTGCAGTGTGTGGGACTGTGGGGTACCGTCGAGCCCAGGACGCTAAAAGCGGCCGCCACGCTATCTAACATAGTGCTGATCCTCGGGACGCTATAACTTGTGGGCATATACAATGCAAGATGATTAGAGAGGTTATTAGGAAAAACTAGTTTTCCCATTTTGAAAAAAAGGAAAAACTAGTTTTTGGTTAAACGAGTAGATCTTATTTTTACATAAGAGTAACTAGCAAAAGGGCCCGTGCGTTGCTACGGGTTTAGTTTTATTTAATATTTTTAGGCATAGCCCAGAAACAACACTAATAATATTAAGTAAATGTCGTGGCTTATATTTAGATTTGTGAGACTTTCCTTTGAAGTATATGATGTTGGCAAAGCATGATATCGGTCGTCCTATCAAAGGATGCATCGCCGAAGATGTCGTTGATGAGGTAACTCAGTGACCTTCACGACATACATGTTGACCTGCTTCGCCTCTCCCTCCATATTCCTGTGGAAGTCTAGGGTGCACGTCTCCGCCATGTATGCGCCAATGATGACGGATGGGCTCGCTAACTTCAGCGGACGGTGTTATGCCGTTCCACACGTCGCACGCAAGATCCTCGGTCGATCGAATTTAGATCGGCCGTGCAGTGTGTTATACACTATGCTAGAGATGATGGACTATTTGAGCTTTCCGCGGGAGCCAACATAGAGGAGCAGGATGATCTTGTCCAGGGTGTCCCTGGTGTCGGGCGAAGATGAGGTTGGCGCGGGCACCTCGATAGGAATCACGGCACCGCCATCCCGCCGGAGACGCCCGGGCAGCACACACACAGCTCGTGATGTAGACCGATGACATAGAAGAAGAATTTTGTACACAATAAACATTAGTTGCCATCAAACAATAAAACCTTACAGTGACACTGACAACTACAAATTGTGTACAATAAAACCAGTTCAATTCTATTTAACAATAAATTGTGGTGATCAAGATTTGTTAAGCAATAGGAAGTACGTGGCAGTTTTGAATAATAAACTGTTGGAAGTGTTGGTGCAAATATGGTTCAACAAATGGATAACTACAGAACCCTTTCACTGCAGATCCAGCCACAGCAACGAATTCTCCACGCAGTTGCATCAAAGCACAGTAGCACAGACGGAAAAACCGGTGGCGGCACAGCGTGCGCACACACTCGCAACAACAGGAAAAGACAGACAGCGGCGGCAACACGTAATCCCTCTCAACTTCTGCTTAGCATCTCCGGCCGGCTGTGCACACCCGGGCGAACTTGCCTGACGTCCGGGCCGCGGCCACGCATCCCTCCCGTTGCCGGTTCTTCTCTTGCTGCATACCGCACCTCTTCGTCTGTCTTGATTTGAACAAAGAGCCCGGATCTGGTGAGCCCGTGGTGGCCGGATCCCTACGACGGCCAGGTCTGAAAGGCCGGCCCTTCCACAATACGTGGGGGAGTGCAAACGTTGTTGGGGTTGCGGATGGCTGGGCGGGCGCGGGGGCACGGAAGGTGGTGGCGCGAGAGGACAAGATGGAATCCGCCAGGCCGCCAGGGGCCAAGCTGGGCGGCGCGTGGGTGAGTTTGCAGCACAGGAGGTAGGCCGCGAGGGCCGCGCAGGAGGAAGGTCAGATGAGGTCGGCGGGGTCGCGGCCGAGGAGCGCCTGGCAGAGGAAGCCGAAGGCGGCGGCGTCGTTCTGGTTGCCAAAGTCGGCCTTCCCCGTGCGCGCGAGGTCGTTCAAGTCGAAGATGTCGCCGTAGACAAACGTGCTGGCGGTGGTGGACGAAGAAAATTAGCAACGACAGAATTGAAAAACGAAGCGGTACGACTTATGGATGGTATGGTGGGTAATTTCTACCAACTTTAGGGTCAGTTTCAACGACGTACGAGAAGAAGTCTTAATGCTTTTATTATTATTACGTATAGATTTGTAGAGATATATACACTAATAGTCTTATAACTTGTTTGTCATGTGCAAATTAGTCACATAACTTGCAAAGTGTGAACCAGTGGTACACAAACTTGTATTCAGTGAGCAAATAGGCCGAAAACCAATCTAGAGATGACATGCAGCATCATAAATTTGCGGAAAGATCCCTTTATATTTTCTTTGACACGTGTGACCCTGCTTCCTTACATGTGGCCTCCACATGTTAGAGGAGGACAAAAGAATTAAAATTACGAGCAGAGTGAGGAAATAGGTTGAAAACCATTTTGGAGATGACATGCGGCGTCTTAAATTTTGCGGAAAGATCCCTTTATATTTTTCTTTGGCACGTGTGACCTTGATGCTTCCTTATATGTCAGAGGAGATTAAAGAATTAAAATTACGAGCAATGTGGTGCGGGATTCGAACTCAGCACCTAGAGGTTTAGCTCGCGCGTGCGTTGTCACCACAGTAACCATTCCGTCATGCAGCATGTAGGGCTATTTTCTCTGGTAGACGATGTTCCACATAGAGAAACGACAGTGCTACCCTACGTTGTTGCTTTCTGTACACATTTGAATAAAATGGTCTCCGATCTTAACAGTGGCGGAGACAGTACCGGGCTCGCTCGCTCGCTACCTCTGAACCTGTACATCAGGTACCTACTAGACCAAGGGGCAATGCTGCAGCTTGCCCATGATCACTTTGATCGCATCCTGGGCGCCAACTCCCCGGCATCATCTCAATTAAACTGGGAGGCCCTTGACCTGCCAAACTCAGACCTCTCCACTCTAGACTCACCTTTCTCTCTGGACGAAATCAAAAGAGCGATTGACGACATGCCCGCGGACAAGGCTCCGGGGCCTCTGGGACCTTTTTCCGAGTTTGCTGGAACACAATCAAGGCGGATCTGCTTGCTGCACTCCAGCAGCTCTTCAACATGGATCGTCGCGGCCTCCGACGGATCAACACTGCCCTAATTGTGCTTATTCCGAAGCGGCAGGGCGCCGAGGCTCTGGGAGACTTTCGCCCCGTCTCGCTTCTACACAGTGTCATCAAAATTTTCTCGAAAATACTTGCCTCCCGCCTCGCGCCCAAATTAGAGGAGATGGTTGACTCCTGCCAAAGTGCGTTTGTTAGAAAGCGATGCATTCAAGAAAACTACATTCATGTTCAGAACACGGCCAGATTTTTCCACAAGACAAAGAAGCCTGCCATTCTTCTTAAACTTGACATAGCGAAGGCGTTCGATTCGGTTTCCTGGCCATACCTGCTGGATATGCTTCGCGCGAGAGGCTTCACCGGAAGATGGAGGGAATGGATTGCTATGCTTCTCGCCTCCTCGTCATCGCAGGCTCTGCTTAACGACATGATGACAGATTTCGTGCTTCACCGCCGTGGCCTCCGCCAGTGGGACCCCTTTCCCCGTTCCTCTTCATCCTTGCCATGGATCCTTTACACCGCATTTTGGAGCTTGCTACCAGCGAAGGTGTCCTCTCGAAGCTCCCTGGCAGGAAAACGTCGATTCGGGCTTCATTCTATGCCGATGACGTCGCGCTCTTCATCAACCCAACTGCTCGTGACGCCATGATGATCAAACACGTGCTTAGCGCCTTTGCGGATGTCACCGGCCTCTCCACCAACCTCTCCAAAAGCTCGGCCATGCCTATCCGTTGCGAGAGGTTGAATCTGGTTGAAATCTTGGGTCCCCTGAACATCTCTCTGAAGAACTTCCTGTGCAAGTACCTTGGGATGCCCCTGTCGCTGCATCAACTGAAGAAAGGGGATTATCAAGAACTCCTAGACAAGTGATAGGGTAAAGGTGCCCGATCTTTCGATGAGATGGATAACTCTCGATTTGGGTGGAGGTCGACGTTGACGATCCGACTACAAACGTGCGGGACGTTGCGCCTTAGCAATCGCTACATCAACTTCCGAGGCTATTGATCTCGCCGGGGCTAGATCAACCTGATCCGTAGATCAATTCCTGCAAGCAATCGAAGAACTAGCAAGAATTATAGATGCAATCAAGATATTGCGGATAAAAGATGAAACCTTTATAGATGGGATTCTGCAAGTGCGTAGTACAAGAGGTCTGAACCGACACTGTTGCCTATGGCGAAGAATAGCAATGGCTAAGTCTTAAACTACACAAAATCCGAGTCTAAACAACGACCTAACGGAGGTATATATGGAGGGACAGAGGGGGATTCGGCCAGCCTTGGAAAAGGAGGTTAAATTCCACCCTAAGTCGATTTCCTTCAACTTATACGGACTCTAATTGTTCACGTAATTATTCTGGACGAAATTACATGGGCCCGGCCCATAACTAAAAGGTGACGCAACACCATATGAATACATGGACGAAATTATGAAGTGGAAAACTCTATATTTCGTCCAAGTCTTCTCCTCTTATTATGGTGGCTTCAATGTTTTGAATTCTCCAGTTGTGGCATCATCTTCAATCCTCCCACGCTTGCTGCCATCCTCTCGATGCGTGATCCGGCTCCACTGTTTGTCCCTCTCATCCATGCTAGGGCCATCATTCCTAAGTGTGACAAACACATCCGATTTAGGCAGCATCATATGTTCATGTATGTGAGGATTGATTCCAAGAAACGAAAGTACCTGATAATTAAGTTGTCGTGCACGAGCTCGTGTGAGAGGTCCTTGTATTGTGGTTGTAGGTGCAACGGTTGTATCAACATGTGGGATGTCCTCATCAACAAGATTGACTCCCTCCTTGCTGCTTGGAAAGGGGCGATGATCTCTCGAGAAGGACGCCTTGTGCTTCTCAAGAGTGTGCTCGCGTCGGTTGTCATCTACATGCTGACAACTCACAAGATTCCGGCGTCGGTCCTTCTTAAAATTGAGAAGAAGTGTGGGGCGTGGTTCTGGCGTGGAGAGGGATCCTGCAACGGCGGACACTGCCGAGTGAGCTGGGCAACGGTCTGCCGCCCGAAGTCACTGGGCGGATTGGGAGTCCACGACCTGGTGAAGTTTGGCAGGGCCTTAAGGCTGCGTTGGCTGTGGGCTGCTTGGAAAACCCCAAATCGTCCATGGGTGGGCTCTCCTATTCCCTGCGATGCAACTGATCGGCAACTCTTTGCCATGGCTACTGAAATCACCTTAGGCGACGGATCAATTGCAAAATTCTGGGGTGACCATTGGCTGCAAGGAATGGCCGCAAAGACGATTGCCCCAAGGCTTTTTGCCATCGCCACTAGGAAAAATCGGACTGTCAAGCAGGCTTTAACTGACAACAAATGGCTTCTGGACCTGCGCCATGGCCTGTCATCTGATATGCTACCTGAATTACTGAATTTGGCGAGGCTTGTGGACGAGGTGCAGTTGGATGACCAGACAAGGGATGCTATCCGCTGGCGTTTTGAACCTTCTGGGGTTTATTCCGCAAGATCGGCGTATCGTCTACAGTTTGAGGGCGCGGTGGCCTCGGAATTTAAATCCTTGATCTGAAAGTGTTGGGCGCCCGGAAAATGCAAGTTCTTCATCTGGACTGCAGCCCTCGAGCGCATTCTCACGGCGGATGCCCTACAGCGTCGTGGTTGGGAGAACGATTATTTCTGTCCCCTTTGTCGTCGTAGTCTTGAGACCCCTCTACACCTGCTTGTTGATTGCCCTTGGTCCCGGCAAGTTTGGTCCAGCCTCGCTAATGGCCTGAAGACTCAAGCTTTGATGCCCAACACTTGGGTTGATCTTGACTCTATCCCTATGTGGCTTCAGCACTGCAGACGTAGCTGCCCCCAGGACATCAGGAAAGGAGTGCAATCTCTTCTACTCCTCACTATTTGGGAAATCTGGCGTGAGCGAAATAGAAGAATTTTTTAGAAGAAACAGATGCATGTTGATGCCCTTGTTATTCGCATCAGGGATGAGGCGATCCTTTGGAACGTGGCAGGAGCTTCTATCCCTTTTGATCCGGGTTGAGTGCGTCTAGCTGTTTTTTTACGCTGAGTGACCGAGGGCTTTCTCTCTCACGGTTTTTTTCTCACTCGCCTTTTTGTAAAAATTTTTACCCTCTAATCAATAAATTTAGCAGCTCTCCTGCTAACTTTCAAAAAAAAAAAACTATTTCAGCTCGTTACAACGGTGATTTGCCCGGGCAAATTAATTACTCGGCCTCACCTGGTACGCACAAAGCAACAGCCCATCTAGACATCTAGTCAATTAGCCCAGCAGGCCAATAAGGCCAACTAATCCGCCAGTGTTTACCCACGATTCATGAACCAGTTAACCACAAATGCATCTCCATCGGCCGCTCCGCCGACGCCTCGACGGTTTACTCGATCACATCTCCGCAGTTGTCGCAACTCGCCAGGCGAGAGCGCGACTCCTCCCGACGGTGATGGCGGAAGGACGCACCTCCTAGGCTTCTCCCATCGGTTCGCTCAATCTGATATGCTAATTGATTTTCTGGATAATTTACTCGTCAGGTTTTAGGGCTCTTGATAATGGTTCACATATCTGGTTCATAATTCATAGGAAAGTGGATTGTCCAGTGGGGACCAAGCGAATTGATCTAGGAAAATTGCTCTCAGTTCGTTAAAGGTATTATTTCCTTGGAAATTCTGTACCCTAACTACATGAGCGTTGCTAGTTAATGTCATTTCAAATATTGAGGGATCAACTTGAGACTCATGTTCTGCATTTGAAAAATCATGGTGCCTTTTCTGCTTGCAAAGATGTTGAAAGTTTGGCTGCAAAAATGGTTGAAACTGAGAAGCACTTGGTGTTTCCGTTGGTTTACAAGCTCATTGAGTTGGCTTGGTTATTGCTGGTGTCAACGGCATCTGTTGAAAGAGCTTTCTCGACAATGAAAATTGCGCAACAAGATAAATGATGATTGGTTCAATCACTTGATGATATGTTACACCGAGTGGGAGGTATTCAAATCACTTGATGATGTCGTTATTATTCGATGGTTTCATGCATTCAAGTCTCGTAGAGGGGTTTTGCCAAGAAACTATTAATATTTTAATGGTACTTTCATGCTTTCTAATGTGAATAAGTCTTTACAAGTCTATGAATTGGTAATTCTTACTTTATTTTTATCTTGCAGGTTCTATTCTGGCTATTGAATGGACATTTGGATATCTCGGTTTCTCTTCGTGACTTTTATTATGTAGTGAGCTATATTGTTTCTTGTTTTTTTAGTTATGGATTACGTTCTTCCAAACTATCATGAAAGTATGGTTATTCAATTTGGTACTTAAATTTCCATTATATATATCGAATATCCGGTTGCGATTCTCTTTTTTTTTTAGTTAGCTTAAGGTCTGCCCCGGGTCCTATTTTTCTCTGGCTCCGGCACTGAATCTTAACTTAATCATGTGCGTAGCTATGAAGCAGAGGAAATTGCACAAACCACCACTTATTGGTGCTAGTTTTGCGCAGAATACCTACTTTTGGGGTTCGTTGCACAGAACACCCACTATTGGGGTAATCAGTTGCACATAGGTCTAATCTGGTGTTTGTCTTTGTTAACTCATTGTTAACTGTATGCTGACAAGTGGGTCTCATTTGTAAGTGCCAATATGGCCAATAAAACCGGCCACGTCAGCCTCCTAGTCAAGAACAAAACAGAGAATTTTCTGACCATTTTTAATAGGCAAATAAAAACTGTCAATATCGCCTGAGGACAATAACATTCATAAATTGGCCATAATATTTTGAAAATAAGACCACTAGCACCAAAACACCAGATTAGACCTTTGTGCAACTGATTACCCCCAATAGTAAGTGTTCTCTGCAACAAACCCCAAAAGTAAGTGTTTTGCGCAAAACTAGCACCAATAAGTGGTGGTTTGTGCAATTTCCTCAATGAAGCAAGACAGAAACGCTCGATGAATTTCTACAAAAAGAAAAAAGAGTCACGCTGCTCGATGGAGTCGCGAGGTCGCAGTCGACTGCCGTTCAACAAAATAAGCATCAGCAATAATCCAGGATTAATGTGTATATTAGTTTGTCCTCTAGAAAATCACCAATAAGGCCCTACTTAGGTGATTGATTTTTTCCTCCGGTTGCAATTTCCGGGTGTTTCTTTCCGTGCACAAGAATACTGGTTTGGATGTCAAGCTGTGTGTATTAATATATGAAGAATACACAGGTAAATGGCCGTGGGTGGATTTTAAAGCGGCAAACCAAAAGCAGGCTTACATGCCATTATTGAAAAATTTCCAGGGTCCCAAAAATACACCGGTTTTGGTCTAATAAACTACCAGCCAAGCGGGGCCTAAATTTCATGAGCCAAAGGTATTTGGCATATACAAACTAAACATTTCTTTTGGGGGCAGCATGTACAGTCAGAACATGTGGGGAACGAAGTCGATAAAACATGTATAATAAAATATTATCCCTACTTATGTCACGGTTCAATATTTACTGTGGTGGTTATGCATGCGCAATCTGAAACACAACGTCCTAAGTTCGAATCCCGCACCACCCTTCTCGTAATTTTAATTCTTTCATCCTCTTTGACTTGTGGGACCCGCATGTAAGAAGGCATCCAGGTCACGCTTTCCGCAAAATTTATGACGTCACATGTCATCTCCGGGAGGTATTGGACCTATTTGCTACCTCAATGCAAGTTTGTGTACCACCGGTTCACACTTTGCAAGTCATGAGACTAATTTGCACATGATGAGCAAGTTGTGGTGCTACTAGTGTATATGACTCAAGAGAAAGCTTCAACTGATGAGTTCAAGTTTTTGACGAAACAAGTAGCAATAGTGGCAAGACAAGGTGAGGTATACAAATATAAAGCCTCAGCAAAGCAAAAACAAACATATCTACCACTCAGTAAGTTAAGAATCTTGGTACAACATGGCATAAGAGATTAAACAGAAAAATTGAGGCCGAAAGAATCAGTACACATTAGCACCATTTGTTAGGAGCTTCTCCCCAGCAGTGTTTCTGCCCAGATATATCCATAAGCCAGTTTCTCTATAAACATAATCTCAAAAGAAGTTGTCCTCGGTGTAGTTTACACAAGGTTGCATATTTTAGCCCGGAAATTCACTTTGGCACCCAGGTGCATATGCTCCTGTTATAGTTTTCACAATTAAAAAAATGAAAACATTTTGAAAAAATCTGAAAAAAAAATGGGCACAAACATATGTAAGTTTTCAACATCCGTGCAAAATTTCGGAAGGAAAAGACACTTTATGTGGTCCGTGCAAAAAAACACAAAATCTGTGGCCGAAATGAGATTTAAAAATGCATTCTTCAAAACAAAGATTTTGTCTTTTTGCACGGAGCACAGAAAATGTTATTTCCTTCCGAAATTTTGCACGAATGTTGAACACTTGTATATCTTTGTGCCCAATTGTTTTCAGATTTTTTTGAAGTGTTTTCATATTTTTAAAATTTTGAAACATATATCATGAGCATATGCACCCGGGAGCCAAAACGCCTCTCCCATTTTAGCCAACCTTTAAAACTTTTGCATTCATCGTAAATATCTCTTCATTGGGAGACTTTTCAACGGAACTTTAGAAAATCATTTTAGTGTAATTTTCTGGTGCCGACAACAATGTAGTGGCGAAGGAGCTGCCCACTGAGAAACGTTGGTTCGCTTCTCTTCATTCCTCACTTTATGCCCCGCCTACCGACGTCTTTCATTGGGATCCTGTTATTCTGATTCCTGGTTGTTTGTTTGTGTGCTTGCAGGGTTCACTGTCTTCCCGAACTTCATGGACATGAACGAGGTCCGCGGTATCCTGCCCAACAAGCGAGCCACTCACGGCTGACTCGCCGAGATCACTATTTGCAGCTAGATTAGATTCCTGTAGTCTTTCATATGTTTCCTTGTTTGTTCACTTAATTCAACCCGCTTGTAATAAATTCCTCAAAATTTAAAACAAATACTATATAGAGTATTCCTCAAAATTTAAGCTAGGCACATAGCACATGGAATAAAGGTTGCATGCATCAATCTACGCAGAAGCTAAGGCTTCCCCGTTTTGAAAAAAAATATAGCACATGGCAGTGAATCTTTGGTAAGGGATTAAGTTTGTGTTGTTATATATGCATTATGTGGCATCGATATTGTAAGGAAATAATTTAATATCTGCGAGTTAGGATCAATGCATCATCGATCTTCGAGTTGTAGATCTGTTGTGTAGAGGCGTTACTACTGCTACCCCCCTCCCCTGCCATCACAAAAGATAATATTAAGAAATCGGCAAGGTCTCTAGAAATAACTTTGACATGTGATTCATATTAACGACTAATGAAATTATAGTATTATCATCACCTTTTTCAAGACAAAACTTCTCTAAGGCTGCTCTATATATGGCGAAAGGTAATTATGACAAAGCTAAAATGGTTCGATTCCATGTGTTTTTTTTTTGCGAAAAGGCCAACCGATCTATTGATTATCAACTGCAGTACAAAGAATCCCAAAAGTAAAGGAAGTTACAAATAGATATTTAGACCACCTAGCGATGACTACAAGAAGTGAAGCGAGCCGAAGGCGCGCCGCTGTCCTCACCCCTCCCTCACTAGAGCCGGGAAAAGCTTTGTCGTAGAAGATCTTGTTGTAGTAGACAAACAAGAAGTCGTCGTGCTAAGGCCCTGAAGGACCAACGCAGCAGAGCAGTAACCATCCCCAACGATGGCAACCGTAAATAAGAAGAGCCAGACCTACAACCACACGAACGAACACGGATACAGACTAAATCCGAGAAGATCTGCCGGACACACAACTCCACACGCCCTCCGTCGGTACTAGGCGCACCACCGGAGCGACGATAGGGTTTGTGTACATGAGTTTTTTTATTCAACTCGTAGCATGCCATTGTTTTTGGCTAAGTCACAATATGTGTGTAAGGGTAAAAGCACTATATTGCTATCATTACATGACCTGCTTCTGAGAGAAAAAAATGCTTCTTGAAGATGCAATCGTTTGTTGTTCTTCTTCTAACTGACTGAATTTTGATCTGCATGTTAGGTTCCCATTCCTTTTGGTTGATAGAGTGATTGAATACAAGGCATGATAACATGATGATGTGATCAAGAATGTCAACGACAACTTCTTCCCTAGGCATTTCCTAGAGCAACCCATAATGCCGGGTGTTCTCATGGTTGAGGTATGCGTTGGGTCTCTATATTGCCAAATTTATGTCCTTGCAGAATCTAATATATGGATTTACGGATTTCGAAGAGGAAAATTCTCGATTGTATCATGCACTTATATGCAGTACATATTCCTCCTCTGATTTCTTATCTGAATTGTACATCATTTTAAATGTAAGATGGTTAACTTGCTCGATGTAAGAACTATAGTAAACTGGGACAACAAGACATTTTGAAGTTTCTTCACTTGCTCTTTACATTACATTCTAACGGAAACGTGTTATGAACTGCTATCTATGGCCAATTATAAGATTTTATGTTCATATGAACTGAAGTTTTTTCTTGTTTAGAAAGTATTGCGCTATTACTACTGAAAGATGTTTGGTGCTTAGTTTGCTTCACAAACTGTTGGCTCCAGCATAGCACAAATCTTTCTATTTTTTCTTTTTTTCTTCTGTCTAACAAACCGTATGCTCTGTTTAGACTATATAATTGGCGAGTGCCTTATCAAAATTTATCTAATCCGCAGGGCTGATCAAGGAAGATCAAAGTTGAATCGAGAAATCTGATGCAATTTTGTATTTCGTTGGATGTACTGTTATTGTGCTAACAACTAAGACCTTTTATTTATTTTAAGTTCTATCGATAATAGTTTAATTTTAACAATTGATGTGTGGGATTTTGCATCTAGATTATTTATGCATAACATGTTATAGATTGCTATGCCCGTGTAAAATGTGGATGTTATGTAAAGTTTTTCCGATCTAAGATATTTCAATAATTTTGGTGTCATATTTTTTTTTGTTACACAATTTGGATTGAATATGGGCTAGGCCTATGACAGCTCGGCCGAGTCTTAGTAGACTAAAAATAGATCAAGGTCAAACATAAGTAAAAAGACATTGGCTCAAATAACATTGGATTATACCTAAATAGAGAATTCAGAAAAAAAAAAGGGTTGGACCAAATATAATTTGGACCAGAAAAGTCTTTGGCCCGAAGAAAATGCATCATGAGAAAAAGAATGGGCTGTAACTTTAAGCTAGGCTCGTTGAACACACCAGAATGGACCAACACAATAACTATAAATGTGTTAAATTGTTGGATTATAACTAAATAGAGAATTCAGAAAAAAAAAAGGGTTGGACCAAATATAATTTGGACCAGAAAAGTCTTTGGCCCGAAGAAAATGCATCATGAGAAAAAGAATGGGTCGTAACTTTAAGCTAGGCTCGTTGAACACACCAGAATGGACCAACACAATAACTATAAATGTGTTAAATTGTTGGGCTCAGCCCATATAGATGATCGTTAGGCCCAATTCTGATCACGTAGTTTGGCCATGTAGGATCTGACATGTTCAAGTCGGATGACCAAAGTTTTTGGTCATTTTTATATTTCTTGTAACGATACGTCCATATGAAGCATGATGCATTTGTTCCCTAAAAAAAATGATGCATTTGAAATAAAATACTCCCTCCGTCCAAAAATAACTGTCTTAGATTTGTCAAAAGTTGAATGTATCTAGACATGAAACATGTATAGATACATTCACTTTGGTGCAAACTTGAGACACTTATTTTGAGACGGAGGGAGTAGCAAACTTGTTAACTATACACCTCTAACCTAAAATTATGCATGATTTTTAAGATGTGAAAAATCTTGAATTAACCGTTAGATCAAAATTTACGATCATCCAACACCATCAACTTGGAAATTTAATTTGTCGGAATACAGACACTGTTGGGGGATAATAACCCGATATACTCATGACCAAGGTAGAATCAGTCGGACGGCCCGAGGCTTGGTCCGAGTGATGTGTACAAGATATGGGCCGGGTTATAGTTGGGCCAATAGGCCTAACATGACTCGTCCCTGGAAGGAAGGACCTAGAAGAACTGGAGTCCGAGTGAAGGAAGAAACCGGGTGACTTGGAGGCTACGGAAGGTCTAGAAGAACCTAGAGTAGGACTCCGGCTCGTATGTAACTCGGTATTCATTGTAAGTTCGGGAGACCCGGCGTCTATATAAACGGGCTCCCAGAACATAGATAGACAAGTCTCAAGTCATAAGTTTCAACCCTAGTTCGATATCACCGCTATCAAGCGAAACCCTTGTAACCTGTCTCGTAACCCGGCTCTGTTGTCGTAGCCGAGTTATCGAGACCTCGAGATCAATAACATAGAAGCAGGAAGTAGGTCTTTATCTCCAATGGAGAGGCTGAACCTGGGTAAACCCTTTTTCCCCAACGAGCGTGACAATCTCCTGAAGGACCAAGGCGCCTTGCCCCAATCATCAAGTTACCCTATGGTAACATCTGCCGTGTTAACCCCACGACAGTTGGCGCCCACCGTGGGGCCTGCGACCAAAGCTGTCCTCATCAAGGGAGAAGCTCTGCGAGGGATGGAGAACCTCGCGATCGGCGAAGTCAGGATGGATCAGCGCGGAAACCGCATCGTCGACGATTCCGGCTGGAAAGAAGAAGCAGATCTGCTGGATACCGGCCGGGTGATCCCGTTCGGTCGGATCCACGTCTTCGTAGGTATGGTTAATGCAATTCAGCAAATTGATGACGAGGTTATGTGCGACTCCGTTTCAGGGGCAGCCACCATCGTCCAATCTGATGGAGAAGAGTCAGTCGGAACAGGAGGTTTCGAACATCAGTCGGACATCCGGGCTTGCGAGCCGGAGTACCGACGTGAGGAAGATTTGGATACAGATACTGAATCGATCTTACCGTTGTTTGACGAGAGATTTGGGTACGTGGCTGATGAGGAAGATTATGAGTCGGAGCCAAGGACCATGAAGCATGCGTGGTGTATACTCTGAGGAATCACAATGATGGGACAGAAACTTCAGTGAGCGAGGACGATGCCACGCGAGCGGCCAGAGAAAACAGAGAAAGAATTCAGCGTCTCACAACGTTTCAACCGGGTGAAGGCTCGGGACAGCCGGTTGTGATGGAAATCCCACCAGTTTTTAGGCCCTTGGACTTTGACGCGCAATAGTTACCACCCCAATCACACCAGATAACGCAGCAACCCGGGCGCAGCAATTGGATACGTTACGAATCACGCTGGAGAATCAACAGAAGGCTTTATTGGCGGAGCAGCAGCGCATGTTTGATGAGCAACAAGAGATAGAACGGGATCGAGCCCGTGTGGAGCAAGAAAGGATAACAGTGCAGAATCGCCATGAAGATCTTACAGCAGTACATCGGAGGAGGCACGAAACCCGGGTGATGCCAGGCATGACTTTAGATCCAACAGATTGAACTTTGCATCACCAAACGGAGCTCCCAATGTCACTCGGCCTGAGCCAGAGCCGGTTGGAATTGGGCATGGAATCATGGTTAGAGCAAATCAGGGAGGAAACGGGGTGCCACCCAACACTCGGGGGAGCTCAGCAAAATCAGAACACAGCGGCTGCGGGTGATATGCCACCACCAGCAGATCGGTTCCACACGCCCAGGGTCACTACTCAAATCCGGCTGATAACGTGTACGCAGCAACATTAGCATTATGCCGCATGCCGATTGATCAATCACCACAGGGAGACGAAGCGCGCAGGGCAATTGAGATGTTGAAAACTGCGATCACGCAGCAGGGAAACATGCCGGATAAGAGTGGAGCGTTACATTCAACACCATACAATAGCCGAGCTAACCGGAGTCATCACGGAGAAACACCAGGCCAGCCGGATCAGGCGTCAGGAACGGACAGCAGAATCAAGGTCACCCGGCGCCGCAGCCTCAGCGTTCGGGACATCAGCAGAGGCCAGCCCAGAATCAGCCGGCCCGAGGCCGCATCAGCCGGCCCCGGCCCAGTCTGTGGCCCAAGCAATTGTCAACAGTTCAAGAGCACGGCGTGCGGCGAGCGCAAACCCGGCTTTAGGTGTCGCCGGAGGAGCCGGAGGACAACCTGAAGCAGGAGTGATGGGCCACGCACCAAATACCGGGTCAGGTTTGCCGTTAGTTTCTTCATTACTTAACCCGGTTGGAACTAAATGTCTTTCAGATGCTATTAAGAGCGAACCTTTTCCGAGAAGTTTAAAGAGCCAAGCAAGGTGACAAATTATGACCCCAGCATGGATCCAGAAACATGGCTCAGCAGTTACGAGATGGCGATGAGTATTCGCAATGCCACCGCCAACTTGTGCGCGAGATACATGTACCTGATGATGAGTGAAGGAGCAGCAAAGTTATGGTTCAATGGATTACCCGAGAAATCTATCAATTCTTGGGATGAGTTGAAGGCATTATTTGTCAAGAATTTCAAGGGCACGTGTGAGAAGTTGTTCACTATAGAAGATTTGGAGCGATGTTTCCAGAAGAAAGGCGAGTCAGCGCGTCACTGGATGCGCCGGGTCACAGCCATCATTCACTCATCAAAGGGAATTACACCAGCTGCGGCCGTGTCGTCGATGGAGAAAACCTGCAGATATGACCCGGTAATTCAGAAGATGGGTCGACTGAGGGCCACTGGCGAAGCAGAAACCATCACCATGGGACAGCTGATGGAAGCGGCTCATAAGCACGCATCCACAGACAAGACCCGGGATGATGATGAAGATAAGGGAAAAGGAAACGTCAACAACGGAGGAAAGAACCACAACAACAACGGTAACAACAACAATGGGAACAATAATCACAATGGTAACAATGGGAATAACTCCAAAAGGCAGCATGATGGTGGTTCAGACTTGGTGGCAAACACAAACACCGGGTATAACAAGTTTCAGCGGCGAGATGATAATTATCGAGGCAATAACAACAATGGCAATTACAGGGGAAATTTCCGAGGACCGGCTAACCCCCAGGAAGCATTCAACATGCCGTGTCCACGTCATAGTAGGAACGGTAAACCGGCAAATCACTCTTTGGCCCAGTGTGTTGATCTTCAGAGATGGAAGAACGAGGAGTTTGCCAGGATGAACATGGGAGGAAACGGCCGAGGCCGGGTAATGGAAATAACCCGGCCACGGACCACAAGCTGGAGGAAATAATGGAGGACCACCCGGCCCGGATAATGGACCAGCCGGGTTAGGTTTCCAGCAAAACCCCAAAGAGTTAAATCGAGGACAGTATCATATTACAGTTTCCAGCACTTGTCGGAGAGATCAGAAATTGAAGAAGAGAGCTGTCAACGCCGTTCTTCCCGCGGTTCCGAGATATTTGAAGTGGTCCGAGTATCCGATCACTTGGTCTAGAGAGGATCACCCGGCCGAGTGGATGCACCTGGAGCGTTGGCTTTAGTTGTTGCACCTCAGGTTTCGGGTTATATTTTACACAAGGTTCTTATGGATGGAGGTAGTAGCATCAACATTCTGTATTGGGATACATTCATCCGGATGGGTTTCACAGCCAAGCAGCTTCACCCTTCTGGTACTATCTTTCATGGTATTGTCCTGGAAAGTCAGCAAGACCAGAGGGAACAATAACATTGGAGGTCGCGTTTGGAGAATCAAAGGATAATTTCAGGTCTGAGATGATTTGTTTTGAGGTGGTCAAATTGAAGAGCCCTATCATGCTCTCTTTGGCCGTAACGTTTTTGCTAGATTCATGGCGAGGCCGTGTTATGTGTACTTAAAGATGAAGATGCCAGGTCCAAAAGGTATTATCACAGTCAATGGCAGTCGTGAGTTGGCGTTACAATGTGAGCAAGGTGATGCTGTTATGGCAGAACAAGCCTGTGCGGAAGAGGAGTTGAATTACTACAAAGCTACCACAAATCCGGATGATGGGACAATTTTGAAGAAACCAATGACCGAAGAGAGGGCGAAATTCAAAGCGGCTCAGGATACCAAGATGATTGACTTCGTGCCGGGTGATTCGTCCAAGCAGTTCTCTATCGGGTCAAATCTGACTGACAAATAGGAAAGCGCGCTCATCGAATTCATCCGTGAGAATCGGGATGTCTTTGCATGGAAACCTAGTGACATGCCAGGCATACCGACTGAATTCGCTGAGCACCGCTTACATGTTGATCCTAAAGCAAGACCGATTAAACAGGGATTGCGCAGATTGAATGAGGAAAGAAGAAGGATTGTAGGAGAAGAGATAGCTCGTTTACTCGCCGCAGGATTCATTATGGAAGTGTTACATCCAAAGTGGTTGGCTAACCCGGTTTTAGTGTTGAAAAAGAACAATGAGTGGAGGATGTGTATTGATTTCACAAGTTTGAACAAGCATTGTCCGAAGGATCCGTTTGCGTTACCAAGGATTGATCAAATCATAGATGCTGTGGCAGGTAGTGATCTTTTGTGTTTCCTGGATGCATATTCAGGATACCATCAAATCAAGCTTGCAGAGGAGATTGGGAGAAGACATCATTTATCACCCCATTTGGAGCTTTTTGTTACAAGAACATGACATTTGGACTGAAAATGCTGGAGCAACTTATCAGAGGTGCATCCAGAGTTGTTTTGAGAAGCAGATAGATCGGAACGTGCATGCGTACGTTGATGATGTGGTGATCAAGACAAAGAAGGCTGAGACATTTATCGATGATTTGAGAGAAACTTTTGCTAACTTAAGGAGGTTTCAGATGAAGCTTAACCCAAAAAAGTGTGTGTTTGGAGTTCCATCAGGAAATTACTCGGCTTTATTGTGTCCGAGCGTGGGATTGAAGCAAACCCGGAAAAGATAGCAGCAATCAATAGGTTGGGAAAGCCGACTGAATTGAAGGAAGTCCAGAAGATCACGGGCTGCGTGGCTGCGTTGAGTAGGTTCATATCCCGACTGGGAGAGAAAGCAATTCCTTATACCGACTCTTGAGGAAGTCAGATAAATTTGTTTGGGATGAGGAAGCTGATAAAGCCCTGGAGGCATTGAAGGAAACATTATCGAAAGCACCAATCTTAGCTGCTCCAGCTCCAAAGGAGCCCATGCTGTTGTACATAGCTGCGAATTCCCGAGCAGTTAGTGTAGTTATTGTGGTAGAGCGAAAGGAAGAAGGAAAGGAGCATCTGGTTCAAAGGCCGGTTTATTATGTCAGTGAGGTTTTGACTCCGGCTAAACAGAGGTATCCCCAGTGGCAGAAGTTAGTTTTTGGCGTTTTCATGGCCAGTCGGAAGTTGAAGCATTACTTTCAAGAACACCCCATTACAGTGGTAAGTGGAGCACCATTGGCAGACATTGTGTGCAATACTGAAGCTACTGGAAGAATTGCCAAGTGGGCGATTGAGATGGGTGATTATCACATCAAGTATGAGCCTCGCACAGCGATTAAGTCACAAGCCTTGATTGATTTTGTCAATGATTGGACCGAGTTAAGCACGGCACCACCCAAGGCGCCGAGTTATAAGTCATGGGTTATGCATTTTGATGGATCCAAGCAGTATGAGGGATCAGGAGCAGGAGTGGTTCTCACTTCACCCAAAGGGGATAAGATGAGTTATGTTCTTCAGATTCACTTCGATTGCACCAATAATATTGCTGAGTATGAAGCTTTGTTACATGGTTTGCGCATTGCCAAGGAGATGAACATCAAAAGGATCATGTGTTTCGGTGACTCGGATCTTGTAGCGCAGCAAGTTTCTGGGACTTGGGACAGGAAAGATGAGAAGATGGCGGCTTACAGAAGGGCTGTTGATGAAGCAGCTGGATTCTTTTCAGGATTCCAGGTGGATCATATTGATAGAAGGAAAAACGAGGCAGCAGATGCTTTGTCAAGATTGGGATCACGTAGAGAGCCAGTTCCACCAAATGTGTTCCTGGACGAGTTATGGAAGCCATCAGTCCAACTTCCGGGTGAAGAGGAAGATGAAAGTCCAGATCAAGATTCCGAGTTAGTAGCAGCGTTGCATGAGATTCCTGAGTGGACTGAACCATATCTGGATTATATGATAAGGAAGATTTTGCCGAGTAATGAAGTTATGGCGCGACAAATTGTCAGAAGATCACTCGGTATGCAGTAATTGATGGTGAGTTGTACAAGCGCAGTGTTTCTGGAGTTTATCAGCGATGTGTTTCATCAGTCGAAGGAAGGCAAATTTTGCAAGAGATACATGCTGGGGACTGTGGTCATCATGCTTCATCTAGGTCTCTGGTGGCCAAGGCATTTAGGCATGGATTCTTTTGGCTTACAGCTTTCAAGGATGCAGAGCAGATTGTTAGGGCATGTGATGGATGTCAAAGATATGCAAGACAGGAGCATGTGCCGCTCAGGAATTGAGGACAATACCAATCACTTGGCCGTTTGCAGTTTGGGGTCTTGATATGATGGGGCCCTTTCAGATGACATCGTGCAAGAAAACTCATCTCTTGGTGGCTGTTGATAAGTTCACTAAGTGGGTTGAAGTGGAGCCAGTTACAAGTTGTGATGCTTCCAAAGTTGTCACGTTTCTGAAGAAAATTATCAGTCGGTTTGGTTATCCTCACAGTATCATCACAGATAATGGGACCAACATGTCACTCGGTGAAACAGAGATATTCTGCAAAGAGAAGGGAATCAGATTAGACCTTGCTTCGGTGGCACATCCACAGGCCAACGGGCAGGTAGAAAGGAGTAATCAGGAAATATTGAAAGGAATCAAACCAAGACTTCGAGTTCCGATTGAAAAGGCGTATGGAGCTTGGGTGAAAGAGTTACCTGCAGTGGTTTGGGGGATCAATACAACCCCGAATAGATCAACCAAACGTACACCGTTCTTTCTGGTGTATGGAGCAGAAGCAGTGTTACCGAGTGATATAGTCCATGACTCGCCAAGAGTGGCGGCGTATGTGGAGTCAAGCAATGCAATTGCAAGGGAGGATTCGATTGATGCCCTTGAAGAGGAGCGTGAGTTAGCATTGGAACGGTCCGCAGTTTATCAGCAGGATTTGCGGCGTTATCATAGTCGCCGAGTAAGATCAAGAACTTTCCAGGAAGGAGATTTAGTTTTACGGCTCAGACAGAATCAGTCAGGGATGCACAAGCTAACTCCTCCATGGGAAGGGCCGTTCCTTATCAGTCGGAAATTGCACAATGGTTCATATTATCTGATAGATGTGAGAGAGAAAGGTGAAGAGAACAACACGGACCATGCTATCCTTCCTATGGAAGAGACGAAGCGGCCGTGGAACATTGCTCATCTTCGCCCATATTATACCTAGTGAACATGAACCTAGGCCGAGTTATGTAACACACGATGTAACCCCCAGCAGGTTTCAGACGCGCTCTTTTCCTTACCAGGGTACCTAAGGGGACTGGAAGGTTTTTAATGAGGCGGCTTGCTGGTGTATCTTTAATAAAGAAGAGTATTGAGAAGAAATCTTTTTCTACTGTTTTACTTTTTATGCATAGATTATGTTTATAAAGCTTTGCCCAAAGGAGTGCTTAGCAAAAAGTCCTATAGCTGTTGCCCAAGAGAGCACGCATAGAGATGTTTTGAGGTCAATGGGGTAATGATGCATAGTTTAAGCCTTTACTTGTAAACATTGATCCAGGGCTTGGGGACTTATGAATTATAAGTTCATAAGTTTTAATCCTAAGACCCGGCTTTTAAGCCTTAATTTTGTTCTTGGTTAAACTTGCCTATCAGTTTGATGTTACTCACAATTTTATGACCAGATTGCTTACTTGTTAATTCAATCAACTATGATGCCCATGCTGGGACTTAGTTTGACCCTGTTTTAGCAAAGGAAAAAGTAGCAACTGAGAAAGTCATGTGAAAACCGACTGATAAGAAGCTAAAGATAAACCAAAAGGGTCATCTAAACCATAAAAAGTATAAGTTATTACAAAATATTGAGTATTTCATATAGTGCACAGACGCACCATCAAATAAAAGGCAAAGTATTTCAGAGCATATTACAATGCCCATTGGCCGAATAATTGTTTTGCAGGAAAAGGTAAAGCATGAAAACTGGCTCAGATAGCCGGGTTATCGGTTGAGGTTCCCTTGGCAGCTTCAGCTTCGGCAGAAGCCGGGTTATCTTCAGGAGCTTTGGCCTGGGACTTAGCTTGTGCAGTGCCTTGATCTTCTGCAGTTCCTTAGCAACATCAGCCGGCTTTTCCATGATTGGCGTAGTAGGGCACGGCTGGGTGCAGGGACAACTGGAGTAGAGGTACTTGGCGCTGCAGCTTTCTTCATCTTTGCAATGGAGTCTCTCAGCTTGGCCAATAGATCAAAATGCTTGGGTTCAGGAGTGGGGATTGGAGTGTTGTTCTCATCCACTGCATCTTGGAAAACCGATAGATTGAGGCCCTCAGCTATTTTGCAAGCAATAGGCCGGGTTTGGGCAGAAATTTCCTTGAAATCTTTTCCCCCAAACTTGGTGCCATCAGCGTTGTATGAGGGAATCCTTTGACAAAAGGAGCCGGGTTAAGGCGTGGGTTGTAAGCTTTGGCAAGAGCTAAGCTGCGCATTGCGCCAACCCGGCATGCTGAGCGCGTCCAGAGGTCTAACCACTCGGGGATCGTGGAAAGCTGATGCAGGGACTCGAATATCACTTGGGGAGGAGCACAGTTGCTCTTAACACGCTTCATAATCTCAGCAGTGCCAAACTGGAATTGCCGAATGATGGTGTTCAAGCAGTTCAACTTCTCTGGATAGGATCTCCTGATGGCAGCATTCTGTTCACCTGAAAAGTATGATGTGGGTTAGTATGTGAAAGCCGAGTAAAGAAGAAAAAGTGAAAAGAGATGGTGCTTACCAATGAGTGGATTGAGGATATCCTTGATATGGTCTTTCAGGGTGTCCAAGTATTTCTGGACACTGACCATCTTGTCAAAGCAGACCTTGTACTTATCTCCAGCCTCTTCCAACTCCTTTTCAGTTTGGTGTTCTCTGCAGTTAGAGATTCAATTGTTTTCTCCAAGTCTGAAGCATGAACTTCAGTTTCCTTGCGCAGCTTGGTTTCAACTTCAAGGAGTTGGTTGGTCTTGGCAAGTATTGGTCATTATGGGACACATACTCTGAAAAAAGAATAGCAAGTTAGAAACATGGGGACTGAATATATTTCAGTCGGCAATTGAAAGAAAGAATAAGTTGACAGTAAATTATATGCAGGCAGAGTATTTATACAAGTTCCGAGTGACTGAAGAGCAGATCACTCGGCACTTGGGGACTGGTATGTCTTTTAAGTTTTTACAAGTTATTCAGTAACACATTTCAAAGTTCCAGATAAATGTGAACATATTACCCGGAACTTGGGGGTTATGAGGATTTGAAAGTATTGTTATGGTGAAAGGCAGAATTAATGAGGATTTGAAATCAGAAAGTAAAACAAGTTCCATGTTATCGTAGACTGATAACTCGGAACTTGGGGACTGGGATATTCTGAAGTTTTCAAAATGATGGCAGAAAGAGATATATATTTTCAAGTACCGAGTGACTGAGGACAGTTTACTCGATACTTGGGGACTGGGTTTGGTATATAAGATATGAAGAGGAAAGATGTGTACCTGATGTTCTTGGACAAGAGAATCCACAAGTTTGCCCTCAGCAAGTTTTATGTGTTGTACTCAGTCAACAGATTTCAAAGTTTGTATGGCCATATTGTGGCACAGTGGAGCCTTCGCCTTTATCAGTCGGCTTCGACTTTCTTCAGGGCAACAAACTTGGTTGCAGTTTTGAGGGGAGAGATCTTCTCAGTAAAGCAAGCTCCTGTGATCACGACTTCTGGATCAGTCGGTTTTTCAGCAGGAGGAGGAGAAACATTCCTTGGTCAGTTGTCTGCTCCTTATCAGTCGGCTCAGCATGTTTTTCAGGGGTATTCTCCAAGTTATCCTCTTCAGCAATGGGAGGGCTTGGATCGCCACTAAGAGTAGCTTTCGCCCTGAAATTGCAAATGAAGTAATATAAGAAAGAGCAAAAGAAAGCAAAGTTGATGAAAGTAAATACAAGTAATAGAAGGTTATATGTATTACCCGGTATTGACTTGAAAGTCACGGGGGAGGTCATTGCTGGAGCCTGAAGAAGCTGTAAGAGAGTATGATTTAGAAACTCGGATTTGACCAGCTAAAGGATAACTATCAGAGGGATGTTTTTGTGGTTCAAAGTTGGAAAAGGAAGTACCAGGACGGCGTGGAGATGGAATGTTTGGGATTCCCGGGTTAAGAGGATCCTCACCAGGGGAGGTCCGAGTAGCTCTCCTCTTGGTAGAGGGTTCAGCAGAACTCTGCGAAGATTTTTGAAGAAGAGTTTGGTTGAGTTTTTGCATAGCAAGATAAGAATATGGTTCTGTGGATATGCGAGAATATGGCACCTTGGCACAGATAGTGCGAGCCTTCCTTTTCCCGGTAGCAGCAGATTCAGTGGCTTCAGAGCTATGGCCGGGTGAAGGAGTGGCTGCCTTTTCAGCCGGTTCTGGTATTATAAAGTGGGCATCAGTGGATAAATTGGGTTGAGTTTCGTTCTCAATTAAGCTTATGAAGAAGTGGCCAAGGGAGTCAAGTTCACCTTCTTCTTCTTCCTTTTCTTTTTCTTCTTCTTCTTCTTCTCTTCACTCGAGGACTGAGCCTCGTCATCATCATCTTCATCATCATCTGCCTCAGGAGTGGCAGGGGGAGTTTCAACTTGCCACCAGTCATCAGATTCCTAGTGAAAAAGTAGAAGCAAAGTAATCAGTATACAATTGAGAAAAGAATATGTTATTGAGATTTTTATCAGTCGGACTTACTGGTGGTGCCGGGTTATTCTTACTGAATGGCAGAAGGCCATTTTCTTGATCGTCTCAACCTTTTCAGCAAGGAAGGCCTTGATAGCCTTGTTCAGAGCAGTGTTTGGGTAGGACTTCTCCGAGTAACGGAGGGAATCAGTCAGATGGCCCGAGTAATCGCAAAGAAGCTTCTTGCGAATACTGTTGGGCTGAATTCGCCAACCCATCCACGTCTTGATCAGATCAGTTCCACGGAGACCGTGCGTAACAAGAACCGAGATCTTCTTGAGAAGAGGCTGGATAGCTTCTTCTCGTGTCAGAGGCAAAGGATTTCATGTTGCTGTTGAGAGTGAGGGGTTCGACCGAATAACCCGGTAAAGGGTGTTCACCAGAAGGTATCTTGGCTTTACAGTAAAAGTATGATTTTTGCCAATGCTTTACGTGGGTATGAAGTTCTAGAGAAGGCATAGCAGAGCCTTTGCGGCGTTGAATAGAAACACCGCCACAGACCAAGAGGGGGCCATTCTTGTGCTCACGCTGAGGTTTGCACAAGAATAGCTCCAGGAAAAGAGCTAAGCTGGGAGGAGTGCATAAGTATGATTCACAAAGAACTATATAGTTACTAATGTTCAAGATGGAATTGGGTCCGAGATCGAAGACCCGGAGGCCGTAGTGACGAAGAAGATCCCTAAAGAAAGGATGACCCGGGGGACGAAAACCCCGGGTGACATGTTCAAGAAACAGATAACTTCACCTTCCTGGGGGAGGCCGAGTCTCTTCTTCAGTCCCTCTCCACTCGATCTCCGACTGAAGAGGAAGAACGCCGGCTTCAGCCAGTTCTTCAAGCTTGGACTGTGTAGCCATGGATTTGGCCCAGTTGGCCGTAATCCCAGATCTGCGCTTGGTGGTCTTTTTGATCTTCTTTGATGCCGATGCGGTGGCGCCATCACCGGCCTTGGCCTTGGCCTTCAGCTTCCTCGGATCCTTGGGTGCCATGAGATCTAAGATCTAGAAAATAACAAGAAAAGAAATGAAAAAACCGAGCTCAAGAACAGCCCAAGGAAGAACAAGACAAGATCTAGATGGAAACCAAATGCAGGAATGAAAAACTTACCGGAGCTTGTGGAGATCTGGTGCGGAGCTGATTTCCCGGCGATTAGCTGCGGCAATGCGGGGCTCCGATGGCCGGCGGCGGCGCGGTGAGCTTGGAGGAACCCTAACCCTAGCTCGAGGAGAGAGAAGGACGAGGTTGAAGAAGAGGGCGCGGTGAATGGGGAAAGTGAAACCCTTTTTTACTGCGCCCACTATTTATAGCCCAGGGTGAAACCCTAGGAGCGTGAAACGAGGAGATAAGATTCTGTTTTGATTATGGGTCAAAGATACGAGAGAATGTGTCAGAGAATGTTCCTTGGTCGTTGACCAGAGGGATAAGTGCGAGAGAAAAGCCGGGTTATAAAGAGAACCGCCAAAAGGAGCTGGTCTGAAACATAACCCGGCCATTCAGTGTTAATGATCTTTATTTTGTTTTCAGGAGTTTAACTCGGATAATCCATCAGCAGCTACCCTCGAGTAATCAAATCAAGATCAAGATTATCAAGTGAAGCAACAGATGAGCTTATGCAAGTCAAACTTGGGGACTACTGTTGGGGGGATAATAACCCGGTATACTCATGACCAAGGTAAATCAGTCGGACGGCCCAAGGCTGGTCCGAGTGATGTGTACAAGATATGGGCCGGGTTATAGTTGGGCCAATAGGCCTAACATGACTCGTCCCTGGAAGGAAGGACCTAGAAGAACTGGAGTCCGAGTGAAGGAAGAAACCGGGTGACTTGGAGGCTACGGAAGGTCTAGAAGAACCTAGAGTAGGACTCCGGCTCGTATGTAACTCGGTATTCATTGTAAGTTCGGGAGACCCGGCGTCTATATAAACGGGCTCCCAGAACATAGATAGACAAGTCTCAAGTCATAAGTTTCAACCCTAGTTCGATATCACCGCTATCAAGCGAAACCCTTGTAACCTGTCTCGTAACCCGGCTCTGTTGTCGTAGCCGAGTTATCGAGACTTCGAGATCAATAACATAGAAGCAGGAAGTAGGTCTTTATCTCCAATGGAGAGGCTGAACCTGGGTAAACCCTTTTTCCCCAACGAGCGTGACAATCTCCTGAAGGACCAAGGCGCCTTGCCCCAATCATCAAGTTACCCTATGGTAACATCTGCCGTGTTAACCCCACGACAGACACCCTGCTCCCAAGCAGATGCAGATCGCATGGAACTCTGCCAGGGAGATCAAGATCAGGCCGGTGGGCGTGGATCGCTTCGTAATTCAGTGTTTCTGCCTCGGCGACTGGGAAAAGGTAACGGAGAGAGGACCATGGTTGTTTAGGGATTGGGTCCTTATTATTGCTCCCTACAATGGTTTTGATGATCCTGATTCGATTGAACTTGAATTTATGCCGATCTGGCTACAAGTTCATAAAGTGCCAGAGGCTTATAGGAAGCAGAAAGTAATTTCACAACTGATCGAGCGTTCTGCGGGAGAGATTCTGGTGCTAGAGATGATACCGTCGGGTTCTTTCAGAGGTGATTTCATAAGAGCTCGGGTCAAGCATGATGTTCGTAAGCTAGTTGCAAGGTTTTTATCTTTATCTCTGGGAGGGAAGAGAGTAGCTTTTGCTGTGAAATATGAAAAATTGGGACTGCTATGCTATGTTTGTGGTTTGATTGGTCATGAATATAAAGAGTGTGGAACTGGGATTTTTGAGGACAAGGATCTCAAATTTGGTGACTGGATATATGCAAACCCCGCTGGTCTTGGAAGAGGCGGGGGTGCTGGGCGTGGTCAGAGTGGTGGAAGGTCGTCCCCCTTTGTTGGCAGGGATCGGGAAGCTCTCTTAATGTGTGGGTAGGAGTGGCCTTGAAAACGCAGGACGTGGCCGTGGGAACTTTGCTGACTGGCGAGTCCATCCAGAACGAGCATCTCACACAGTTGACAATGACTTGAAAGATACTCCTACTAGCCCTCTGAAACAGGGGGACACTTACATGTCTGAAGCAGATAAGAATGCAAAAAAGAGACTGGTTTTTGAAGAGGATAATAGTGACACAGGTAATCAGCTAGCTTTAGCTAATTTTGCGCATAATGATCAGAAGAATGAGCTGGTGGAGGAACATCTGGTGGGGGAGTCGAGTAAGGAGAAGAAGAGACATAAGAAATCTGATGGTACCATGATCTCTGGTGCATCGACAGGATCGGCGGCATCCCTCGAGGATGACCGCCGTACGCAATGATCATCTTAGGCTTGAACTGCCAAGGGATGCAAAAGCCCTCGGCAGTTCTCTCGCTCCAGGTTCTCCAGGAGCGGCTAAAATCAGATGTGCTCTTTCTGTCTGAAGCTCATCTGAATAAAGTTAAGGCAGAACGTTTGAAGGTTAGGCTCAAGTTCGACGAGATGGCTGTTTCGGAAAGTGATGGGAGAAGTGGGGACTTGTTTTATTTTGGAACAAGGATATTACGGTGACGTCAAAAGAGATTAGCCCAAATTTCATAGACATACGCATCAATGAACACAGTGAGACGGGATGGCGTCTTACGGGGTTTTATGGTGAACCGAGTGGCAACAGAAAACATCTTTCTTGGCAATACATTAGGGACTTGCATGCAGGTTTTGATCTTCCTTGGGTCATGTTGGGAGATTTCAATGAGATCTTATATAGTACCGAAAAGGAAGGGGGAATGCTAGACCAATGCGGTGCATGCAAGCCTTCCGTGATGTTCTGAATGAATGCAATCTTGAAGATATGGGTTATTCTGGGGATATTTTCACTTGGAGGCGTGGGAGGATTCGTGAGAGATTGGATAGGGCGGTGTGTGATCCGAGGTGGTCGACGATGTTTCCTTTGGCAGGGGTGACTAATGAAGAGTTTGGTAAGTCTGATCATAGGCCGATTCTCATCAATACTGAAATGAATTCTGGTTTGCATACAATCAAGCCTAGAGGTCCCCCAAAATTTGAGGCACGTTGGCTTTGCGAAGAATCGGTTGAGACGATTATCCAAACGGCATGGGACCGTGCCAAGCTTTTGCATGCTGAGGAGTCTCTGAGTGAACACACAAAAGAGGTACACGAAGCTCTTCATCGATGGGACAGGGAGATCCTGAAGGGTCCTAGGAGACGTTTACGTGACCTCCAAACAGACCTGAATGCTGTTATGTCAGGGCCACTCACGCATGAGGCTGTGGCGCAGCAAAAGGAAATTCAAATGAAGATGGAAAACTTACTCGAACAGGAGGAAATCTATTGGATTCAGAGGGGTAGAGTTAATTGGCTGAAGCAGGGTGATCAGAATACTGCATTTTTCACCGATCGGCTACAGCTAGACGGAAACGGAATTATATAAAGTCTTTGAAGAATGATACAGGGACATGGTAGAGGACCAGGACCAGCTTATGACTATGCCTCCTCCTATTTCGAGCACCTGTTTACCGCTGAGGTACAAGACCCGGATCAGTCAGTTATTGATAAAATTAAACCGTGTGTATCTAGTGAGATGAATGACCTACTCATGGCGACGTATTCGCGGGAAGAGGTGAGGAAAGCGATGTTCAACATTGGAGACCTAAAAGCTCCAGGGCCTGACGGCCTACATGCTATTTTCTATAAACGTTTCTGGCACATAATAGGAGAGGACCTAACGGATGAGGTACTTATGGCGGTGAACAACAAAGTTATACCGAAGGGCTGGAATAATACCACCATTGTTCTCATACCGAAAGTGGAGAATCCGGAGTCGATTACTCAGTTTCGTCCTATAAGTCACTGTAATGTGGTTTATAAAGTCATATCAAAGTTGATTGCCTCTAGACTGAAGGTACTTTTGACGGATATCATATCCCCAATCCAGAGCGCCTTCGTCCCGGGAAGGCTGATTACTGACAATGTTCTGGTGGCATATGAATGTTATCACTCCATCAAGAATAAAAAGGTGGGGAAATATGGTACTTGTGCGGTAAAACTTGACATGCACAAAGCGTATGACAGGGTCAAATGGTGCTTTCTCAAGAAGGTTTTGATCAGGATGGGTTTTGATACGGGCTGGGTTGATCTCATCATGGCATGTGTGTCTTCGGTGAGGTATCAGGTCCGTCTAAATGGTATGCTTTCTGATTATATTTATCCATCCAGGGGTTTACGGCAAGGTGACCCTCTTTCACCTTATTTGTTCCTGTTATGCGCGGAAGGACTAACTAGTTGGCTAAATTTTGAGGAAGAATCAGGCACCTGCTGGGTGTAAAAGTCTGTAGAGGGGCACCGGCTGTCTCGCATCTCTTATTTGCTGATGATTCATTAATCTTGATGAGAGCGGATACAGCTAATGCTTCTAGCCTTCGACGTGCCCTTGATGATTATTGCAGGGCTTCGGCCAACTGGTGAGCGATGCCAAATCAAGTATATTTTTCAGTCTGTGCACAGTGGTCCAGACAAGGGTGGAAGTGTGTTCGATACTGAATATTATGACCGAAGCCATCACTGATAAATATCTTGGTTTGCCACCTCTTGTTGGGGTGGATAGATCGGATTGTTTTCAACATATTGTTGACAGAGTCTGCAAGTTATTGCTTGGTTGGAAGGAGAAGAACCTGTCGTTTGGAGGAAAAGAAGTGCTACTGAAAGCTGTCATTCAGGCCATACCTGCATATGCGATGTCTGTATTCAAGCTGCCCAAACAGATTATCAAAGGGATAATTACAGCAATGTCCCAATTCTGGTGGGGAGATGATGATCAGAAGAAACATATGCATTGGTTTGCGTGGTGGAAAATGTGTGTTGCTAAAAAGCAAGGTGGTATGGGTTTTAGGGATCTTCACTGTTTTAATCTGGCTATGTTGGCGAAGCAATGTTGGAGACTCATTGCTGAACCAAACTCTCTCTGTGCTTCGGTTTTGCGTGCCAAGTATTTCCCCTCTGGCGATCTTCTGAGTTGTCAATTAAAGAAGGGGAGTTCTTACACCTGGCAGAGTATTTGGGCGGGTATTCAGACTTTTAAGAGAGGACACATCCGGAGAGTTGGTGATGGTTCACAAATTAATATATGGGATGACCCTTGGATCCCTAGTAGCCCAACTAGAAAAGTGGTGACGAGGCGAGGTAATATTGTCTATACTAGAGTTTCTGAACGCATTGATCCGGAAACAGATAGCTGGGATGAAGAACTTTTACGAGAATTTTTCTGGCCTACTGATGTGCAGCGGATCCTGCATATTCCTCTAGCACGGTCCATGATGGAAGACTTCACGGCCTGGCACTACACCAAAACTGGTACATTCTCAGTCTGTTCTTGTTACTACGTCGAGTGGGAACACCAACATGGGAGTAAACTGAGACGTACTTCAGACTTTGGTAATTCCTCTAATCTGCCTATATGGAAAACTGTTTGGAGTCTTAAGGTGCCGGCAAAGATCAAAATCCACTTCTGGCGTTCCCTTCTTGGAGCCATCTCCTGTAATGGAATTCTAGCTAATCGCCACATGCAACCTAGCTCCATGTGTCAGCTTTGTTATTCGGACTGTGAAAGTTTGAGGAATGCTTTTTTCACTTGCCCGAGAGTGCGAGATATCTGGTCGCTACTGGGCATGGGCGACATCATCTCGCAGGTCTGTAGTTTTGAGCGGGAAGGTGGTCCGATCCTAGAAACCTTGTTACGTGATCGAAAGGCTAAAGCTCCGCTGCTCCTTGAGGTGGATAGAAACGATCTGATAGCAACATCGGTGTGGTATATTTGGTGGGAGAGACGACAAGCTACCCATGGTGAGTCGGTCCAAGCACCTGCTAGATCGGCGCAGGCTATATCTACGCTCTGCCTAAACTACACTCGAGAAAGGAAAAAGAATTCTGGAATTAGTAGGCAGGGTTGGTCTAGACCCAAAGAGAATTTTGTAAAACTTAACGTGGATGCAGGATTTTGTTATGACACAGGTACAGGAGGTACAGGGGCGATTCTACGATGCGATAGAGGCCTCTTCCTAGCGGCAAGCAATTGTGGAGTACCATTTGCTGTTGATCCGGCTTCCACGGAGGCGTAGGCTCTTCGTGATGGGCTTTTATTGGCAGGACGAATTGGATGCAACAGGATTGAAGTCAACTCGGACTGCGCCGAGTTATTGACGTGATGAAAGAGGGTGGCAATTCTCTGGGACCGGCAGCGGCAATCTACGAGGAATGCACATTGCTTAGTCGTAATTTTATCGAGGTTGTTTTTTACCATTGTCCTAGAGAGTCCAATATGGCAGCGCATGTGCTGGCCAGTAGACCGGAGGGGAATCAGTCGACTGTTTGGATTGACGAACCTCCGGATTTTCTTTTGCATGCGTTAGCAAATGATGTGTCGGTGCTGAATCCCGACTAACGATGTATTTGTGAGTACTTGAGGCAGCAAGTTTCTGACGCACTCTTTTCCTTATCAGGGTACCTGAGGGACTGGAAGGTTTTTAATGAGTCGGCTTGCTGACCTAATATAGTGGTGGAAAATTTCAAAAAAAAAAAAAGAGGTCCTCTAAAAATAAATAAGCTATACGCCTACGACTAATCTCAGCTGGTTCTAGAGATAACACAGCCAAACCACAACCGAAATCTCCTTTCTCTATAGCCCCTCTTCTTGATTTCCCTCCATGCGCACCACCACGGACAAGGAGGCGACGGGACACCGCCGTTCAGTTTCACTGCAGCATCCGGTTGGATATTCGGGAGATGTCCGACGGCCTGACGGGCTTCAGCAGGAACTCCTCGGCGCCTTCTTCCAAGCATCTGAAATATAATTAGCAGTAAGGTCTGTAAAATGCATCCCCTTGCACCAAGTCTTATACTATCAGTGGACTAGAAATGAGCGGTGAGGTAGAATTAACAATGACATATCGTCGATATGACCGGGTGATTGCCCGAGAAAAACGGACCTGGTGATCCTCGTGGGCACGTTCTCTGAAGACATTATCACCACGGGAATCTGCTTCAGCTTCGACGACCCCTGCATTTGTATATCCGTTAGAAACTTGGGGTTCCTATTAGTAACGAGTTTGGTATATAATTTAACTCCGGGAAGAAACTTGTATTTACCTTGATCTTCTTCAGCAGGTCGTACCCGGTCATCTCTGGCATCCAGTAGTCCGTGATGATCATGCTAACGTTGGGCTCCTGAAACCCAGAACGAAATTCCGTGTGCACGGGGTCAACAAAACTAGGTTAGGTGGATGAAAGAAATGATCCGATCGAGTGCAGAAGAATGCTTAGCAGAGGTTGTTGTATCCAGATACATACCGAGCCCAGTATCTCTAGCGCCCGCTTGCCGCTGTCCACGGCAGTGACTGCACCAAGAAAGTTCAGTTAGCGCGCACATTGAATTGGAAGAGGAGTCTGGGATGGCATATTGGCATGGAAAAACAGCGCATTTCAGAACTATGTAGGTACCTCGGTACTTGGATCGGCGGAGCAGCGCGGTGACCAGGGCGCGGTCGACGGAGCTGTCGTCGACGGCCATCACGTACAGCGGCACCACCTCGTCGGCCGCGGCATCGTCTACCGGAAACATATGCGCCACCCTGTCGACCTTGGCACTCTTCTCCTTCCCCTCCTCACCGCCGCCGCGGCAACAGCCCTCTCCTCCTCGGACGCAGCATTCGGCCGTCACCCCTGGAGCCGACGACACCTCCATTGATCTGGCTCGGCCTATCTATCTCTCTGTCTTCCTCTCCCAGAATTAATAAGCACGATCGATCCTGCAGAGCAAGACCTGGCTGTGGCACTATATATATATATATAAAGAATCCGATCGAGCGCGGTAGGGAAGCAATTGATTGATTCGTCGGATCGGGTCTGAGATCGCTGCGCTGCGGTACGTGAATCTTTTCCGCGGCCGTGGAGTCGGTGGTGGGTGGCGGCCGCCCTCGCTGCACGCACGCACGCACCCTCGCCAATAGTATCTCTGGCATTCATTCATATAATCTCATGCCATGATCCATCGTATCAGATGATAGTATTACTATATGATCGGCATCAATTCACGACGCCCTGCTGCCTGCATGCCGTGCGCGAGGACAGACAGCCACGGACGATTCCCCTCGGCCCGCCTGTGATCCGCTGGTAGGATCATGCGAGTGAATGTTCATGGCAAGAAGGCGGATCACGCTGTCGTGCGGTTGCCGCGCGCGCGAGGGGGGCAGGAAACCGAATCTCTGGGCATTCATTGAACCGTATCCCCCGTTTGGATCGTATCTCCCCGGCCGGCCGGCCTTATCCGCGGCAGCAGTATCTCCCAAGTACTACGCCCAGCCCAGGCACCCGGCAGCTTCGTTCGTACGTGACAGTACTACGGGTGCGTTTGGTTAGGATTCTACGGGCAGATTCGCTACCGGGAAGTTGGAATCAGAACCAAACGGAGAAAACGCCGACGCCGATTCCTGAAACGCAGCAGATTTTCCTAGTGCAATGCGGAAGTTGCTCCGGACCCCGATTCCACCGCGTTGCGTCCCGCAAACTGACCGGTTCGTTCTATTCTTTTCTCCTCCACCCCTTCTTCCTCCTCTCCTAACTCCTTTTCCCCACGACTCGCGCCAGGAAGTGGAGAGGCGAAGCTAGGGTTCCCCCTCACCGGCCTACTCCGGCGGTCTCCGGCGGCTCCAAGGCAGTAAATCGATCCTCCCCGTTCGCCCCTCCTTTTCCCCTGCGGGAGCTCGGCCGAGCCATCCCCTTCCTGCACAGAGAAGACGGGGGTGGGATGGGAGGGAGAGAGGGCCGCCGAGGGGAGGACGACGGAGCGGGCGGCGGTGGTGGCAGGGGCTGCGGGCGGCGGTGGTGGCTGGGGTTGCGGGCGGCGGTGAATTCCTGTCTTCTCCCCCAGCTCGAGTCCTCCTCCCGTGAGTTCCCATGTGGCTCGCCGTCCTTTTCCGCCGGCCTCCGGCAGCTCGACGGCCGGAATCGGAAGCCCACAGCCCGCCGCCCATCCTCTACTTCACAGGACCGCCGCGTGACCTGGCCCGCCGCCGTCTCCATCAATCGGGATCTCGCGCCGCCGCCGCCTCCAATGCTCAGGCCCTCGGGCCACCGCCTCCAAGAACGCCACCCACCGCCGGAGATGGACTTGCGCAGCCTACACGCATGGCTCACCTCTCCTCCCCCGCCTTGCCATCTCCTATCCTCTCCAGGACATTATTTGGAGTTGCTTCTAATGTGTTTGTGAAAATGCTTGTAGGAGATGCACGCTTTTGGACATGGATGTGAATTTCAAAAAGAGTTATACATGTTTTATGGAGCTGAATATGTTGTCACTGGACATTGATGTGAATTGGATTTATCGTGTAATCATTATTTTTCCTTAACTCCGAGTGTTATGTATTTTCGTGGCACCGTACAAGTATTTAGCTCGTATATGGAAACTTTCCAAAATGGTCTTTTGCATGTCTATTATCGTACAAATTATTGTTCCACGATCAATTAGCGTATAAATAATCCTTCATGGCTTCAGGGGTATTTCGGACATTTCCTATCACAAATCCGCAGTTGACAGTTGTTCCAACCAAACAGATTCTAGATTTTCCACAGTTGTCAGCTCACAGCAGCTTCCTCACAGCTGATTTGCCACAGCTGATTTTCAGGAATCCACAGCTCAACCAAACACACCCTACGTCCCGTACCACATGATCAACTTCTCGGTCAAACCAAGAGTACCTGTACAGCTGTACTTAGTACTACAGATACACCTCACTCGGTGCTTTGATTTCGGGGAAGCAACGGTGCCAGAATGGTCGGAATTAGAGTTAATGGTGACATTGGAGTATTGGACACGATTTTTAGACCTTAAAGGGATTAAGACAAAGTGATCATTTATCGTCTATGTTTGTTAATATTGATGCGGATATGCTAACAATTCTCATGGCAAGGGAGGATGGTTAGGTTGGCAGAAGGAGGTATAAGTATTGCAGTATGCGGATGACATCATTTTTTTTATGGAACACGACTTAGAGAAGGCGGTAAACATTAAATTAATTTTGTAAACATTAGAGAGGTCATTTTATTAGTGGAATAAAATGATGGACATACCCAGAAAAGTATTGCAAGAGGATTGTTTCACAAAGTTCATTATTGCAATAGGAATGTAATATGGTAGCTTATTTCTTAGACTGTGAGATCATATTAATCGCTGCCTCCGGAGGATACTTTGAGTGCATCAATCGTCAGTCCATAAATGGGTGACTATAAAGGTGGGACACTTGGGTATTCAAAAGAGGTATGTTGAGGCCTATGGATCAAGAGCGGGATTTGTTCATCCGCGTGATGGAAAGATACTCTGAGCCCACTCGATGAGATTACATCTATAAAGTTGCGCAGCGTATGACTAGGTCATTGGAGATGTAATATCACAGAACGAGTTAAGTAGCCCTTGTTGATAACGAGATAAAACAAAGTATAGGATGTTCACGATCGTATCTCGGACAAGGGTAGCATCGAAAAAACAAAAGGAATGAATATCATGTTAACGGTTCAACGACGATTATTCTGGAATGCACAGGGACCGTCATAGCCATCCAGGTCTCCCTGACGGTCATTGGCGAGCGAGGGGTCTCGACCATGTCTAGAGTATTTCCCGAACTGTAGGGTAACACACTTAAGGTCTTGACGACGCAAGCTAATAAATCATCCGGCTGATATCATCTACAAAACATTGATTTTCTTGCAGCTGTGGTGCGTCAACGCCAAGGACGTGGACATGCCAAAACTCGTGGAGATGGTGGGAAAGCTAAAGCTGTTGTATACAGCAAATCGCCCGAGTCCGAGTAGGTCTAGATTGAGAGTTTAGCGGTTTTACCTTTGTGCCTATCTCGATGTATCCCGTGTGGCTTCGTGTTGGGTGGATGTTTCTCTTATGGCCAAAGCTGTAGTGCCGCAGCATGTAATAAACTTTGTGACCCTGTGGCCTTATTAACTTAAGGTCGGGCCCTGCCTTTAGTTTAAAAAAGATCTTGATGACGCTTAGAGATCGTTTTGAAATTATCGGAATAATAGAAATAGAGAGAGAGAATGAACCGGAAAGGTTCCGGTGGAATCGGAAGGGTTCCGGAGAAGACCGAAGATAGTTCGGAATGGTCCGGAAGTTGTTACGGACTCACGGGAGATTAAATAATATGTAAATATATTTAATTGTGAATTATATATATTTAAATATTAATTTAATATTAAATAAAAGGGAAAATTGGGGCAGCCCACCTAAATGGGCCAAAACCCCGGAGGGAAGGCCCAAGTAGGGCCGAACCCCCGAGAAGGGGTGGTGCGGCATGTCCCTAGGGCCCATGCGGCTGCCCATGGTACGGCTGGGCCCTTTTGGCCAGCCGCACCACCTCCCCCTCCTCCTTTAGTCCCACATGGGAGAGCCAAGGAGAGGGACATCCCCTCTCCCCTAATAAATAGACGGGCGTATTAATTGTTTTAATACACAATAATTCAAGGAATTAATAAGGATGCTCCTCCGCCCACTTCCTATCTCTCTCCACCTCCCGTAGAGTGCGGTCCCCTGTAAGGACTGCGCGCACGTGAGAAAGCTATACCGCAGTACGCCGTCGTGCTGCGGGATTCCACCCAAAAGTTCTACTTCCGCAATCTTTGCTGGATCGGAGAGCCCGGGAGTCATCATCAGGACTCGCACGTGTGCGAGTACTCGGAGGCGCTGCAGTAGCTGCGCCAGGGCGTCATCGTCGCGCCGCCTTTGTCTTCGTCTTCGTCGCGCCAAGTTCTTCGCGACCTCGAGGTCGGCTACAACGTCTACATCGACAACGCTTGTTGCCGGAGCGTAATCCCCGCTATCGGTCTACAAGGGTATGTTACCGATATCTTCTCCGTTAAAGCATTACTAAATAGATAGATCCTTGGCTAAGTTTTGGCGTACGTAAGTTAGAAAAATTATTGTTTTCTGCTATGAACCCTTCAGTGGTATCAGAGCCGATCTATGCGTAGTTTTGCTGGTACGGTTAGAGCACATGTTGAATGTGGGCATGGATCTTATAATTGTTACCCTCTCGCGTGCACTTGCTAATGTTGTCGGCATCGAGTTGATGAAGCGGTCCGGACCGACCTTACGCGTACGCTTACGCGAGACTGGTTCCGCAACTAACATATGGCTTGTACCATATATGCGGCTAGCGGGTGTCTGTCTCTCTCTCTTTAGATGGCTTAGCATTTTCAATGGAGGGCCTGAAAGGGATATAAAACAGACAACTGTTTGATCGATGTTGTGGTTGATGTTCGTAGGTAAGAAACGGTTCTCTTACGAAATCCTTAGAAGCCACGTAAAACTTGCAAAACACAAAGAAGGTAGAAACGTCTAACTTTGTTTTGCAGAGGCATTTTATATGACATGGTTACGGTAAGTATTATGAATTGTTCAACTTATCGAATGCAAAAGGAGGCGCCGCGGACTCGGAGCCCTGCCGGGGCGCGCCATGGAGATCAAGGCGCAAGACCATGTCATATCGCACTTCATTTCATTATTTGATATTGTATTGTTGTGTGTATATCCTATTGATTGCTTATATATATTAGATATACGACGGTAGCCATAATAGGTTGATCCCTTAATAAAATACCAGAATTGTCTCCCTTAGTGTGCACCACCGAAAGTTCTCCGTTACGAGGCAGTCCGTGATGATCGGTTGTCAGACGTATCTGCGTTCACATATCGTGGGTGTAATCCACATTGCACAAGCAAAACACGAAGGTTTAATTGGTGAGCCTAGTATGTACAGACATAGCCTCGGAACACATGAAGATCGAAAGATCGAGCATGAGTCACATGAATGTTGTGATCGACATTTCGATGTCCACCCTTGCAACTATGCCGCCAACCGTGACGATCGGGGGTGGTATAGTGAATTGGTATCATGTAATCGCTGAGATGATTTTAGGGATGATTATCTTAGTGGAGTGTGTTTGATAATTTGATTATAAACTAAGCTCATATTTTTATAAACTTAGCCTTATTATCTTTATGATTATTTCTGTAGATGGTGTTCTACCCCAGCGACAATTTCTATTTTGGTCACTTCCTTAGAGGAAGGTCACTTTTAACTGATGGGTCCAACTTCATCTACTGGTTCAAGAAATTAAGGGAAACCCTCATACACAATAATATACTCTACGTAATAGAAGAGGCTTTAGGAGATTCCGCAAGCGAAGAAGAAGATGAGGATTTTCGCCAGCGTCGTGATATTTTCATAAGTGTTCAAAGCACTATGTACTTGTGCATGGAGCCTGAGTTGAAAGCTCGGTTTCAACACATGGAACCTTATGTGATTATTGATGCACTCAAGACCCGTTCATAGACCAGATGAAACTTGAGCAGTTTGAGCAGCTAGATAAGTTTCTTTCACTCCGGATGGAAGAACACACCTGCTTGGAAACTCTGGGCCCACTCGGTGAGATTACATCTATAAAGTTGCGCAGCATATGACTAGGTCATTGGAGATGTAATATCACAGAACGAGTTAAGTAGCCCTTGTTGATAACGAGATAAAACAAAGCTTAGGATGTTCACGATCGTATCTCGGACAAGGGTAGTATCGAAAGAACAAAAGGAATGAATATCATGTTAACGGTTCAACGACGATTATTCTGGAATGCACAGGGACCGTCATAGCCATCCAGGTCTCCCTGACGGTCATTGGCGAGCGAGGGGTCTCGACCATGTCTGGAATATTTCCCAAACCGTAGGGTAACACACTTAAGGTCTTGACGACGCAAGCTAATAAATCATCCGGCTGATATCATCTACAAAACTTTGATTTTCTTGCAGCTGTGGTGCATCAACGCCAAGGACGTGGACAAGCCAAAACTCGTGGAGATGGTGGGAAAGCTAAAGTTGTTGTATACAGCAAATTGCCCAAGTCCGAGTAGGTCTAGATTGAGAGTTTAGTTGTTTTACCTTTGTGTCTATCTCGATGTATCCCGTGTTGCTTCGTGTTGGGTGGATGTTTCTCTTATGGCCAAAGATGTAGTGCCGCAGCATGTAATCAACTTTGTGACCCTGTGGCCTTATTAACTTAAGGTCGGGCCCTGCCTTTAGTTTAAAAAAGGTCTTGATGACGCATAGAGATCGTTTTGGAATTATCGAAATAATAGAAATAGAGAGAGAGAATGAACCGGAAAGGTTCCGGTGGAATCGGAAGGGTTCCGGGGAAGACCGAAGATAGTTTGGAGTGGTACGGAAGTTGTTACGGACTCACGGGAGATTAAATAATATGTAAATATATTTAATTATGAATTATATATATTTAAATATTAATTTAATATTAAATAAAAGGGAAAATTGGGGCAACCCACCTAAATGGGCCAAAACCCCGGAGGGACGGCCCAAGTAGGGCCGAACCCCCCAGAAGGGGTGGTGCGGCTGGGCCCTAGGGCCCATGCGGCTGCACATGGTGTGGTTGGGCCCTTTTGGCCAGCCGCACCACCTCCCGCTCCTCCTTTAGTCCCACATGAGAGAGCCAAGGAGAGGGACACCCCTCTCCCCTAATAAATAGACGGGCGTATTAATTGTTTTAATACACAATAATTCAAGAAATTAATTCTCGTCGGCCAAGGATGCCCCTCCGCCCACTTCCTATCTCTCTCCACCTCCCGTAGAGTGCGGTCCCCTGTAAGGACTGCGCGCATGTGAGAAAGCTATACCTGTTGGAGATATGCCCTAGAGGCAATTAATAAAGTGATTTTATTTGTCATATCTCAATAGTTCATAATACGTTTTAATACCATGCTATAACTGTATTACGCGGAAACATTAATACACGTGTGGTATGTAAACAATCAGGTCCCTAGTAGCTTCTAATTAACTAATTCGTTGGGTAACAGATGATCAAGGTTTCCTGATCATGGACAATGGCGTCGGTTAACAACGGAGTCATATCATTAGGTGAATGATTTGATGCACATACCCAAAATATAGAAACGTAGTGTTCATACATTCGACTGTGAGATCATATCAAATCTCTGCTTCTGGAAGATGCGGCTGATCGCATCAAACGGCATGTCTTATATAGCGTGACAATAAAGGTGACACTTTCGGGTATCGAAAGGAAGCAGTAGAAGCAAGTGATCAAGAGCGAAAATTGTCAATCCACATAGCAGGATAGATACTCTGGCCCACTCGGTGAGATTACATCAATGAGCTTGCAAGCATGTAACTAGGTCACGGGGATGTAATATCACAGACGAGTAAAGATAGATTTGTCGATGACGAGGTCATGCTCGGTAATCGTGATACCGGAGAACGACGCTCGGACAATCTAAGTATCGATAGGCAAGAGGATGAGACTGGACGTCTAAAGGTTCGAACGATAAAAGACATTCGTGGACGCACAGGGGCTATCATGGGTATCCAGATACCGCTGTTAGTCATTGATCGGAGAATGTGTCTCGATCATGTCTGGAGTGATCCCGAACCGTGGGGTAACACACTTAAGGGTGGGTGACGATTAGATTGGATTTAGAGAGAAAAGAAACCGGAGACTCCGGAAGTGTTTCGGACATGTCCGATGGAGATCGGAGGGCAACGAAATATGTTTCGGGGTCCGAATGAATTAAATAATAAGTATTTAATATTAATAAGTGTTATTAGTAATTAAATATATTTTTTATTTAATTTAATTCCAATTTTAAAGGCATTAAATCATAAATGGGCCTTAGAGGCCCATTAGGGGAAAATCCCCATTTGGGAAATGGGAGGGAGGGCCTAGCCGACCTAGGTGGGCCGAATGGGGCCCACCTAGGTGGCCGGCTGCCTCCTTGTATAGGAGTGCCCATGCCTTTGAAAATACACCAATTCCTCCTTCTTATCTCCTACCTTGAGCGTGGTTCCATTTCCGGAGCTGCGTACGAGGAAGGAAGTCTCTCTACTATACGCACACCGCCGTGCTGCTAGATCCACTCTTCCACTTCCGTTGCTCTGCTGGATCTGGAGCCCGGAGGTCGTCATCCACACCGTACGTGTGTGGAACCGCGAGGCACCATTGTTTGGTGCTGGGAGCTGTCTTCTTCCACTACACGACCCTGAGGTCGGCGCCATCGTCTCCACCGACAACGTTTGTGCGGGAACGTAATCCCGCTTCCGGTCTACAAGGGTATGTATTCTGATCTCCTCCGTATTAGTATATCTGCATAGTATAGATCCTGCCTAGTACTCGGAGACGCTGCAGTAGCTGCGCCAGGGCATCATCGTCGCGCCGCCGTCGTCTTCGTCTTAGTCGCGCCAAGTTCTTCGCGACCTCGAGGTCGGCTACGTCGTCTACATCGACAACGCTTGTTGCGGGAGCGTAATCCAGATCCCGCTGTTAGTCATTGATCGAAGAACGTGTCTCGATCATGTCTGGAGTGATCCTGAACCGTGGGGTAACACACTTAAGGGTGGGTGACGATTAGATTGGATTTAGAGAGAAAAGAAACCGGAGACTCCGGAAGTGTTCCGGACATTTCCGATGGAGATCGGAGGGCAACGAAACATGTTTCGGGGTCCGAATGAATTAAATAATATGTATTTAATATTAATAAGTATTATTAGTAATTAAATATATTGTTTATTTAATTTAATTCGAATTTTAAAGGCATTAAATCATAAATGGGCCTTAGAAGCCCATGAGGGGAAAAACCCCATTTGGGAAATGGGAGGGATGGCCTAGCCGACCTAGGTGGGCCGAATGGGGCCCACCAAGGTGGCTGGTTGCCTCCTTGGCCGGCGCACCCCATGTGGGGGTTTAGTCCCACATGGGGGAGATAAGGAGGTTGGCCTCCCTCCTCCTCCTTTATATAGGAGTGCCCCATGCCTTTGAAAATACACCAATTCCTCCTTCTTTTCTCCTACCTTGAGCGTGGTTCCATTTCTGGAGCTGCGTACGAAGAGGGAAGTCTCTCTACTATACACACACCGCCGTGCTGCTAGATCCACTCTTCCACTTCCGCTGCTCTGCTGGATCTGGAGCCCGGAGGTCGTCATCCACACCGTACTTGTGTGGAACTGCGAGGCGCCATTGTTTGGTGCTGGGAGCTATCTTCTTCCACTACACGACCCTGAGGTCGGCGTCGTCGTCTCCACCAACAACGTTTGTGCGGGATCGTAATCCTGCTTCCGGTCTACAAGGGTATGTATTCTGATCTCCTCCGTATTAGTATATCTGCATAGTATAGATCCTGACTAGTTTATGGTTATCGTCGGTAGGAATCCACAATTCTATCGACGGCGGCGGTTCCCCCAGTCCATTGTCTCAAGAATGTTGTGTGTTTGATAAATATTAACAATACATAATATAACCAAGCAAGTATAATAAATAAAAATGCAACGTGATATGCAACATAGCAGGGGCAGTATTACAAGTTTCATATTAAACACGAACAACAAACAGGCATGCATGAATATAACAGTACACAGACAAAAATATAAACACTCGGCATGGCAATTAACAAATAAACATTGCGGGACTGCTCATAGCAAGGGGTTAGCTTGCCTTAGGAGACGGGTTCCAAATGATCCGGGAGGTCTCGGTGTCGTCGCGCGTCGAAAACTCGAAAAACGACTAAACCCCGAAACGGTAAACAACGTGTTAAATAAAGTCAACGAAACTAAATATTTTCAAAGACCACAAAACCAGTACCAATGGAAAGATCTCGTCGAGACGAAGATTTAGAAATTTGAATCACCGAAAACGGAGCTACGGTTTAAAAGTTTTGAACGTTTGAAAATATGTCCAGCAGGAAAAGAAAAACAGACGCGCGGAAAAAACAGACGGGCCGCGTCGGCCACGCGACATGGGCTGCGGGTGGCCCGTCGCGCGCCGCACGCGTGCGCGCGCCTGGCTGGGCCGCGAGCAGGCCGGTGCGCTGCTGAGCCTACTGGGCTGGGCCAAAAAAAAATGAGTCGGAGGAGCGAGTCAACGGGAAAAAAATGAATCGAAGAGGTCGTCTTCCTCCGCCGCTGCTGTATTGGAACGGCGAGGAGCCGACCGGAGATGGCCGAGGGGCGCGCCGGGAGGCCGGCCGATGGCGGGGACGGAGTGGCGGCGGTGGGCTGTGGCCAGGAGAGGCGGCTTCGGCGTCAGAGACGGCTCCCGCGCGTCGCCCGCGAGCCCGACATGCTCGGCCGCGCGGGAGATACGGGTGGCTCGGGGAAAGGCTGGCCGGCGGCGACAGATGGCTTGGCGGGCTGGCCGAGGATGGAGGCGAGGTCGTGGTGCCAGACCGCACCCGTGGAGGTGGTCCAGGGCTACAGGGGGGCTCGGCCGTGACGAACGCGAGCTCGGTGAGCTCGGTAATGGCGGCAAAGTTTTCGTGGAGAGATTTTTGTGGTTTTCCTCTCACGTTTCTGCACCGAACGAGAAGGGCAGGGAAAGGGAATGGGGTGCAGCAGACAGGGAAAGGGCTTGGGGGTCTCCTTATGTAGCTAGAGGGAGAGGAAGCACCGACGGTGCACGGATGCACCAACCTCGTTCCAACAAATAAATGGCAGGGGATAGGCTCGGTCTGGATAGGGAGAGCTGAGCTGGTTGCACAGTGGTGCACGAGGCTGCACTGCAGCAGAAGGGTTAGGAAGGGTTTAGGGCTAAGCGGATTTAGGTCACGCCAAAACGTGAGTCTAGAGCGCGACGCGAGCGGCATCATCGCGTTCCCGGAGACTCGGAGCACCAAACGCAAAAACGGAGGCATCTACGGGTTGCTAAGGACGAGGCCTACGCTACTACACAGGTCACACACAAAAACTCCACACTTGGTAACACAAAGTTTTTTTCGAAAATCGAACGCACACAAGGTGCTCGATGAAATGACAGTGGTCTTCCTCAACTCAGAAAAATCCCAAACAATTTCCACTGGGTATGTTTGGTATAAGGAGAGTGTCTAAGGAGTTTGAACTTATTTGGTGTAGTAGAAAAAGGCTTTTTGCAAAAGTCCGCTAAGCCGCGTATCGGCATCGATTTTCGGCTTACAAAGGAAGCAGGTCAAAACTTGCTCGAATGAGTTCGAGTTCAATGGGAGAAGTGTAGGAAATGCAAAAATATGCATCTCCCTAAATTATGAGAATTTTTCGAGACTCCTAAATTGACTGAATAAAATTGGGATCGGTCCCGTCATTTAACAGTTAACTCCGAAACTGGAAATATTGGATTGGAGTATGAAACATTTTTGGGCGGGTCTTCTAGAAATGGGTAGGGGAGTCCTCCGGTATTCAAAGAGAGAGCAAACCCTAAGTCAAATCGCCTCGAAAGATTTTAGGGAACGCTTATTAAAACTAGAAAAAGTTTTCCGGCGTCCAAAAATAATTTAAAATTCGGTCTGAATTTTCGGGGTGTTACAGGTATGAAGCTTCTGAGCTCTTCTTCTCAGCCAAGATGGAAGAGCACAGCAGTGTCTCTGAGCACGTGGTCAAGATGTCTGGCTACGTTCAACGCCTGAATGCTCTGGAATGCAAGATTCCAGATGAACTGACAATTGATAGGGTGTTGCAGTCACTGTCCCCTAGCTTTAAGGGATTCGTCATGAACTATAACATGCACGGCATGGCTAAGACCCTGTCTGAGGTATTCGTGATGTTGAAGACTGCTGAGGTGGAGATCAAGAAGGAGCATACGCCGTTGATGGTCAACAAGACCGTCGATTTCAAGAAGTATGGCGGGAAGGGTAAGTTGACCTGAAAGTTCAAGAAGGATGGGAAACAGGTTGCTAAGCCTAAAACTGCCAAATCTGGTCCCAAACCCGGCGTGGAGTGCTTCTACTGTAAAGGAGACGGTCACTGGAAGCGCAACTGCCCCAAGTACCTAGATGACAAGAAGACCGGCAAGATTGTCGGAAGAGAGAAAGGTATATGTGATATACATGTTATTGATGTGTACCTTACATGCGCCCGTAGTAATACATGGGTATTTGATACCGGCTATGTTGCTCATATTTGTAACTCACAGGTGGAGTTGCGGAATAGTCGGCACATGGCAAAGGACGAGGTGATAATGCGCGTCGGCAATGGATCAAGAGTTGACGTGATGGCCGTTGGCACGCTCCCTCTACATCTACCATCGGGATTAGTTTTGGTTTTGAATAAATGTTATTTTGTACCAGCTCTGAGTGTAAACATTATAAGTGGTTCTTGCTTGTTGCAAGACGGATATTCGTTCAATTCAGTATCAAGTGGTTGTGCTATTTCGATGAATGATATCTTTTATGTTGATGCTCTTGTGAATAATGGTTTATTCTTGTTGAATCTCGATCGTAGTACACACATCCATAGCATAGATGCCAAAAGGATTAGACTTAGTAATGATACCGCCATGTATATGTGGCATTGCCGACTTGGTCATATTGGTGTAAAGCGCATGAAGAAACTCCACTCAGCTGGACTTTTGGAGTCATTAGATTTTGGATCTCTTGACACTTACGAACCATGCCTCTTGGGCAAGATGACTAGGTCACCGTTCAATGGTTTTCGTTGAACGGGCGTCGGAATTATTGGGAGTTATACATACAGATGTGTGCGGTCCAATGAGCGTATCGATGCGCAATGGTTATCGTTACTTTGTGACCTTCACTGATGACTTGAGTAGATACGGGTATATCTACTTAATGAAACACGAGTCAGAAACTTTTGAAAAGTTCAAAGAATTTCAGAGTGAGGTTGAAAATCAACTCAACAAGAAACTAAAGCACCTCCGATCCGATCGTGGTGGCAAATATTTGAGTTTTGAATTTGGCACACATCGGAAGGCCTGTGGAATTGTGCCAGAGCTTACGCCTGCCGGAACACCGCAACGCAACGGCGTGTCCGAGCGATGTAATCGTACTTTATTACATAGCGTACGGTCTATGATGTCTCTTACCGACTTGCCCGTATCGTTTTGGGGATATGCGTTAGAAACAGCCGCATTCATTTTAAATAGGGCTCCATCCAAATCCGTGGAAACGACACTGTATGAGGTATGGCATGGTACGAAACCTAAGCTGTCGTTCCTGAAAGTTTGGGGTTGTGAGGCTTATGTCAAGAAATTGCAGCCTGACAAACTCGAACCGAAATCGGAAAAGGTCATCTTTGTAGGGTATCCGCGGGAAACCATAGGATACACCTTCTACCACCAAGCCGAGGGAAAAACGTTTGTCGCTAGAAACGGCACCTTTCTCGAGAAGGAGTTTCTCGCTAAAGGAGTAAGTGGGAGGAAAATAGACCTCGACGAGATAGTTGATCCTGAACTCGAAATTCCGAGTGGCACAACGGAAACTGTTCCTGAACCGTCCTCCATAACAGATGGAGTGGGAGAAAATGTCGAGGAGGCTATTATACCTCGTAGGTCTGGACCGTCTTGTTCGATTAACATCTCCTGAGTGGTACGGTAATCTTGTTTGCACCGTCATGTTAATTGAACAAGACGAACCTACAAATTACAAAGAGGCAATGGAAGGACCCGAGTCCGAGAAATGACTTGAGGCCATGAAATCCGAAATAGGATCCATGTATGACAACAAAGTATGGACTTTGGTGGAGATTCCCGAAGGGCGCATGGCCGTCGAGAATAAATGGATCTTTAAGAAGAAGACTGATGCTGACGGTAATGTAACCGTCCATAAGGCTCGGCTTGTCGCAAAAGGTTTCCGACAAGTTCATGGAATTGACTACGATGAAACATTTTCACCGGTAGCGATGCTAAAGTCTATTCGGGTTTTGCTAGCAACAGCTGCATATCATGATTATGAGATATGGCAGATGGATGTCAAAACAGCGTTCCAAAATGGTAACATTGAGAAAGAGTTGTATATGGTACAACCTGAAGGTTTTGTCAGTCCAGAAAATGTTGACAAGGTATGCAAACTTCAGCGTTCCATTTATGGACTGAAGTGCGCATCTCGGAGCTAGAATCTTCGCTTTGATGAGGTGATCAAAGGTTTTGGATTTGTCCAAAATGCGAAAGAGACCTGCATTTATAAGAAAATGAGTGGGAGCTCAGTAGCATTCCTAGTTCTATTCGTGGATGATATATTACTAATTGGGGATAATGTGGAACTTCTGAAAAGCGTGAAGGAATATTAAACAGTAAATTTTTGATGAAGGACTTAGGAGAAGCTGCATACATATTAGACATTAAGATCAATCGTGATAGTCTCAGGCGCCTACTAGCGTTATGTCAAAGTACTTATCTTGACAAGATACTGAAAAAGTTTGGTATGCATTTGGCAAAGAAAGGTCTTGTGCCGGTTGTCAAGGGGAAAACATTGAGCACGGCTCAGTCTCCACAGACGGCTCTTGAAAAAGCCGAGGTGGATGGCACTCAATATGCTTCGGCTATAGGATCGATCATGTATGCCATGTTAAGTACTCGACCCGATGTAGCATTGGCTCTCAGTTTGACGAGTCGATTCCAAAGTAATCCTGGCAAGGATCATTGGACAGCTGTTAAGAACATACTGAAGTATCTTAAGTATTCCAAGGACATGTTTCTTGTTTATGGAGGCTGTGGAGAGGAATTTGGCATAACAGGTTACGTTGATGCAAGTTTTTGCACAGATCCAGATGACTCGAAATCGCAAACATGTAATGTGTTTAAGGAGAAAGGAGGCGATGTGAGCTGGAGAAGTGGGAAGCAACCCATAGTAGCCCAATCTACAATGGAATCGGAGTATATTGCTGCTGCGGATGCTGCAAATGAAGCTGTTTGGCTGAGGAAGTTCGTCATCGAGCTTGGAGTGTCCCCGAGTGCGCAAGACCCTGTGAACATCTACTACGACAACACAGGTGTTATTGCCAACGTGAAGGAACCAAGGTCTCACTCCACCGCCAAACATATTCTTCGACGCTTCCATGTCATACGGCAATACGTCAAGGAAGGCGATGTAAAGATTTGCAAAATACACACGGACCTGAATGTTGCAGATCCGCTGACGAAACCTCTTCCACGAGACAAGCATGAAGAACACCGAGATGCTATAGGTGTTAGGCTTTTATCAAGTTGTAAACTAGATTAAATTGTACTCTAGTGCAAGTGGGAGACTGTTGGAGATATGCCCTAAAGGCAATTAATAAAGTGATTTTAGTTGTCATATCACAATTGTTCATAATACGTTTTAATACCATGCTATAACTGTATTATGCGGAAACATTAATACACATGTGGTATGTAAACAACCAGGTCCCTAGTAGCCTCTAATTAACTAGTTCGTTGGGTAACAGATGATCAAGGTTTCCTGATCATGGACAATGGCGTCGGTTAACAACGGAGTCATATCATTAGGTGAATGATTTGATGGACATACCCAAAATATAGAAACGTATAGTGTTCATACCTTCGACTGTGAGATCATATCAAATCTATGCTTCTGGAAGATGCGGCTGATCGCATCAAACGACATGTCTTATATAGCGTGACAATAAAGGTGACATTTTCAGGTATCGGAAGGAAGCAGTAGAAGCGAGTGATCAAGAGCGGGAATTGCCAATCCACATAGCATGATAGATACTCTGGGCCCACTCGGTGAGATTACATCAATGAGCTTGCAAGCATGTGACTAGGTCACGGGGATGTAATATCACAGACGAGTAAAGATAGATTTGTTGATGACGAGGTCATGCTCGGTAATCGTGATACCGGAGAACGACGCTCGGACAATCTAAGTATCGATAGGCAAGAGGATGAGACTGGACGTCTAAAGGTTCGAACGATAAAAGACATTCGTGGACGCACAGGGGCTATCATGGGTATCCAGATACCGCTGTTAGTCATTGATCGGAGAATGTGTCTCGATCATGTCTGGAGTGATCCCGAACCGTGGGGTAACACACTTAAGGGTGGGTGACGATTAGATTGGATTTAGAGAGAAAAGAAACCGGAGACTCCGGAAGTGTTTCGGACATGTCCGATGGAGATCGGAGGGCAACGAAATATGTTTCGGGGTCCGAATGAATTAAATAATAAGTATTTAATATTAATAAGTGTTATTAGTAATTAAATATATTTTTTATTTAATTTAATTCCAATTTTAAAGGCATTAAATCATAAATGGGCCTTAGAGGCCCATTAGGGGAAAATCCCCATTTGGGAAATGGGAGGGAGGGCCTAGCCGACCTAGGTGGGCCGAATGGGGCCCACCTAGGTGGCCGGCTTCCTCCTTGTATAGGAGTACCCCATGCCTTTGAAAATACACCAATTCCTCCTTCTTATCTCCTACCTTGAGCGTGGTTCCATTTCCGGAGCTGCGTACGAGGAAGGAAGTCTCTCTACTATACGCTGCTAGATCCACTCTTCCACTTCCGCTGCTCTGCTGGATCTGGAGCCCGGAGGTCGTCATCCACACCGTACATGTGTGGAACCGCGAGGCACCATTGTTTGGTGCTGGGAGCTGTCTTCTTCCACTACACGACCCTGAGGTCGGCGCCATCGTCTCCACCGACAACGTTTGTGCGGGAACGTAATCCCGCTTCCGGTCTACAAGGGTATGTATTCTGATCTCCTCCGTATTAGTATATCTGCATAGTATAGATCCTGCCTAGTACTCGGAGACGCTGCAGTAGCTGCGCCAGGGCATCATCGTCGCGCCGCCGTCGTCTTCGTCTTAGTCGCGCCAAGTTCTTCGCGACCTCGAGGTCGGCTACGTCGTCTACATCGACAACGCTTGTTGCGGGAGCGTAATCCCCGCTATCGGTCTACAAGGGTATGTTACTGATATCTTCTCTGTTACAGCATTACTAAATAGATAGATCCTTGGCTAAGTTTTGGCGTACGTAAGTTAGAAAAATTATTGTTTTCTGCTACGAACCCTTCAATAATAAATAAATATTTACGGAACAAAACTCTACCGCAAGTACAAGCCAAACCAATTGATTCTCCCTTTTGGAACAGAAGTTTGGGAGTCAAAGATATTTTCTGTAGTTGAGAATTTTTGTCATTGGTAATAGAAGTAGCACTCGATTTTAGGAGGACACTTGGTTAGGTGATACTACTCTATTATTGTGGTGGATGCTTTTGTGAGATCCTTGCCTAGGGTTTAATATGATTGATAGGAAACTCATATCAGTAAGTTGCAACTTTTTCTCCATAAGCTCATCTAAAAAGAACTCCGAGGTTTAACGTGCTTGGCCCGAGCGATTTGAGTATGGGTGACCGACCGGGAAGTCCTTCCCGGGTGCGCACGAGTGAGGACAAAATGCACAGAAAAGACTAGTATTGATCTGTGGGGACAGTCTAGAGATCCGAACGAGCTACCAGGGGTGTTAGCCGCTGACCAATGGGTGGGCAGGGGTGTTCAGAAATGTATTGACAGGAGATAGGTGGACAACTTGACTGATTTTACTTGAGAGAGTGATGAGGACAGAACTAGTGGATGACACGGATAGGTTATGTTGGAGTCTAACCAATTCGGGATTGTTCACGATTAAATCTTTATACGTAGATTTAATGAATGATCATACTCCTTTTTGGCAAAGTACCTATGAAAGTTAAAGGTTCAGCTAAAGATTAAGATTTGTATGTGTTTCCTTCGTAGGAAAGTTTTGCTCTCTAAAAACAGTTAGGTGAATAGACGATGTACCGGTTGTATCAAGTGCGCTTTTTGTAGCTCAAGGGAGTCTATCGAACACTTGTTTATTTCTTGTCCTTTAGCTCATTTTGTTTGGAGAGTTGTTCATTTTACTTTTAACATCCCACCACCGTTCAATGTAGCCAACATGTTCGAAAACTGGCTAAGGGGGTTGATAAGACACTTAAGACCCATATATAGATTGGTGTCTTGTATTTCTATGGGAAATTTGGAATTGTCAAAATAATGAGATCCCTAACAAATCTGGCAATGCTTTTTTTTACAGGTTATGCAATGAGCCACTTATTGGATTCATATGTGTTCCTTCCTCCCTTGTGGACCAGCAGCATGCTTTGGTTATAGGATGTAATCGGTCGATGACGATCGTTCGGACTATATTCAACTAACATGGATGGCGACACTCTCATAGAATACAAGGTACTGTACATAGGTGGTTTTGGTATTTTTTTTCCACTCATTGATTCACGTGTCTACTTTATATGGTTCATGAGATGTAAACTCAATGTTTGATACTTCAAACAAAATCGGCTGTGTGCATCTTTCAAAAAGGGAATGTTTGAATGCAATCGCTGGCCCCTGCATGCTCGACGCAGGCGCCCATAAAACGCCGGTCTACTTGTTGCTCGCAGTCGGAGTGAAAGGGAACAAAGGAAGTAGAAGAAGCCAGCGCTGCATCCGCAGAAGATAACGTCCTATTGCTCGATCCTATTCCTCTACAGCGCGTGCATTTCCTCTGTTGGTGCCAAGCAATTGCCGTGATTCAGCTCGAAAATCAACGTACGGTTTCAAGTTTTAATTACTACAGAGTAGAGGAATTGACCAAATGCTTTTGCGCTTACAACTGAAAGATCATTATTTCCCCATGTGTGGTTTTGGTAATTAATGACAATCCTTATGGACTAATGTGTATATTGAGAGGTTCAAGGTTGAATGCCATCAAGATCGTTGAATATAATGAACATATTTGAAGATGATCAAGAAAGAAGAAAAGATACAAAGTTGATCAAGGCTAAGTGGAAAGGATGGATTCAAGTGATCAACACACAAAGCTCCATGTTGTACCATGAGGGATCTTGTGATCCAATGGTATAGTAAGTGGAATATATAATATCATGCCCATGATTCACCCATCCCAAATATGTCAATCTAGCATTTTATCATCTAACAAATTCTCAAAATCACTCATGTGCAATATTGATGAGCTTTTCCAAATTCCTTCAAGTGGTATCGTTTTGTTTTGTGATACTTGTTTCCTTTTCTCAAAGCATTGCAACTATCTCTTGTTCCCTTGATGGTATTTGTAATGTCTTTGATGTGTTGGGAGTTTAATCTACATCCAGTAAGATAATATGGAGCTATGTGCTATGCTTTTAAGCAAAGATCTCATTGGTGTATTTATTACTTCTCCTTGAATATCATGCTTTTCTTTAGTAACTAATATTATGTATACATGTTTCTTTGTGGACGTATATCATCATGATTGTCGTCTACTTAGAAACTTATATACACTTGACGAGTTACATCTCTAGTTGATATCCCATCTCTTTGGTGCCACGGTTTTATTCCGTTTTATCTCTTTTGTGGCTCCATAAAAATTTGCCTTGTTAGTGCTTGTCTCTTTTTATTTGTTCTTAGTGCATTCACTCTCGGCAAAGTTCTTTTTGTGCAAGTGCTTTTGCTTCTTATCTTATGCTCTCTTGCACATGTTTTATGTTTCAAAGGATTATGGGGAGTGATGATTCCATCTTTTGTGAACTTTGTATTCAAATGCAAAATTCTAAATAGTACACAAATATTGGAGAGCTACTCTACTTTCTTTTGAAGCATTCGCTTGCTCTCATCATAACATCTCTTGTTCAATTAGTTCTTCGGATTCTCGATTGCTTGGTTTCCCTTCTCATCTTTTCTTGCAATCTTTGAATCCTCAATATAGTTTGATCTCTCTCCAACTATTCGTAAATGGATATGTGCATTTGTTTTCACTCATTTTATGAGAAATGCACACAATATGGGGGAGCTCTTACTATATTGGCCTTCTAAAATTTTCTTCCCATTTCGGCAATGGATGCCAATGGGGGAGAAGTTTAGAGGGTTTAAGGGAATTTGGTTTTATGCTTTGGTTTCGTTCTTAAGCATTTACCTTCTTGCTCATGCATCCTTGCTTGGTTTCTTTGCATGGTTTTTTAATATTCATTATATAAACCCTCATAAAAGGGATTGTCATCAATTACCAAAATGGGGGAGATTGAAAGAGCATTATATCCCCATGTGTGGTTTTGGTAATTAATGACAATCCTTATGGACTAATGTGTATATTGAGATATCCCTATAGGTTCATCCATAGGCAACGCTTGAACTCCATGTGTTGGGTTCAAGGTTGAATGGCATCAAGATCGTTGAATATAATGAACATATTTGAAGATGATCAAGAAAGAAGAAATGATACAAAGTTGATCAATGCTAAGTGGAAAGGATGGATTCAAGTGATCAACACACAAAGCTCAATATTGACCATGAGGGATCTTGTGATCCAATGGTATAGTAAGCAATTGTCTATATAGCTTTGTGAACTAACCCATGATATGTTTGTGTGGAGTATCCATGTGGGGTTAGGTATCTTCCCATGTGCTTGCTTCAAAAGGAAGAATTCATATAGCTCATGGAGGATGATGACAAGTGTTGATCGTCATCAAGTGTTTGATGTGCAAGGTCAAGATGAGCATCTAGAAGATATCATATGTTTGAATCTTGCTAACCATATGGAGAAATGGCCAAGAGAAGATGTTCCAAAAAGGGTCTCACCCATATTGGTGTATGGGGAGCAATTTGCAAGTCTTCATCAAGCAAAGTGCAATCAAGAAAGATGGTCCAACTTGAGAAGATCAAGATCGTTATCATCTAGCTCAAGTGGATTGCGCAAGGCAAAGGTATGATCTTGATAGGGTTTCTATTTTACCAGTCTCATGATGTTTAGTGGGAGACTGGATTATAGGATAGATTCCGTTCTATCAAGAGGGGCTCTCGAATGAGTAACTTGATCATATCGTTCATAGAGAGCTCAAACCTTTGCATCTTGCCATCATCTTTCTTGGCTCTTTTTTGGCGTTTCTCCATGTGTGGTTTTAGAGCTTGTCATGATCTTCAAGACAAGCTCAATTTGATCAAAAATAGATTTCATATGAAAAACTTATTGCGTTTTTGACGTTGGAGGTTTTACCGGTTGTTTTTTATCGAGAGGTCTAACCTTTCCCCATTTGGTTTTATTGTGGGGACCCCGGACTAGCTGTCCGAAATACCCGATTATGCTTAACACAACGATCCCGTGATCAGTCTGTCGTTGCACATAATCCGAATTGGATACCAAAGTTTACATCCATTACAATACCGAATAAAAAGTCTTACATAAATGGTCATTTAGACCAAGTTCTTACATAGGTGCCTTCAAGGGCCAAACCAAAGTATCAGCGGAAGCTACGGCGTAGTAGACATCATATTCTAACGATGATGACCCGACAGGCAGCTGACTTGTGGAGATCCTTAGTTCGCGTAGAAGTCGCCATACTCCTGCTCGGCGTAGTGCTCCTCCTCGTAGTCTGGCTAGGACAATAGCCAGGGACGAAACCAATATGAGTACATTTGAATGTACTCGCAAACTACCCCAACATGAGTATGCACTAGTTTTATTTTAACTTACCACTTTTATTTATCTAAAACACCTCTATATCTTTATTGAAAAAGGTAAGAAGAGTTTTATAACTATCTTTAAAAGAAATCACCATCTCATTTGTTTCTCCAAAACCCTTTCTTTTCCTGACCAAGGCTCACCATGGTCCATTTATTCCAACAACTCATACCACTCCATTTGGTATAGTTGTGTCACACCATCACCAATTCATCTTCTTTTAAGACTTAAAAGCTTTTCCAAAACTTGCACATGATCTTAGGACAGCCTCCCAATTGTCCATATCCGAGGACTCGGCTATTCGAATAGTTTTGACCCTCTACAGAGGTAGCACGCTTTTTATCCCACACCCATCCGGTAACTCATCGTGTCAGCCACGTCCCGCCATACAAGGTGTATGCGAAGTTGAGCCACCGACCCTAGCCTCTCCTTTGCTCATGCTAGTATAGGATCCTACCCATATGATAATTCCCACCAACACTCAGTCCGGTCCCCGTCGGCAACCCTAAGTGTGAGGACTCATATGTTTTTACCGGCGACCACATTTATGAAGTCTTCAATCCTCCTCCTTATCTTTCCATAGAGTTTGAGCGAGGACCCAGGTCAGGGGAGTTCACAAACCATCCCCTCATGCATAACGGAGTCATCTCCGTCGATGAGGTATCCCATACTAATAAGAGCAGATTATATGACTAAGCCCCGTTCCCATATGGGGGTAAATGTGGTCGCACAGATTAAGATTGGTTGTCATAGTACTAGGACACTGTGCATTTTTCATAACCATTCCCATTTTTCCATTTCTCCACTTTAACACCGACATCTCGGCATTCCATAACCACACAAGTATTTCCAAGGAGTTTTGAATAAACAACATTGTTTTCCATCCTAAAGTTTCATAACTACTACATAGGGTGGCAAAATAATTTCCATACACTTTTTGAAAAGGTTTTGTAAACCATTGGTTTTAAGAGTAAATCATTTGATCAAAGTAGATGCATATATATTTAGGTGCAAGCTCAGAGAGTAGCTTGCCTTGCTCGGCAAAGTGGACTGGATCTTGATCTTCAGGTTCAACAAATTCCCCCTCCTCGATAAATCCAGCAACGTTCTCGTCTAATCGATAAGCAAACAAATACAAGCAATCACTAAACTATTCAAACAACATCACCACATCACAATATCACAATCCTAAATGCTCTAAATAGCCACTGGATACATCAAACAATACAATTTGATTTCAAAATAATTGAATTAAACATTATTTGTTTATGTCCAAATTATGGCAGAAACTTGTTAAACATGTTTAATTCCACAACTTGAGTTCTGTTGGTCACAAAAATACAAACTAAATTTCTATAGAAAGCTACTGATGTGTAGAAGACAACCCCATTTGATTTGGATCAATTGGAGTTACCAAACTCCCTACACAAAGGTTTGAATCCAGTAGCTTAACAATCAAGTTTTGGCTACCAAATAAGTTCTGTTACTCCTAAAAATAAATCCTTTTAGGGGTAACTAACCATGATTAAATGTGATCCAACAAAATTGGTCCTAAATTATTTGGGTCAACCATTAAACATATTTATTTGTTTTAGTCCAGAAGGGTTTATCTTAAAGTTAACAATTAATATTGCTTAATTAATTCTACCAAAATTAGGGAAGCTAACACAAGGCAGTACTAAGCTAATAAAATTGGTTTGGAATTATTTGGACTAACAGAGTATCAGAAACAAACAAGTTTAGAATTTAAACCTTCTGTAGTATTTTTAATAACACTTTTTAACTATTTAATTAAATGACATGAGACCAATTGGGTTAGTTAAACATTTCATAAGATTTTCATAACAATTGAGTTTGATTTATTTGGATTCTTAAATCTCGAGATATTGAATTTACAATTTGGGTCCAGTACTGAATTCTATAGAAACTAGAAATTCGAAAACCTAACTGTTCTGGATAAAGTTGAAAACCCTGACAGGTGGGCTCCACCAGTCAGTGACTCAACGTGCGCGGGTGAATTAATAAAACCCTGACGAGCGGGGCCCGCCCGTCAGTCTCTCTCTCTCTTTCTTTTAATCGAAGCGGTACGCGTCCGTTGGATCGAGATCCAACGGCTCAGGGACGAGTCCATCGGCGACGACCCAGAACGGGCGGCGCCGTGGCTCCGGCGACGGCGAGCAGCACGGTTCGCTCACCTGAGAGGGCTAGGGACGGCGGAGAGGGTGCAGATCGACGGCGGAGGCTCGGCAAACGTCCTGGCGGAGTGGTACTTGCTGGGGAGGGCTGGTTCGTCGACGGCGAGGTGCTCTGCTTCCACGGCAACTTCCCGAACTCCGGCGAGCGTCTGTCGGCGATTCTGTGCACGATCCAGAGGGAAAAAGAGGTGGGTGAGCGCGGTGTCCAAAGGGGAAGAGAGTACGGGCCAGAGAAGTGAGAGGGAAGCAGCAGCACGGCACAGCCGTGTCGTCGCCTACCTCGGGCTGTCGAGCACGGGCACGAGCAGCAGCGAGCTCGCAGCAGCGGCTCCGCCCTCGTGGTGGTGCACGGGCGAGTGGAGGTGAGTGTGGTGCAGCAAGGGAGAGGCAGTGGGGCGTGGGGAAATGCGAGGTGCGGCTCGAGTTTAAATAGGCGCGACGGCGGCGCACGGTGGTCGCGGTCCAGCGGCGTCCAGAGGGCGGGAGAGGCCGGCGCGCGGTGTCTGGGGGGTCCGGGCGTGGGCTAGGGTTCGCGACGTAGCGGATCGCGTGTCGAGGCGCCGGGCTGGGCCAATTTTGGCCGGCGCCGTCCGTTCATCCACGGCGGAGAAATGGGGGACAGCGGCGTAATGGCGAGGGGAGAGGTTCTCCTCTGCCAGCAGAGGGTGCAGAGGCACGGGGGCGAGGGAGAACGCGAGCAAGGGGGCCCTGGGGGGCCTGGGAACGGCGTCGAGCGAGCTGCGGCCATGGCGACACGCACGGCGACAGTGAGCTAGGGGAGGTAGGAGACGACGACTTTTGCAAAAACCCCCTGGCTCCTGTGCGTTGCTTCTTTTCCTTCTTCTTTCTTCTATTTACTTTTAGTCCTTCTGTTATATGCAGTAGTACTTCTTGATTTTATTTGAGGCACTAAATCAATTTAGAAAAATTTGGCAAAATTTGTGGGGCCTTCTCATAATGTGCAGAAGCTCCACAAAAATTGGCTTTGCAAAATAAAATGTTTTGAAACATTTTCTTTTATAGTGTTTCAATTATGGCATTTTAATTTATTTTTACTTTGTTTACTTTTGAATTTTAAAAACTAGTTTGAAAATATTATTTGAGAGAGATAAGTAGTAAGGATGAAATGGGAGGGTTTGCAATACCACTCCACTGATTTTGTTGGAAACAAAATGAGATCCTCACTTGGAGAATTTGTGTGGCACTTGCCACATTTATTTTTCTTGTTTTGCTTTTATTATTTCTCTCCTTTTCTTCATGTTTGTCTTTAGAGCAAGCAACACACAACAAGAAGAAATAAACAACACAAGCAAGAATATGAGATCAACACATATAATTTAACAAAAGTTTTTGTTGGCTCTCATTTTTGGAATTAATAATACTTGTTAATAATTTTGGGATGTTACAATCCTTCCCTCCTTAAAATAAATCTCGTCCCGAGATTTGCTAGGCTTAGGTACTAAAGAGGTCTGGGAATTCGCTCTAAGATAATCTTCACGTTCCCAAGTTGCTTCTTCTTCAGAGTGGTTAGTCCACTGGACTTTGTAAAACTTGATCGCACGCCTTCGGGTAACACGAACATCTTCTTCGAGAATCTTGAGGGGTCTCTCGCGATAAGTCAAATCTTGGTTCAGGTCGATGGAGAGGTGGTCGATGTTTTTGAAAACATCAGGCTGGTCAGGAACTTCAAGACACTTCCGGAGCAAGGAAATGTGGAAGACATCATGATAATCTCCTAACTCCGGTGGCAATTCCAGCTGATAGGATACTTCTCCTCGACGAGCGATGATCTTGAAGGGTCCAATATACCTTGGCGCTAACTTTCCTTGACATGGAAACGCTGCATTCCTTTGAGGGGTGTCACTCGGAGATAACATAATCTCCTACTGAAAGTGAGGTCACGGCGCTTGGTGTCAGCGTAACTCTTCTGACGGGATTGGGCAGTTTTGAGGCGTTCACGAATAAGCTGAACTTGCTCTTCAGCTTCACGGAGGGTATCTGGACCGAACAATTTGCTTTCTCCGGTATCAGACCAATTCAGGGGTGTACGACACTTCTTGCCGTAAAGGGCTTCAAAAGGGGCCATTTGCAGACTGGACTGATAACTATTGTTGTATGAGAACTCTGCAAACGGAAGACAATCTTCCCACTTGGAACCATAGGATAGAACACATGCGCGAAGCATGTCCTCCAATATCTGGTTCACTCGTTCAGTTTGGCCATCGGTCTGGGGATGATAAGCTGTGCTAAATGCTAACTTGGTTCCGAGGGCTTCATGAAGGGATTTCCAGAATCTTGAGGTGAATTGCGTACCTCTATCAGATACAATCTTCTTAGGCACACCATGCAGGCTTACTATTCTGGAAATATACAAGTCTGCTAACTGAGCTCCGGTATAGTGGTCTTGACAGGTACAAAATGAGCAACCTTGGTCAATCGATCAACGATGACCCAGATTGAATCATGGCCTCGGTTGGATCTTGGAAGTCCGGTAATAAAATCCATTCCAATCTCATCCCACTTCCACTCGGGAACTTTCAAAGGTTGAAGCAATCCAGCGGGCCGCTGATGTTCAGCCTTGACTCGCTGACAGATGTCACATTTGGCTACAAAAGAACCAATCTCTCGCTTCATTCCATGCCACCAAAATCTTTCTCGAAGGTCTTGGTACATCTTGGTTCCGCCGGGGTGGATTGAATAAGGGGTCTCATGGGCTTCCTTCAGGATTAACTCCTTAAGTTCCGTGACATTGGGCACACAGATACGATCATTGAATTTCAGCACTCCTTCAGCATCTTCGGTAAAACCGGGTGCTTTGCCGAGGGAGATCTTCTTCCTAATTCCTTCAATGCTTTCATGACCTTTTTGGGCTTCTTTGATTTGATCCATCAGGGTTGGGGCTAACTCCAAATTGGCGAGATATCCATGGCTAACAAGTTCTAGTCCAAAATTTCGAACTCTTTGAACAAGGCTGGTTGTTCGGCTTGGATCAAGGCATTCAGGGTACAGGGTTTGCGACTAAGGGCATCGGCAACTACATTAGCCTTTCCGGGGTGATAGTGGATTCCAATATCATAATCCTTGATTAATTCCATCCATCTCCTCTGTCGCAGGTTCAACTCCTTCTGGGTGAAAATATACTTCAAGCTCTTATGATCCGTATAGATCTCACAGCGATGTCCCGCAAGATAGGGACGCCACTTTTTAAGAGCAAGGACAACAGCAGCTAATTCCAGGTCATGGGTTGGGTAATTCTCTTCATGCGGTCGCAACTGCCGGGACAGGTACGACACAACTTTGCCTTCTTGCATCAGAACGCAACCAAGTCCGAGGCGTGATGCATCGCAATACACGTCGAAACTCTGGGTGACGTCTGGCATAACCAGGATTGGGGTGGAGGTTAGTCTCTTCTTCAACTCTTGGAAACTATCTTCGCACTTCTGAGTCCATTCAAATTTCTTGTCCTTCTTCAACAGTTGGGTCAAGGCTTGGCTATACTGGAAAATCCTTCAACGAACTTGCGGTAATAACCGGCGAGTCCGAGAAAGCTTCGGATTTCAGTCACACTGGTTGGGGATAACCAGTCAATAATGGCTTGGATCTTCTCGGGTCAACAGAAATTCCTCCAGCAGATACTATTGTCCGAGAAATGCCACTTCATTGAGCCAAAACTCACACTTGCTAAGCTTGGCATACAGCTGGTGCTCTCGGAGGGTCTCCAAAACTAGACGCAGGTGTTCAGCATGCTCTTCTTCGGTCTTGGAATAAATAAGGATGTCATCAAGGAAAACTACCACGAACTTGTCGAGGTACTCCATGAAAATCTTGTTCATGAGATTCATGAAATAGGCTGGGGCATTGGTCAGACCAAAGGACATCACGTGTATTCAAACAAACCGTAACGAGTGGTGAAGGCGGTCTTGGGAATGTCTGTCTCTCTGATCTTCAACTGATGGTAACCTGTCCGAAGATCGATCTTTGAAAAGACTCGGGCTCCGTTCATCTGATCGAACAGATCCTCGATCTTGGGAAGGGGATACTTGTTTTTAATGGTCACGTCATTTAGCCTGCGATAATCCACACACAGTCGTGTGGTACCGTCTCTCTTGTCCACAAAAATAATGGGTGATCCCCAGGGTGAAGCACTTGGACGAACAAGTCCTTTGCTAAGCATATCTGCCAACTGCTTCTTCAACTCAACCAGTTCTTCCGGATTCATCCGATAAGGCCTTTGGGATATTGGGGCTGTTCCTGGGATAAGCTCAATTATGAACTCAATTTCCCGGTCTGGCGGCATACCAGGTAATTCCTCAGGGAAAACATCTCGGAATAGGTGAACAACACGGATCTCATCTAGGTGGGTCGAGCTATGCTCTCATGGCAGCCTGGTTGGGAGTGATTGGGTTCAGACACATACTCCACTTCTACTTCTTTGTCGGTGGTGATGGATACAGCTCTTCTGGCACAGTCTATTCGACCATGGTACTTGGCTAGCCAATTCATACCGAGTATGACATCTATGCCTTGGGTTCCTAAAACAATTAGGTCGGCTGCAAATTTTTCGCCTGAAATCTCTATGGCAGTATTTGGACAAAATCTCTTGGTTTCTAGGGTGGAACCAGGGATTTGTATACTCAAGGTTTTAGTTAGGAAGCCTTCTACTAAACCTCCCTTAGCAACAAACTCCTCGGTAACAAATGAATGTGTTGCACCAGAATCAAACAGAACAGTTGCAGGTACTGAGTTGACAAGGAACGTACCCAGCACATCCGGCGCATCTTGAGCTTCTTCAGCATTGATGTGGTGCAGACGACCCTTGACAACAGCAGCATTTCCGCGGGGTGCGGCATTCTTGCCATTACCATTTCCATTGCGGCCTTGACCATTGTTCGGTGCCGTGGGGCGCTGAACATTCCTCTTGGGATTGGGGCATTCCTGGAGTAGTGACCTTTGTTGCCACATTCAAAGCAGACAACATTGGCATTGGGGTTGAAGTTGTTGAAGTTTCCTCTGGGACGGTTATTGTCATTGGGGCGGTTGAAGTTGTTTGGGCGGTTAGGGAAATTGGGGCGTGGAGCTTGGGGTGGTCGATAGGCAGGTTTGGGGTTTTGCTGAAAGATACGAGGCTTCTGACTGCTCGAACCTTCCTGAGCATTCATCCTCCTCTTGCGACCTTCAACATAGACTTGCGCTTGGTCTCCAGCTGGATGGCTTTGTCCACAAGTGACTCCAGATCACGGAAGTCATGGACAACCAAAGCACACTGCAGTTCATCATGCAGCCCATTCAGGAAACGTTCCATCTTCTTCTCCTCTTTGTCGGTGTCCTCGGAGCATACCGAGATAAGTCGGTAAACTCATCAAGATAGCCGACTACATCTCTACTTCCCTGCCTCAGCTTGCGGAATTCATCCTTCTTCCTATCAATGAGTCCACCAGAAATGTGCTTCTTGCGAAACTTCTCCTTGAACTCAGCCCAGTTGATGACGTGGTCAGCCTGCTGGAGAGCCTTGGTAGCTTCCCACCAAGCTCGTGCAGGTCCAGCAAGATAGTGGGTTGCATACAGCACCTTTTCATTGTCTCCTACAGCAGCAACTTCCAGATTGTTCCCAATGGTAAGAAGCCAATCATCGGCTTCCAGTGGGTGAAGTCCCTTGGAGAAGGTAGGGGGTTGGTTTTCTGGAAATCGCCTAAGGTGGATCGCTGGTTCTCATTGCCATTGCCATTACCACCATTGTTGTTGTTGTTGTTGTTGTTGTAAGCGGCTGCGAGTTGTTGCAGGGCAGTGAGATGAGCCTGGCGCTCCTGCCGGGCATTTTCACGTTCCTCCATGATAAGCGCGAGAAGTTGGGCGGGGGTTGGGTCCGGTGGTGGTGGTGCTGATCCTGATCCTCCCGTATTGTCGCGACGGGGCGGCATCCTGAAGCACACCGGGTATAAGAGGCAAGGCAAGAAAAGTTCGACTAAGGGAAAAGACGATTTCGCAAGTGGTTGATTAATTTAAGGATTATATGAAAATATTTACACAGATCTAACAAGACAAACATACTTATATTTCACAAACATCACATCAAGGAGTTCACAACAACATCAAGCTTACAACCTCAAGCTTACAACATCACCTTACATCTAAGACATAGCATCTGGTTTCCAAAAGAACCACTACTCCGACTCGACTAGCGATAGGGGTCAACCTAATCCTGCGGTAGTGATCAAGTCACTCGCCTACTGAGGTGGAACCTCCAGCTCTAACACGTCAGCATCTGACTGGTAGGCTGGCTCCTCGGGATCCTCCTCCTCGTCCTCGAGAACTGCCTCGAGTGGCTCCTCCTCCTCGTCAACTAACTCCTCCTCATCATCCTCCTCCTCACAGTCCATCTCCTCCTCAAAGTCATCATCGTCACTGAGGAAAGCGTTGTTCTCCTTGCGGAGATCCTCGCCCTCCTCCTCCATCTCGTCAGTATGGTGCTCTAGATCCTCGATCAGCTGGTCCTGCTCCGCCACCTTCTTGCGGAGCTTCACGATGGTCCTCCTCAGCTGGGCCCTCTTTCCGAGAAGAGCGACCTTATCCTCCAGCAGCTTCTCCTCATTCTCGCGAAGCTCAACGAGCGACTCGCGGTCAAAGCGAAGCTGAATCCTAGTGCGCATCAGATCATCCTGGGTGTGCTGAAGTAAGAGCTCCATGTCCATGATGTAGCTCCCAAACATCGGGTGGCAAGGGGAAGGAGTAGGGTGTCCGTCGCAGTTGCGCCTCCCGTAGAACCGGAAACGGGAGTCTACTAACTCCGCCTTGTGCTCCTCACAAAGTCGGGCTAGCATCCTCTGTGTAGCAGTACAGAGACCATCAACCCAGGTGGCCTCCTTGGTGGTGAAGACGAGTGTCCTGGAACTGGGAGACTTGATGTTCCTGCGAACTGACGACCTGATGAGCCAGCTCAGCCTTCCGACACCGTGAACGTCAATCTGAGCTCCCTCAAACTCTGGAGCGGGGCGACCTAACAGCTTGCTCAACTCGAACAAGTCATTCTCGAACGTCAGCTTGCTATCCTTCTCAAGCTGAACGAACTCAGTCCAGTGGAGTGCCATCTACAAATTTTTAAGCAAGTTTTAAGTTAGTAATCTGACGAGTGTATCAAAATTTTAAATGTAGTGAGGCAACAAGTGAGTCGAAATTTAAGTTTAATGAGAAGTGTGCATAATTTTAAGGTACAAAGGAATATGTAATATTTAATGAGAGTAAATTTTTTGCAGAAGTAAGAGGATTAGAGATAAGCAGTTTTCGAAAATACTTCACTCCTTTCTTTTAGAAATTAATCTTTTTGATAACATTTGTCTGACGACCATGCTAACTAAGGTTTCCTAAAGTCAGGATGGCTCTGATACCAAGTCTGTGGGGACCCCGGACTAGCTGTCCGAAATACCCGATTATGCTTAACACAACGATCCCGTGATCAGTCTGTCGTTGCACATAATCCGAATTGGATACCAAAGTTTACATCCATTACAATACCGAATAAAAAGTCTTACATAAATGGTCATTTAGACCAAGTTCTTACATAGGTGCCTTCAAGGGCCAAACCAAAATATCAGCGGAAGCTACGGCGTAGTAGACATCATATTCTAACGATGACGACCCGACAGGCAGCTGACTTGTGGAGATCCTTAGTTCGCGTAGAAGTCGCCATACTCCTGCTCGGCGTAGTGCTCCTCCTCGTAGTCTGGCTAGGACAATAGCCAGGGACGAAACCAATATGAGTACATTTGAATGTACTCGCAAACTACCCCAACATGAGTATGCACTAGTTTTATTTTAACTTACAACTTTTATTTATTAAAACATCTCTATATCTTTATTGAAAAAGGTAAGAAGAGTTTTATAACTATTTTAAAAGAAATCACCATCTCATTTGTTTCTCCAAAACCCTTTCTTTTCCTGACCAAGGCTCACCATGGTCCATTTATTCCAACAACTCATACCACTCCATTTGGTATAGTTGTGTCACACCATCACCAATTCATTTCTTTTAAACTTAAAAGCTTTTCCAAAACTTGCACATGATCTTAGGACAACCTCCCAATTGTCCATATCCGAGGACTCGGCTATTCGAATAGTTTTGACCCTCTGCAGAGGTAGCACGCTTTTTATCCCACACCCATCTGGTAACTCATCGTGTCAGCCACGTCCCGCCATACAAGGTGTATGCGAAGTTGAGCCACCGACCCTAGCCTCTCCTTTGCTCATGCTAGTATAGGATCCTACCCATATGATAATTCCCACCAACACTCAGTCCGGTCCCCGTCGGCAACCCTAAGTGTGAGGACTCATATGTTTTTCCCGGCGACCACATTTATGAAGTCTTTAGTCTAAGAGAAGTCTCGATGGTTGGGAGGCAATTTACTTGGGCTAATAGCCTCCCAGAGCCAACATACGAGAAGCTGAACCGTGTATTGATGGACTCGGATTGGGAAATTAAATACCCACTAGTCTCAGTACGGGTCATCGAACGTATAGAGGCATTGTCAGATCATGCTCCCATACTCCTAACCACGGGATCACCTAACCCATTGTGCAAACGGCAATTCAAATTTGAATTGGGTTGGTTGTATAGGGATGGGTTTTTCGATATGGTTAAACGAGTGTGGGAAAGGCCGGTGCCTGGTCTAACTCCAATCCAAAGGTGGAATAATAAAATAAGCGCATTGCGCAAACACCTGAGAGGTTGGGCGAGACACATGGTTGGGCAACTAAAAAATGAGAAGCTTCGGTTGTCATCTATTATAGATGAACTAGAGGCTGCTGCGGAAGTTAGATCCCTATCAACGCAAGAGATCGAATTGAAAAATCGTTCTAATGCCGAGATGGCGGGTCTTCTTCGTGAAGAGGAGATTAAATGGTACCAACGATCAAAGGCCCAGTTTATCCTGGAAGGAGATGCGAATACGAGATACTTTCATAGTCTTGCTAATGGAAGACATAGAAAGAAACTCATTCACTCTTTAACCCAGGAGGAGGGAACGATTGAAGGCCATGAACAATTGAAATCCTACATCACGAAGTACTATAAAAATCTGTTTGGTGAGCCGGACGCAGATAATTTCTCGCTGGACGAAACCCAAACCGATGACATTCCGCAAGTTTCCGATCAGGAAAACGCCCACCTGACTGCTCCTTTCTCTGCGGAGGAGGTCAAGAAGGCGGTATTCCAAATGGAACACAACAAAGCACCGGGTCCGGATGGTTTCCCCGCAGAGTTTTACCAAACTTTCTGGGACATAATCCAATCGGACTTGCTCGAGATGTTTCAGGATTTACATGCTGGACATCTTGAGCTATTTCGCCTAAATTTTGGTGAGATAATTTTGTTGCCAAAGGTTAATGGAGCAGAAAGGATTCAGCAATATAGACCTATCTGCCTTCTTAACGTTAGCTTCAAGATTTTCACTAAGACCGCTACTATTAGGCTGAACTCGGTGGCTGATCATGTTGTGAGACCTACTCAGACGGCGTTTATGCAAGGTCGCAATATTCTTGATGGAGTTGTGATTTTACATGAAACAGTTCATGAGATGCATCGGAAAAAACTTAATGGAGTCATTCTAAAAATTGACTTTGAAAAGGCTTACGATAAAGTCAAGTGGTCTTTCTTGCAACAAACACTCAGAATGAAAAGTTTTTCAGCTGAGTGGCGCGCAATGATTCATAATTTCGTTTCCGGAGGAAGTGTCGCCATCAAAGTCAATGACGACGTTGGCAGAAACTTCCAGACGAAAAAGGGATTACGGCAAGGCGATCCATTATCACCTATATTGTTTAATATAGTTGCTGATATGTTAGCCATAATCATTGAGCGTGCAAAATCCGATGGGCAAATTGTCGGCGTGGTACCGCATCTAGTGGATGGCGGATTATCCATTCTACAATACGCCGACGATACAATTCTTTTTATGGAACATGATATGGAGAAGGCAAGAAACCTGAAATTAATATTATCAGCGTTTGAGCAACTTTCCGGTCTAAAAATCAATTTCCATAAAAGTGAAGTGTTTTGTTTCGGCGACGCCCAAGAGGAGGCTGCCCAATATGCCGAACTATTTGGCTGTGGGCTCGGCCTGTTTCCAATTAACTATCTCGGCATCCCAATTCACTTTAGGAGGCTGACGCTAGCTCAATGGAAACATGTTGAGGAAAGACTACAAAAGAGGCTAAGTAGCTGGAAAGGAAAATTATTATCCTTAGGGGGAAGATTGGTGCTCATAAATTCAGTCCTAACTAATATGGTACTGTATATGATATCTTTCTTTCAACTACCAAAGGGAGTCTTGCATCGATTGGATTACTTTCGATCCAGATTCTTTTGGCAAGGGGATAGTGAAAAAAAGAAGTACCGGCTGGCAAAATGGGATGTAGTGTGCCGCCCTAAAGACCAAGGTGGTCTCGGGATTCATGATCTTCAGGTCAAGAATAGAGCTCTTCTTGGTAAGTGGCTGTTTAAGCTGCTGACGGAAGAGGGGGTGTGGCAAACCCTCCTTAGGAGGAAATACATAGGCTCAAGTGCGCTATCACAGGTTTCTTGGAAAGCAGGTGATTCACATTTTTGGGCGGGCCTAATGGCGACGAAGAAATTCTTCTTCCCATATGGCTCTTTCTCCATTAAGGATGGGTCTGAGATAAGATTCTGGGAGGATACATGGTTGGGTACTACCCCCCTCCGAGAACAATATCCAGCCTTATATGGTATAGTCCAAGGACGTCACAAGAGCGATACGCTTGCTCTGGTATTGGTTGATAACCATCCCACTGTGACGTTCCGTAGAGATCTAGTTGGACCCAGGCTGGCATCTTGGCATGAGTTGCTTCAGCGACTTACTACAGTCAATTTGTCTCAAGGGACTGATGTGTTTCGGTGGAATTTACGCAAATGTGGAAAATTCTCCGTGGACTCCATGTATACAGCACTCGTTCAGCCGGAGGTGCCCGTAGATAATAATAAGAAAATCTGGAAGATGAAAATCCCACTTAAAAACAAAGTTTTTGCGTGGTATCTTCGTCGAGGAGTAATTCTTACAAAAGACAACCTTGCAAGACGCAATTGGCATGGGAGTAAACAGTGTGTCTTCTGTCATAAAGACGAGACAATCAATCACCTGTTCTTCGAGTGCACGTTTGCTAGTTCTATATGGTCCATCATCCAGATAGGTTCTACTATTTACCCACCTACAAGCATTGCTAATATTTTTGGCACTTGGCTGAATGGGGTGGATAATAGGTTCAAACAACTTATTAGGGTGGCAGCGCTTGCCGTAATATGGTCGCTTTGGCTATGTAGAAATGACAAAGTTTTTAATGATAAAAGTTGTTCTCTTATGCAGGTTATCTACAGGACTACCGCTACACTCCGTTCGTGGTCTCAGTTGCAACTTGTGGGGCATCGAGACCTGTTTATGGAGGTGTGTACAAGACTGGAGGATACGGCGAGAGACTTTTTATCCCTACATGGATGGCAGCATAATTTGCGGATCGGCCCTCCACCATCTTAGGCGTCTTTACAATTTCTCATATTGATATGTAATTCGCCTAGTTTATTTTATTCGTACTTCAGACTTGTTTCGGCTGTGTGCATCTTTGTTATGCAGAGGCTGGGTGTAATACTTAAACATCTTAAGTAATAAAGACTCCCTTTATCTAAAAAAAAACATTTATGAAGTCTTCAATCCTCCTCCTTATCTTTCCATAGAGTTTGAGCGAGGACCCAGGTCAGGGGAGTTCACAAACCATCCCCTCATGCATAACGGAGTCATCTCCGTCGATGAGGTATCCCATACTAATAAGACCAAATTATATGACTAAGCCCCGTTCCCATATGGGGGTAAATGTGGTCGCACAGATTAAGATTGGTTGTCATAGTACTAGGACACTGTGCATTTTTCATAACCATTCCCATTTTTCCATTTCTCCACTTTAACACCGACATCTCGGCATTCCATAACCACACAAGTATTTCCAAGGAGTTTTGAATAAACAACATTGTTTTCCATCCTAAAGTTTCATAACTACTACATAGGGTGGCAAAATAATTTCCATACACTTTTTGAAAAGGTTTTGTAAACCATTGGTTTTAAGAGTAAATCATTTGATCAAAGTAGATGCATATATATTTAGGTGCAAGCTCAGAGAGTAGCTTGCCTTGCTCGGCAAAGTGGACTGGATCTTGATCTTCAGGTTCAACAAATTCCCCCTCCTCGATAAATCCAGCAACGTTCTCGTCTAATCGATAAGCAAACAAATACAAGCAATCACTAAACTATTCAAACAACATCACCACATCACAATATCACAATCCTAAATGCTCTAAATAGCCACTGGATACATCAAACAATACAATTTGATTTCAAAATAATTGAATTAAACATTATTTGTTTATGTCCAAATTATGGCAGAAACTTGTTAAACATGTTTAATTCCACAACTTGAGTTCTGTTGGTCACAAAAATACAAACTAAATTTCTATAGAAAGCTACTGATGTGTAGAAGACAACCCCATTTGATTTGGATCAATTGGAGTTACCAAACTCCCTACACAAAGGTTTGAATCCAGTAGCTTAACAATCAAGTTTTGGCTACCAAATAAGTTCTGTTACTCCTAAAAATAAATCCTTTTAGGGGTAACTAACCATGATTAAATGTGATCCAAAAAAATTGGTCCTAACTTATTTGGGTCAACCATTAAACATATTTATTTGTTTTAGTCCAGAAGGGTTTATCTTAAAGTTAACAATTAATATTTTTTAATTAATTCTACCAAAATTAGGGAAGCTAAAACAAGGCAGTACTAAGCTAACAAAATTGGTTTGGAATTATTTGGACTAACAGAGTATCAAAAACAAACAAGTTTAGAATTTAAACCTTCTGTAGTATTTTTAATAACACTTTTTAACTATTTAATTAAATGACATGAGACCAATTGGGTTAGTTAAACATTTTCATAAGCTTTTCAGAACAATTGAGTTTGATTTATTTGGATTCCTTAATCTCGAGATATTGAATTTACAATTTGGGTCCAGTACTGAATTCTATAGAAACTAGAAATTCGAAAACCTAACTGTTCTGGATAAAGTTGAAAACCCTGACAGGTGGGCTCCACCAGTCAGTGACTCAACGTGCGCGGGTGAATTAATAAAACCCTGACGAGCGGGGCCCGCCCGTCAGTCTCTCTCTCTTTCTTTTAATCGAAGCGGTACGCGTCCGTTGGATCGAGATCCAACGGCTCAGGGACGAGTCCATCGGCGACGACCCAGAACGGGCGGCGCCGTGGCTCCGGCGACGGCGAGCAGCACGGTTCGCTCACCTGAGAGGGCTAGGGACGGCGGAGAGGGTGCAGATCGACGGCGGAGGCTCAGGCAAACGTCCTGGCGGAGTGGTACTTGCTGGGGAGGGCTGGTTCGTCGACGGCGAGGTGCTCTGCTTCCACGGCAACTTCCCGAACTCCGGCGAGCGTCTGTCGGCGATTCTGTGCACGATCCAGAGGGGAAAAGAGGTGGGTGAGCGCGGTGTCCAAAGGGGAAGAGAGTACGGGCCAGAGCAGTGAGAGGGAAGCAGCAGCACGGCACAGCCGTGTCGTCGCCTACCTCGGGCTGTCGAGCACGGGCACGAGCAGCAGCGAGCTCGCAGCAGCGGCTCCGCCCTCGTGGTGGTGCACGGGCGAGTGGAGGTGAGTGTGGTGCAGCAAGGGAGAGGCAGTGGGGCGTGGGGAAATGCGAGGTGCGGCTCGAGTTTAAATAGGCGCGACGGCGGCGCACGGTGGTCGCGGTCCAGCGGTGTCCAGAGGGCGGGAGAGGCCGGCGCGCGGTGTCTGGGGGGTCCGGGCGTGGGCTAGGGTTCGCGACGTGGCGGATCGCGTGTCGAGGCGCCGCGGGCTGGGCCAACTTTGGCCGGCGTCGTCCGTTCATCCACGGCGGAGAAATGGGGGACAGCGGCGTAATGGCGAGGGGAGAGGTTCTCCTCTGCCAGCAGAGGGTGCAGAGGCACGGGGGCGAGGGAGAACGCGAGCAAGGGGGCCCTGGGGGGCCTGGGAACGGCGTCGAGCGAGCTGCGGCCATGGCGACACGCACGGCGACAGTGAGCTAGGGGAGGTAGGAGACGACGACGTTTTTGCAAAAAACCCCTGGCTCCTGTGCGTTGCTTCTTTTCCTTCTTCTTTCTTCTATTTACTCTTTAGTCCTTCTGTTATATGCAGTAGTACTTCTTGATTTTATTTGAGGCACTAAATCAATTTAGAAAAATTTGGCAAAATTTGTGGGGCCTTCTCATAATGTGCAGAAGCTCCACAAAAATTGGCTTTGCAAAATAAAATGCTTTGAAACATTTTCTTTTATAGTGTTTCAATTATGGCATTTTAATTTATTTTTACTTTGTTTACTTTTGAATTTTAAAAACTAGTTTGAAAATATTATTTGAGAGAGATAAGTAGTAAGGATGAAATGGGAGGGTTTGCACTACCATTCCACTGAGTTTTGTTGGAAACAAATTGAGATCCTCACTTGGAGAATTTGTGTGGCACTTGCCACATTTAGTTTTCTTGTTTTGCTTCTACTTCATTTCTCTCCTTTTCTTCATGTTTGTCTTTAGAGCAAGCAACACACCAACAAGAAGAAATAAACAACACAAGCAAGAGTATGAGATCAACACATATAATTTTAACAAAAGTTTTTGTTGGCTCTCATTTTTGGAACTAATAATACTTGTTGATAATTTTGGGATGTTACATTTATCCTCCATTGTTGGACTATGATGTTTCTCCGCATAATCTTCTAAAGCTCTTCGTTGCGATTCCAACGAGGCCAAGATCATCGAAAACGGAGTCCGGATGCAAAAGTTATTGCCGTTTTGGTGTTGGTGTTCCTGCAGTTTTTCAGGTGGTATTAGTACCGCGGTAGTACCGCTGGTCCCAGCGGTAGTACCGCCCCGGCGCGAATCTGCACCCAACGGTTAGATATTTGGGTGACCTATTTAAGGGGTCTTCTTCCCCAATGGTTCTCCAACCTTTCTTGCAAGATTTGACCTCCATTGTTGACCTCCAAAAGCTTGCTATCTCTCAGCTCCTCCAATGATTATTGCTCTTTTTTGAGGGAAAAGAGAGAAGAGATCTAGATCTACATTTCCACCAATCTATCTCTCCTCTAAGTGAGGGGAACATATTTGATCTAGATCTTGGGATTCATTTGTTGTTTTCCTTGTTCTTCCTCCCATCTTCCTCCATAGCATTAGTTGGTTTGGTGAGATTTGAGAGTGAAGAACTTTGAGCACTTCTTGTGTTCCTGCCATTGCATTAGGTGTATCGGTTTGAGTTCACCACGGTTATACGTGGAAGTGAAGTTTGAGATGTTTATCATCTTTGTGGATTGCCTCTTGGTTTGGTTGTAACCCTAGGAGGACTTTGTGCGTTGCGAAGCTTTATCTTGTTGCTAAGCTCCGGGACATTGTTGGGAGGCTCCAACTCATTGTGGAGTTCCCCGACCTTGCTGTATCGGTTTGGTTAACGCCTTCAAGTCGACCTCATAGTGGAACGAGCCAATTCCTCACGGGTGAAGCTCACGGGGAATAGAGTGAGCACATCCGTGCTATTGGGGCGCCTAGGTGGCTCCACACCCCTCCAACGTAGACGTACTTCCATTGGGAAGGAACTAGGGGAAACAACTCCTCGTGTCCACGTTGCGGTCATCTCTATACCCGAACCTTTACTTATTTATTTACCTTTGTGATAGCCATCGAGTTTGAAATTATCTATCTTGCTATCTCTTAGTAGTTGTTCTTGCTTAGCATAAGGTGTTGGTGCACATACGTAAACCTTGCTTGGTTAGGTTTTGTGCTTGATAAATTAAACGTTAGTTTTATTTCGCATTTCTTCAACCCTAAACCGTAATTATTTTACATCGCCTATTCATCCCCCTCTAGGCGACATTCTTGTTCTTTCAACAACTCATGTCGAGTAATCAAAATACTATGCTCGACGTCGGTCATAACAGACGTCAGATGTACACGTTCAACACTGTTATCATAGCGCTGTGGCATATTTAGTGTTGCTGGATGATTTTATGGCTGACTGGCCTCCATGTCATCCGGGGTATCTAGCTGCATGGTACATGGCAGTAAGATCATTTATGTGTCTCATTTTTATTTTTCTTATACAGTCTGCATCTACGTAACATGACCTTGCATCATCTTGTCATAAAAGTTGTGTACAACCTGTGCAGATTTGGTCTTGTGTTAAGTTACTCGCGGTAGAGAAAAATGGCACATGTCACACGAGTAAGCACAAGCTCAGTGCGGTTGCGAGACATCTAACTGGAAAAACACTCCTCCAACAAAATCGCCGCCGCTAGCCCGAGGAGGATGATGGGGCGAAGATAGGAAAATTAAGTATTGAGTCCATCTCTAATTATTATTTTTTTCGAAAGGTCCAGCAATTGCTGGCTCTCGTATGTAATAGCTGGGGGAATCTTGTACACAGTCGTACACCGATGTCGCCCCGGACGTGCGAACAGAAAAAAGAAAAGAAAAGCAAAGCAAAAACTGGGCAACGAGCCAGCCACCCTTGTGGCACTGAATCGGAGCACCTGCAATGCAAACCACAGCCCTGCCACGTAGAGCCATGGCCGCAATGCCTCCCGAGGCTGCCGCCTCGGCGCACGTCCACCGTCCGGGGCCGCCGTCCCGGCCTCCACTGCCCAGGCTTCAGAGCCACCCCGCACGACCGCTGCGAACCCGAAGCTCGACGAGGGATAGGACACTCCAAGGCGGCGCCTCCAAGGAGGTAGCGACGTGTGCGCTGCCGCCCGCTCCAGAGGAGCTTAGGTTTTCACCTGGAGAGCCTTATAGCAGTCGCGCCGGTAGAAGAACGTTGCTCCCAAACAGCGCAATCAAGAAGGAGAACGACACCCTAGGGCGCCGCCGCCGTCGGCACCTAAGTGCGATGTTTTCACCTGGAGAAACGATCCCGACCGCCAAGCCCGAGAGCTTGGGCCAGGGAGCAGCAAGCCGAGTGGCCTGGTTCTATCGCCGACCACCTGCTGCACTGACGAGAAGCCGAAGATTCCATGTCGAAGACCAATTGGGATCTGGTCCCCGACGCTCTGCCGAGCTGCTCATCCCGCCGCCCAGGGTCTGGATCCCCGGCCGGGCCACCTGGGAGGCCATGGCACCAGCCCACCTCGCCAGCCGACCCGGAGCTCGCCGGCGCGAGAGCAGCCTCCTTCAATGCCACCAGGCCGCAGAACACGGCGAGTGACGCGTCGACGATGACCTTCTACCTGAGCGAAACGGCAAGTCGGGCCAGCCAGGCCTAGATCGGGCCCTCCCGGGCCCTGATCTGGCCCGCATGGCTGAGTACCTGGGCCTGCCGCCGTGACCATGGCGCTGCCCGCGCAGCCACTACGGCAGCCAGCTCCTCCAGTTCCAGGGCCGCCGCACTGGTCTCCATGCACCCGCAACGAGACCTCCGCTCCCCAGCAGAGAAGGCCGGCCGTCGGCGCGACGACGAGATGGGCAGACAGGGACCTCCCCCAACAGCCTTTTTGGCAGCAGGGGGGCCGCCGCAGCGGCGGCGAGGGATGCAGGGGAGGGTGGGCCTGGCGGTGGTATCGCCCCGGTGTCGCCAGAGGAGCGACACGGGGGGTACGGTTTTTCTCTTCTGCTTGTTCGGAACCGTTCATCTCTAATTATTGGGTCAAATTAGGTGATATAACGTGCTAAGTAGAAGTTTAGCCTTTTTAGAATAAATCTATTGGGTTCATTTGAACCCAACCATTACATGCTACTCCGCTCTTGACTACCGGGCAAAGTCCGTGCAGCGGGCGGCGCGTCTTCTAGAGCGGCGAGGCGGTCGGGCTTGGCGACAACCCGGCCATCCTCTTGGCGGCGCACGTCGTCGACACCTCACACACTAGGGGCGTAGAGGTCCTGACCAGATCGAACCGGGAGTGACCGGTTTGGGTTGTCGATGCGGACAAGATTGTGTTTTTCATTGCCTCCGATGTGCCCGTTTGCCCGCCAGGTTGTGTGGAATGTCGGTCTAGGCATCTCCAGGTTTGGGGAAGCATGACTAAGTGAAAACCGAGCTTCCACTTTGGTCATGGCAGACGATGGAAGCTCCTCAAGGCGTCGTTACCTTGTCGAAAAAATCGTTGGTGCAGCTCTCATCTCCTTACACTGGATGCTCCGGGAAAAACAATAGAGGATATTCGGATCAGACGATGGCGACGCTATCGATGTCATTATCCCTCTTGCTTGCATCGTTTTGGCGTACGCGCTGGTTGGAGGGGTCTTGAGATGGAGCGGTGCTACATCTACCATCTCGACGACGACAAGTCTCGGCGGCGTGGCGCATCGATGTCTCGGCGATGGACGCATGATAATGGATGCGCAGGGAAGTAGCGTTGTCTGGCTCCGTGATGACGTCAATGGCAGTTCTGGCAAGATCTATGCATCTATCTCCGCCACGTAGATGGGTCGACGGATGATGGCGGTGGCGGCTTCTTGAGCGTGCAAATGTGTTGCGTGTCGTGGGACCGGATCTATGCTCTCGGTTAGGCATAGGCCGGCTGGTTGATGCCACCATATCTAACTAGTGGGGCGTCATTGTGAGGTCTGGTCGCAAGGCCTCGATGGCATGACCACCCCATCGTCGAGCTTGTGTAGGTGACAGGTGTCGTTAGGAAGGTGGCTGCGGGTTTTGTTTTGGGTTGTTGATTGATATATATGCATTTTGTTAAATAATCTAATAAAAAACTATATGCATCATTCTGATTCATAGGCCGAGGTTTTCATCCTCCTTTCGGAAAAGAAAAAGGATGATAGAGAATATGCTCCCGTGAGCCTAGTTCCTAAGTCTGCCTCAGATTTTGTTCGTCTTATGATATTTTATTAGTAGGGCAATGTATTCCATTGTGATATATCACATCTTTTTAACAAAATAAAGAGCAAGAAGACATGATGTTTCTTTTTTCCTTTCCTTTTTGAAAACAAATATTCCTAACCTTCTACAGTTTTTTCACCAACTATGTAAATAAAAATTAAGATACATGCTTATTTATTGTTTGTCTTTTTACGGGTGAGAAGGAAGATATATTAAGCACCAGGGGTTACAAAAAGGTCTCTAGGTCAAGTGTCCCACATAAGTTCGTGCATCTGTTCTCGCGAAATTTGCGAGCCCATGGCTAACCCTATTATGGGAAGGATCTAACTTTGCACGAAGGAAATAATTCTACTACCTCCATCAAAAACTTAATTTCTGAAATCAGTTGCATAAGTCATCAGTAAGTAAGTCATATTCGGTTACCGTAAATCGCGTATAATTGAGTAGGTGACCATGAAGGCCAACAATTTCGAGAACCACCGATATATTTTACTCTAAGATAAACCCCAAAATAGAAACATGACGTGTTGGTCTTGCATCACATCTTCCAAAGGACTTGGGTTCGTTGTGCCTTGTGTGGCGCTCGCTTCCGGGAACGAAAAAATATTTTAAAAATAACATTGCCCCCATGCAGGATCGAACTACAGACCTTCAGTTTACAAGACTGACGCTCTACCACTGAGCTATAGGGGCTACTGCGCGAGGTTAAAATTTCATCTTTAATAATTCAGATTTTTCTATAGTAGTTGAACTTCATCTGCGCCTCGGCGAGCCATGGACACGCAGCGACGTGGACGGCACCTCTGTTCTGCCCAACCCGACACGGCGGCGCTGATGATGCCTTCCGCTCCCATGGCTTCTCACCGTGGCATACTGCTCTTTCATCGAGGATATCCTCTTCAGGCGCAGCGACTGCCGCAGCCTGTCCTTCCTCCTCTCCCTCACCGAAGACAGCCCCTCTCTTCCTCTGCTCGCACCCTTGCCCATACGTTCGCGATCGCTATCGGAGGAGTCCTCCTCGTCGGAGCTTGAGGCGCCCGCTTCGATGTCCGGAGGCCGCCGCCGGCGTCGACCACGGTGCACGCGCTTCGTGTCGCGCAGCTTGCGCCAGAGGAAGCAGGAGGTTCCCGTCAGCGCGCGGCAGCAGGCCGAGCATGCCGCAGCGGTCATCTTGCAGCTGTTCTTCGCCACGCACTTGATGATGCCTACTTTGCACATGAGGTACACGAAGAACAGCACTGCGTGCGTGCGCGAGAAAGAAAAAGGAACAGAAACTTAGTCAGCGCCATCGCGAAGAGAATTCATGGCGGTGGAATGGGATCGGGGCTTACTGATGTAGACGAGGACCAGGACCATGAAGAGCCTGGCTAAACTGGCGACGCACAAGTGCTCCAGGAAGCAGGCCACGTCCCACGTCCCCGAACAAACGCCCCTTAATTCAAGAGAACCCAATTGGTGTCACATCCATGCTCAAAATTCAAGGCAAATTCGATTTCGATCCTGGTTGCTTACTCGCAGGACACGCTGAAGAGAGCCTTGAATGGCGCGGCGAAGGCGTTGCCGAGGAGCGTGCCGACGCCGTTCGCCGCCGTGCCGACGACGGACCCCATCTTGTAACTAACTCTCCCCAGAACCAAGAAGATGACGGCCCACCAAACTCTTGTCGTATTGGTGCACAAAATGTGGCCGGGCGCACGGGTAACTTCCTCTCTGTGGAAGTTAATCGAGGGAGAAAGCGTTGATCAGTCGCTGAAGCAATGTTCAGCATCCCTTTGGCATCGCCGTGAACCAAGTTACAAATTGATTGATTAATCTGCATCAGAAGAAGTTGAAGAACATCAAGGAAACCTTACCTCGCAGAAATCAAAACATTTTCTTAATGTGTGGAGGAAAATAGTTGCAAGCGTGTCTATATATAAAAGCTGAGCACTTCAGCCTCCAGCGAGCGCGTCCACGTCGCCGGTTACTGTTCATGAACCAACAGAAAATATATACACGAAAAATTTGCGCGTCGACGAGCAGGTTCCATTCCCGTGATCGGTTTCGAATTTGGTCAACTCTGCCTCCTTAATTTCGGTTCCAGACTCGCACAAACATTCGGCGAGTTTTGTCAAATTCGTCGCGCTCGGTCACCCGTTTGAATTTTCTTTTCACGAGTAGACGTATATCACTCTCCCAAACAACTTCCGTGGTTTAACTTTTTTATTTCGACGGACATATACCCATTTCTCTCCAATCTTCAAATTCGTTGTATTTTTAGCTGCGCAAAAAAGACAAATTCTGATGGATTTCAAAATTTAAAAACTCGAGGTGGCCACATCACCTGGGCACTGTAGAAACGCCGTCGCTTCGTCTTCCGACATTACGCGTGGCATTTTTGCGCAAAGGCCCCTGCGTGTTTTTAAATTTGCGAACCGGTCCTCTACGCCCTCCTCCTCTCCTCTTTCCTCCTCCGCTCGGGCGGAGACGTCGCCAACGCCGAGCTCCTTCCCTGACAAATCGAAGCACGCAAGGGGCTCCGCCGTCGTCTCCTCTACCCCTAAAAAAAATTCAAATTTAAGAAATTTTCAAACTTTTACACATAAAGGTTGCACCAAATATCCATTGTGTACAAAAGTGAAACTAAGAAATTCTTAAAATTAAGAAATTTTTAAACTTTCCACAAAAACTAAGAAATGTTCGTTCTGTTGCACATTTTTTTGGATTAGTTTTCCAACTAATTTTTGAATTTTTTGCTGAAACAGAAAAAACAAATTCCAGCGGATTTCACTTGCCATCCTTTTAATATTTTGAAAAAATGATTTTGATAATTACTAAAACTATGACAGTAGGTCCAGTTTGTCAGAATTTAAAACTTTCCTAACAATTTCAAAAATTTATCCAATTTAGTAAATTTAATAACTTCTGTTTCGTGATTCATAAAAATATGTTCAACATACCAAAATATTTAGAAAAAATAGATTCTACCTGTTTGTGTCCAATTCATGCACTATCTTCCGGTTAGAAGAAACCGAATATTTTATCTATAATACCAATTATGTTATCATAGATCGTTAAAGTTAGCTATCGGCATTCTAATTCCGCATAAAATATACTTCAAATTACGCAGCAAAATTAACACCACGGGCATAATTGTTTGAATCCTAACTAATTATGTCAAAATACAAACATATTTGAGCATTTCAATTTGGTTAATATTCATACATAATCTAAACTAACTTTATCTAATTATGGATTTAAATTTAATAGATGGTCACATATTGCATTTTCTCTAATTACGGAGTTAACTTTAAAAAATTATGTAAAAATACAAGCATTTTTGAACATTTTCAATTCGCTAAATATTTGGAGATACTCTACACGACAAATTTCAAAGGATTTCAACATTTGAATCACGACGTGTGCGACTTCAAATTATGGTGGAGAATTAACTGGCGCTCCTACTAATGGGTTGGGCCAGACCGAGCAAGCTGCTAATTTAACAGCCCATCGAAGCACTGCAGGTGATCCAGCCCATTAAGCAGTGTCGGTTTGGACTAAGGACTGCGACAGCGAAAGCCCTCTTTATGTGCTTCTTCCTCTTTTCCCTTTCATCCCCGACGCCGCTCACCAACCCTGACCCTTCTAAACCCTACTCCAGTCCAGCCCCCTCCGAGGAGGACGATGGATCCGCAGCAGCCGGAGCCCGTCAGCTATCTGTGCGGAGGTTGTCTCTCCTTCCCTCCACCTCTCTATCTCTGTTTGGTCTGCGATTTATTTCCTCGCCTCCAGATGTTACACGCGATTAGATTCAATTTGGCGAGCACCGTATGCGCGCGTGTGTGGTGTCGATCATGGAAAATGTTAAATTCGCTGTCCGCTGGAATTTTTGGTGTTTATCCACTATCAGTAATTGGATTTCTTCTTTCATGTTTTAATGAGTATTTGTGTGTTTCTTCAGATTGCGGAGCTGAGAACACGCTGAAGGCTGGAGATGTGATCCAGTGCCGTGAATGTGGCTACCGCATCCTGTACAAGAAGCGCACCCGCCGCAGTATGGCCACATCAATTTCCTCTTGATATCTTCCTAATATAATTAGCTTTTCGCTGCTGCGGTCTAATTGTTCATTCGGTGATTTCTTATGTTCACACTCGAGATAGATTCCAATATAGTTAAGTCACGGCATGTTGTTAGGATCAAAATGAGTAAAGTTCATTCTAAACCTTCAGCTTGTAGAGGTTAGCTAAATCGAAACCCAAACTTTAAATCCCGGAAGTTGGCACACCAAACTTGTGAATCCCGGCAAATTTCAACCCTAGACATGTTTGGTGCACTGTGGAAGCGACGAAAGTCGCGGGCTCGTCCCGGGCCAGGGATTGGCAGTAGGACGAAAGTCGTGGGCTGATCCACGCCCAGGCCAGTTCGAGGGTTTAAAATAGACCGGGATTTACAATTTGAGGGTGCCAACTTCCGGTATTTAAAGTTTGGGGTTTGATTTACCTAACCTATACGTGTTCAAGGTTCAAAGTGGACTTTACTCGAACAAAATTGTTTGTGCTGTTGCTACAATATTAATATCTGCCATCCTAAATGGATCGAATATTTGATTACTAATCCCTTTTGTCATTGTGTAGTCTTGTACGGTACTAAGTATGTTGCATGTTATATGTGCTCACTGTATTGCATACAAACTGTGTACATGCTTCCATTTGCGTGAACTGAATAGAATGTTTGGAATATTTTTATAGCCTCTTGCATCTTGAGCAAGAGCTGCTTAAAATATTTAAATTGAGAACCATATTTTTCGCAAAATTGCTCCTTAACACACTATAGGATAAATATCTGGTTTGAAGTTTATGAGGTTAGGCGGACTCTTCATCATGATTCAAGTGTTTATGTAGATATTCTATATCAACTTCGAAAATTATTAGTATGTTCCACGTATATATGCTCGGTGAAGTTCCTTTGAACCTTTGGTGTGCTTCTGTTTACTTCCGCAATAGTATGTCACTTAGTCAAGTTAGAAGTTTGATCCATATTATAAATAGGAAGTTTGAAAAGATTAACGTAGCCTCTTGAACTTGGGGAAATGCCCCCTAATGCCGTTAAGCTTAAAACTGGGTTCCGGCCCCATAATTGCATTGTAGAATGTACTGTTTTGAGTTTATGAAGTTGGGCGTATTTTCACTAAGGTTCATTCATATAGGCATTTTGATAAGAATATTGAAACTTACATCACATAGACACAATTTAAGGGGTACAATATATACCCTCAAACATTTCTAGACGTTTTCACAATAACTTTGAATATCATGTACTCTTGTTGTCTACTATGATATTGATCACATATTTGTTATTCCTTAATTTAGTAAAGCCACATTGGATGTAAGTATGTGCCAGTATGGTCACTGAACAGTGCATAAAGTCTAGCATATGCTTCCACTTACATGTGCAATATTATGTTATTTACTCAAAGTAGAATGTAGACAAATTGGTAGACAGAACGTGGAGTCCACATTACCCTGATATTTGTGGAATAGCCGTGTAACACCATCAAGTTAAAACAGACGTCTTCCACTGTTACATACTGACACAGTTTGAGATTTGTACTGTTAGGCCCATCCCCAAAGTTTAGAAGGTCGCTAGCATGTTTTTCTTGTAACTTTGTGGAGTTAATGGTTGAGGTTCCACTGGGACCATCTCATAAATATATGACGTTGTCAGCAATCATTGGTAGTAGTAGTATTTTATATTTTGAACAAAATCTGATCGTACTGAAATTCCGAATATTTATGCAGTGTTTTCTTTCACACATTATGCTTTTAGGGCACCTTGCATATTGAAAAATACACTGAAACACATCTATCTTATATGAAACTTTTGTACTGTAACAAAGTTGAGGCAGGCAACTACTGGAAATTGCCTTATAATTTTATTTAAAAACTACCCCTTTATGTGTCCAGAAACCATTATTTCGTGATTATGTTGCTAATAAAACAAACTGTTGATAATTGGGTACATTTTATTTGGCGAAAACCTAGTGCATGATCCAGGATGAAAACCTATTTACCATTGAACTATGTCATCAAGAAAGTATTCAGCTCTACATTCTCCACCCTTCCAACTTAATAAATTACTTTTGTTCCAAACGCTGCATTTTATGTACCCCGTGTCATCCAGGCCTAGTGATGTTTATTTATGAAGTAACAGATTGTGTAAAAGAGTTCAAATCAGGCTTCTGATTGACAAATTTCCTTTTTCTCCATCAACTTACATTTTGTAGTTATATTGAAGTTCAAATTTGCTCTTACTACGATCTCTATGATGCCACTGTAGATTATATTCTTTACCTGTCCTTTTCAAACTTAATTTGTTTGCAACGTTTAATCTTTACATTATGTGTTGGCATCTACAATTTCTGATAAAAGTGGTTATCACTTGGGCAGTTGTTCAATACGAAGCGCGCTGAGGACAAAGTTCCGCACATCTTGTGCTGCTAGTTTGTGATCTAAAGATGTACGGTCTGCCCTGAGACAAAGCTACATTGGAGATAAAGTATTATACAGTACTTATGTAGGCCGCGCCTGTCTATTGGCTTTGGCTCTAAGTGGTACAACTTGCAGAACTGTATTGTGTTTTGAGACTTTTGAGGATTGCAGATTATGTGTCTGAAAGCTATGAATGGAAAAATTGCTTAGTATGGTCAAATCTGTTTTCTTGGTCTTGCTTTCGCTGCTTTGTTCTTTGCTTGTGGGGTTATTCTCAGACAATGATGGCCTGATGCACATTCTCGTTGAGTATTGCTAAACTCACTAAAACCCATGAGGTGTACTAGGGCGCTAGGTTAGTAAAATATGTTGTAATTTTTGCAAATATCTGAAATCAATTTGCAGCACAACACGGATCTTCTGTTTAAACATTTAAAAGCCACCTTTACCAGTCGCTGTGGTCGAACTTTTTCCCTTGTAAACCAACCAATCTGGTCTTCCAGATTGAACCGACAACAGCTACTACACCCATAGCAAGAATGTTTCTACTAGAGAAGTTAAAGTTCCAGGTAATCATGTCTTGCAAACTACTCCCTCTGTGCATGAATATAAGAAGTTTTAGCTATCCAACATGTTGTCTACATGCATATTAATATGAGTGTACATATATACTAAAATATGTCTATATACATCTAGATATATGTGAATGTGGACAAATACTAAAATATCTTATATTAAAAAACGGAGGGAGTAGTAGGTATGTTAGCTATACCTGTAGCATATATATTTCGTTAACAACACCCCATATATTTCTGGCAAGTCTTCAATCAAAAAACAAATGTTGTCAAGTCACTGAAACAACATTTATTGTCCTTTCCTTTACGCCCCTTTTGATTAAAACATTTTTAGTAAGGATGCCTGTTTAGAGGTAACCACATAAAGACTTTTACTAGCCCTAACCTCAGGTAAAAAAAAGTTGTGCCCTAACCTATATAAATGACCAACGGCTACACACTAAGTGGCAGCGCAATGCCACCAAACTGATGGACCAAACATATCGAGTAGTGTACAAAAAGGGAGCAACTATGTGTGTCGCTGGTTCTTTGTCTTGACGACCTCTTGTGCGTAATCACATACTGACTTTGTCTAGTGCTCGGCCAAATTGGTTGGAGGAGGTAGTGTTCGATTAAATGTAAGAATTGTTTTTGGATTGGCAATAGGCCGTTCCGGGGAGGGCATTTTGATGTCCAACTAACATACAAAAGGATCCATTCACTCTTAAGATGGACTAGTATGAAGTCTTTCCTCAAATATGCACTTCAATCTTGCCAGTCATGTCAGCAAGCCAAACCTGAAAGACTTTCTTATCCTGGCATGTTATCTCCAGTGTTGTGCCTGCCAAAGCTTGGGATATGGTCACTATGGACTTTATCAGTGTGTTGCCAACATATGGTCATTACTCATTAGCCTTTCAATGCTCAAAAAGTAGCTGAACCTTTTGTTGACAATGTGTTCAAGTTGCACATTATGCCTTAGGTTATTGTCTCTACCCGAGATCCTAGTACTTGTTGGCAGCCCTTATTCAAGCACACCAGGGTGCAATTGAAAATGAGTTTAGCCTATCATCCTAAAACATATAGTCACACTGAGAGTACTAATCAACGGGTGGAATGTTATTTCAGATATTATATCAGTTCCCATCCTATTAAGTTGTCCCCAAATGGATTTCTTTGTGCCAACTTTTAGTATCTTATCTTATGGATTTTGCTGTGTGTCAGCCGACTGTTTTTCATTTCCCTCTCAGTCTTTTTTCTGCCCGTTCGATTGGCTTTAGGATGCGCGCTCGCTTCTGCCAGGTTGTCTAGTGCGTATCATGTCCTGCTCGCGCTAACGGGTTTGGATTCGGTGGGCTTTGCTGGTTTCTGGCCCGAAGCCTATTCTATCTCTTTCTTTTTCGCCGCGTGCCTTTTCGTCTAGAATATTCCGTCGGGGGGAGAGAGAGGGCCAGAGGGGAAAGGGGGGCGGTGGACCATTGAGCAGAGGAGGCGATTTTGCTTCGCCGGCAGCCGCTGCCTCGCCAGCGCGGAAGGTTGAGGCGACGCCGGCGGCGGGACAGGTACTCTGTGTTGTTAGCTCAGCTCCCTCGTCAGTTCCGCGGCAGTGTTTTGTCTGTGTTGGTTTTCTAAGTCGCTGAGAGAGTGAGAGGGGAAGGGGAGGCGATGGAACAAAGTAGTCGATTTGCTTCGCCGGTATCTGCTGCCTTGCCATGGCTGAAATGCGCGGACGGTCGTGGCGTTGCTGGCGGCGTGGACAGATTCTCTGTGTTGTTAGCTCAGCCAGCTCCCTCGTCAGTTCTGTGAACTGTGGCAGTGTTTGTTTTGTTGGATTTCCTAAGTCGCCGGGTGTTTGCCGGGAACAATTTTGTCACCGATGAGCTCCTTTGTTATGTCGTCGAAAGGTAATTGCAGAATTTCTGTTCGAAGTTTCAGTCGTAAAGGTTCCACTTCATAGCCTACGCCTACATTCAACGGGTGCCATGGTTTGAAGGTAGCCCACACTGAATAGCCTACGCCTTTTATTCTGCCACTACGTCTTCAGTGAACGACTCCTCAATGCTTCAAGAGAATCACCTCTGTTGGAGCTGCGTTTGCTCGAACTTGACTACGTTGACATCACCGTGGGAGCACTGACCACCGTCCTTGAGAATTGTCCTGTCCTGGAGGCTGTTCGGGTGCGCAACTGCGAGTGTTTGTTTTGTTGGATTTCCCAAGTCGCCGGATGCGGATGCATGCGACGGGGTGGTAGAGTTTTGGGGGAGAATGCTGTAGTGAGTAGCTTTTGTCCGCAGCAGAGGGTAGTGAGGGATGTGTTTTTTCTAGTGTCTGAATCATCTGAATCAGTGTAGGTTAGAGGCTCAGTTTTGTTGTTGATTTGTCTAGGCTAAGGTTTGATCTCTCCGGGTGATGTCGTGGCGTTTATTTGTTCTGGATCTATAGGTAGTAATTTTGCAGGATCTATATTAGTCTTTTGGATGGGACACCATATGTGTTTGTATGATGGAGACCATATGTCCATATGTGTATAATTTTGGTTGGCAGTAGTGACGTTTATTGGTGTTTTCTTTCACTATATATGTGTTTGAATATCTGCATTGTTGTTGTGTGTGCATACCCACTGAATATGGAGGTGATAACTTTGATTTTGGGCACAGCGAAGGGTACAGCGAACGTGATGTGAGTTATTTTTTTCTTGTTTTTTGTTTATTGGCATCACATGGCTTTTTTCTTTTTGTCGAGGGTAAGTGGCTAAGTGCCCATATGTTTTTTTGGTTTCTTGTTTCAGGTGATAGGCCATGATGTAAGAGACATTGACGCATTGTTTTGAGTTCTTCAGGAAGCAGGTTTTGTTTTACCTCTTTCATTCTTCTTGGATAAACTCTGTTTTACACCTTTCTTTTTGTGTCTTCTTTCTTTCTGTGTTCTTAAGTAATTTTCTTCTTTTTTGCAGCGATGTGAATAGTATGAAGAGGAATTTCTCGTTTGGAAAATTAGAATAGTATTCAACATATTTCTTAAGATTGTTTCCAGATTTTTCACACTTGTGTACAAATCTCGCTTGATTGTTGGTCTTGTCCAATCCTTTTTTGCATGAAATCTGAAGAAAATTGAGTCTCCTCTGCACGGTCCATCTGCATTTAATTTTTTATATCAGTAGAGCGTAACTTGTATCGTAACATTTTCTTTTGTTCATATGCTTAGTCTTTTTTTCTTGCGGTAAGTGTTAAATATTTTTTAATTAAATTGTACCTGTATCGAAAATAATGATTTTGTTGATGAATATGTTGTGCGAAATTCCCCCGCAATCCCGTGAATGTAAAACCATTGTCCTGCAGCATTAAAATAAATGTTAGCAAAACAGTAGCATAATTACTATGTTTATGCTGTACAATTAATTAAATGACTATAGCACTTTATGCAAGATTTTTTGCAAAACATGAGTTCAGTGTCAGTTCCTATATTGTGCAAGTTTCAGTTTCAGTCGCCATTGTTACATGTACTTCTGCGATCTCACAACGTTCAGAAGTACTAACCATGATTCATATATCTACATGGTTCTGAAGTACTGCATTTAATCACCTGAAGGTGTTAGTTGCTTGAGGTCTCTCTCTCTCTATATATCTCTCTCTCTCTTTCTCTCTCTGCTTTCTCAGTTGACATTTCTCTATCTCATTTCAGTTCAGGTATCTCTCTATCTCTCTCTATGCTTTTCTCTCTCTCTCTCTCACTTAAATTTTCTTTCTCAGTTCTTCTCTACTCGTCGTATCTCTCTCTCTATCCTTTTATATCTCTTTCTCTCTCTGCTTTCTCAGTTGACATTTCTCTATCTCATTTCAGTTCAGGTATCTCTCTATCTCTCTCTATGCTTTTCTCTCTCTCTCTCACTTAAATTTGCTTTCTCAGTTCTTCTCTACTCGTCGTATCTCTCTCTCTATCCTTTTATATTTCAGTTATGTAGTTCTCTCTATATCTCATTTTTCTATGTATTTCTCAGTTTAGCAGTTCTCTCTCTCTCAGTTCTGCATCTCTCTCTATATATATATATCCTTTTCTCTATTTCTCAGTTTTCTCTCTCAGTTTTCTCTATTTCTCAGTTTTGCAGTTCTCTCTCTCTATATATATCACTTTATGCATTTAGATCTTTCTTCAATCTCTCTCTGCGGCTCTCTCATTTTTTTGCTCTATCTCTCTCTCTATTTGGCACGGGCATTTACTTTCAGATATCTCTTTATATCTTTTAGCTTCAGTCTCTCTCTCTCTCTATCCCTTAATGTTTTATCTCTCTGCCTCTTTCTATTTTTTTTTGCTATTTTCTCTATTAATTATTTATTTTCAAATATCTCTATCTCTATTTTTTCTCTGTCGCTTATTTTCTCTCTCTCTTCTCTGAGTTTAGCTTCAGTTTTTGAGTGTGTCAGTGTTGGTTTCAGTTTTTTATTTGTTTCATTGATTCATTTTCTTAGTCTTGATTTATTTTCTCAGTTTTGTTTGTGTGATTTCTAGTGTCTCAGTCTTGTTTCAGTTATTCAGTGTCTCAGTGTTGTTTTCAGTGTTGTGATTCGTTTCAGTGATTCATTTTCTCAGTCTTGATTGTTTTTCTCAGTTTTGTTTGTGTGATTTCTAGTGTCTCATTCTTGTTTCAGTTATTCAGTGTCTCAGTGTTGTTTTCAGTGTTGTGATTCGTTTCAGTGATTCAGTTTCTCAGTCTTGATTTCTCAGTCATGATATATCTCTATATTTCTTCTATTCAGTCTCTATATTATGTATATATTCAAGAGCTCTCTCTCTATCTTTTCTCTCTCTCTATCAGTCTAGTGTTCATTCTCTCTCTCTGTATCTGCATATCTCTCTTATTTTTCTTCTCTCTTGTCATGTGCATCTATCTCTCTATATATATGCATCGGTCATTCTCTGAATTTACTTCATCTATCTCTATCTCTATTACTGCATGTAGCAGTGTATCTATCTCTATCTTTGCATCTCTCTCTTTTAATTTTTTCTGTCATTCTCTGAATTTACTGCATCTCTCTCTTTTATCTTTGCTATGTCTCTTTATATATTTATTATGTCTCTATAATTAGTTTGTCTCTATATTTAGATGGATAGAGAATTATATTTTGTATGTCTCTTTTTCCATCATCTTTTTTTTAATGCCAATCGATGATGCTTCTGTTCCTTCGCTCTCTCTCACTTAGTGGTTTCTCTGCATGTAGCAGTGTATCTATCTCTATCTTTGCATCTCTCTCTTTTAATTTTTTCTGTCATTCTCTGAATTTACTGCATCTCTCTCTTTTATCTTTGCTATGTCTCTTTATATATTTATTATGTCTCTATAATCAGTTTGTCTCTATATTTAGATGGATAGAGAATTATATTTTGTATGTCTCTTTTTCCATCATCTTTTTTTAATGCCAATCGATGATGCTTCTGTTCCTTGGCTCTCTCTCACTTAGTGGTTTCTCTGCCTGAACCTTTAGTGTACGACTCATTTTTCTTTTTTTTGGTATATTCTAAATGTATAGAAGCTCATGTTTTTTAGGATACCGCCATTTATGTCGTGTTTTCAAGAGGACTTACACTCACTGTTGGTCAGACTGCTAGGATGAATCATTGTGTCGTCACATGAGGTATTGGTCTGGGACATGTTTTTGTCCACACCATAACATTTTTAGATGTTGGGCACAATGGACTGTTAAGCTGACTGCAATTCTTTGTCTAGTTGTCAGCAATCTTTCTTATTTTTCTGTCGTGTTATTCATGTTGTTTTTATTTCCTACAGCGGATCCCAAAAGAGATTGCCTCTGTTCTCAACATATCCGAGGCGGGAAATGCATTTCTCATTTAGATATGATTGGAACACCTATGAAGCAATCATACTACACTTGCAAAGATGGAATGATCTGCTTCACGGCTGGATGGCTGCAATTCGCAACTGAGCACCAGATAGGCCATGGGTCTGTTGTGCTGATCCTCTGCCACAAAGACAACGATGACCGCCTGGTCATCTCTTTCGATGTTCTCTAGACCCTTTGCTTGGGAGTTATTCGATGTCAGCTTGTCTAATGTAGAACCTCCTATATATTTTATCAGTTTGTTGTATTTTGGTAAGACCCTCCCACATCGTGACGTACTCGGTTTGCCAATATTTTTGGTTTACTACTATTTTTGGTGAACCCAAATTTTGGTTCCTTTTTGGTTTACTATTATTTTTGGTTCACCCGCATTTCCGGTTCACTACTATTTTTGGTCCATAGATGTGATCATTTTTCAAAAATACGAACCATTGTTAAATATGAATATTCTCAAACTGAACGATTATCAAATATAATATTTTTTTAAAATCTAAACCATTTTAAAAAAGAACATTTTTTCAAAAATTAGCAAAGTACTAGTCCGTACACGTGAACGTCCTACTGTTTACAACCGAACGTGAGTCTGTTTTAAATAGGTACGTGAGGAGTGGCCTATCGTGGGAATCGATTCTGAAGACCAAGACTAGCTACACGTATGGAGGGAAATGGTCAACAGAAAATTGCTCGTTAACAGGCAGGTCTGACCAAAGGCGGCCCAATAGAGGAGCGTCGGCCTGGGGCGTTGGGCGAGTTAATAGGGCGAGACAGCAGGTGGGTTTTCAAGTCGGGCTTTACACACAGCGCCCGTTAAGCGGAAATCAGTCACGCGTAGCGTCAGTTCTTTTTTACGCAGGGACGTTAGCGTAGTGGGTCACAGTTTACACATGTCAACGAATGATTGGCTTAAAAATGAGACTGACCGCGAAATTAAAAACAGTCGACTGACAAATAGACAGTCCCTATCTTATATTTACTAATTGGAGGCACCAACGGAGCCTCCATGTTAATCCTGGAGGTTAAGTGATTTCGTCCATAGGATTTGACTAATCATCCTTTAACAGCCGTTCATTAACCTCGGCTTGATCTCTTCCACCCGCGCGAGACAAACTAGATCTTCCTATATCCCTTCGTGATAGCGTCCAACGTCATGGGTTCGACTCCAGCGAAATTATTTTTGTTGCTGTAAAAAAAAAAGTAGAACGGAAACAAATCGCATCTAATCTGTGCCTCCTGCGTTGAATTGATTTGGAGGCGGTGGAAGGCCGTAATCCATCTACACCAGTATTCCCTTGCTCATCCGCCTCCGCGCACGGCATCAGCGGCCGAACTTGGCGATATCCTCAAGACCTGTCAGTGCTTGGATGACGGCCATGTACACGGATGATTAGATCTGAAAATAGTGTGGCAGAAAGGTTGATCAAGCTGCTATGACAATCGTACTCCTACCTTCATGGATAGGTCTCTCCATTGGAAGCAGTCACCCGGCCAATGCTCAGCTGGCAGTAAGTCAAGTTATTCTGACCTATGACAGAAAACGATTGCACGCTCTTCAACTGTTTGAGAATCACTGATGGAAACGCGATCTAATTTTGTGATGGTTTACTTAGTGTAGTTTTGTGCGATCAGGAGTGGATGTTCAGCAGCCGGCCATGCATGCCGAGGCTGACGACAACATCACCTGAAATTGAGGGATACCACTGACGCACAGGTGAAATTATCTTTGTCTGATTCTAAATGGCAGATTCTAAACAGCTGCTTGTGTTTTTTGTCATGTTTTCCTTGATGGTTTTGCTCTAAACGCAGGGACCACTTAATTTACTAGGTTTGTCCGTTAAATGGCTTCCAACTCTCGAACTGCTGCATTTAGCTGAATTGCCATCTACTTGCTGGAATTGGAAGGAGAAAAATTATGTGGTATGCTATCCAAAGTGTGCAAGAATAATGAGGAAATAATAATGAATCAAAATTGATGATCGATTTGGGTTAATTTTGCAGACTGTCTAGCGCTCAGTTTAGTTCTTCGCAGGGGATTCTCTGTGATGACTTTATTGTAAAAAAAAAACTAATCATCGATCATGTGATCTGAATGTACTAAACATAGGTTTTCTTCCTGTCACGGTTCCCGTTCAGGTATGCTGCCCTACTTCATTCTCATCTTATGCATCATATCAAATATTTTGAGTTGTATACTTGCTAATATATAATTCAGAGTCCCGCAATTTGGTGTAAATAAAATGGACCTATTTTATAATGGATTTGTCTCGCTTATGACAAATAAATTCATACATTGAGATTTTATTATTAGTATCTTCACCAATTTTCTCATGATGTCAAATGTCCATGTTCGTTCTACTCCACCATGTTCGTTCTACTCCATATTGTCCTTTCAGCTTAAATGTGAAGAACTCCTGATGTGTTGTTTTTATATATCGTTTAACAATGACTGCACCTTTGTGTTCAAAGGGTATTTGTTTAAATATTCGTAGGCTCAAAAGCAAATATAGGAAAGTAGCTACACCGAGTGCAGGATGGATTGTGCTCATCACACAGCTCTTAGGGATATATAAGACTATCTTGCAAGGAAATAATTGGATACCTCGGCTGGCTGGTACCACTATCCCTTTTTGTTTACTCTCATTAAGTACTGCACAATCTTGATAAGAAATATTGTTGCTAAGCGCTAGAGATACTAGCTGCGTATGCTCCACCTATTTTTAACCATTTATTTTCACTGCTATATTGTCCATTCATTTTTTTTCGGGATATTGTCCATTTCTGATATATCATACTAGGATCATGTAAGGGAAAGGTTATGAGGCGGTACTGTCATCACTAGCTTGAAACTTACATAAAGTTCATTTCCTCCTTGACTTTCTTAGTCTCCAATTGTTTGTCCTCTTTTCGTATACATGATTACATATAGATTGTGACAGGGGAAAAAACTTCCAACATGCAAAAAAATTATACAACTGAAAATTGTCCAATGTGGGGAACATATGCTTCTTATTTGTCGAAATAGTCTAGATATTAATTCTCTCCGGTAAAACCTAAGTGACGGCTTTCCATTGCCCAAATAGATAATGTAACTAATCAATGCATGAACTTTGAATTATTTTTCTACCTTACTTCATATCAACGTTGGTATCGTTTACGTCTAACAAAAGATCTCTATATATAAGATGTCAAAAATATATGTGGACTCGATACTTCACATGTAGTTCTCCTTGATTCTTCTTAGTATCAAATTGATTCTTCTTAGTCTCAAGTTATATGTCTGCATTCCTTATAATAGATTATCCACCAGACAGTGCAATGAGTGCATGCTTCTTATGTGTGGGTTTATCGTACGTAATTATTCTACTGAGTAATAGTTTAGTATTTTTTTTGTTCTTCCACCATTTCACAATGAAACTTATACAACTTGGAACACTAAAGTGTTTTCTTAAATAACTCTCTCCATATACATGTTGGTAGTAGTAGACCAGTTTTTTGGTACTAGAAATTTGAAGTGCACCTATCTGATAAAATCTCACTTGATATACTTTTAATAAATTCAATGGATGCACTAATCATTTAGATACATGCTATTAAAGTAAAATTTATATTCTCTGTACTATAAAACTAAGATTTAAGACTATGACCGAAATAATATTTAAAGTTTGCCCTGTTTAGAATAGTAGACCTTTGTTCTTCAGTTACAAGAAAAACTCTGGACAAAGTTCTCATAAACTGAGGTAGTTGAGCAGTTTTAGAAATAGAAAAACATGATACATTTGTACACGTTCAAGTGCACATACACATAAACAATTAAATCAAGAAAATGAAGATGTGATCATGACCGTCACTAGCCCGTGCAAGTGCACGGGTTGACGACTAGTAATACCAACTGATATTCTTCTCTGGGATTCTCAAAATGGCTCTCTTTGTGCCAACTTTTAATATAATACCAACGGATATTCTTCTATGGAACAACCCCTTTGATGTGTTGTAAGTAGGGATGAAAAAGGAGCGGATACAGACGGAACTGAGTGGTGACACATTTGTTTTCATTTTTTTTGCGGAAGCGGAAACATATATAGAAATCCTGGAAACAAATATTGTCGGAAACATATACGGACCGAATACGGCGCGAACACGGAACATAAATCGGATATTTGCCGAAACCAAGAGATCCCTTGAATAATGCAGGAAAACTCAATCAACCAACAAACTTGTCAAGTTTCTAAGATAAAATAAAATATAACGAGATATCATGATTATATAATATAGCGTGCATAAGTTATCAACTTTGGCAACACTAAAAAAAATACCTATTATCGTCCCTAACGCTAGTGCAAAATGTCGAACTGGGAACGACTCGAGAGGGAGATGATAGGCGAGTACATATGGCCTAAACATGGTCGCTTCATATCCTTTTTATTTTTTTATTCATATCTTGTAACGTGCCAAAATATTTCCACTAGAATAACTGGGCCTGCTAGATTTTGGAAAGCATTGCATAGCAAAAACGGAAAGTTTCATATTACCGGAAACATAATTTTCGTTTCCATGGTCGTTCTGTCGGAATATGCTGTTCCGTTTCCGTATTTCCATTATGTTTCAGTATTTCTGCGGAAAGGTCGAAAAGATTCCGTTCTGTTTTCATCCCTAGCTGTATGGTCATACTCCTCATTGTTTTCGTACTATATATGAAGATGCAATTTATCAAGCTGTTGTCTTGTTCCGTTTCCGCATAAAAGTTTTCGTTTTCGTTTCCGTATTTCCATTTCGTTTCAATATTTATGCAGAAAAGTCGGAAAGATTCCGTTCCGTTTTCATCCCTAGTCATGCTCCTTGTTGTTTTGGCATACCCTTTGTTGATTTTTCTCGTCCTCCCCTGCCTCCCGAGTCGCTCACGCGGGCGACTCTGGGGGCGTCCCAAACCCTAGAAAAAAGGCCACAGATCCCTGCCCTTCCCTGGCCGTCGCCGTTGTCGGCCTCGGCGGCGGTGGCGGCGCCTGGCCGCTGCCGACAAAGGCGACAGGCATGGTGGACGCAACCCAGCGCCTCCTCTTCGCGCGGAGGGGTGGTGCTTCATGGGTCACAATTGGCAAGGCGGCGCCTGCTGGCGCGGCGGCGAGGCGGAGTAGAAGTGGCCCGTGGCGGAGATGGGAGCCAGCGTGCGGAGGCTCGACACGGCGCGCTCATGCTAGCGGTGGCGGCATGGGCCCGATTTGGGCCCCCCCGGGCCTGATCTGGGCCACACAGGCCTGCTGCAACCCTACGTGCGGCGTACCGTGGAGGTGTGGGGTCTGCATGCGGCTGCGCGCCGTCGCTCGTGTGTGCTGCACGACGCTAGTTCCCCATGGTGGGCAAGGTGGTGGTTGAGGCCGTTGCGCTGCAAGGCGCGCCCGGAGACCTCCCTTTCTTCGACGACAACGACACGCAGATCCTCTCGCTCTGGTGGTGTGCTTCCTAATCCGAGCTTGAGAGGGGTTGGGACCGGCTGGGAGAAATCCATGCTCTGCGCTGACAACGGTGGCACCTGTGGATGTCGTCCCCTTCCTGGAGGCTGAAGGGGATCGTGTGCAAAGAACAAAAAATTTCCTAACAACGATAACCGAAATAGCCAGGATCTATTACTATGCAGATATAAAGTAACGGAGGGAACGGTATACATACCCTTGTAAACCGTAAGCGTCGACGATCAAAAGATCTGTTTCGATGACGACGCGTGATGAAGACGGGCGGCGAAGATGACGGCGTCGCCGACCTCAAGGTGGTGAGAACGAACTCCACCAAGTGCCCCAAGCGTGGCACCTCGCAGAGCTTACACACGTACGGAGAAGATGACGACCTCCGGGCTCCAATCCAGCAAAGCAGCGGAAACAGAAGTCTTGGACCGGAGAAACCAGCAGCACGACGGAGTGCATATGGTGGAGAAAACCTCAACCCGTGCGTAGCCCCAATTGTGGCGCCACGTCTAAAACGAAGAGAGAGAGAGAGAGAGAGAGAGAGAGAATTGGGGTGAATTTCCAAGGCATGGGGCACCACTATATAAAGGGGAAGGGAGGCTACCAGGCTTGGTGGCTTGGCGGTGTGGGACTATTCCCACACCAGCCGCACCACCAGCTGGTGCGCCGGCCTAGGTGGGCCCCAAGTGGCCCACCCGGCCACTCCATGGTGCGCCTCCCTTTGGGGGGGAAGTTCCCCCCTTATGGGCCCTCTCCACATGGGAGAGGCCCATTTAAGGTTGGGCTGCCAATAAATTTGAAAATAAATGAAATAAAATATATTTAATCATTAATTTCATTAATTAACATTAAATACATATTATTTAATTTATTACAGCTCCGAAAACCATTCCGTCGCCCTCCGAACTCAATCGGATATGTCCTGGAACACTTCCGGTGTTCTTCTCTCTATTTTCTCTTATGCGTCCAATCTAAATAAACGTCACCTACCCTTAAGTGTGACACCCTAGCGGTTCGGGATCACTCCAGACATGATCGAGACCCGTTCTCCGATCAATGACTATCAGGGAGATCTGGATGGCTATGATAGTCCCTGTGCGTCCACGAAATATCTTTGTCGTTTGAACCTTAGACGTCAAGTCTCAGGCCTTTTGCTAGGCGATACTTAGTTTGTCCGAGACTCGATCTCCGGTATCCTGATACCGAGCTTGATCTCGTTATTTGACAATACTATCTTTACTCGTCTGTGATATTACATACTCGTGACCTAGTCGCATGCTTGCAAGCTCATTGATATAATCTCACCGAGTGGGCCCAGAGTATCTATCCTGCTATGCGGATTGGCAAATCCCGCTCTTGATCCCTCGCCTCAACATACTTCCTTCCGATACCTGAGAGGGACAACTTTATTGTCATCCTATGTAAGAGATAACGTTTGATGCAATCAAATGATCTTTCAGAAATAGCAATTAGAGTTGATCTCACGGTCGAAGGCGTAATGACTACGTCCTATAAATATTGGGTGTGTTCATCACATCATTCACCTAATGATTAACTCCGTTGTCAACTGACATAAATGTCACATGATCGAAAAACCTCGATCATCAATCGCACAATGGACTAGTTAAATAGAGGCTACGAGGGACCTGTTTGTTTACATACCACACGTGCATTAATGTTTCTGATTAATACAGTTATAGCATGGTATAAAACATATTATGAACAATGGAGATATGAAAAATAAAATATCTTTATTAATTGCCTCTAGGGCATATCTCCTTCAGTCTCCCACTTGCACTAGAGTACAGTTTAATCTAGTTTACAACTTGGCAAAAGCTTAACACCTATAGCAATATGGTGCATGCTTGTCTCATGGAAGAGGAATTTAGTCAACAAATCTCCCACATTGAGATATGTATGTGCTTTTGCAACACTTCTATGTCACCTAGTTTGACATCATCTCGTATCTTATGATAACGGTGAAATATATGTTTGTCGATGGAGTGAGACTCGAAACTTTGCGTACCGTGGGCCTTAAAAGTCTAAGAGATCTATTAAGGGAAACCACGCATGCTCGGAAAAACCGCTCAGTCCAATCATACTTGCTACTTCTGAAGTAGCCATATATTCCTATACCTATGTAGATTATGCGACAGTGCATTCATACTAACCCTGTCTTTCTTCAAAACAAAGGACCTCTCATGTATGAGACTTCTAGTCGTATGGGTCAGTGCCATAACTTGCATCATCGTAACCTTTTACGGAAAGTTGTCTTTTCATTCTTACCCTTACCAGAAAAATATATCCTCAGTTCCTATACTTAATGTTTGTTCATTGATCCATCCAGGGATCACTCTAGAACCCGTTCTTCAACCAAGAACTTGGGTCACACCAAGTCGAGCTTTCAGTCTGATAGAATCTATGGTTGAGGCATAGAGGATGTCGGACATCCTTTTCTTTTAATAACTATCGCTGAAATGCCAAGATAATCTTAATATTTTACCTATTCATCCAAGTAAGAACATTTTCTTCGCTCGTTCTATTCTGAAACATTTCAGAATCTTAAACTAGGAAAATATTCCGACCTAATGTTATTAAGCCCCTTTTGATCTATACAATTTATAGACCTGACACCTAATACTCTTAACTTCATTCATAGAAAATTTAATCACTTAAATAATCATTTATACTTTACTAGAGGATCTATGTCATTCTCAATATGTCATCACATATAAAAATATGAATGATACCTAGCTCCCACTCAAATATGCCATCCGCATATAAGACCAGGGAATTTCTTTTAGCCCCACAATATGCCATTCACATATAAGATCAAGAAAAGCTACTTAGCTCCCACTCACTTCTTTGTAAATGCAGGTTTCTTCAACTATTTTGGACGACTCCAAAATCCTTTGATCACATTATCAAAGTGAAGATTCCAGCTCCGATATGCTTACTTCAGCCCATGAATGGAAAGCCGAAGTTTGCATACATGTCTAGCATCCTTAGGATCAACAAACCATCTCATTGTACTAGTTACAACTCTTTCTTAATGTTACCACTAAGAAACATGGCTTCTTTACCATCTATCAATTTCTCAATTCGAAATTATAGTCATTGCTAAAATAATCCTAAATATACTTAGGCTTCGCCACTTGAGACAAAATCTCGTTGTGGTCAACTTTTGAATTTGTCAAAACTGTTTTGTGACAAATCGATCCTCATAGACGGTTGTCTTTCCGTCAGCGTCTATCTTGTCATAAAATTCCATTTACTCTCAATGGCGTGGAGGCCATTAAGAAGATTTACACAAGTCTTTACTTGGTAATCGAACATGGATTTTATCTCGGATTATATATGCCTCATAGCCATTTCTCAGACTTAGGTCTGCCATCGCTTCTTTGTCGTTCGTAGGTTTGTCTTGTTCCATTAACATGACGTTTATAACAAGATTGTTCTACCACATAGTGCGGAACACATTCTCGTATGCCTACGATCTTAGTATGAGCTCAGAGCATCATGATCATTATCATCAGCTCCCTCCCAGTCGTGGAGGACGGTACCGGAACATTCTTCCATTGCGCCACTCTGATGTCTGGAGAGAAAGTTCATTAACTTCGTCTTGCTCTACTTTCTTTCCCACTTATGCCCTTGGATAAGAAACTATTTCTTGAGTAAGGTATATTCCAGCAACAATTTTGCCTTTAGTGTGAGAAATGTACCCAACTAATTCTTTAGGTATACTTCAAAGATTTATCCGTTTTAGGTTTGATCATATCAAAACACTAAAATATCGAAACGACAATCTAGGCTAAAAGCCATGCCATCACTCATATGGTATTGCCTCCACGGATTTAGATGGTTTCCCTATTATCTAACGTAAATGTTTTATTTCTACCATATGACTTCAATGATCACAATAATTCGATAAGAGATTTTATTCACCACACACTATCCAATAGAGTGTGATTACGACGTCCTAACACACCAAAACATTGTGGTGTTCCATGCGGCGTAATTTGTGGAACTCTTTTCACAAGTCTTCCAATGATATGTCAAACTCATAACTCAAATCCTTGTTTCCTCGATCTATATCGCAGGAATTTGATTTTCTTGTTAAGTTTATTTTTCCTACTTCACTCCGAACTTGTTTGAACTAATCAAACTTTTCAGACCAGCATTTCATTAAGTGGATATCCATATATTTACTCAAATCATTGGTGAAGATTATGAAATAATGATTTCCACTACATGTTAACGTACTTCATTGATCCACACACATCATAATGTATGATTATCAATAAGTTAAATGCCCGTTTCAGAAAACGGTGTCTTAGTTATTTTGCAAGTGTCAAAAGATCAAAATCTAAGGACTTGGAGGTCCATCTGAATGGAGCTTCTTAATGCATATAACATTGACATGACTTAAAACGTTAGTGCCACAATAATGTGGTGTCATTATTAAGTTTGTATCCTTTGGCATTAATGTTATAAATGTGGGAGCTATACCATCTGGATTCATATAAGAACACTCCATTCATAATCGGTGTATGATCATTAAAGATATCACTCATAAATGTAGGACAACGATTTGTCACTAACATATATGAATAATTGTCTCGCTAGAGGCAAGACACACTTATAACGGTCATGCTAACAAGCGATCAAACGGAATTTGTTCAAATCCAAATTAATCCAAAACGGTAGATGCAGAGAGAGTGTGTCTATGGCCATCACAACATATTGCCTGCCATCATCAAGACACATTGTCTCCTCATCCTTCCAAGCTACTCAAGCAGAAAATCTTGTTTTTCATAAAAATGACTAGTATCAAAACTTAGTCACTGCTGCAAGTACTTGTTTAGGTAAAACATTCATAACTCGTATATCATATATACACTATCATCATTGATGACTTCCCGCTGATTCGTTTCATCTTCTTGGTTTTTCAACACAACCAAGAATTCATGAAGGTGAACAATTCCTCCCTCATGACATAGCCTATGACAATTTATTTGCAACATTGGCAAAGTTGTATATTATCCGGTGATTGAGCTGAACGAGGCATACCGATATCATCAAGCATGATTGCCACGTGCTCTTTCAATGCGTATGTTCTCTTCCATCTTGGTTGAGAAGAAAACAGTCAAATTACTGAAAACTTCACCAACCCCAACTTGCGGTGTATTTCGAGTTTTAGCGATCATCTGATATGTTCGCGATCTGTCAACACGCACCCGTAATTCATTCTCTATGGTAGAGATCAAAGCACACGAGACTTCGATGGAATCATCCGCACGAATTTAATAATCCAAATTATCATCTTCGTTAGCGGAATATCCGGGTTTGGTCTCCTAACGGGTATTGTATCATATAGAGCTTAATGGTTTAAACAAGGAGTATCCTTAAGCTACGGTATAAAAACTATGAAGTTTGGACCCACCTTTTAAGTTTCTCAATCATAGGAATGCGCCTAAGTTTTAAAAGGTCTATCGAAAAGGTTATTATTTACAAAGATTTTGCAAAACATAAAGACTTTGTTCATAATAAAATATGGGTTCAAGTTTTAATAAAATAAAATTACCAGAACTCCCACTCAAAACGAACATCCCTCGCATCGTTTTAGTGATTACACGATCCTAATCCATCATCTACCCCCGATCGTCATGGCCGATAGCACAACTTCAAAGGTAGACATCGCTATGTCAATCACAACATCTATGTGACTCATGCTTAACCCTTCGGTCACTGTGTTCCGAGGCCATGTCTATACATGCTAGGCTCGCCATAGTAACCTTCAGCGTATTCGCGTATACAAACATGTCTTACACCCACTGTATGCGAACGACGATATGTCTGACACCCGATCGTCACGGCCTGCCTCATAACATAGAACTTTTGGTGGTGCACGCTAAAGGGAGAACACTATATGGTATTTTGGAGGGATCATCTTATATTACTACCGCCGTGTAACTAATATATAACCACATATATATATATATATACACAATATAAGATGCACATAACAACATAACATCAAAATGTAATGCGACGTGATATGGTCCTTGCGCCAATGGTCTCCTTCACGCCGACAGTTTATAAACAATTCATAAAACTTACCATGACCATATCACATTGCCCCTGCAAAATAAAGTTTGACGCTTTCTACTTTATCTTTTGCATATTTTACGTGGCTTAGGGGCTTTCGTAAATAGAACCGCTTCATACCTACGAACCTACAACCACAGCAATGATCCGACAGTTGTATGTTTTTTATCCCTTTCGGGCCCTCCATTGAAAATGCAAAGGCCATCTATTGAGAGAGAGACAAACACCCGCCAGCCACATATACGGTACAAGCCGCATGTCAGGTGTGGAACCAGTCTCGCGTAACCATACGCGTAAAGTCGGTCCGGGCCGCTTCATAAACTCAATGCCGACAGCAAAAGCAAGTGCACACGAGAGGGTAACAACTATAAGAATGATGCCCTCATATTCAACATGAGTTCTAACCGTACTACTATATCTACGCATAGATCGGCTCTGATACCACTGAAGGGGATCGTGTGCAGAAAACAAAAAAATTCCTAACAACGATAACCGAAATAGCCAGGATCTATTACTATGCAGATATAAAGTAACAGAGGGAACGGTATACATACCCTTGTAGCCCGTAAGCGTCGACGATCAAAAGATCTGTTTCGATGACGACGCGTGATGAAGACGGGCGGCGAAGACGACGGCGGCGCCGGCCTCAAGGTGGTGAGAACGAACTCCACCAAGTGCCCCAAGCGTGGCACCTCGTAGAGCTTACACACGTACGGAGAAGATGACGACCTCCGGGCTCTGATCCAGCAAAGTAGCGGAAGCAGAAGTCTTGGACCGGAGAAACCAGCAGCACGGCGGAGTGCGTATGGTGGAGAAAACCTCAACCCGTGCGTAGCCCCAATTGCGGAGCCACGTCTAAAACATATGAGAGAAAGAGAGAGAATTGGGTTGAATTTCCAAGGCATGGGGCACCACTATATAAAGGGGAAGGGAGGCTACCAGTCTTGGTGGCTTGGCGGTGTGGGACTATTCCCACACTAGCCCCACCACCAGCTGGTGCGCCTTCCTAGGTAGGCCCCAAGTGGCCCACCCGGCCACTCCATGGTGCACCTCCCTTTGGGGGGAAAGTTCCCCCTTATGGGCCCTCTCCACATGGGAGAGGCCCATTTAAGCTTGGGCTGCCAATAAATTCGAAAATAAATGAAATAAAATATATTTAATCATTAATTCCATTAATTAATATTAAATACATATTATCTAATTTATTCCAGCTCCGAAATCCATTTCGTCGCCCTCCGAACTCCATCGGATATGTCCCGGAACACTTCAAGTGTTCTTCTCTCTATTTACTCTTCTGCGTCCAATTTAAATAAACGTCACCTACCCTTAAGTGTGACACCCTATCGGTTCGGGATAACTCCAGACATGATCGAGACTCGTTCTCCGATCAATGACTATCAGGGAGACCTGGATGGCTATGATAGTCCATGTGCGTCCACGAAATATCTTTGTCGTTTGAACCTTAGACATCAAGTCTCAGGCCTTTTGCTAGGCAATACTTAGTTTGTCCGAGACTCGATCTCCGGTATCATGATACCGAGCTTGATCTCGTTATTTGTCAATACTATCTTTACTCGTCTGTGATATTACATCCTCGTGACCTAGTCACATGCTTGCAAGCTCATTAATGTAATCTCACCGAGTGGGCCCAGAGTATCTATCCTGCTATGCGGATTGGCAAATCCCACTCTTGATCCCTCGCCTCAACATACTTCCTTCCGATACCCGAGAGGGACACCTTTTGTTTTTATCCTATGTAAGAGATGACGTTTGATGCAATCAAAGTATCTTTCAGAAATAGCAATTAGAGTTGATCTCATGGTCGAAGGCGTAATGACTACGTCCAATAAATATTGGGTGCGTCCATCACATCATTCACCTAATGATTGACTCCATTGTCAACTGACATAAATGTCACATGATCGGGAAACCTCGATCATAAATCGCACAATGGACTAGTTAAATAGAGTCTACTAGGGACCTGGTTGTTTACATACCACACGTGCATTAATGTTTCCGCTTAATACAGTTATAGCATGGTATAAAACATATTATGAACAATCGAGATATGACAAATAAAATATATCTTTATTAATTGCTTCTAGGGCATATCTCCTTCAGAGGCGTCATCATGGCCGGAACCATGTCTTCCCCTTACACGAGCAACAGGGGAAACCTTAAGTTCGGCTTGCTGGACCAGGCGATGGCGGTGTCGTTTTCCCTCCTTGGAGGCGTCGTTTGTGCTGCTCGTTTCAAGCCATTTGCGGCTGGCGGAGTTTGGAACCGGACTCCACCGTGGGCTTGGGCTCTCAGGGCGCAATGTACACTGTTGCCGATGTCCCCTTGGCAGCGTCTTCTTCACGTTTGATCGGAGCCAGCCGCTCCACTCGCCGACTCCTTCTAGGCACATGTGTGGGTAGTTCGTCGTTCCAAGATACTTGAAGCAACGGCTGTTCGTCGTGGTTTGGGCATGAGTTGTGACGCAGCCTTCGTGCTTGCTGTAGCGGTCTTTGTACCCGTTGGCTTAGGATTAGACTTTCGAGTCGTGTGTTGTAGTTGTCGTCGTTAGGGTGTGGTCTTTGCTCGGTTTACCTAAACCGTGTTGTATGGTTTTCGGGTCCGGTTTTTCTTATAAGCTGGATCACCTTGTTTTCACCCTTTTAAGCTTAATACAATAACGCGCAGTTAGCTGTGGGTTCTCGAAAAGAAAGCTGATGTGCATAGCTGGCTGGAGCAGATGCATGTGATTAATGATTATGTCTAGCAACATTTATTGTGTGCTTAGCAGACAATGAAACATCAAGATGATCGGAAAAGAACTAAACGACAGTTTGCTGAGGGGGGCATGGTGTGTTTTGAAACTCCATACATATCTTCAATCATTTGTTGTTCATCGAGCTTGTCACAAGCTAGCTTTTCGTTACTATTTCATGTATAAGATTCCGGCACACATTGGTTCTATTGCCTACAAGTAGGACATACCTAGATGTATCCACCTAGTTTTCATGTTTCGAAGCCGCGGCAATTTCTTGAGTCTACGCGTCAGGTATCATCTGCCCTACCTTCTGATTTTGTAGCTTTACACTTTCCTTGGTGTATTCTGCAACGTCACATGCGGCAAGGGGGACAAAAATCCATTGTTCAAGTCTTGGTACGCCGAAGTGGTCATGGCGATCAAGAATCTACCTCGGGAGATTTTGTGTCGTTATGTCATCGTTTCCCGTGGGCTCTAACTTAGAAACAAGCCGCAAAAGGAGAAGGTGTCAGCAACCTGCATGGGCCAGCCACGACCGCTACCACTAATCACTAGTACAGAACGACACATCGGATACCCCTCTATGGCAACGGCAAGAGTTAGGCGACGGAAAAATGAGCTCCGCGCGCTTCCGCGAGCGATGGGCCCGACACAATGGTAACGGAGGCTGAAAAGATATCCGTTGCTCATATATAGGCAACGGAGGAAAGAATATCTCCGTTGCTGATATTGCCACATCAGAAACGGAGATCGGTCTATCTCCGTTTCCCATGTGAAGGCACATTAAGCGGTGCCGGTATTAATATCTCCCACTCCAGTACTGTATCTCACTCTCACTCTCAGTCTCACTCTCCCCAGTTCCTAACCCTAGCCGCACACGCTCTCCTCCTACTTCACCCATCGATGGCGAACCCCTCCGGCGCCGACGGAAGTCAGGATGGAGCATCTTCCTCCTCCCACCCTCCGAGGCGCAGCCCGGATCTCCCCTACAACTGGGGCGAGATCCCCGGCGACTGCGGTCGCGAGTTCATTCTGAGCCGTCAAATCCCATCCGGATCCACGGCGGCGGCGGCCACCGACGCCCGGATCTCGTCCTCATCGTCCTCCTCGGACGATGAGGACGAGGATCTGGAGGTCGGTCTCCTCCTCTCTCGCGCCTCCTTTGAGCGCGAGCGCGCCGAGGGTGTCATTCGGGCGTCTGCGATGCAGAGAGCTATCCGCATCTCTGCCGCCGAGCACGCGATAGAAGCCGCCGAGGAGGCGTTGTTCCAGACGCGGCTCCGGGCGGCCATAGACCGCTCTCTTCTCCCTGGCCAGGGCCCTGGGCCAGATGCGGCGGCGGCAGCGGTGGCGGCGGCGGAGGAGGAGGATGAGGAGGAGGAGGAGGACGCTCCGGTGTTCGAGCAGGATGAGGTCTCCTCTAGCAGTGGCTCCGGCGCCGACGCCTGGGACGCAATCCGCGACGGAAAGCGACCCCGCCTCGCTAAGGTAAATGACCGCTCTGTTAGCTACTTATTTAGCTCGGTTTGCTCTGTTAGTTAGCTCTGTTCGGCTATGTATTTGCTATGTTAGCTACTTATTTAGCTCGGTTTGCTCTGTTAGTTAGCTCTGTTCAGCTATGTATTTGCTATGTTAGCTACTTATTTAGCTCGGTTTGCTTTGTTTAGCTATGTATTTGCTATGTTATCTACTTATTTAGCTCAGTTTGCTCTGTTAGTTAGCTCTGTTCAGCTATGTATTTGCTATGTTAGCTACTTATTTAGCTCGGTTTGCTTTGTTTAGCTATGTATTTGCTATGTTAGCTACTTATTTAGCTCAGTTTGCTCTGTTAGTTAGCTCTGTTCAGCTATGTATTTGCTATGTTAGCTACTTATTTAGCTCGGTTTGCTTTGTTTAGCTATGTATTTGCTATGTTAGCTACTTATTTAGCTCAGTTTGCTCTGTTAGTTAGCTCTGTTCAGCTATATATTTGCTATGTTAGCTACTTATTTAGCTCGGCTTGCTTTGTTTAGCTATGTATTTGCTATGTTAGCTACTTATTTAGCTCGGTTTGCTCAGTTAGTTAGCTCTGTTCAGCTATGTATTTGCTATGTTAGCTACTTATTTAGCTCAGTTTGCTCTGTTAGTTAGCTCTGTTCAGCTATGTATTTGCTATGTTAACTACTTATTTAGCTCGCTTTGCTTTGTTTAGCTATGTATTTGCTATGTTAGCTACTTATTTAGCCCGATTTGCTCTGTTAGTTAGCTCAGTTTGCTCTGTTAGTTAGCTCTGTTCAGCTATGTATTTGTTATGTTAGCTACTTATTTAGCTCGGTTTGCTTTGTTTAGCTATGTATTTGCTATGTTACTACTTATTTAGCTCAGTTTGCTCTGTTAGTTAGCTCTGTTCAGCTATGTATTTGCTATGTTAGCTACTTATTTAGCTCGATTTGCTTTGTTTAGCTATGTATTTGCTATGTTAGCTACTTATTTAGCTCGGTTTGCTCTGTTAGTTAGCTCTGTTCAGCTATGTAATTGCTATGTTAGCTACTTATTTAGCTCAGTTTGCTCTGTTAGTTAGCTCTTCAGCTATGTATTTAGCTCGGTTTGCTTTGTTTACTGCTTATTGGCTCTGTTTATTAGCTTTGTTTGCTGTTTTTAACAAAGAATATTCGTTGTTTCAAGTGCTTGGTGGATGCTTGGTGACGATGCTGCTGCCGTGAAGACCTAGGAGCGGGCTCCATACACGGTGCCGTCACCAGGAGCAATACATTTTGCGCAGCAGGAAAGACAGTAGATGTTCATCTGGCGGCCGTGAAGACATAGGAGCAGAGTTACAGCCACGCGCACTGATGAACTTTTGTAAAGCAGGGCGTACAGGAATACGGTGACGACCGGGCGGCCGTCTAGTCGCATGGAGCGGGGCTCCATCGACGGCACAGCCCGTCACCGTGTTTTTTCTGTTTTCCTGTAACCCTTATTAGAAACGGTTATTAGCAAAACTCCGTGTCTAATGTTAAATACATCAGAAACGGTTTATCTCCTCCGTTGCCATTGTGAGGCTTCACATCAGTGACAGAGGCGGGGACACGGACCCTTTCTCCGTTGCCGAAGGGGTTTTTGACCCGTTTCCGATGTATCGTTCTGTACTAGTGAATGGGCCTACACCTAGGCCCATTATTCTCAAGAGGATATCGGCCCGACTTGAGAGTTGTGTATGGCAAAGTAATTATCATTGGCCTCGATAGGAAGGATTGTAACATAAGTGTGGGAGAATATATACTCGTAACAATTCCGCAAGATTTGCTATATCATGATCTTGATCTAGTAAAATCCTCTTCAATTTTTGAACTAATTCACATGGTGCTCACACACTAACACCCATGATGTGTACTAGTGTGCTAGGTTAGTAAAATATGTTAATTTGTATCACATCGTGAATACATATCGACCATGTTACAAAAAAAAAGTAGATGTATGACGAGCTCACAAGAACAATATTAGTGTAAATAGTACTACCTCCGTCCAAAATTATAAAACGTTTTGGTATGCTATTTTCAGTTTGTAGAACTTGTTATAATTTTGACAGAGGCGATAGCAAACAAATCTGGACAAAATAGTTGCTTGTGGTACTATTTACATACGGATTCGTTTTCTTTCTGTCTCTCGGAGTTTGTGTGTTGAGTTTGGATCTAAAAGTTTATGATATGGTATTTACATGTCGTGTAATGCTACATTGCTACTACTCCCTCCGTCCGGAAAAATATGTCTTGGATTTGTCTAGATTCGGATGTATGTAGATATGTTTTAGTGTATATATACATCCGAATTTAGATATATATAAGACATCTTTTCCAAACGGAGGGAGTATTTTTTTATTTTTTTAAATTAAACGTTAAACTTAAGACGGTACTACCGTTCTAGTACACCTCAAGATGCATACCCAAAATGTGTAGCTGATAAATCCATCGAATGTGTACTACATGCCGGAAAAGCCAAATCGTGGCCGCCATTGCTAAAGTCTGCAATTTGCGGTTACTATCTTGCCATCTATGTGCAGGATTTGATTCATTTTCCATTTTTCCTGTCTTGTTTCACACCAAAATCTTCCACGTTAATGTCAAAAAATAAAAAATCTTCCACGTTCTTCGTCTAAAAAGAAAATCCTTCTCCCGTGCACCAATCTCGGCTTTGATCGAGCCAACCCCATGAATGAGATGCGTGGGCAGGCACAGGGTGCGGAACACACGCTACGCGTGCGCCGGATAGTATGACAAGCCCAAAACAGAAAGCGGAGAGGGCGGCAACGTCACACGCGCCGGACACAAAGCCACGAGAACCGCATCACACTCTGCATAACCAGGACGATCGAGGAGCTCGAGTCACCATCGGCAGCCAGTCATACACGCAGGGTGAGAGAACTGGGAGGCCTAGGGAAGAAACAATGGCGCCGATCAATCGTCGCGGCGCTGCTCTCCTACCACTCGCCGCCATCGTGGTCGCGCTGCTCGGCTGCGGACCTGTCGTCGTCGCCGCCGCCGGGCGACGGTAGCGCCCGCCGCCTCCTCGTCGACAACGGGCTCGCGCGGACGCCCCAGATGGGGTGAGAACTCATCTGGCTCTGGCTGTGTTCTTATATTAATTTCTTCTCCCTCAGAAACTGTCTTCATCCCTTGCAACAATGGCGCCCGTTTTTATTTGTGTATGTTCGTCAGCTGGAACAGCTGGAACCATTACGGATGCGACATCAACGAGACGGTGATCCGGAGTACCGGTAAGATCAGTCCACGGAAAGGATCGATTAAACATGTCACCTATATATAGATGCACATGGCATTCTTGGCTAAATCGAGCAATGCTTAATTATTTTCCTGTATGCATCTGAAAAACAGTCGACGCGCTCGTCTCCACCGGCCTTGCAAGCGCAGGATACACTTACGTCAACCTCGGTACGTACATGTGGTCTTTTTCTAAACTGGTACTGCTCCTGATCAAGCATAGTAACTAGTATACGTCTCAACCAGAGAGCCTGCTAATGTTTAGGGCCTATTTGATTCAAAGGAATTACATAGGATTTTTGGAGGATTCAATCCTATAGAAAATTTTCTTTTCTTCCTTGTTTGATTTGTAGGATTGGATCCTATAGGAACTTTTCCTAAGAAATCTTTTGTACTACTTCCCATAAGAATTCTAACATTCACTCCAAACTCTTTTTACAATTCTTTTGGTGAAATCAAACAAAATTTGGTACAAACCAAATCCTATAGGATTGGAGTGTGCATGAAATAGCAATCCTATGCTTTTCCTATTTCTACATCTTTCCTATCCTACGAATCAAATAGGCCCTTACTGTAAAATTGTGTGCTGCCTGCAGATGATTGCTGGGCAGACTATCAAAGGACCAAAGAGGTACAGTACTACATATGTGCATGCACTCTTGCGCTTTTGAAGTCAAATCTACATCACTAATGGCGCTGTTAATCGATCCTTAGGGTTACATGGCCGCTAATCCGGTGGCGTTTCCTTCGGGGATAAAGGCCCTCGCGGACTATGTCCACAGCAAGGGGCTTAAGTTAGGCTTGTACTCTTCAGCGGGGTAACTGTTGCTCTGCAACTGCAGTAATTCATTCAGAAGAAGAACGTTCCTTTTTTAACACGCTATTGGGAAATTGCTTGTGCAATGTTCAGGACGAGAACTTGCAGCGACAGGATGCCCGGATCCCTGGGCCACGAGGACACCGATGCTAAGACGTTTGCGTCATGGGTAATTTCTAGAGCCACAGTGGAACAAAGATCCAAGTCATCTAGATCGATAACGGGATAGATAAACTGTCGCAAATCCATGGGAATAGACGCCGAATGTTTCGTTTCTCTGATGCAGGATGTGGATTACTTGAAGTACGACAATTGTTTCCGTGATGGCTCGAACGAAACTATCAGGTGATATCCCTTCCAGCAGTCACCCCATGACGGAATTTTCTTCACTTCTCTTTCAGTAATATACATGTGTTCTGAACTTGGGACATCGACTGCAGATTTCCGAGGATGTCTCGTGCCCTGAGGAACTCCGGCCGTCCAATCTTCTACTCACTCTGTGAATGGTATACCGGCATATACTAGCTCATAACCATATATTCCTCCTTTGGCACTCATACAAAAAGATAACCTTTGTTGTTTGGTATTCAGGGGCTTCATGGATGTGGCGACATGGGGCGGCTCCTATGGGAACAGCTGGAGGACTACCGGCGACATCAACGACACATGGGCAAGGTAACAACTAACAACCAACCACTGCTCGGACATAAATATACCAGTGAAATCTCGACGTTTCAAACATTTTTATTTGGTGCTTTTCCTACTCGTGTGGGAAAACAGCATGCTGAGCAACATCGATCAGAACGACGCCTACGCCAAGTACGCAAAGCCTGGAGGTTGGAACGGTCAGTGAATCGCACCCAAACATCGTGATTTCGATGTGATTATCTCATCACCTCATCACTCATTCACTCTATGCCATTGTTACTCACTCACTCACTCACAGATCCTGATATGCTCGAAGTTGGCAATGGCGGCTTGACATACGATGAGTACATCGTGCACTTCAGCTTGTGGGTCATTGCCAAGGTACCTTCCCTACTTCCTCCGGCTGTTCAAAATTACTAATGTAGTACTACGAACGAAACCACAGCCCTGTCTTGTTCCTATGATGTTTTGATCAGTTTTTCCTATGATGTTTTGCAGGCTCCTCTGATAATCGGCTGTGATGTGACGGGCATCACCAAGGAGACGTTGGGAATACTGTCCAATCCAGAAGTCATCGCGATAAACCAAGGTCAGAACAAGAGGTCGACCTGGCAATTCCAAGCCTAATATGAATAGCAGGTTATGTTGCTTAGGCATTTAGACTCATCTGACATACATTCTTATGAACGAAATATGCGACGCTTCGCAGATAGATTTGGCATCCAGGGAAAGAGAGTGAGGAAGTATGACGACGAAATTGAGGTACAGAATTTTAGCAGCTCTTGTGATGGAAAAATGATTCCGTTTTTCCTGAGCTAAATTTCATTTCTGCAGGTATGGGCAGGTCGGCTCTCGGGACACAGGAAGGCGGTGCTGCTGCTGAACCGAGGGGCTACAGGCAGCCGGTCTATCACCGCGAACTGGGCCGACGTTGGGCTCCGGCGAGGCGTCGCTGCTGAGGCGAGGGACGTCTGGAAGGTGAATATATATTATCTTCCTGGATCTCTGAAATTTGTCCTGTTTAGTTTACAGGTGATAAAGCTTCGCAACGTTGTTTCCATGCTGACTCGTCTCTCAATTTCTTGGTCGATGTATGCAGCATGAGACGCTCCCGGGGAGGTTCGCCGGCATGCTCACGGCGCAGGTCGGGCCCCACTCGTGCAAGCTCTTCGTCCTGACGCCCGTCGGCGGGTGAGGGTAACTCCATATTAGATCGACGATCACACTCAGCTACCAGACAATGGTAGAAATTGAAGGGATGTAGAGATATGTAGTACTGTAGTATGCATCAGAAGAAGGTAAGTGATGCAGCTTGTGATGTTAGACCTGAAGCGAGGACGTTGCCATTTGGTTCAGAGCACGTTGGATAAACTGCAAATTGAATTGAACTGTATGCCATGTTGCGTTGATGCATCTGTCTTCTGTTGATCGGGTTGTGTGTGTTGTTGTCAGATGGGAAAAGAAAGGCCACCGTCTGGGCAGCTAGCTAAGCAAATCACATGCCATTTCTCAACAGTTATCTGTCTTCTCGGAATTGAGAAAAACATCAGAACTCAGAAATTTGAAAAAGTATACTCTGTTGTACACCCCAAAGGCCCAAACTGGAAGGGGAATAATGTGTGTACCATACCAATCTCCACCCATAGTTTGAGGTATATCTATCAGAATAATAACACCCCTAAAAATAATGAGATATACTTGAATCAAGCCTACCAGCATCTGGATGTCAGTGGTAGCTTATCGCTTGGGAGGTTTCCCCAAACAGAGCAGCTGTTACTTGGTTCTTCTTTTTTTGAGATTTAAGACGGTCGTATCCGTCATCCGATTAGATAGAATAGAGTGTTATGTACAGAATTTCGAGATAGGGAAAAAATCCCTTCACAAGCAAAAAAAACAACAAAAAATTCTTCAGTCTTGCCTTAGCCTCTTTGCGCTCTTCTCTCCGGGGATCTTTTGGGTAAAGAATTCTTCAATTTCTGCAACCACCTTTGGTAGCGGTGATTCGTTCATTAGGAGCTTCACGGCAAACTCAATACAGATATCTCTGTCAGACTCTCCATAGAGGGACGCCAGAGCAGATTCTGCACTTGAAAGATCGAAATTGACGTTTCCATCGACAAGATCCAGGCCTGAAATTGTTTTGGAGTCACAGTCACCGTTTGCTCCGTCTTTCAGGGGATCAAGGTCATTTTCTGTTTGAACATCAGTCTTGGCAAGGGCGTCGGCAACGTTGCTCTCCTTGAGGACACTGGTGAGAACAACAGAATTTGCACATGTACCATTTCTCGCCTTGAGCTCAGCTGCAACATTAGCACCTCCATGATTGCTGTCCTTGGCATCAAGTGAAGTACTATCAGCTACAGTGGTATGCTCGTCAGTACGGTTTGCTCTTGCTCCATTGCCCTCCACCACCTCGGCCAAACCATCAGCGACACTGTTCTGCTCAATAGCTGCGCCGCTGTTCTCCTCAACATTACACATGTCTTTACGTACACTGAGCGACGATCCTGTGCCTCCAGGAGTCGTTTTCATCCTCTCCGAGCCAACGCTCGGAAGCTTGCTTGCCGCCGTTCCAAGATTCTGAAACCCGTCCAGTGACATTGCCCATGACGTGCTACTAGCAGGCTTGTTGCTCCTAGGCCGGACCGAGCGTTTTCCACGGTTCTTGGGATCCACGATTCCACCGAACTCTGTTGCTACTTCTTCATCTTGGAAACTGTACTTTCTTGGCTTCTTCTTTATCCGATTAGATACACGTCGCGGCGGCGTGCTGCATCGTTCTTGGTCGGCCCTCGCCCTCTTCTTTGAGCCGACGCTGCGATCGTTCTCAGATTTGCTTGGCTCTTTTTCGGGATCGGGAAGGGTCTCAACTGGTACTACTCCCCACGGCGTAGAATTCTGTCCCCTGGGCCGGGCGGAATGACTTCTGTATTTCTTAGGATGCATTCTAATCAGTTCACGCGCCGCGATTTCCCTTTTCCAGTTCCGGCCGGACGTTTCTTGCTTTCTGCAGCACGAGACAACAAGATTGGACGAGATGAATAATCCATTTGATCGAAATGAATTAAACTCCCCTTAATAACTGGAGCGAAAGTGCGAAGCAACAAACAGAAAGCACATGAGAAGAATCAATTGAATAATATTTGATCCCCAATTAATTAAAATTAATCAACTGCCTACTGCTAATATACAGTAACGAGACGGAGACATGGAAATGCACAATTCGTGAACAATCTGTTACGAACCAGTTTGGCGTGAGTTGGTAGGAAACACCGGCGGTCGAAGAAGGATCGATGAATCTCCGGCCCACCGGCGGGTAACAGGATCGATCGACGATGCGGCGTCCTGCTGCTAGCAAACAATGGCTCCGCCGGCCGCCAGCGACAAGAGATACCGAGTTCGATTTGTCGGTTGTAGTTACTGATTGCTTTTCAGGAGAAATCCGTGTCCGGACCCAAGTAGGATCCCGCCGGCCGCCGCGTGCATAGGCTGCGACCGCGGGTCCTCCAGTCGTTGCCGCCGCCTTTGTCACCGATTTTCGAACACGCGTATTTTCTTGGTTTGCCCTCTAGTCTAGGGTAAACACACGGAAAGTACAGTATATATATGCCCACATGGTCCCACGCTCTTGTAATTCGACCCCACGCGTGGACAATTGTACTTTCCTAAATCAGATTCGGGTTTGAACAAATGTATTCGTGTTTTGTTCAATTAAAATTTGTAAATGTCCCTTTCAGTAAAATATTTTACTGGTCTCAAAGTGGTTATAGGTTTTATGAATGTACGAGGGGCTCTCGATGGATCTTTGTGCGAGGATCTTCAGCTTTTAAACAATCTTAAACGATACCACTGTGGTGCTTATTCCTAAAATTGACGATCCGGTGAAGGTAACACAATTCCGGCCCATTAGTTTATGTAATGTTGTTTACAAGATCATCTCTAAAATGCTGGCCCTCAGATTGAAGCAAATCTTGCCTGAGATCATATCCCCCATGCAAAGTGCATTTGTTCCTGGACGATTAATTACTGACAATGTTCTAGTGGCATATGAATGTGTTCACTCAATCAAGAATAAAAGATCGGGGGCCACAGGTTCATGTGCTGTCAAACTTGACATGCATAAAGCTTATGACCGTGTCGAGTGGACTTTCTTGGAGAACATGATGAGGAAACTCGGCTTCGCGGAAAGATGGGTTTCCCTAATGATGGCGTGTGTTAGTTCTGTTCGATATCATGTGAGATTTAATTCTGAGGAAACTGACATGTTTATTCCGACAAGAGGTCTTCGACAGGGGGATCCGCTTTCACCATATCTGTTCCTCCTTTGTGCGGAGGGTTTATCTAGCCTTTTGTTGTATGAAGAAGAAGTTGGTGGCATAGATGGGGTACGAGTGTGCAGGAATGCACCATCAGTCTCACACATTTTATTTGCTGATGATTCTCTAATCCTCATGAAAGCTGATATGACTAATGCAACTTCCTTGCAACAAGTGTTGGATACCTATTGTGCAAACTCGGGACAGTTGGTGAGTTTATCTAAATCAAGCATATTTTTCTCTCCTAATACAAATGCCTTGATTAGGGCTGAGATCTGTGAAACACTTCATATTGACACGGAGGCCTTGTCGGATAAGTATCTTGGGCTACCGGCGCTTGTGGGAGCGGATAGGAGTGACTGTTTCAAACACTTTGTTGAGAGGATTATCCAAAGAATAAATGGTTGGAAGGAAAAACTCCTGTCTATGGGTGGTAAAGAAATTTTGCTGAAGGCAGTTGCCCAAGCAATTCCGGTATATGCGATGTTAGTATTCCAAATTCCAAAGGGTGTATGTAAGGATATGATGGACGCTATTTCACAATTTTGGTGGGGTGATGATGATAATGGTAAGAAAATGCATTGGTTTGCTTGGTGGAAGCTATGTTATCCCAAGAATGAAGGCGGTATGGGCTTTAGAAATTTCCACTCTTTCAATTTAGCTATGTTGGCTAAGCAAGCTTGGAGAATTATTAATGCCCCGGAATCTCTTTGTGCTAAGGTTCTGAAAGCTAAATACTTCCCACACGGAAACATCTTAAGTGCAGGTCCAAAGGCCGGTTCCTCCTATAAGTGGCAAAGCATTCTTGCAGGTTTGACAACCTTTAAACGTGTGATAAGGATCAACGTGATCCAAAAGGGTTTAGGCCCAATCTTTCACGGCGAAACAAGAACAGCAACGTTGGATCAATGGAATCAACCCCACGTGATGCGCAAACAACAGATCGAAACGATCAGCAATCATAAACCAGCAATACCTCGATACGGCGACCCATCTTGGGACGAACCTCACGATACTTTTAATCTCAAATTCTTGTCTAGGGATACATGGCGGCTGCCGAACCCTTTATATGGGTGACTCAAAACCTAATTCGGTTGGACAGGCCCAAACCGAACCTAACACAAACTCAAACCGGCTGAACCCAAACATGGTTCGAACCAACTAAAAACAAAACACACGAAAATAAAATAGCATACTACGTGGAACACCTCAACCTCCATGACATGCTTCTAACTTGGCGGAGTCCTGAACGTGGGCTTCACCTCATCTTGTGGAGGGATGGCAAAACTGAAAGTTCCAATAGTGAGAATAAATGGAGGCGGTGGTGCAATGGTAGAAATAGGTATTCTGCCCTCATCATCCCCCCCAACTTGAGAGGAAACCGTCCTCGGTTTCAGCTTGACACCTGGAACCTTCTTCTTCACAGCGACGACATTCACTTTGATATCCTCGTCACACATAGGCTGCAGCACATGACGCTTCCCTTTATGCCACAAGGAATAAACATTGGTACGCCCATTATGAACAGAATGTCGATCAAACTGCCACGGTCGGCCTAAAAGCATGTGACATGCATCCATAGGCAACACATCGCAGACCACTGTGTCCTCATAATCACCTACGGAAAATTTCAGACGCGCCTTGTGTGTGACCTTCAGCTTGCCTGAATTATACAACCACTCAACACAATGTGGCTGCGGATGCTTCCATGTAGGTAAAGACAACGAATCAACCAAGCACTCGCTGACTATATTGGTGTAGCTGCCACCATCCACAATCAGCTTGCAACTAGTATCCTTGACAGTGCATTGGGTCTGAAAAATATTCCAGCGCTGCCCTTGTCCCTCTATGCGGTCTTCTGGCACACGCTGCACCATCAAACTCTTGCAATTAGGAGCAGCATCCTCAGGATACACATCAATTACCTTGTTGTCATCAGATTTCTCACTAGAAGGCTCATCAACCGTCTCCTCATCGCTAGCAGAAATATAGCCATCTTGTGTGAGCATCACCCTCTTAGCATTAGGGCATTCACGCCTCGTGTGTCCTCGGCCTCCACAAGTAAAACACTCAATATGAGCGGTAGCTGAGAAGACGCGGCCTTAGACATACCAGATTTGGGCGCCTCAAGAGAAATATTATTGGAGCGTGTAGTTGGTGCCGGCTTCGCACTATAACCAGCAGCCTCGCTATTGGAACGACGCCATGTAGGAACAGGGGTTGTAGCTTGGCGTCGTTTGAGTTGTTGCTCCGCACGCTCAGCTTGGTGCACAAGGTCCTGAATATCATAATAGAGAACCATCTCCACACGATCTTGCACCTCAATATTCAGCCCATAAAAGAACCGAGACATAGTGGCCTCCGGGTCCTCATGTGTTCCTGTGCCTATCATGAGCAACTCCATCTCCTTGTAATATTCATCCACTGATTTAGTACCTTGAGTGAGCCGCTGCAATTTATTGTGCATATCTCTCTTATAGTGCTCAGGAACAAAACGACGTCGCATGATCTCTTTCATACCTGTCCACGTCGTTGGCCTTGTACGCATACGCAGAATTTGACTCCACCAAATTAGCACATAACCGGTGAATTCAACTGCAGCAAGTTGGAGCCTCTTCTCCTCAGCATAATGGTGGGAGGCAAAAATCTGATCCATACGCATCTCCCACTCCAAATAATCTTCAGGTCCGCGATCACCGGAGAACGGAGGGATGGACAATTTGATACGTCCAAGACCACCATCATCAACGGGAACGCGAACAGCATGCCCAACACGATCACGAGCTTGTGGCTGAACTTGACGAGCACCTGCAGGACGAGCATCAAACGCACGTTGTGGTGGTGCATAATTAGCGTCATCCGCAAGTTCATCATTATTGGGTGCCACTAGTCGACGATCTTGATTTTCAGCAGCGCGGCGTTGCATCACGTCGTCGGGCTGTGCAGCAGGAAGGGGCTGCAGGGGTGCATGGGCAGGAGCATCGCCTAAGGCATCAATCCGGGTAGCCAACCGTGCAATTTGCGCCGTCAACGCAGCATGACTCTGGCGAATATAGTCACACGTACTGTCAAAACCAGCCCGGACATTAGAAGGTAAATCTTCAGCAAAGGTGGGTGGCACAAGCTCCACCGGTGGTTCCGCAGTGGCCTCGGAATTTTCGCCAAGAGCGGAGTTCGTCATGGCGGACAAAAATCGTGGCGCCGTGGACAGAAACAGCAATCGGCGAGAGCAGCTGACAGCCCGCAGTAGCAAAAACAAATCGCGGCAGCAGTCTTGCGATCAGTTCTTGTGTATGGATTTAAAGCAGAAGCTCTCCTCGATGGCAGCAAAAACCAAAACGAATCTGGTAGTCTTTCCCCAATAAACAAGTCAGGAAAATCTCACGTAAAGGACTCCAATCTGATCACGTATTCCTTTCTATGTTCTCACGCAAGGAAAAGGACCGAACAAGCAAGCTGAGTACGATCAGAACTCAAATACCTTCGCGGCGGCGGCAGGACTCCAGCTACCTCGCGATCCAAAGCAATACAAAACCGGTGTCTTGGTGCGATGCCTCCGGCAGCAAAACTTCCACAGAATAGCAGCAACAAATAAACAGGACCGGTGTGATGGCAAGATCGCCTCCGGCAGCAAACTAGCAGCAGATAAATCTCAGAAACGAATCGCCGTGAGAAACCCGACGAATCTGATACCAAGATGATAAGGATCAACGTGATCCAAAAGGGTTTAGGCCCAATCTTTCACGGCGAACCAAGAACAACAACGTTGGATCAATGGAATCAACCCCACGTGATGCGCAAACAACAGATCGAAATGATCAGCAATCATAAACCAGCAATACCTCGATACGGCGACCTATCTTGGGACGAACCTCACGATACTTTTAATCTCAAATTCTTGTCTAGGGATACATGGCGGCTGCCGAACCCTTTATATGGGTGACTCAAAACCTAATTCGGTTGGACAGGCCCAAACCGAACCTAACACAAACTCAAACCGGTTGAACCCAAACATGGTTCGAACCAACTAAAAACAAAACACACGAAAATAAAATAGCATACTACGTGGAACACCTCAACCTCCATGACATGCTTCTAACTTGGCGGAGTCCTGAACGTGGGCTTCACCTCATCTTGTGGAGGGATGGCAAAACTGAAAGTTCCAATAGTGAGAATAAATGGAGGCGGTGGTGCAATGGTAGAAATAGGTATTCTGCCCTCATCATCCCCCCCAACTTGAGAGGAAACCGTCCTCGGTTTCAGCTTGACACCTGGAACCTTCTTCTTCACAGCGACGACATTCACTTTGATATCCTCGTCACACATAGGCTGCAGCACATGACGCTTCCCTTTATGCCACAAGGAATAAACATTGGTACGCCCATTATGAACAGAATGTCGATCAAACTGCCACGGTCGGCCTAAAAGCATGTGACATGCATCCATAGGCAACACATCGCAGACCACTGTGTCCTCATAATCACCTACGGAAAATTTCAGACGCGCCTTGTGTGTGACCTTCAGCTTGCCTGAATTATACAACCACTCAACACAATGTGGCTGCGGATGCTTCCATGTAGGTAAAGACAACGAATCAACCAAGCACTCGCTGACTATATTGGTGTAGCTGCCACCATCCACAATCAGCTTGCAACTAGTATCCTTGACAGTGCATTGGGTCTGAAAAATATTCCAGCGCTGCCCTTGTCCCTCTATGCGGTCTTCTGGCACACGCTGCACCATCAAACTCTTGCAATTAGGAGCAGCATCCTCAGGATACACATCAATTACCTTGTTGTCATCAGATTTCTCACTAGAAGGCTCATCAACCGTCTCCTCATCGCTAGCAGAAATATAGCCATCTTGTGTGAGCATCACCCTCTTAGCATTAGGGCATTCACGCCTCATGTGTCCTCGGCCTCCACAAGTAAAACACTCAATATGAGCGGTAGCTGAGAAGACGCGGCCTTAGACATACCAGATTTGGGCGCCTCAAGAGAAATATTATTGGAGCGTGTAGTTGGTGCCGGCTTCGCACTATAACCAGCAGCCTCGCTATTGGAACGATGCCATGTAGGAACAGGGGTTGTAGCTTGGCGTCGTTTGAGTTGTTGCTCCGCACGCTCAGCTTGGTGCACAAGGTCCTGAATATCATAATAGAGAACCATCTCCACACGATCTTGCACCTCAATATTCAGCCCATAAAAGAACCGAGACATAGTGGCCTCCGGGTCCTCATGTGTTCCTGTGCCTATCATGAGCAACTCCATCTCCTTGTAATATTCATCCACTGATTTAGTACCTTGAGTGAGCCGCTGCAATTTATTGTGCATATCTCTCTTATAGTGCTCAGGAACAAAACGACGTCGCATGATCTCTTTCATACCTGTCCACGTCGTTGGCCTTGTACGCATACGCAGAATTTGACTCCACCAAATTAGCACATAACCGGTGAATTCAACTGCAGCAAGTTGGAGCCTCTTCTCCTCAGCATAATGGTGGGAGGCAAAAATCTGATCCATACGCATCTCCCACTCCAAATAATCTTCAGGTCCGCGATCACCGGAGAACGGAGGGATGGACAATTTGATACGTCCAAGACCACCATCATCAACGGGAACGCGAACAGCATGCCCAACACGATCACGAGCTTGTGGCTGAACTTGACGAGCACCTGCAGGACGAGCATCAAACGCACGTTGTGGTGGTGCATAATTAGCGTCATCCGCAAGTTCATCATTATTGGGTGCCACTAGTCGACGATCTTGATTTTCAGCAGCGCGGCGTTGCATCACGTCGTCGGGCTGTGCAGCAGGAAGGGGCTGCAGGGGTGCATGGGCAGGAGCATCGCCTAAGGCATCAATCCGGGTAGCCAACCGTGCAATTTGCGCCGTCAACGCAGCATGACTCTGGCGAATATAGTCACACGTACTGTCAAAACCAGCCCGGACATTAGAAGGTAAATCTTCAGCAAAGGTGGGTGGCACAAGCTCCACCGGTGGTTCCGCAGTGGCCTCGGAATTTTCGCCAAGAGCGGAGTTCGTCATGGCGGACAAAAATCGTGGCGCCGTGGACAGAAACAGCAATCGGCGAGAGCAGCTGACAGCCCGCAGTAGCAAAAACAAATCGCGGCAGCAGTCTTGCGATCAGTTCTTGTGTATGGATTTAAAGCAGAAGCTCTCCTCGATGGCAGCAAAAACCAAAACGAATCTGGTAGTCTTTCCCCAATAAACAAGTCAGGAAAATCTCACGTAAAGGACTCCAATCTGATCACGTATTCCTTTCTATGTTCTCACGCAAGGAAAAGGACCGAACAAGCAAGCTGAGTACGATCAGAACTCAAATACCTTCGCGGCGGCGGCAGGACTCCAGCTACCTCGCGATCCAAAGCAATACAAAACCGGTGTCTTGGCGCGATGCCTCCGGCAGCAAAACTTCCACAGAATAGCAGCAACAAATAAACAGGACCGGTGTGATGGCAAGATCGCCTCCGGCAGCAAACTAGCAGCAGATAAATCTCAGAAACGAATCGCCGTGAGAAACCCGACGAATCTGATACCAAGATGATAAGGATCAACGTGATCCAAAAGGGTTTAGGCCCAATCTTTCACGGCGAACCAAGAACAACAACGTTGGATCAATGGAATCAATCCCACGTGATGCGCAAACAACAGATCGAAATGATCAGCAATCATAAACCAGCAATACCTCGATACGGCGACCCATCTTGGGACGAACCTCACGATACTTTTAATCTCAAATTCTTGTCTAGGGATACATGGCGGCTGCCGAACCCTTTATATGGGTGACTCAAAACCTAATTCGGTTGGACAGGCCCAAACCGAACCTAACACAAACTCAAACCGGCTGAACCCAAACATGGTTCGAACCAACTAAAAACAAAACACACGAAAATAAAATAGCATACTACGTGGAACACCTCAACCTCCATGACATGCTTCTAACTTGGCGGAGTCCTGAACGTGGGCTTCACCTCATCTTGTGGAGGGATGGCAAAACTGAAAGTTCCAATAGTGAGAATAAATGGAGGCGGTGGTGCAATGGTAGAAATAGGTATTCTGCCCTCATCAACGTGGATATATTTGGAGAGTGGGCAACGGTGATAATATTAAAATTTGGGATGATCCTTCGATTCCTACAAGTGCAGACAGAAAAATTATTACCCCTAGGGGAGTCGCAGCATATACGAGGGTCTCCGAATTAATTGACCAAGATACATGCCTATGGAATGAGGTGAAGCTGAGAGAAATTTTCAACGATGTTGATGTTGCACGGGTGCTGCAAATTCCTATTAATTACCAGGGGTTTGAGGACTTCATTGCATGGCATTATACTCCTCATGGACAGTACACTGTTAGATCTGGTTATTACCGCCAATGGCGACACCAGTTCGGTCCTTTGGCCGGACAGCTTGCCCTCCCTGGTGGTTCTGCACTAAACCCAGTTTGGAGAATTTTGTGGCAGCTGAAAATTCCAGGAAAAGTTAAAATATTTATGTGGAGGGCTCTACATGGCATAGTTCCTTTAAAGTGTATCCTAGCTAATCGTCATATTGGTGATTCTGGAGGCTGTCCAATTTGCAACCAAGGCCCAGAAGACATCCGTCATTTGCTGTTCCTATGTCCTTCGGCACAAGAGTTGTGGAGCGATTTAGGTATCCTCCCAATTATAGCTGATAGCCTGCTTGCAGACTTGGCTGGCTCATCGGTTCTGGAGCATATTCTACGTCTTGATCATAACCAGTTTGGAGGCTCCGACGTGTTTGGTTTGAAGGAGGTTATTTCGGTAGCGTGTTGGTACCTCTGGTGGATCCGTCGGAGGCGCACACGAGATGAGCAAGTTCCTCCAGTGTTTCGGTGCAAAATGTCCATCCTAGCTATAACTGCAAATGCTGCGGCAGCTTCGGGCTCGGGTTGTCATCGCGCCACGAGACATGAGAGGTGGATGAAACCAGAACCTAGGCAAGTTAAAATCAACGTCGATGCTTCTTTTGTTGCTGTTTTAAATGCAGGGTCTACTGGGGTGGTCGCTCGCGACTATCAAGGTAACTTCGTGGCTGCCTTGACAAGCTATGTTCCTCATGTATCATCTGCGGAGCTAGCTGAAGCATATGCAATGAGAGATGGATTGGAGATGGCGGTCAGACTAGGATGCAACAATGTGGTGGCCGAGTCAGATTCTTTGCAAGTTATCCAAGCTTGCACGGGAGAACAATCATGGTGGAGCACGTCTGCTGCTGTTTATGCGGATTGTGTGGATTTGGTTACGAATATAGGGTCTGTTACGTTTGTACATTGCCCTAGAGATGCCAACAAGGTTGCTCATGAACTAGCTAAGGATAGTTTTATGAATAGAAATTCCTGTAGGTGGGATTCTGAGGCCCCAGATTTTATCGTAAGCAACCTGATAAACGATGTAACTGTGCTTGATGCTTAAAGGCGGCAAGTTTCAGACGCACTCTTTACCTAACCAGGGTACCGAAAGGGACTGGCAGGGTTTTAATGAGGCGGCTTGCTGACCTAATATATGTGGTAAATTTCAAAAAAAAAAAACAATCTTAATTGGAAATTCTACGATGCATCTCCAAGGCATCAGGATTTTATTCTGAGACTTTATGGCGCAAACAAGTACGGTACTAGCTTTTATTTTGTCCGAATATCAACCCAGGTTGAAGAGATTAACATCTGGGATATGTACGAGAACTCCCAACATGAAGATTTTTTTTTTGAAACCAGAACATGAAGATTCCATTTCAACCTGTAAAGGAGTCTTCTTAGTCAAAAGTTGCAATGTTGTAAATCTCATTTTCCCCATTCTTTTGAGCTATCTTATCCACCCGTGATCTCCCACTCTCCCTTCAGAATATCCGGTGAAAACCAAATTTTAGTGAAACCGTGAAAACCAACTTTCTGTGAAAACCGGTGAAAATCCAGAAAAATCATGCTTAATTTTTTTAAAATTCTCAACAAAAATGTCTTGCGTTGAAAAGGTAGAGTTCTATGGACATGTACATTTGCAAATTGTTTAGGAGTTAGGAAAAGGACAATGATAAATTCATCAATGAATAGTGTCGTATGTTGGAAGCGGACACCGGGGATGTGTGACACCCCTTTTTGGTTCTCACTGGTTTTAAACCTGATTTTTCGTGGTTTTCACCGGTTTGCACCGAAAGTTGGTCTCCACCGAAAACTTTCCCCTTCTAACCAAAGGAAAAGGTTGTGGCTAGATATAGGATCCATTCTTTGACTTCCTCCATTATTCTTCTCCTCCCCAATCTCTCTATATCATTCGTTGCTTTGAACGAGATTTTGAGAGAGATGGATATGATTGTCCTTTGTTCTTACTTTGCATTTGTTTCATTGGTTGGAGTTCTACACATTGAGTCAACCGAAAGTCTAACAACTTGTTACTTTTGAAGGGGTCGTTTTCTAAACTTAAAAATATTTACTCCGATTTATAAAATTAAAAATATTGAATTTTGACTAAATTTATATGCAAGTGAGTATTTGACGTCATTTAGTACACCGGTACTGCTTATCGTGCGTGCCCTGTATTTTCTTCTTGCCACGCTCCCTGTCCCTACTCCCCTCCCGCACCGATGGAACCCGCACGGGCGATACCACCGCCATTCGCCGTACACCTCGTCACCGGCGGCTCCTCCTCACCGGAGCTATCCCACCTACTCCAATCCCTCGTCGCGGCCCGCATCGTCGCCTTCGACGCAGAGTGGAAGCCGCGCCGCCGCCGCGCTTCCGCCCACGGCGACGACGCCTCGCCGTCGCCGGCACCCCCGAATCCGCCGCAGTTGCCGACGGTTACGGTTCTTCAGATTGCCTGCCGCAGCGAAGAAGGGACCAACGAGGTTTTCGTCATCGACCTCCTCGCCGTGCCGCTCGCCGACCTGTGGTCACCGCTGAGGGGGTTGTTTGAACGGCCCGAGGTGCTGAAGCTGGGGTTCCGGTTCAAGCAGGATCTCGTGTACCTGTCGGCCACCTTCACCGCCGCTCTCGGATGCGACTCTGGATTCGATAGGGTAGAGTGACTATAATGCAAATTCTGTTTCTTCTTCCATCAGATCGTTCACAATGTTCTCTAGGAATAGGTCAAATTCCTCTCTATAGTACAGTAGGTAACACTTCTATTATAGATTGAACTGGTAAACAGCTGTGGACATTTTTTTCTAGTATTTAATGTTTCCAGCTCGCCTATCAGCTGGCTTTTGAAGAAGGGATTAAGCATTAAAATCTCGTGAATAATATGTTTGCTGTCATTCATCTTTGCAAGGTGGAGCCTTTCTTGGATATCACCAACGTTTATTACTACCTCAAGGGGCATGACAGGCAAAAGAGGCTCCCCAAGGAGACCAAGAGTTTGGCTACAATTTGTGAAGAACTGCTGAATGTCTCTTTATCCAAGGTTAATCCAGATGACAATCATTACCTTCAAACTAGAAACTTCATTTTTTTTCCGCATGGTTGGACGAACTCCGACGAACCACCAAAATCCCATTGCCATATGAATCAATCGTTTGGCAGATATTTACTAGAGTTTAGACTGATGGAACTATAAATTAGAGAGATTGTAGGACAGCTTTCCCGAATGCTTGTTTATTACTTAAAGTTCCTTGATTAAAACTAGTATTCCTTATACTATCCGATAAGCATATCTGGAAAAAAAAATCCTGCCTCTGTGGGTTATTTGTAGCATTGCTCATGATTTCCATAAATAGTCATGGTATTATGTAATATTACTACATGGTATGTTCAATTCTGGTTAACCCACTACCGTATCTACTCATAGGACTTGTGCCCAAAGCCCCAGACAAAATATACATACATATGCATACAGCATATATCATCTGACTTCAATATGGGTCTTAATATGAGTTCCTTAGCTGAGTTTACCTGATCAGCGTGCAAATTAATTTCAAGCTTTGTGGCACATTTCAACTCAAGCTTCTTGGTCTTCCTGCATCTTATCTGTCTTCTTTGTTTTCATCTTTACTACAAAAAGACGATGCTTACAGCCTTGCACTAATAGGCTAGCATTAGTATTTCAAGCCGTTACCTAATTGTTATCCTTAAATTTTACTCTAGGAACTCCAATGTAGCGATTGGTCGTTCCGGCCCTTGAGTGAAGGACAAATACGATATGCTGCATCAGATGCCTATTACTTACTAGATATATTTGATCTCTTTCAGCTAAAGGTCAGCAATGAAGGTATTTTCCCTCATGCTTAAGCACCATTGATTTGATTATGAGAAATTGTTGTTCTTTTCTTTCTGTTTCAGACGAATAATATCCCGTGAGATATTTAAGAGCTTGAGCTAAGAATGATTTACTGTTAATTTTTTTGGTGTCGTTGTAATTATTTATTGTGCTATTGCAGAGAAATGTTTGCCAACAACGGAACTAACGTCAGATGAATTTTGCTCTCCAAGGGCAGTAGAGTGCTCATCACCGGGATATGTCATTGGCTCTCATGGTTATTTGATAACATCCATTATAGCGAAGTACAGTGAGAGGATTTTGTTGACAGAGTCAGATACAAAAGCACGTTCCTCGAGACGAAAAGACAAACAAAAGCTTCCTACCAATGCCAAGTACAATGAAAAGTTTGATTGCAGTACTGAATGGCAGGGTCCCCCACCATGGGATCCATCCATTGGTGGAGATGGATACCCAAAGTTTTTATGTGATGTCATGGTAACAGATCCTAATCCCATTACTTTCAACACATGTCTTTTATGTGATTAGTCAAGTACCCAAATTGTTCTCTATTTGCAAAGGCTGATAGATTTGATGTCAAGAAAAAATTGAACAGATTGAGGGTCTAGCTAAGCACTTGAGATGTGTTGGAATAGATGCTGCCATACCATCTTGTAGGAAACCTCAACCAAGGTCTTCCCCAATACTTCTGCATTAGTTTTTGCAACATTTGTATTGTAGTTTCTTATTAAGAGTAAAACTTTTGATTAACATGCTATTTACTGCTTATTTTACTCAACTTTAGGGAATTACTAAATCAAGTTTATAAGGAAGGACGGATATTACTAACACGAGATGTCAAGCTCTTAAAATATCAGTATTTGGCGACTAATCAGGTATACAAAGTGAAAAGCATGCTAAAGCAAGATCAACTGGCTGAGGTATATGCTTATTTAATCTACTGCCTCTTCAATTGGATTGAATTGCAATATTTTCTTTATGGATCAAACTCTTGTTAATTAAATTTAACTAAATCATGAATTTTATCAGCGAAAATAAGGCAAGTCCGACATTTCTCTTGTTTGTTGACTTTATGGTTATGCAAGGACAATTCTTTCTGGCAGTAATTGGTCCAGTATCAGATAAATTACCAGAGACATACCTTTCAACACCGTGTTTGAACCTGTTTAATGAAGCAATTTTGACAGTTTCTTGCGGAAATTCAAATTCACCTAGTTTTTCTGAAGTAGCACTCACTTACGATGTAGGGTACATCAACCTTATAAATTTTAATAACCTTATAAAAGTTTTCCACTAATATACATACACCGACAAAAGTATTTGGATTTGTAATGTGCAGACGACTAGTTTTGCCATTAAATGTACTTTCATCTCACTAAAATCTTCAAAATATTTAGAAAGTGATGTTTGAAGACATAAAAGGATAATATTGGAAACCGTGTCTATGTCGATAGGTAAAGAAACATGTAAGATTATAAACACTATGAACTTGAAAATAATGTGGAATAGAACAGTACTCATGGGAACTTCTGAAGTAAAATTGGAAAGAAAGGATATTCTGAAGTGAGCTGATTAGATTGCTTAACTTGCTTGTTGCAGGTGATTGACACCTTCCAGTTAAAGATCTCTGAGGACCGACTAATGTCGAGATGCACAAAGTGCAATGGAAGTTTTATTCAGAAACCGCTAACGCTGGATGAAGCAATGGAAGCCTCCAAAGGTTTTCAGGTCATCCCTCCGTGCCTCTTCAACAGAAACCTTGAATTCTGGAAGTGCACCGACTGCAACCAACTATACTGGGAGGTACCTTGTCTTCTCTTCCAGTTCCTCATTCAGAGTGCAGTTAGTCTCCCTGCTTCTTGTATCTAACAATTTTACATTTTCCCCAGGGGACCCAATACCATAATGCAGTTCAGAAGTTCATGTCGGTCTGCAACATTAGTGACTGAGCATTGTCACATTTCTTGTGTGAAAGCGATGGCTCCAGCCTCCAGGGATTCCACCCCTTTCCATTTGGAGAAAGCAACTGGATCATCATCTGATCCCAGACTTTATGCCGCAAGCGTTGCAGCAGACCTTTCATTTTGTTGGTGTGCTGCCCGTCGTTGTGTTGCTGTAAATACGCTCACTTTCCATTTGGAGAAAGCAACTGGATCATCATCCGATCTCAGACAGCAGACCTATCATTTTGTTGGCGTGTGTTGCCCGTCGTTGTGCTGATGTAAAAATACGCTCGTGTTGTTTTGGAGCTGGAATTCATCATGTACTGGGGGTCTGTTCTCTCAATAATGCCACCATGTAGTTTTTTGTTTGTCTCTTTTGACACATACCATTCACAATTTTATGAGGTATGTCAGCCTGTAGAAACATGTGGCCTGACGACAATATCTTCCGACTAATACCTAGTTAGCAGTTTACGAAGCACCAAACAGCATTTGCTGAACACTTCTCCATCCACATAATAGCATATTTATTGAAGTTATATTCTACACTTCACGAGTTCTCTGGCATCTATAGATGCATCCTGTATTCTAGTAGTAAAACATTTACAATTCTCTCTTAACCTATATACAAAGGTTACAGTACTGCGTTGCATCACCCTGTCGTGACATTGTTCTGCACTGCTGAAGTTCATATCGGTCTTGCAGTGTTCCTCAGATATCTGCATTGATTCCGAATATACGGACCTTGTGCATGTTTGGTAGCTTAGCTACAACAAGCACTAAAACAGCTACAGTGTTGAGGAAGAGCATTGGCTGATTGTAGTCGGTCAAGTGTGACGCAATCAAGTACCTGCAACAAGAGCCCATCTTAGACCATACCACTCAAAATACCAAGTCAAGATTCTTAACAGCACAACAAAGACAATCTACATTGACTTTTTTTAGAGAGACTATCTGCATGACTTGATATCAAAGCTAAACATCAATCAAGAAATGCCTATGGAAAAATTGCCGTTGTAAATATACAAATCACTAGGTTCATAGTAGGATGCGAACCACATGATCTCAATTCTCACCAAAGGCACTGCCTGGCCTGAACAACCCTATATTCTGATTGTCATGAGATGCTTGGACATGATGGCACTCCATGTTTCACTTATTCTAGAACTAACAGAATAAAGACACAAAAAGGAGTGTGCTATCAAGCATGATGCTAGAACTAACAGAATACAGAACACAAAAAGGAGTGTAACATCAGCATACGCTTTTATTATTGTATCTGTGTTGATTCAAACTTCCTATTTGGATGACAAGCACATAAGTATGAACATATGCACAACCTAAATCTCACAACGAAGGATGCTTCCACACACAAAAAACACAGGTCGTCATAACATGCAAGGTGAGCAGACAGATTTGATACTCGTATCCATTACGGTGAGCTAATAAAATGTTCCTATTCTATGTCTCTTTTAAGTCCTTTCGGGTAGTAAGGAACTTACAGAACAACAGGTACCACGGTTAAGAACTTCCTATTACGTGTAAGCTGCTGCCCATTGTCAATTTGCTCCCACCAAGTCAATCTGTTGTAGATGCCTTGATCATCAGCAGCAAACGGAGTTCCTTTCTTCCAGTGGAAGAAGTGGTAAGTGACCTGAAAATGGACAAGAAAATTTCTACACTTAGCTGATACGGGGGAAATAGAAATTCTAGAAACTTTGTTCAAGTTCATGTTTTACTGAACAGAACATCAGGACAAACATCTAAAGCAGGATTCCTATCAGATTCTCATGGCCTTCAGTTACCCTGTTTCGTGAAGTGCACAAAATGCACAAACTTAAAAAAAAATCACCTCTCAACCTAGCAAAGGATTTGCTGTGTCAAATCTCAGTATGACAATCCTTAATCCATATGTTAACAGTGCCATGTTTAGGAATCAAAACATAAATTACGACTCTATAATTAATCAAATTAGGACTCTATATTTAATCTAGACTTAATAGATGTGGAACATTTTTTTTTCAGAACAATGATGCGAACAAATTCTTCCATCAACTTACTATGGTTTTGTGTTTTGGCTGTACACATAATTTGAGTCCCAAGAAGTCTAGCTGGAACAGAGATTCTAGGAAATCTTCCATCACCAAGTGGTTGCGTTATGGCTTATGCCGTTTTGATTTTTGCGAAGGCATTCCACAAACAGTAGTGCGCAGGGATATGCTTGAGATACAGGAATAGAATAACTCAACGTCAGGAGAACTTTTTATAGTATCGATCTTCCCACAAATAAATTGCGCAAAAACAGATTTACAAGTTCATTTATGCGTAGAACCAGTGGCCATAGGCTTAATTGAGTAGTACAGCAATGATACATCATCAACGATACCAAGAACACTATAACATTTTGCTAAGCTCGTACGCGCAGAACAGTAATAGTTACAGCAATCAAACGGTTCTTGAGCAGAAGTTGAGGACAAGAGATAAGCAGAAACAAGTCCCGACTCGAGCGGATCAATAATGAATGAATTCAAGAATAAGCCAAACCAATCAAGAATCGGGATGAAACAAACTGAAACAAGTAGAAGGAAGCGACAGGGGGGGGGGGGGGGGGGGGGGGGGGGGGTACGTACGGCGAAGTGGCCGAGGTTGACGGCGGTCCATGCGGCCCCCGGAGAGCAGCCGGATACGGAGAGGACGAGGAGCCAGGCGAAGAAGAGGAGCAGGATGTAGGTGGTCCAGACCCCGGGGTACATGAACCACTCGGTGTTCTTGTTCACGTCCACCGGCGGCGCCGCCTCACGTAGTAGGGCGCCCTCGCCTCCCCATCCCCGGCTGGTTCGTCGGATCTCGGGTGAGCGCGGTGGCCGGTGCAGGTGTGCAGACCGGAGGAGGGGAGGTTGGGAGCGTTGGAGCAGTGATGGTGGTGTGGTTGTGATCTGGGGAAAAAAATTCTCTGAGAACGGGCCGCACACTTCGTCTGCTGAGGCCCCTCGTGGGATGTTGACACGTCATACTATTGCACCAATCTTAAAGACCTCTCTCTCTCCTACCCAGTTCCCCTCGTACCTATTCTGTTCGTAGCAGGCGCACCGACCGTCTCCAACCTCTGCCGACGAGGAGAGTTCTATCGATCTCCGCCGCCTTAGGTAGCCACCCCCTGCGCCGGTAGCCAGAGTCAACAATCTAGATCCCGTCGCGCTTCTCCTCCGTCTACTTGTGGTTAATCACCGATCCGGCTCCGCGGGACGGTTTCCTGCGTCGCTGGCGGAGCGGAGACGTTCGGCGCGCTCCAGCCAGTTTCTGGGCCGAAAGCCCACGTAGTGTACTCCAGCCTGCTGACTTGTAGCCCGTGCAGTGTTTGATTCTTTTTTTCTCCTGCGATTTTGGATTATACAGAGGGTTACAGAGAGCAGTTCTGGCTGGTACAGATGCAAAAAAATTGCAGTTTTGGCTGTGCATATGTAAGGTGAACATATAAAATATTTAGATAACGTGAACACAAATATAAGACAATATATATATTACAAATATCAAGCCCAAAAGCATCACGTGGTGGTATCAAGTCCAACAGCATCACATGGACAAATATATATATTACATGCCACGATCATCACCATCCTAGAGCAATGGCGGTAGCTAGTTCATCCCTGAACGCATCCATGTCAGCACCGTTTGCTTCCGGAGTTGACATATCCGAAGCAGCAGCAGGAACAATGTACCGCTTGTATCGTTCCGGAATTTCAGGCACATAATCAGGATCTCTATCACACCGCTGAAAATGGATATCTTCTCTATCATGTGCACGAATAAAATTGTGCAATGCCATAGTCGCAGCGACAATCATCTTCTGGGTAGCCATGTCATACTTTGGCATCTTGAGAAGGATCTGAAATTTCATTTTCAATACCCCGAAAGATCTCTCAATTATATTGCGCTTGGACGAGTGAATTCTGTTGAACTTCTCAACAGGAGTATTTGGCTCTACACCTCTATGGAACTCAGGAACATGATACCTTTCTCCTTTATGGTGCAAGATATCCATTTCTATTAGGATAGCCAGCATCAACAAGGTAGTACTTGCCTAAACAAATTATTTAGGCAATATTGCATATTAGTTGTGACATATATATATTGCATCATGCAAATAATTACACGGTAGTATATGTTAAATGCTCACCCTTTGGAGGATGGGGGAAGGTGACCCTATCCTTGTCAAGTGCATGATAAAGGACACTTGTGTCATGCATAGCACCAGGTTGTCCAATTGAAGCATAAGTGAAATGCATATCAAAGTCACATACCGCCATCACATTCTGAGTTACTGCACCTGTTCTTCCAATGTATCTCACTTGTTGGGACGGAGAAATGATGCCCTAATGTGAGTCCCATCTATTGCACCAATGCAGTTTTTAAAATGTGGGTACGCACGTCTATCATTCCTAATTCTAGGATGCAAGGTGCGGAAATTTGGATCCTTAGGCTTCAAGTAGTGAGAGGACATACGAACCACACAATTTAGAACCTCATGAAATTTCCGGTGCACGGTGTCGGCTGAATGTTTGAAACGGTTTTGTGTTCTCCTATTTGATTCACAGCCACCCAACGTCCAAAGAAACATAGCAAGAGACTCATAACTGCTAACAAAGGGGGAGTGTGAGAGCCCATACCGATCGACCAACAAGTCATGGAGGTCAAAGAATACCCTTGCACCATTCTTAGGATTGTGTAGGTCTCTCTGGTGTGTCAATAGTCTCCTGCAGCCATCTGAACCCACTCAGCACAGATGTTCTAGCCTCGGCTTTCAACAACCAATTTCCACTAAATTTCGCAGCAATGTGTGCTGCATTTGAACAAGTGATGGATATTTCTTTTGCACGATGGCAAATCATTCTTCTCTTCATTTGATAAGAATTATCATCTTCGCTGTCACTGTCAGACGACATCTGCACATACACAATGAACAAGTTACAAATAGTTAGCATCAAACATAATTATATGATACAAAGACATATGGCAAATAATTATCCAAATAGTTGACACAAGCCAAATAATAGTACATGGTTCAACAAAGTGCACAAATATTATCCTAATAGTTGACACAAGCCAAATAAATAGTCTCGTGGCCATAGTTGATACAAAGTGCACACATGCACAAATAACATGGTTAAACAAACCATCTACTTCGAGTACTTGTAATCAAACTTCCTACGGAGCCAACCCTTACGAGACCCTCACTCATGTGCATAAAAATCTCCCTTTGGTCTCTCTTGGCCATCAACTCGGTGGCAATGTAGTGCTCATCAGTACCTTCTTCAGCACCACATGCTAAAACCGCATCCATGGTAGTCTTCACAGATGCATCATTATCAGTCTTCATGAAAGCATCAAAAGAGGCTTGGGATCTCTCAGCAATGTCACCGATCCTTGTAATCTGCTCCTGCATCACTAGTGCACTCTTGGGCTTCTTGTTTCCATCAGTTGAAAGAGGTGGTACGCCCGAAGAAGGGTTCCAATGATCAGTCCCATCACTAGTGATGTCTTCAAACATCAAGCTCAAGTTTGCTTCATTTTGAAGCCCCTGCTTTTTGAACTTGCCACAACCTGGAATGTCCTGCGATACAACACAAACAACATGTCAATAAGCTAATTAAATTGTAATAAGCAAAACATAAGCATGACAACTCACTTTTGCTGCCTTCTTCCACCATTCGGCATCTTGTTTTACAGTATTCTTCTCCATGTCCCATCCCCCTCCAGTCTCCTCAATCTGAGCTTCTTGAATGCAACGTAATCCTTTTTCAGCTTGTCCCATTTGTTTTTAAGTTGGGGCTGCTTATAGTCCAGTTCGGTTATCACCTGGAATTCTTTACCAACATCCTCGTATGCTCTAGGCGTCAAGTAAGTGTTTGGCCTATTACCCGCACGCACTTGCTTGGCAAACAAATCCGAGATTATCCTAGTGTTGTCGTCAGTCCATTCAGCAGCCATGCTCAACAAAATTCTACAAAATTGGTGTCACTTCTATAGCATGATTTCACAAGCAATTTTCAGATACAATTACTAAGAACAGTGCACACAATATAGAAGAAAACTACCCCCTGCTCACGGTAACACACTAGGATAATCCCTGGGAGTTTTTTGAAGGAATAAAACCACCTATACACACTAGGATAATCCCTGGGACTCACTGACCAACGACACGGCCTCCTCTTCTTCTTCCCCTCTCGCTGTCTCCTTCCTCTTCCTCCCCTCACCTTCCTCTCCACCTTCCTCCGCCTATATACCTCGTCCACACCCGCGCGCTCCCTCCCTATGCTCAGCTCCCAGGGCCCTACTACCTCCCATCCCCCAAACCTCTCCGACGGTAACACAAGGTGGTAGGATTTTCTCACCTGAAGTGGGCGCCGGCGCTGCGGCGAGTCGGGGAGTGGGCGCCGGCGCGGACGGCGCGTCGGGGAAGCAGGACGGCGCGGACGGCGCGTCGGGGATGCGGACGGCGCGGACGGCGCGGACGGCGCGTCGGGGATGCGGACGGCGCGTCGGGGAAGTGGGCGCCGCCGCTGCGGCGAGTCGAGGTGGTTCCTCCGGCCGCCGGAGTCGAGGGTGGCGGCGGCGGATCTACGGCGGCGCCCTAGGTCAACCAGTCGACAGTGGAGTCGCGGTGGGGTTCTGTTTCTCGTCTGCTGTCGCTCGGGAGAGAAAGAGAAGACCGAACCGTGCATTTCACTTGGCGGTGGCAGTTCCTCCGTAAATAGCTGCTACTTCGCGGATTTGCTGATTCGCGAAGCTGGGAAAGTGGTGCTCCGCATTTTGTACTGCGATTCTGCTCGGCTTCGCGAATCTGGCTTCGTGGAGCTGGGATGTTCGGCGCTGCTCCAGCTCGGAGCGACCAGAATCTGGAAGCCAGGGCTTTGCCGAACACGCCCTTACTGCTAGGAGTTCCTCGCGGCTTCGCCGTTCGTCGCGGAAGCGGCGATGGCGACATGGCACGCCGCCGGGATCCACACCGCCGCCTCCCGTGGTTGATTAAGGACGAGGTAGAACACATAGGTAGCAGGTTTCCCTCTTGTGGTTAATCGATTCATGTTCCTATGAAACCTCATTAGTGATCTGATTTTCTTGTGTTCGTTTCAGAGAACAGTTCAGACATCTAGCTGCAGTTTTGTCCTGTGTATTGCGGCTCCTGAATGTTGTGCACAGCTTCTTGTCCACTGCGTATTTTCCATGAAGTTTGGATCTTGGTGAGCTCCTGGAATGCTACAGATTTACATATCCGTGGTCCAGAGCGCTACAGCAATGAAGATTGATTGTTGATGGCTAGGAGGAGAGCAGTTGCTTGTATCACTACTTTTCAGTCCGAGTTTCAGGTCGTTTTGGCTCCAGGAGTAGTGAACCAAATGTATTCTAATTATTGTTTGTCCTTGGTCGATACTATGTTGATGTTGTTTTGTAACATCTGCACCTCTTTTTTTTTTTTTTGCGGGGAAACCTGGTTACATCAGATCCGAACAATTACAGAAAGGACCTCCTTGAAAGTAAAAATAACACATAAGACCTTCTGCAACCCTAGGTCGTCGCCGACGATGAGGACGTGCCGATGGCGTGGCCGCCGCCGCTTCTCCACGAAAGCATGGATACGGAGAAGACCCCAGGCGCGCGGGTTGTCGTCGAGCCTCGAAATCCGAAGATCCTCCATCCGCCGCCGCCAGCAACCACCCAGCCCAGATCTGACACCAGATCTCCGAAGAACACGAACCGGCTCCGCCGCACGGACGCCGGGTGGGGTAGCTCGCACACAGAAGCCCCGAGGCTTCGAGCACGAGAGAAGAGATGCTCCACCATGGATCTCCACCGAGCTCCACCGTCGACGAGGACGAGCATCTCCAACAAAACCAACTCCGGCCGCGCCTCCATCGCCAAAGCGCCGCCGTCTTGGACCCTGCAAGCTCCTACGCTATATACACACTGGGGATCGGGGTTCCCCCACCTCCCGCCGCCGGAGCGGCCGGCGGAGGAGAGGGGAACCAGCGATACGCCGGCGGTGAGGTGGGGAAGCGGGGTGGTTCCAGAAATCGCCTCTGCTTTGCGGGGAGAGGAGACGTGTCCAAGCTCGCGTCTCGTTGTAACTTCTGCACCTCTTGTAAAGAAAGATCATGTTTGATATAATGAAATTCCAATGTGAACATCATGTTTGATGGATGGATTTGCAAATGTGTGGTTGTCCAGTTACTACTACTTAGATTTGAGAGCAGGTAGTCAGATCTAGTAGAGCCTGAACTTTATTTCATCAAGGGTTCATTACAAAGGAATAGCAGAGGAGGGATAACCAGAAATAAATACTTGGATGAATCTTATGTAAACAAATGGAATATCCCCATTATCATGATCCAGTTCAATAGTATATATGTTTCTGTTCTGAAACTAACTCGATACATATGTAGGTCACTCGTGACAAGAAAAATAATGCAACCGTAATGCTTCTATGCCTACTCCTTCCTCCCTCTGGGATTCATTGCATCAAAATCCAATCTTCTCGAAATATGCGGCAGATCTGAAGCTCAGTCAAACTAGAAGTTCTGTATGCATCCTCGTTGTAAAATTCGTATGCATCCTCTTCTGACTAGAAAACCATTCCAACTTTAGGAACAATTGTTGATTCAGAACTAGTATCATTCCCCTGCATTGAAATATATGTAAATTGAAGAGCTGCAAATAAATAATGATAAAGTTTGCAAAAACTACACGCATCGATCAGTGGCGGAGGACGGAAAGAAAATGAGGTCGGGCGAACTCTAAAGCAAAATTAAAATTTATGCCAAAAAACCAAAAATTGTGTGGATATATTTAATTCACAATTTTACCTAGATCAACATTCACAATATTCGAGCGTCCAGGACTCGAGGAATCAAGGCAGGCACACGCTTAGGCCCATCTCACGCAGCCAAGCTCCCTCGCGAGAGGCCCAAGAAGGCCCAGGCCGGCTGAGGTAGCTCCTAATCAGCCCAATTGGTCCTTTGTTTTTTCGAAAACGAGCAGAAAACAGAGCAAATTGTATATGTGTAAAGGAAATACCTATATATAAGCAATTTTTTGCCAAAAATCAAGGTAGGGCGGCTGCCCTACCTTGCCCTACTAGGAGCTCCGCCCATCGATCAGTTTGATACCTCGTTGGTGTTTGCCATTGTAGCTGAAGCTTTCAATGCAAAAACAGTCGAGCTAGATGGGATCGCTGCCTCGCATGTGGAACTAGTATTATGAACCTGCAATTAAATATATTGAAACTGAATAACTCCAAGTTAAACATGAATTTCTTGAAACAACCAACAATACATGATCAGTTCGGTACCTCATCGGTGGATGCCATTGTAGCTGAAGGTTTCAACGTGGAAGCAGTCGAGCTCGATGAGATCGTCGCATTGCAGATTGAAGTCCGTTCAGCCAACGCATACATATCTTGTCACCGGCCAGCGGTAGTGAGGTGGCCATGACAGCATGATCGTGGGAGGAGTGAACGATGAAGGAATAACCAGGCGCCGTCGACAGCAGCGTTGTACTGGACATCGGAGGTCTCGGCTCCTGTGCTACCCCCACGACGGGTGGGATTTCGCACTACTTCTGCGGCAGTTTGGCGGACGGCGGAGGCGGCTGCCGGCGACGGGTAGTCTCAGACGCCATGAGCCCCGTCCAACAACACACAGCCACGATCGTTTCCCTGATTTTCCGGTCGACAGTTGTGAACCTACCTTCAGGTTGGAGACGGCCAGTACGAGAGAGAGGGGGCTTCAAGATCGGTGCACTGGTGTGACGTGTCAACATCCCACGAGGGGCCTCAGGAGAGGAAGCGTGAGGCCCGTTCCCAGAGAATTTTTTGCCGTGATCTGGTACCCGTTTGGGTTTGTTTGTTTTGGGTTGGGTTTGTTTGTTTTGGATTCTAGATTGTTCCGCGAGCAGGAGCAGACATGGACGTTTGCTGGAACATGATTTTAGTCATCTAACAATTTTTTGTGACGATCAATACCAAGATATATTTTATTCGCAAATAAAATATACCAAGATATATTTATGGTAGCGAAAAATTACATTAGCTGACTACAGCGACTACATAATAAAATCTAAAAGAAACGAACAAAATTTTGAGATTTTCAAACTATTGCTTCTTTTGTGACACAATTTCGTACTATTCTGAAAACTACCGTAGCAAAATTGCATAGATATCAAACCAAAGACCTGTAAATACCAACAAAAAATCATCAATAATTTTAATTTTGAGTCGCAATGCCAAAACTACGTGCACGCACGCAACCATTAAAGTAATCAACAAACATCGGCAATAGTAGCAACACCAATATTTCAGAAAAAAAGAGAACCAAACAGGCAGGTCGAACTCGCTGGGAGACAAGAGTACGAATCACCATTGTCGATAATGTAACAGTCTGTACAAATATTGCGAGAACAATCCACCTCATGGCAACCATGAGGCCATCGAACGATGGGCCGATGATCACTTATTGTAAACGATACCATCTCCATTGACAAAGAAGACAACTACCAAAACCCTAACATAATCTATTGAAAACACTACTTTTACTAAAAACTCCACTCAATAGATCGCGTTCCACACCCCTCCCTCCTGACGTCGGCGAGGCCGGCCGGAGGATGGGGAACCGACATATGGAGGAGGCAGAAGTGGAGGTGGTGACTTGGTTTTCTTCTGGCGGCGGAACTTAGCCATCTACAATTAGTTAGTTGCCCTGATTAACTACTTTTCCTGGCGGGAGCCCCGGTGAACTTTTGCTTCCTCCACCGCAACAACACGGCACCGCGGCTCGAGAGGAGGCAGGAAACAAGCTTATTAGGGAAGCTCCTACCAGATCGGTACTTTCGCTGCCCTCTCTACCATGGAGAATCACCAGGCAAGCACGTTAACCACCGTGCAGCGTCGATCGTGGGCAGCCCACGGGAGCTTCTAGAAGACAGCATCACACCATTCGCCCCAGAGGCCAAGACTAACCTAATACTACTATATACACGGCCTGACCTGGCTCCTCTCTCATCCCACCTAGGCGACAGAGCCGCCGGAGGGAGAGAAGAGAGGAGCCGGGAGAGAAGCTAGGTGAGGGAGAAGCAGACGGAAGAAGGAGAGGGGAGGAGGAGGAAAGCCACTGGCTCGGTTTGTCCGAGCAGTGGCATTGGTCAGGCCCTGCGGTCAGAACAGGGATGAATCGTCTAGATATATTCTATTACAGTCCACGTGTCACCTAGAGAGTCATGATAAATTTAGAGAGAGATATGGAAAATCAGTGGAGAAGATATTCCGAGGGCGGATGATCTAGGCAACATCCGGGCCTTTATTCGGGATGTCGGGAACGGTGCGTCGTGAAGTGCACTTGGAAACAAACCCAGGAAAAAAATCCCTCGATAGTCAACTTAGTCGGGCCCCGGATTATTCGGGGTTCATTCGGTTCAATATCCGAGGTACCAGGGAGATGCGCTACTTGGCACAAGCCTGCCTATTACCCCTGAAACATATTATCCAGTCCAATATACTGGCAAATATTTGGCGGAACCAGGGTGATTCGCCACTTTTTATTTTGAACATGTATTGTAGGGGAGTCCCCCATAGCTCTTTATTACCTCAAAACAAAGTTACAAAAGGCTATTTACAAGATATGTACAAAGGAATTAAGGAAGGTTGTCAAGCCATGATGACTGAATGGGTTTAACAGAGCGCTTCACGCTATGCAACATCATGGTGATATCTAGCACAAAACCATCTTTCCACCCTCTAAAGGTGGGGATAGTATCCTTGAAGATAAAACCATTCCTCTACTTCCAGATATTCCAACAAGTCAGGATGACTATTTCAGAGAAACATGGTCCATCAAAACTACTGAAGGTGGGGGATTCGCCACTTCGCGCAACCCTAGATGTTGCCACCCCCTCTCCCGACACAACTGCCAGTTCAGCTGGTAGCCAGATTATCCGGGTGGGTCACCGGATTATCTGGGCCTGCAGCTTCAGCAAATAACAATCTTCAAATGGGAGCGGAGTCTCTCGGACCATGGAAAGGGTAGGGTGCATTGTCGTGGGTTTATGTACGTGATTGATTCCACCAATACCTTTTCGATGTTGACCCCATCTTGATAGTAATTACTTATGGCTCAAATAAATTGAAAAGGGAAAGCCCTCTCAATCTCCATTTTTTGCCGTTCGATGAAAACACAATGATTTGCAAGTAAAATATACTATTAAGATAAGATCATAGAAGTATTCTAAAAAAATATAGAAAATCTGCCCGTATATGTATGCACTAATTAGAAAAATTGCACTGAAATACAAAATGCACAAGCAACTAGATCAACACACCCCTATATTTCATCGAACGCTAGGAGTATTGATAAAAGTGAAACATAAAGGATCAGCATGATCGAATAACAATTTTCTTTCTAATTTTAGGTATACAAGCGAGCAGTACTGCCGTAGCAATAAGATACACAATTAAGCAAACTAGTAAGTAAGATGTTTGTCCTAAGTACCAATTTGCTAACAACCGCAAAGACTCAACAAAATAGAAAAATACCTACACAAATACTTATATATATATTTCTTTTTTCTTGTTCCGTAACAATGTATGGGTATCTTTACTATTACTGGCAAAATGCCCGTGAGTTGCAACGGGAGAGAAAGAATATGCATCGAGAAGGCGCACAAAGTAATGATACAACACAACTTGCTGATAATGACACAAATTTAATAGTACAAATTTACAATATGTTTGTTTGATTTACTAATTGGATTATTATTATTTTAATTTGTATTATCTCTAGATTTATTCGTTGGCGCTTAAATTTTTTTTGTCATCTACTAAGTCGAATATACTCAGATATTGAAAGTGTCGTCCTCTCTCTAAATATCATTAGTCATCTCATTATAAGAATACCATCGCTCTCTAGATGAGTTTATTATGCAATAAGAGAAGTGGACCATCATAGTTCTAACAAAACTTACAACATCAAATGGCCTATGTTGTTAAGCAAGAGAGTACATGATTCGTACATCATAGCGGCAGAACAAAAAAAATTAGGAACATTACAATAGCAATCGTTTTTCTATCGATCGTGCGACGTAGAGGGAACACATTGCCACAGAGGCAGCAGTACATGAACTTCCATCGCAACACTTTGCCATTCTGTCTTCATCAACCAAAAGTTTCGGTTTAAAGAAAATGTAACCCAGTAAGCATAATAGAAGATATGTGAAATTCATCGGTTTATCCACTTAGATCAAGAGAATTTCAGACCATACATCGTTACCTGATGCCAAACAGTTAATTAGTCAAACACCTGGCCTGCAACAGCGTACAAAAATCACCTCCAGAATGGATTAGCAGAGAAATTTCAGACAAACAAAGAGAGAATGAAAATTAAGAAAGGGTCATAGTCCGCTTGGCCGAGCGGTGACACACCTGACCGTGTTCCAGCTTTGCTTGGCCGACTGTGCCACACGCGGTCATCAAAGGAATTGCCTATTGATCAGCTATGCTGCGCCGAGGTCTCAAGCGCGAGCTCGTCAGCCACAAGGCAGCAGGCGGAGATGGGAGAGAGAGAAGGGAGGGGATCGGGCGGAGATGCGCCATCGCCATCGCCAGGGAGCTCCGCATCCGACGTCCCAGCTACCTCGCCTCCTAACGGACGTCCCCGACGTCAAGCGCCGCTCCCCGTCGTCCAGCTCCTCTCCAACTGCAGCCTCCGGCGCCCAACTCAAAGCACACCATGCTCCGCCGCCATGGTCGGCAGCCACTCGTCGACTCGTCGCACGCAGTCGTCTGGATAGGGTTGAGGGGCTACAATGCAAAATTACCTGAGTTTTTGGACTGCGGGTTGATTTCCAATTTTGTGAGGGGCTAAACTGCAAAACGACCACGACTTACGTACCATGGTCGGTTAAGCATATTATATAGTAGAGAAATGGGATGGTCCGTCGGTCGTACGTCGTCTGCCTCCGTCGTCCGCCCCGCTCGCTCGATCGCCCGTTGTTGTCGCTAATATGGGCCGGCCCAATAAGAAAAATACCGCGCATGCCCATATCGTCTGCCCTAACGCGAACAGGAAGATCTTCTCAAAAAAAAAAAAACGCGAACAGGAAGCGAAAAGTTTTCTGCCCTGTCCCTCCCGTAGCTCATCCTTCCCTGCGATAGTAGCCGCCGCCGCCCGCACGCTCCGCCCCATTCTTCCGCCTCTACTTGCTCCTGGTACGCGGATGACATCCATCCCCGTCGAGCTTTACGGCGGACGTAGATCTGTATGGAAGCAGCGCCGGCCCCGGTCCACATGAAGCTGCCCTTCCGATCCATAGTCTACCACCGCGTCGGATCCCTCTCTGACGTGCTCCTGGTACGCAGCCGATTCATCTCCGGCGAGCTTTCTGCCCCCAGTTCTGTAGCGCAGCAGCGACGACACCGACCAGAGTCAAAACATTAATATTCATCCTTCTCAGTTGGATCGATAATGCCTTTCACATGCCTCAAGTTGTAAAGCAATGTTGTACGCAATATCTGCATCTTCATTGGCGAGTCAAGTTTGCATGGAACCTTTCCATTGAAGATTGAACTGCTTTGAGTTGTCATGACTAAACTCAAAGCAGTTCAATGGAGATTAAAGAATTCGTTTAGTCATGTAGATGTAATCTACGCAGTGACACATTCTATTTCTTCAAATGCTAGATATATTTAATTCTTCTTATTGGGCATTTTATTTGATGCATATTTTTTACTGCCACTCTTGGTCCAACAGGAGATTAAAGAATTAGTTTAGTCATGTAGAGATGTAATCTACGCAGTGACACCTTCTATTTCTTCAAATGCTAGATATATTTAATTCTTCTTATTGGGCATTTTATTTGATGCATATTTTTTACTGCCACTCTTGGTCCAACGGTGCTGTCCACCCTTCAGTTTGTCAAGGGCATACTGCAGCTAAGTCTTTCTTCTTGAGTTAATGTAAGATCTGCAGTAACAGTATGTCTGTTTAACTGAAAAAAGCTTTGAACAGGAGATGCAGTTCAGTTTTCTTGAAGGGATCATATTGACCAAATGGACTTCCTTTTGTCATTTTACGTAGTGCTTAGCTGTTTAATTCTCACTTTGTCATTGCAAAGTTTTTTCTTAAGTTCCTGTCTTGCTCCAAACCTGTAGTGTATCAACACTATGTTCTGCAGCATGTGCGCCAATTTCACTTTTACCATGTATTTACACTTGATATATGTCCGTTTTACTGAACCACCTCTCATTTCTGTATCAGGTTTGGGTGACGGCGTTGGTGGCTGTAAGGGTGTTCTGATCGGACTTCGGAGCCGTAGAGGAGATCGCCGAACGTGCACGCATCTTCCCCACGCTAAATTGGTTGGTTTTTTCAGTTCGTCACTGGTTGTGCTGTTTGAGTAAATTGGTTTTATTAACAAGTGGATTGCTATGGAACGGCTAATGGGAGTTCAAGTTTGAGCGCAGCTTGGTGTGTATACTTCACTTTAGATCTTGATGTAATTAGTCATTTGGTGCAGATGCTTCGATTTGGATGAATGGCTGGGCATTACATGTTAATAATAAAGATTTGTGCTAGCAGTTGCGATGTTAAGATGTATGTTAGACACTGGGCAGTATCGTGAAGTTTCAAACTACTTTGTGAAGCCTGGTTTGTGCTAGCAGTTGCAATGTTAAGATGTATGTATCAACATGAATAATTGAAATGTTTATTTTAAGTTTGTGATAATTCATTGGGTGTATCAACATGAATAATTGAAATGTTTATTTTAAGTTTCACAAGATTGTTTTGTGTCAATATCATGAAAAGTATGAAACAATGTCGTAGAAGAATTACTTGTGAAGAATGATTGTTGCTGATGGCCTAATTGTAAAGAAGATAAACAGTTCTAGATGACTGAAAAGGGTTTGTGTTTTGTGTCATGCTGCTAATGACGATTTTTTTTACAAGGCCTCTACATGTTTTCCCGGCTTAACATGTACCGTTAAAAGAAGACTGCTCTACTTATCCCTGGTCGCTTGCACCTGTTGCTTATTCAGGACATGCACCTATTAATGATTAAAAACCATGCACTTGTTGCAGCAACCAGTAGTGTTGACAACTCGACAAAGTTTTCCCCTATTGTAATTTAGGCAAGCTGCAGGGTGTATTATTTCAGTATGTATATATTTGTAATTTTGTGAGGAAAATGAATATTATTTTGGTATTTCGTCTTAATTATAGAACCTGCTGTGTGAAGGCTTACATGGATCAACGAGGCTTTACTTCGTGCCCTTGTTCCTGCTCCTTTCTTTTGCAGATACATATAGACAGGGATACCAGATACCAGTGATGTTGCTGATTTTTATGGAACTATGATCAATTTTATATAGAAGGCAGTCAACTTGAAATGTTTGACATGATTGATCTCTGTATTATTTCATATCTTCATTATTATTTTCACACCAAGTATTTGGAGATAGAATATTAGGACGAACTGAATTATATGGCTGTGATGGGACTTTGTTCCTTTATTGCATGACTAATTATTTGACGTAACATTAAAAACAATCTTAAGTTGGTGTATAATTTAATACCAAGCACATCATTTTCATAATATTTGCAGTTATAACTTTGTCCGGCTTAATTAGGAGCAAAGCAAAAAAGTCAATGAAAATACCATTATCCGGTAAAAGAACAATCTGGAGATGGATATCATGATTTTGAGTTACTTTGTTATGGTGTATCACATTCGAACTGCAATTAGATTGCTGAATCCTAATGGGCTGCCCCCGCACTACCTTAAACTAAAGATAAACTGACAATGTTATACTGCTAAGATACATTGACCCAACTAACAAGCTGTGAAATGGCACAAGATACATTGACCCAACTAACAAGATACATTGTAGTCCAGGTTTTTTAGAGGAACACCGTGAACCTAGAGTTCGTATTGGGACAACGCTCTTGGGGAAGGCGTTTCTTTCTAGCATACCTCTCTACCCTTTCGACGAAAACATGTTCTTATTCAAATTCAAGTGGAAGCATCGTTGTCATGACAATCAATAAGGTGCAGGGTAGACCATCCCCTATTGTCAATGTGTACCTAACTGAATTAGTATTCTCTTATGGTCAGATCTATGTTGCGTGCCACCGTAAAGAGGATCCCGCCATCAAGGACAATGGGAAGGACCAGATCAAGAATTAAAAAAAGCAAAAAATACTTGAGTTCTTATCAATGACCGTGCATAACAATACCTACCAAAAAGTTCGTAACCCTTGATGTAGTTGTACCAAATTTGACCAGCTTTTTTTATAATCTTTATATATTCATGGGAACAACGACATATTTTCTAAAATTTGAAATACTATAATAGTTGAAATTTGTAATGATTGTAAACTATCTAATCGATATACTTTCAATTTATGTTTGTGAGAATAGAAAAACTTAATAAGCCGTAGCAACGCACGGGCATTCATCTAATTATGCTAGTATTACGCATTATATGATTTCTTTTCATTTTTACGAGTTGCGTAGGTGAGCCGTGAGCGTAGGCGCAGCGCGGTGCGGTGTGTGTGATTCTACCGGAGAGACCCACAAGACCAAACCATTCCGATCCCTCGTGCCAAACGTCACACACATTTCCGACTTCCTTCAAACCTCCCAGTCCAGAGCGAACCGCAGCGGAGCAGCCAAGCCAAGCCAACCCACCTCGCCCGCCACCGCCATGGGGAGGCCCAGGGCTACCGCCGCCGCGGCAGCACGGGACACCGGGGCCGTCGCAACCAGGTCCAGGAAGGCCAACCCAAAGTCCAAGCCGACCTTCTTCTCGCCGCGCGCGGCGCCGACCGCCGCCACCCGCAAGCGCAACGGCGGAGCCTCCTCCTCGCCCTCGCCCTCGCCGTCCCCGTCACCTTCCTCCCCCACCGACGTCAGCTTCGTCTCGTCCCCGTCCTCCGTCTCCCCGGACCCCGCGCCCAAGTCCAGGTCGTCCAAGCCCAGGGCCAAGCCGGCTGCGCGCTCGCCTCCGCTCGCCAGCCCTCTCCCCCCGCGGCCCCTGCTGCTGCTTCCGCTTCGGTGGTCTCTAGCGTCGATGACCTTAGGAGCGCCGCAGCGTCGCAGATGGAGTCCCTCAGGCGCCGTCTCGACGGGATCCACTCCCGTGGGCACACCGACCTCGACGCCTCACTCTCCCGCGCCTCCAAGCGATTCAAGGTGACTCCACCGCCCGCCTTCCCTCCCTTCGCGTCTCGCAACTAGCTAGGGTTCGGTAGTTCCGGTTCTTACTTTCACATGCGTGGTTTGCTTCCTTGGATTGGTGGATAAAAGCGCATACGAGATTATTACCGGTCTTAATTGATGCTACGGATCTGCTATACTATACCATGTGAGATGATGCTTGATCGCATTGATTCTCTAGCGTGACTGTTGTTTTAGACGTCGTAACGATCTATAGTTGATGTGCCATAGCAATCTAGATGTACTGATCACGTCTAGTGGTTGATGTAGCTGTTGGGTATATGCTTCATTTATCAAATGTCAACACATGTGAACTGTGCTTAGTTGATGTGCTGCATGCATATTTATCTAATTATCTTGTCATATGAGGCACTTTTATGTTTCTATGTGTGAATTGATGTTTGCCGTGTTTTGATATACCCATGCGTAAGTGATAGGGTTGCTTTGCTCCAGCTGTGAACACTTGATGAGCACCTGCAACATTTGTCAGATTAGCAAGGTGGTTTTCTGTGAAGTAGTAATCCTGACATCGATTTGCATAACTTGGAGTCTTGCGGAGTGAAGCTCTGGGAGAACGAATATTTGGAACTTTGATCATGACATGTATATTTGCACTGATGGATATATATTCAGGAAATATATGTGAATTGATGAATAGACCACACATGCCTTAGAGTGCTGCAGGAAAAATTAGAGTTATCTGTGTTACTAATTATCCCAGTGCAGATTTTTTTTACAATGGTCTTTCTATGCCAAGATGCTTGATTATCCCCTTATAGGCTTATGACCCATTTAGTATTTTAATATACAGATATAGATTTTCTTTTCTTGTGGCATTTTAGTTGCTCTATAATGTGTACAATCTCAATTTCTTTCAGACCCAGAACCAGGCTTGTCAGCAGCTAACAGACGAAGTGGACAGGGAGTATAAGAAGCTGTCTGACAGTGTAAATGAAACTGCAGAGAAGATCAAGGTACAATTAGATAATTTGTTCACAGCTGGTTCAGTTTTTTATTTCTTTGTTTTGATCCCAGTTTCCTTTTGCAGGCCAAGTACAAGCTGATGATGTCAGAGACAAGGTCATCCACATCGCATGGTATTTAATAGAATTCCTTGCCACTATTGTTCACCTTAACAGCAGTCTGTTGCTTGCAAGAATAAACACATGATGTATATAAGCTTTGGATATTTAGTTGAAACTTGAAAGTGATCAAACATTTTGTTTTGTGTCTATGGTTTAACACTCATGATTGGAATAGACTAATACTTAACTGGTCCTGAACAGAGAAACACCATTTATTGCATTTCAATTTATTATGTGGAGCCTTTAATACAATTTTCTAGTAAAGGTTAGCTGATGATGACATGTACTATATGAAATGCAAGAACTGACTTTGTGTCTACATTATCATTACATAAATCACCATTTTTAATATATTATATAGAATCTGTTGAAGTCCTGTTGAATTTTTAAATATTTGAAGTTCTCATCTCTTTCTCATTGTTAGTGTCCAAGGTGACTATCCCTGAGATTACGAAATCTGTGGAGAAAGCAATTGACGGTCTGCGCAGCCGTTATAATATCTCAATGCCAGTCTAGTTGGCAGTTCAAGTTCTGCATACAACTATTTTGAGTAAGAATCAACTATTTATTAACTGATGATCTTAAAGTATCTTCGGAACTTTATTTGCTGCTACTTCAGTTGGCACAGACGCTATCTGCATCACATTAGTGCATGCTCATTGGTTTGTATCTATTATCTTATTTATTTTGCCCTTGTTGGCTAAACGTATGACACCGTGATAGGTTAACTTTCTGGTTGATGCGCACTAACCTTGGTTTGTCAACTAATTTCTTGCTCACGAACCTATATGTTTGATGAACAAGTTTAGATTACTAAACCTTTATAATGTCATATTTGACAATGCACACTTGAGTCAATATTGCAACACAGTTGTTGTTAAGTATTTAGCTGTCTTCGACACGATAGATGTTGCGCTTCTGGCTGCATGTTTCTGATTACAGTCCAATTTTGACTTAGTTGGCTGGTGCAGTGGTGAAGTACTCCCCACTTGTGCCAAGAGGTCCTGGGTTCGACTCAGCCTCTCTGCAGGGGTAAGGCTTGACTCGTATAATCCTTTCCCGGACCCCACCTTATGTGGAAGCTTCTAGCACTGGGTCTGTCTTTTTTTTCTTCCTTTTTTGGCTGTGAAATTATGTCAGTAGGATGTGGTGTAAATTGTCACTGATTAGTACACTGTTAGACATCTTCAACATGAAATGTGAGCACGCACAAACACGCGCATACATACACACACACACACACATTACAAATTTCTGCAGTCACCCTTTTGCTTCAGGTTATCCATGCAAGGCTCTGCATGGATGAGCTGGGATTGGTAGGATCCCTAACCTGGTTCATTACCACCTCAACCCTCTTAAACAGAGAGTAGTACAAAATTATGGCATGGTCCATGATGGACCTCTCCTATGATGAGTTAGTTCTTGGACCAAGCACTCCTTTAATTTACCAAGTATTATATGTTTTTATTTAGCTCCAATCAATATAAGTCAAATTTGCTAGTGTGTGGATAATTGAAAATCTTTACTTGATGCCTGGGCAATGTGCTGTCAGGTGTATATTTATGCAACTTCCAATTTAGCTCTTGCCTCCTGCTAACTCGCGTTGTGTTTGCATTCCAATCGTACCTAATTTTGTAAAATCTGGCAGGTACAGCATAGTTGTTCTTAATTGATACTGTCAGATTTTCATTTGTCAATAACCTTACTTAATTATGCACAGAGCTAATCTGATTTGCGATGTTTGTAATTCCTCTGAGACCTGATCCTTGTATTCCCTGTCCCTCTCAGGTAACCTTCTTCACATCCATGGATCACAGAAGTAGAAAACATCAAGAGTGGCCCATCAGTAGAGACAGCTAAGAAACATCAAGTGGTAGTTCATCATTATATTTAGTATACAACATTGAGAGTCCGTTCATCGGTTTTTTTACCTACTATTCACGATATCAGGAAGCTGTTCACTTCTTGTGAAGCTGTTCACAGCATTGAGAGCCCGTTTATCTCTTGAGTTTGACAAAATACGAAGAGAAGAAACTGTGATGCTTAAAAAGCATTAACCTGTTATGTTTGTACGCCACTGTTGCTACTTGGTGCGTTGCTGGTACTTGATTTTAGTGCTTTTGACATACTTCCAAAGTGTATGAGATTGCAGAAATGTTGCAGATCACAACCCTGAATCGGTTTACATATTTTACCGCTTTAATTCCTCACATCCAAGAGCAGCGATAGACCAACAGTTGAATGACGCAATGAAACCAGCACTACAAACTTCATATCCAAACTACCAACATGTTGACTTAACCGAATGACAAGTCACAAAGCTGCAACTGCGAAGTCTAGATGGAACTTACAAAGCACAGCACAATGACACCACCATTCACTATCCATCCTCCCATGTCAAGCAATGGGTTTATGTCATACTCACAACTAGCAACCAGCTTGTAACGACACCACCACAGAGAAAACTATTATAAGTTGTACATTGTCTGGCACTGTATCCTGGCTTACAAAGACTAAATGTTTGATGAGGGGGCGATGTGTGCTTGCAACCCCTGAATGTGTTGTAGAGCAAAATTTTGCAGTAAAACTTCAGGCTTGATCCAGCTTGTGAAGCCGAGCTTTCGCCAAATCAAGTTGCTCTAACAATTGAACAGGAAAGAATCATGTCACCCCGTCAACATTATAAAGCATGCATAAAGGAAGAAAACATCAATAAAAAAGATGAAAGCGATGAAATGCGTTGGGCACCATACTCTGTTCAGACGCGACTGCCGTTTTTATGTTCTTCCGGAAGAAGATGTTGCAGGTCTTCTGGTACGCGGCCTGCGCCAATCCGACACAAGATGACAGCAAAAAGTCAGGCAGGTGGTAGGAACATTGCAACAAGAATCACAGCGATGAATAATTATCGGCGATGTGCGAACTGCTACTGGTATCCCTCATACGGTCAGTTGTTTCTAGTACTTGACATACTGCTATCAATTCTATCACACTACAAAATCCCAGTCGCCACAGCTAATTTTGCTATCATCGCAGGAATTTTTTTTATCGCATAAAATTCACCAGGTAGACCTATCAAAGATGTGGTCGAGATGGAGGAGGGAGGATTACCCGGAAGGGGGGCAGGTTGTTGAGCTCGCCGATTGCCACCTCGTGCGCTCGAATCTTCACAAATCGAACAGAATAATGCATGCCGAAATTCCTTTTAGTGTCCAACAAATCGAAAGAAGAAGAACTGCAAGGCGAACGAGGTAGCCGTACCTCCTTCGTAAGCTCGTCCACCTCCTTCGCTGTCGTTGGTGTCGCCGCCGCCATGTCTCGCCGATCTGTAACTTCGAGAAAACCCTCTCTATCTGTACCCAGGAGGCCCTAAAGCACAGCTTTTTTTAGGGGAAGGGGAGAGGAGGAGAGTTTTTTTGTTTGTTTGAGGGGACCCTAGGCCTAAAGCACAGCTAAAATCAGGCCATCAACCATAAAAGCCCAATTTGGATTAGCCCAGCCCAAATCCAAATCCTTCATGCGCTGTCGTGCACGACGAAGATGCCATCGGAGGAATTCTTCCTGCACCAAGGGCTCTCACTTTCCCCTTCCCCTGCTCTCGTCTTGCTACAGTAGGTTTGAGGGTCGATTTTGATCGCCGGGCCGATCTGGCCGCTCCGCCGGAATAGCTGGTCGGAGTTGGTGCTGGTGAGGTGCCGGCGCTTTGTATATAGTAGATCTAGGATAGTTTTAGTGTTTGCCTATATGGCATATGGCGCTATGCCGTTGTGGAGCTTGCTGCCGGCGCAATCGAGCTGCGTTTGGTGGCTTGTGGCGACGGAATCTTCAGTGATGGCCGCATGGTGCGGCGGAAAGCTGGAGATGGCGGAGCCGGAGTCTCTGCTAAATAAGCTCGAGCTTCATCACTTCCGAGCTGGCCGTCGTGGTGGCGGTGCGAGGAAGGTTTTTGCTGGATTTGGTGCTACATGCGGTTTCCCCTCTGCGGTCTTCATGGCGAGCTCCGGTGGTGGCCTTGGCTGGCTAATCCGGCTCGACAGCCTGCTCAAGTCGGGGCGTGTCCCCCGCCGATGCTCCTTCTTCGTCGCCAAGGTCTTGCTGCGTGCGGCGAGCGATACATGCGACGACATCAACGGAACAATGGTTTCCAATCGTCTTGTGCAGGTGACACAGCGGTCGTTCTTCTTTCTTCGTTCTCCACTCCGGCGGTGCAGCGACGAGGTGGACGGCGGCGGATCTCGATCTGTAGAAGCTTCTGGAGTTGCGTGGTTTCTCTTTTTTCTCAGATTAGCTTCTGTATTAGGGGACTGGATTATTCCAGTGTAATGCCGATGTACTTCATGTTGAATTAATCCAGAGTCAGTTTCAAAAAAAAAAAATCTTCCTGCACCCACACGGCGATGTTCTGCACACAGTTCCTCAGCTCCGCACGGAGCCCGGTAACATTTGAGCGATGGCCGTAGAGTGCTTAAAATTGAGAACTGCCGATCTACAGTGATATGATGAGTTGTACCAGCACTAACCATTTAGAGCATCTCCACTCGCAGCGCCCAAATGGCCGCACAAAGCCCGTCTAGACAGGCTATTTGGACGCTGTCCGGACTAGCTGCTGCTTTTGGGCGCCGTCGATCCCCCCTCGCGGCGCCCAAAATCGGCCCAAAAGACATTTTTTTGCAATTTGAAAATAAAGAAATCCTAAATAACGGCGACAATTCAAAGTTTTTGCCGCGATCGGCCACAATTTCAGAGTTCCGGCCACAATCGGCCACATTCGGCCACAAATTCGTAGGTTGGGCCACCAAAATATGCCAAAATACGTCGGGAGATGTCGATGCCGGCCACCGGAAGTCGCTGCCGCTCTAGATGTCGTCGGCGGTCTGGGGCACGTAGCCATCGCCGGGCTGGGTCAGGTCGTCATCGTCCTCCTCGCCTTGGGCCTCGTGGTTGTGTCCGTCGTCGTGCCCGTTGTCGTGTCCGCCGTCGTGCCCGTAGCCATGTCCGTCGTCGTGCCCGTGGTCACCCTGGTCGTCGTGCCCGTGGTCGTGTTCGTCGTCGTGCCGTGGTCACCCTGGTTGCCGCCAGTCTCGGAAGGCGGGATGAGCCCAAGTTCTTGCAAGATCGCGGCGATGAACATGTTGTGCGCCGCCCTTGCCCGCGGGTCCATGGTCGAAACATCGGCGGTCAAGATCATGAAATCTTGGCTCCGCTTCTTGACAGCAGCTTTCTTCTTCTCGAGGTCGATCTTGACCATCAAGGACGTCCACCGTGCGTTGTTCTCGACGCGCCTCAAGCTCGAGTTGGAGCACACATTGAAAGGACAAGGATGTCGCCTAGGGGGGGGGGGTGAATAGGCGATTTAAAACTTTTCTGGTTTAGGCTTGATAATTGCGGAATAAAACTAGGTGTTTAAATTAACAAGCCAACAACCTAAATAAACTAGGTCACCTATGTGCACCAACAACTTATGCTAAGCAAGACAAACAACAAGTTGATAGCAATAAGGGATACTTCAAGCACGAAGACTATCACAATATAAAGTGCATAAGTAAAGAGCTCGGGTATAGAAATAACCGAGTCACGCGGAGACGGTGATGTATTCCCGAGTTCCTCTTTTTAGGGGAGTACGTCTCGTTGGAGGGGTGTGAGTTTCAAACTCAAGACACCACAAATGGCCTCACCCTATTCTCCGATGAACCTTGCCCAAAAGCTCGGTTCACCTTCCACTATTGATTTCCCTTTTGGGCGGAAATCGAGTCCCGTACAACAATCTTGAGACACAACCCACAAAAGGATTGGGAGCTCCCAAGTGGCCACAAAAGGCTCAACCGCCACAAAAGCGTTTAGGGTCCAAAGAACCAAGAGTAACAACCTCACGAACTTTCACTTCCACGAATCCTCGTGGAGAGCACAAACCGATGCACAAAAGCAATGGCAAGAAAACAAGAAGTGTTCAAGTCCTTCACTCTCAAATCTCAACAAAAGCAACTAATACTTGTGGGGGGGGGGGGGGGAAGAGAGGAAGAACAAAGAAGAGAACCACACAATAACTCCAAGATCTAGATCCACTAGGTTCTCCTCACTTAGAGGAGAGATGGATTGGTGGAAATATAGATCTAGATCTACTCTCTCAAATCCCTCAAAGATATGCAAGAATCATGAGAGGAATTGAGAGAGAGACAAGCTTTCCAAGGTCAACAATGGAGGTGAGGGAGGGGGAAATTTCGCGCTTGGAAGAGCTTACCCTTTGGGAAGAAGGGGGGCTTTTTATAGGTCCACAGAAAAAGAGCCGTTGCAGGAAACTTACATCGGAGACTCCGGTCCAGGAGGGCCGGAGACTCCGGCCCCAACCGGAGACTCCGGGGTCACTCCGGACCAACTCCGGACCAAAGTCAGAGAGCGCCATCTTGTGGAGCTCTTCGCTCCAAAACCTGATGGGCCGGAGACTCGGCCCCTGAGCACCCCTGAGGCCGGAGACTCCGGTTGAGCCACACCGGAAACTCCGGCCCTGGCACACCGGACACTCCGGTCAGGAAAAACAGCAGCAAAACTGCAAAACCTGAAATGCAATAACTTTCTCGTTCGAACTCCAAATCAGGTGAAACCAATTTTGTTGGAAATATTAAGAACCATAAATTGAGTTTAAGTTGACACACATGGGGAGGTGTGAAACTTTCCTCACGGATAAACCGATAATATTTCCAACACGAAAACGCAACAAGTTTTCCCAACAAAAACCGTTTTCGAAGAACTTGGGGTTGTCATGAAGATCACGACAAGCACCAAAACCCAACTAGGAGAAAAATAAGAATCAAGAAAGATGATGATGCCAAGAATGCAAAGGTTTGAGCTCTCCACAAAGATGCGATCAAGTTACTCACTTGAGAGCCCCTCTTGATAGTACGCCGTCTATCCTATAACCCGGTCTCCCACCAACAACATGAGACCGGTAAAATAGAAACCCTATCAAGATCATACCTTTGCCTTGCGTATTCCACTTGAGCTAGATGATGACGATCTTGATCTCTTCAAGTGGACCACCTTTCTTGATTGTGCTTTGCTTGGTGAAAACTCACATATCGCTCCCCCATACACCAATATGGGAGAGCCTCTATAAGGTACATCTTCACTTGACCAATATCTCCAAATGGGTGACAAGCTTCAAGCATAGGATTTCTTCGAGATGCTTCTCTTGAACTTGCACTTCAACTTCTTCTCTTAATATATATGATGACTTGGATATTGCTTTGGTCATCATTTTATCTTCTTCTTTCAAACTTGATACCAACACATGGTGTTCAAGCATTGCCAATGGACAAGCCCTACAAGGATAGCTCAATGCAACCATTAGTCCATAGAGATTGTCATTAATTATCAAAATCACACATGAGGGCTCATGCACTTTCACACATCGGCGAGGACCTTGTTGATAGACGATTGCACTCTATCTGTCTTCGCCGCCGCCACGAGGGTCGTCTTTGCCTTCTTGTTCCCGGTAGGCCGCCCCTCTGAGTTTTCCGGATCGGCGTTCAGGTTGGCGCGGCCGTTCTTGTTGAGAGTCTTCCGGCGCGCCTTCCATTTCTCGCAATTTTGGAGAATCTTGAAGCAATGCATCAAGCCGAACTCCTTTTCCTTGTTGTGGGTTCGGTACAAGACGAGGGCGTCGATGATCTGCAGAAAGAACGATGATCGTCATAGACGGTGATCACACTAGATCAAACACTTCAAAGCAACGTCGATATGATCTCGCATGATCCGACGACCCTTGCCGCTCTCTTCCCGATCGCGGATGTTCTCAAGGCAGCCGTGGAACTTCTTGACGAGCCGCTGAATGATGCGCCACCTATGCTCGATGGCGCCTTGGTTGCGTTCCATGTGCACGTTGACGTAGGCCTTTGTGAACTTGCATTCGTCGAACTCTGTCTTGATCCTCTTCCAGTAGGCGGCGTTGGATTGGTTTGCGTCAGTGATAACGCCGCCGGTCACGGCCTTCCATGATTCGACCATGCACTCGTCCTCCTTGGTCGTCGAGATTATGCCACGGCTGCCCTTCTTCTTTGTCGGCGCTGGCTTGCCGGTCGTAGCATCGATCAGCCCCTCCTCTTCGCCCTCGTCGTCATCCCCATCCTCGTAGTACGCCTTGTCCTTGTCCTCGTCCTCTTCCTCCTCATCTTCTTCGCCGCCTCCAGCCACGGGGCGCCGTCTTGGATAATGTCGGTCATGACGTCGGTGTTCTCCTACGCGCAAAAAACACAAGACCGGCAGTCACGACTCGCCTACATACACACAGAACACAATGCCGACGACCAACGTGCTAGCTTCATACCTGGCTGGCGTCGAAGATGTCGGAGGTCCTTCCGTTGAGCACGTGCGCTGCGCCGGCGTCGAAAGATAGGCTACGGCCGGATTGATTGTGGATCTGGGCGGCGGGTTCCCTCCGCATCGCCGATGAGTTTAGATCGATGGACTCGTTCATATCGACGTTGCCGATTCCGCGGGTCACGTCACCACTCCCGGGAAAGACGGTGTTGGGGTCGAAGCCGCCATGGGTGGCTCTCGGCGTACTCAAGGGAGATCCTAGGGGTAAACCTGCAACGCGGCGTGCCGGCGGCGCTTTCGGCGTAGAACAACGAATGCCACGGCAAGCCGCCGATCTTGCAGCGGAGAGGAGCGACGCTCTCTTGGCTTCCTTCCAAGGCGAAAGCTTGGTTTAAGGCGGCGACGCTCTTGTTCATGGCGGCAATTTTTTCGCCGTCAACGGCGCCGGTGGCTTCTCGCCAAGCATCATCTTCTTCTGCGCCACGCGCCGCCCACCACGGCTCTTCTTCGCCAATCAGCGCCGGAGTTGGTCCAGTTGCCAATCGGATTCCGACATCCCCTCCGGCATCTCCATGGGCTTGCGCTGCCTGCGAAACACCGAGCGTCTTCCCCGTCGCCTTTGCCTTTGCGGCGGCTGACTTCAGTGCGCGCGGCGGCGCCATGGGAGCGAGACGGGAGAGGGCTCTTGCTGGGCTGGCGGGAGAAATGAAATTTTGGGAGGAGAAATTGAGGGGAAGCCAGGGTTTTGTTGGGTGTGTTGTGCCAATGACAGGCGTGACCCGCGCGTCGGAGGCCGACGTGGCGTCGCGCTTCGTTTCGTCCGGCGCAGCCCATGGGCACCCCAAGCGGAGGGCGCAGGCTGAGTGTGGCGGACCAAAATTTGGGCTGCGCCGGACCAAAATCGCATTTGGGCGCCGAGAGTGGGAGGCGATTTTGGTCTGGCACGCCCAAAAGCATTTGGGCGGCCCGAGTGGAATGCTCTTAGAAGGGCACACATGGATGAAATACCTGAGATATGTCTTGAGGTACAGGTTCACGTGTTCAGTCTTTCCATCAGTTTGCGGATGGTGCGTTGAACTCATCCGCAACCGCAACTCTGTCTTGGAAATGTGTGTGATAAAGATTGTATCACGGTCGCAGACGATTGCCAGAGGCATCCCGTTCCCGTGTAGCTTGAATGTGTGTGTCTTGTACGCGTGAGAAACTTGTAACTGAAGATACTACATTCAGTTCAATGCAAAAAAAAATAAAATATGTGAATCCTATACTATGGTGAAGGAAGCTCTTATTTCAACCTGAAGACCTGGATCCAAACCATGTAGAAACTAATTCATGCCATTTTTTGTAACAAATTGCAGGCCTTGTGAAACAGTTGCAACATTATGTATTTGAAGAGGGTAGCAACTCTGTCTTGCTTTCTGAGGAGGGTGGTGTCTAGCTAGGGCCCTTAAGGAAGAAAAAATTGCAGAGTTGTAATACTAATGAACAACTGACTACTCGTCACATGGTAAATTCTGTTCAAATGATCATTTTTCATACCTGCCTGTCTTTTCTGTTGCAAACTTCAGCTAAGCCTTATGTATCAGATGTAGAATTCTATGAAAAAATTGGAACATAATTAACCCAGAAAACGGCCCCAGCAAACACAAAAGACTACTTGAGAAGAAAGCATCACAAATTGCAAACTTCTATGCAAGTAAAACATCATGCTCTCTGATTTCTTTTTCCTTTTTCTTGGCCTTGATAGAAAGACACTATCTGTAAATAGGAACCACGGAGGGAGTTCCAACAGCAACAACGCGAGGTGTCAAGAAGAACTTACAATATGCAGCTACAGAACGAAGAGGACATGAAGTGATATTGGCTCGGCTCACCTCCGGCGCTGCGGTTTCTCTGTCGCTGAGATGAACCGAGTCAATACCATGGCATGTCTTCTCGTTCTCAGTTCTTGGCTTGTCTTCGCCTGAATGCTTCTCCACTCCATCACTTGGTCCTTCTCTTTATAGACAAACTGTGAATAGTTTAAGATTGCGACGTCATGTGCCTGTTGCAAAGCGGGAATTAAGATATTGGAATACAATTGCAAACTCGAGATCCCTAACCATCCGATCCATGCGATAAGGAACTTTGTTTATCTGATTTGTACTTTCAAAGACTACCCGAGTAAGAAAAGGACTTTTCTAGTAATAGCCTGGAACTTCCTTTTTTTAACAGCCAGACAAACGTGAATCGCATTGAGTTCTTGCATACCCAGTTTTACCTCTATGGCTCTGTGGTTTGCATGACTTGCATCGTAGAAATCTATCAAACATGTGCAGCCATTTAAAAGCCCATCGTGCTTGGAAATATCCTTCAGGCCGGGTCTAATTCTTGCCGGAAAGAAGGCAACAAGAAACGAAACACAAGTTTTGTGAAAACGAAACGACTAGTTTGGTTTGTTCGTTTTTGACAGAGTCAGTGCTGTAACTAATAATATTTGAGGCCGGCTATCTGTTGTCCTGTTGTGAAGAGCATGCGTTTGAAGATAACTTACAATAGCAACCGACCATGTTAAAATGCACCTTTTTATGGGAGGCGGCTATGGCCTATGGTGCTTCCTACGCACAAACTTTCACGTTTTAATTATATATACTACACGTAAATACTTTTTTTTTTGCGAGGGAGTTACAATTACATCCAACCGAGATTCTTACAGAAAAGCCCAAGAAACAAAGAAATTACATATAGGTCCTTCTTGAACTCTGGCGTCGTCTTCGGCATGCCCGACGCTGCGCCGGCGAACGCTGCCACACCACCTCCATTGGCTTGGACTGGGAGGCCCCCCGTGGGCAGAGAGTCGACGCTCCTCGGTGCCGGAACACCTCCACCGCGCACGACGGCCGGCGGCACCACCTCGGTCTTCAGGAATCGCAAGCTCCAAGTCGTCAAACGCCGGATCCACCTGCCACGGACTCCGGCGAAGGGGACGCCCCCTCGAGGACTCCGCAGAGCCGCGAGCAAGGGCCTGGCGGCAGATCCGCGGCGGAGCTCACAGAGCCACACCAACGGAGGGGAGAACCACCACCACCAAACACCGCCGACGCCGTCACCTCCACCACAACGCCGCCGGCGACACACCCCACGCACACCTAATTCACATAGCCTGGATCCGGGGATTCCCCGACCTCCCGCCGCCGGAGCGGCCGCCGGAGGCGAGGGATCCCGCGGATCACCGGCGAGGAATCGACGCGCACGGGGATCGCCCAAAAGTTCGCCTTTTCCTGTAGCAGGGGAAAAGAAGAGAAGGTCCAACCAAGAGATTAGCTGGAATTGTGAGCTCATAGCCTCATACCTATCTAGCCACCTAAACCAGTGTCGATAATAGGGCATGTCAGCCATAGTTGGATTAAGATTAAAAGGCAATCACTAACCCTAAAACTATTTAAGGGGTGCCGAGTTAGTCATAACATATGAAAACACATATCCGACTTCCAAAAGTTTCTTAAGTGTGTCACTTGAGCGGAAAGTGCATTTGGAGGCCGAGCTAGCCACACATAGCTTTTTATTTGAAAATTTTGAAAATCATATTTTGGTGTTACAAAATAATCTGAAAATAATAATGCATGTAGACAATGTTGTATGCTACCAGGGTAAAAAAAAGTTGTATTCTACCAACGTGTAAAATCTCAAACAAAAATATGTTGTACTTTGGGATGTGCAAAAATGACAAAATAGTAAACAAGGGAGCAAAGAGAGGAGGCAAAAACTGGATTGTTTGGTATATTTTTGGCGGAGGATGGTAGGTCTTATATACAAGTGGAGAACTGAACAGTCTAGTATCGATCTAAATAGGTTAGTTTTCCAACTCAAAAAATTGACAGTTATGAAACCAAAAAATTCAACGGAAAAAGGAGGTCGCGCCCCTGCAAGACAATGGACCATATATTGGCGGCCTATTCACGCGCATGTCCCAGTTGCACCGCCCGGGCCTAAGCCCGTGCTCGAGCCTGGCCATGCGAGGTGACGCGAGCGAGCGTGGGCGTGTGGTGTTCACTTTCTCTTCCTATCCCAATCCCTTAGTTGAGCTAGTGAGATTCCACTGTATAAGGTTGTCTCACTCTTTCTCAACTAGCATTGTGAGGCTAAAGTTTGCACCTCCACCTCTTGCCACACATGGGCCTTTGAAATTTAATAGGAAATCTGAAATCCAAGTCCTCACTGCATGGAGATGTACCGAGACCTCTTCTTGTAGCTACTATTTTTTATTGGGATTCTAGTAGTGCTTGCCAATTTTCCCTCACGGGTTCTATTGGATCGATGGACCGGCCGGTAAGAGAAACCGGTTTTCATCTAGAGTTGTATTGGGTTCAATTCTGACTCAAAACCTCTTTATATGGGAGTTGTTGTTGGGTGGGATCCCTTGCAAGCTCTTCTATTTTATTTTCACTTGTGTGAGTTCTTCATTTTGTTCATCATGTTCTTCCCATCCCCTCTTTCGTTCGCCGATCCATGAAGTTTGGGCCACGAGCCTTATCAGATGATCCAACTACTGCTACAATCTTGTAGTCCAGAGGTGGATTACCCCTTCTCATCATGGAGGCAATGGAAAAATCGTTGGAGAGGTTGGAGATGAGATGGGAGAGGCTCCGGTGGTGTTTTCCCTCCAATCTCCGACAATGTCGTTTCTCTGTTCTCCGTTTCGGTGTTTCGCCTCATAGCGTTGTCTCTCTTCTAAAGTCGATAAAATTTTGATACAAATAGTCTGGTTTAGATCAAAATAGAGGCGTCAGCATTGGATTGAGAATATATGATTAGACGCTCGAGGGGCTAGGTCCCTCCCATGGCGTGGGCCACCTAGTGGGCAGCACTGTAACATCCCAAAATTATTATAATTATTATTAGTCCAAAAATGTGGGCCAACAAAAACTTTTGTTAATTTATGTGTGTTGCTTGTATATTGTTGCTTGTGATGTGTTTTCTCTAATTAAAAACTTGAAGAAAAAAAAAGAAAAAAAGAAAAGTTAAAACTAGAGAATCATGTGACAAGTGTCACACAAATTTTCTCCAAGTGAGAAATTCATTTTTCTTCAAAATAAAATTCAGTGGAGTGATAAGTAACCCCTCCCAATTTAATTCTATAACTTTCCCTCTCAAATAAATATTTCCAAAAATCCTAAATTAAAATCAACATCTTTCTTTATCTTATTCAAATCACAAAATGTGCTATGTTGCACTTGTCAAATAAATAATTGAACATCACCACAAATCTTGATAAACATATGTGAAGCAAATTATGAAAATAAATTTCTGAAATTGGAAATTAAATTTGGTTCACACATTTCGTCGAACACCTAGTGGCAGAGCCGTGTTCTTCCCCAATTGATCCCAATCCGCTCGAATTCGAGCGAATTCGAGCGTAATCGAGCAAGCCTCTGCCTCCATTCGCTCCCTCGCACCTCTCTCACCCCCCCAGCTCGCCAGAACCGAAGACACGCGTGCGGAAGCCGAGCGCCGTGGTCGTCGCCGTCGACGCCGCACTGTGCCGTGGCTGCACTGTGGCCGGCATCGAAGGAGGGCACCGTTCTGGCCTGCGCCATGCCGCCCTGTCTCCCTCACCTCTCTGCTCCCTCTCGACGCAACAAAACCCCCAGCAGGAGCCCGCACCCGTAGGCCTTGTGCCGCGCCCGTGCACGCCGAGCACCGTCCGCGCACGCCCATGGCCGTCCCCCACCTCGAGCTTGCGCAGCTCGCCTCCACGCATCCAACCTTGTTCCCTTCCACCCCAGCACCGTAGCCGCACCGCACCGCCCCCTATGGCAAGCTCTCTCTCCCCCTGGACCGCTCCTGCACCCAGGCCACCATGGACCGGCCTCCGCCTTTATAAGCTCACCCCGAGCCCTCTCGTCTCTCCACACTCCACCACTGCCTTCCTTCACCTCCACACTCTCCATGTGCACCGCTAGGAGAGCGGGTACGCCGTTGCAGCAAAGCTCAGCCTTGGCAGCACGGCCAAGTGCTGCCGGAGCTGAGGTAGGAGACGACCACGGCCGAGCCGTGCTGCTCTCTCTTTCTCTTCTCTCTGGCCTGCACTCTCCTCTCCATTAACACCGCACTCACCCGCCCCTCTTTCCCCTTTGATTCGTGCCCAGGAGCGACGCAGGAAGCTCGCCGGAGTCCGTGCTGGACCGAGGAAGCTGCGAAGCTCGTCGCCGACGCTAGGAGCCTCCCCAGCAAGCACGAGTCCACCCAGAAGCTTCCCCGAGCCTCCGCCATCGTTCTGCATCATCTCCACCAACCCCAAGCCACCCTAGGTGAGCCTCCGACCACCGTAGCCGTCGCGGGCACGGCGGCGCCGCCCAAGTGTGGTCGTCGCCGATGCTATTGAACGTGAGCCGTTAGATCTTTGATCTACGGTAGCTTACCGTTTCAGTTAGATGTGAGGCTGACAGGCGGACCCCACTGTCAGCGTTTTAATTTTTATCCAGCGCGCGAAACGTTTCTGTTGAGTCACTGACGAGTGGACCCCACCCGTCAGGATTCTCAACATTATCCAGAACAGCATGATTTTCTAATTTAAATCTCTCTGAAATTTCAGTACTGGAACCCACTTTGAAATTCAATATCTTGAGATTTATAAATCCAAATAAATCAAATCCAAATGTTTTGGAAAGCTTATGAAATTATTTAACCAACCCAAGTGGTTTCATTTCATTTAGATAAATAATAAAGGTGTAGTATTAAAAATACCACAGAAGGTTTAAAACCTAAACTTGTTTGTTTCTGATACTCTGTTAAGGAAAATAATTCCAAACCAATTTTGTTAGCTTGGTACTGTGATCTATTAGGTTCCCTTATTTTGGTAGAATTAATTATGCAATGATAATTGTTTAGTATAAAGTTGAATTTAGAAAACCCTTCTGCACTAAAACAATTATAGATGTTTAATGTTTAACCCAAATAAATTAGGACCAATTTTGTTAGGTCACATTTAGTAATTGTTAGTTACCCCTAAAAGGATTTAATTTTAGGATCAACATAACTTGATTTGTAACTAAAACTTGATTATTAAGTTTCTGGATTAAAACAATTGTGTAGGGAGTTTGGTAACTCCAATTAATCCAAATCAAATTGTGTTGTCTTCTACACATCAGTAGCTTTCTATAGAAATTTAGTTTGTATTTTTGTGACCAACAGAACTTGAGTTGTGTAATTAAACATGTTCAACTAGTTTCTGCCATAATTAAGACATAAATAAATAATGGTTAATTCAATTAAATTGAAACCAAATTGTGTTGCTTGATGTGTGCAGTGGCTATTTAGAGCATTTAAGATTGTAATGTTGTGATGATTGGTTGAATAGGTTAGTGATTGTTTGTTTATTAATTAGACGAGAACGTTGTCGGATTTATCGAGGAGGGAGAATTTGTTGAACCTGAAGATCAAGACCAAGGTCACTTTGTCGAGCAAGGCAAGCTACTCTCTGAGCTTGCAACCCAAATATATGCATCTATTTTGATAACATGATTTACTCTTAAGGCAAAGATTTTTAAAACCTTTTCAAAAAGTATATGGAAACTATTTTGCCACCATATGTAGAAGTATAAGATAGTTATATAAAATTATAGGATGGGAAAAAAATGTTGTTTATTCAAAACTTTTTTGAAAATACTTGTGTGGTTATGGAATGCCGAGATGTCGGTGTTGAAGTGGAGAAATGGAGATGTTTATGAAAAATGCACAGTGTGTCCTTGTACTTACGTCAACCAGCCGATACTCTGTGCGACCACATTTACCCACATATGGGAAAATGGCGTGTCATATAATTTGCTCATATTAGTATGGGATGCCTCATCGACAGAGATGACTCCGTTATGCATGAGGGGATGGTTTTGTGACCTACCCCTGACCTGGGTCCTCGCTCAAACTCTATGGAAAGATAAGGAGGAGGATTGAAGACTTCACCATGGGTCGCCGGGCAAAACTATGAGTCCTCACACTTAGATTCCGACGGGCTGGGTTAAGTGTAGATGGAAAGTGTCATAAGGGCAGGGTCCTATACTAGCATGAGCAAAGGACATGCTATGGTCGGTGACTCAACTTCGCATACACCTTGTATGGCGAGACGCGGCTGACACGATGAGTTACCAGATGGGTGTGGGAAAAGCGTGCTACCTCTGCAGAGGGTTAAAACTATTCGAATAGCCGAGTCCTCGGATATGGACAGTTAGGAGGCCCTACTCTGACCATGTGCAAGTTTTGAAAAGAATTGAGTTTAAAAAAGAAAGTGAAGTGGAGAATGTTTCATACACCTATACCAACGGATCGGTATGAGGTTGTTGGAGGCAATGGACCATGACGGGATATGGTCAGAAAAGGAGGAGTTTTGGAGAAACAGATAAAATGGTGATTTTACTTAAGATAGTTATAAAATTCTTCTTACCTTTTTCAATAAAGATATAGAGATGTTTTCAATAAATAAAAGTTTGAAATTAAAATAAAACTAGTACATACTCATGTTGGGGTAGTTTGTGAGTACAATCAAATGTACTCATATTGGTTTCGTCCCTGCCTATTGTCTTAGCCAGACTTCAAGGAGCACTACGCCGAGGAGGAGTATGACGACTTCTATGCGAACTAGGGATCTCCATAAGTCAGCTGCCTGTCGGGTCGTTGTTAGGATATGATGTCTACTACGCCGTAGCTTCCGCTGAATATTTTGGTTTGGCCCATGAAGGCACCTATGTAAGACTTGGTCTAAATGACCATTTATGTAAGACTTTAATTCGGTATTGTAATGGATGTAAACTATGGTACTCAGTTCGGATTATGTGCAACGACAGACTGATCACGGGATCGTTGTGTTAAGCATAATCGGGTATTTCAGACGGCTAGTCCGAGGTCCCCACAAGCACCATGAAGGCTATCCGGAGCTTCAGATGGCTTCTGATCTCCGACTTCATCTTCGTTATGTGAAAATATTGACGTGACAAAATTTCCCCCCCAAAAGGTTTCTAAAAGTTAAAAATACGAACATATGAGTTTTCCATTTTCTAGAGTTAGACACCAAAATAATAGTACATCATGGAAAATCTCGAAAAAAAAAAAAACATTGGTGGTAACTTAATATGTGCTACAAATATGACAGATATTAACATAATAGACTTCAAAATACATAGACATGTTTCCGGTGTATCAGTGACTGTTTCAAATACCACGATCATTTGTAGGATATAACATGGGAAAGTACTTGTAATAAAACTACCATTTTTAATGGTACAGAACTTGGCAACCATTAGAAAAGAACATGGCAAATGCTTCTTGTTTGCGTTAGCAGCGCGAGACAAATCCGCTTGCACGCTCGTTGATCGTTTTCTGGATATGACTATCACCACACAGATGGACCAGGGTGCGACGCCGCTTCCAAGCAGCGTCCCTTACTCCCTTCATTTAGATTCTCCATTCCTTCTTTCCTGAAATCCCATGGCATATCCAATTAAACTGACCTAATTTCACCTCCTATATGTCCGTGTACACGTCCGGACGTATCCGTGGATATGGCTCAGACAAACCTTATTTGTCCTATCCCGCAACCATAATCCACATTTTTGAATCGTAAATATATGTAAACACATCCACGTAGAGTTCAACACAAATTCATCACGAAGTCATCACAAATTTATTACAAAGCTATCAAAAATTCGGGAAATGAATCAATCACCCCTTTTATTATATACATGGTGAATATATTTGTTACCAGATTTGCCCTTCCCGTGTTATTTTTTAGAGCGGGTACCCTCTTCAATATGGTCCAACAATGGCCAAATCTAAATGATATTCTCTCAAGTTGATTATACCAAATAGTCGCCGACTCCATCTAGCAAATTAAAAAAATCAATCAACATATGCAATAATAAGTGAAGGGACAACAAAAATGACTTGGGCATAGCACTCGACAAATTTGTTCACAGAGTGTTAGATGCATGCCTATCTATGGTAGAGACTTTGCTTTGGGTGGTGGTGGGTGTATGTGGATATTCTTTGCAAACTTGATAGATTTTTGTTCAAAAATGCGAGACGTTATTCATCAATGGAATTCATGCTTGTGGCCAACCTAGTCTTACACAACAACTCATTCTCATGGACATAGTAGGATTTCCGTCTCGATTCGTACAGCCCCATTCCGTCCCACATATGGGTTGGGTATGGTACGAGATAACCCCGAATACTTAGCTGAGTATGTGTCCGGTTGGGTGAGTGTTTTTTGTTGTTGCCTGAACCGTGTTCGAACTATCCGTTCGAACGTATAAGCGGTCTCAAAACCTATTATTTTGGTAATGGTAACTGGAGATGCTCCCACTTCTTCATTCATTCAACTCGAAAAGTTCGCAGTTACTAAAAAAGAAAAAACCAACCAACTGCATCTGGAAAGAAGGTAAAAAAACAATCAGAAATCTCAGCCGGCACATAGGTCCCAGAGAAATAAGCCCAACCGGGGCATGGCCCACATTGCTCCAACCCGGTACTCTGGCAGCAAAGCAAAGCATCACCCCTACTACCACTCCTCCTCACCCACGTGGCTCCCACAGCCGTATAAAGAATGAAACGGTTTTGGACACACAAGTCAACCACGGTATTGCCTTCCGGAGAGCAGTCAACTACACCGACAAGTGGGCCCTTCGTTTGCGGGACACGGGCCCTTTTCTTTTGTTTGGTCTTCTCCCCCTCTCCGGCACCGTACATCGCATCTCATCGCCACATCTCGCTCGCTCTCGGAGGGAGCAGCACAAGTAAACTCTACCCACTAGCAGCGCCGCCGCGACCAAACCCTAGCCGTCGTGCCGGAGATGGCCGACCCGACGCCGGCCCCGCGCCGGCCGCTCTTCGACCTCAACATCGCCATGGACGACTTCGACGAGGAGGAGCCCTATGAGGAGCCCCAGGAAGTGGAGGAGGTGCTCGAGGTGGAGGAAGTGGTTGAGGAGGAGGAGGAGGAGCCGCAGGAGATGATCATGGAGGACGAGGAAGCCTCCGCCGCCGCCGCCGCAGAGGAGGAGGAGGAAGAAGATGCTATTGTGGAGAAGGAGGTCGTGGAGGAGGTGGGGGTGGCGGGGGTAGGAGGCGGGGAGGACGAGGGGAGGAGGAAGAAGAGGAAGGAGTACGAGGTGTTCGTGTTCGGGCTGCCGCGGGAAGCCGTCGAGGACGACGTCGCGGGGGCGCTCACCGAGGCTGGCGTCGTCGAGGAGGTGCGCCTCGTCCGGGATCCGGCCGAGCCGCTGCTCAACAAGGGCTTCGCCTTCGTGCGCTTCGCCGAGGTCTGGCAGGCGCGATGGGCTGCCAACGATCTCCGCACGGCTATGGTATTTTCTTTTCTTCTTTTACAGCTACCGCAACCACTAGATTCTCATTACTAGCTATGTGAATGAATTGGTAGAAACCAAGTGGCCAGTGAACAAACTGGTGCTGAATTAATGGACTTTGGGAACCACCTGAAGCATCGCCTTATAGGCTTTTAGAGGCTTGGGGGACTGTAGAAAGACCACACACATGAAAATCAAAGTAGCTGGGTTCAAAATAGTATCTTTGATTCATCTTGTGCTACTGTTGTAGAAGGATTTGGTATCGGGAAGGTTTAGTTTAGAACTAGCACGTACTAGTCGTAACGGCATATACGACCGTTACCTAAAAGTTTGGCAGCAGTCCCTGCCGGGCCATCACATTGATTAATGCAACGTGAACCTGGTGTATTTTAATTAAGAATCTGAGATTTCACTGGTTACGCTTCTAGTTGATTGGTGTTCTCTAACTTGGTCATGTTTTTCACAATATAAGTGATGCAACATGGCAACTGGAAACCAGCGGAGACTAAAACGTTATAAATTAAGCAAACTTGTGATGCTCATAGTTGTACCTATCATTTTAATCAAGTCTTAGTTGTATCTTTTTTTAACAAATCATATATTTTATTGTTTGCTAATTTAGCTTCGCTACCCGTTGAAAGAAACTAAATCACAATGCTGGAAGGATTGATTTTGTTCAACTTTCTAAAAATCGGCAACTCTACTCTACCGGTCATCAACCTAGTAGTGATAAAATTCATACGGCCTAAGCAACCCTCGTATGTGCCCTCGCTGTTTGTACACATGTACATTGTATATAGCCTAGTATACTTTTTAGTAACCTGATTTGGAGTCTTATTACAAATATCTTTGCTTCCTCCTTGTTAGAGATTTTAGCTGCTCTCAAATGTTAGCAGATATGTTCTCAGTCCTGAGCAGACTTTTGCCATTCCTAATTGTAAAAAATGTATGGGGATACTTGCATAAATCCTTTTCAAATATTTACTTCAGGGTCCAATTGTAGTCCAGACTTTTTGATGTAGCATCTTTTTTAAACCCAAGTCCAAGATGTCGTACATGCATGCTCTTATTATAACATTGCTCATGCAACTGTGTCTCTTGTCATATATCCAGTCCAAACAGTAATTGTAGAAATGGAATGGATCATGTGCGCACATCCTTGTTAATTGTTATTCAAGGATCCAATTCTAGTGCAGATGTTCTAATTAGCTCAGTGTAGATTCACAAGTCCAGGTTGCTGTGTATCTGCAATATTATAACACTTCTCATGTGACCTGGCTAAATAGGCTGGTAAAATAGCGATTGTGGTATTGAGAGTCGAAACTATAGATGGAGTGAAGGCCTGTTTTTGGTGTAGAGAAGCAAGAGCAGGATTGTAATATTTGAGAACAAGTAAGAATCTGAATTTTTCTCTTGAAATATTCTCTTCTTGCAACCTAAGCCTTCCTAGTCTGAGAAACCATGCCATCTAGCTATCTTGACTGCTAATCAAAGTTCACAACAATTGGGCTAGATGTGACTACCATGTCATGAACATCACCAATAACAGCCTCACGGCATCCATCCTTGACTGCAAACATACACCATGGCCTTTGTTGTCTTGTCAAGAAGATGTCACGATCAGGGAGTCACGTGGTTCGGTTAGCTGCATGACGCTGGAGGTAGGACATGAGTTTCATCGGGAGCTTGGATATACAATCAAGAATTGTTTGGAGGACAGATTTACAAAGAGAGAGTACGATGTCCTTCTTGCCATGCAAGATAACTGACCAGGCCACCATGCTCTCAGCAATCTTCAAGGTGTCATCATCTTCTAGTGCTAGGAAGAGAGATGGTGTATAGCGTCCAGCTATACTGCCAGCAATGCTCTCAGTAGTCTTCAATGTGTCATTTAATTCTAGTGCTATGAGGCGCCAGAGTCCCAACATCCAATCCATGAGGGGCTTTAGAATAAGTCAGACTTTGTCACCACCCCACAGCGTGAGGATATTCTGCTTGTCTGAGAGGAGTGCGATCAGCAGTAACCCGAGGGCAAAATATGGTTGGCAATGACATTATGACAGTCAACATGTAGTCTGTGGGTTAGTGGCAGGATAGGTTCTGCAACTTGGACGACAGCAGCTAGCATACCCCTTAATCCAGGAGAATCAGGAAGCAGTTAATGACAATAGTATGTTATAGGTTAAGCAAATTAGTGAGGGTATAGTCAGAACAGAAATAAGCGATTGTACCATAGATGGGTTGGTTTCCAAGTTAGAGTCCATGTCTTTGGGGTCAAAGTTCGTGAACCTATGTTTATTACTCCCTCTGATCCCAAAAAATTGTCGCTAGTTCAGCTAAGACATTGTGCCTCGTATGTACATTTTCTCCATCACTTAAAACGGATCGGAGGGAGTACCTTTTTGGCTTTTATTTGGATGGCCATTTTGACTTTTAGATCAGTTCAGTTGGCTATTGATAAGTACTTGCCATCTTTAAGTTAGTAATATGATAGTCTCTTGTATGTCTGCATCTGTTTTATACTTTTATGATGTACTGTGTGTCCCCATGTAAAAAGTTTAAGCTGTCAGGTTTTAATGCTCGATTAGGTTCTCTTTGATAGTATAGCAATTGTATCTGCCAAGCTAACTGTATGCAATATACTTACAATTCTTTGTCACGCGTCAGATCCATGTATTGAACGCACAATATTTTTTTCACTAGCCAATAGAGCAGTACATGAGTATGACAAGTAATTGTGGTTTCCAGATAAAGGGAAAAACATGTGGAATATGCAAGAACAATGATAATGAGACCCTTCATCTGCGGAATATCTGCTTCGATTGGTCAAAAGATGATGTATGCTCTCTTCCTTATTTGATACTAGCATTTGTTGCAAGCACCTTGCTGGTCTTCTGAGTAATGGTTGATCTCTTACAGTTAGCTGAGAAGCTGCAAACTTTTGAGTTGGAAAACCTTGAAGATATCAATTTAATTGAGAATCCGGATAGAAAGGGAAAAAATAGAGGCTATGCATTTCTCGACTTCAGCTCACATGTGGATGCCGTGGCTGGATTTCTTAAACTACAGAAAAAAGATTTGTATCTTGGTACTGATGTTAGAGCACAAATATCATTCTCAAACACCATTTCACAAGATGATAAGATTATGGAAAAGGTACAACCACAAACGAAGCAGCTTTATCTTCTATCCGATTCTATTACATGAGTCTTGAGGTAGTGTACTATCTTGCTTTCAGCATTTAACGCCTGTTATTTTCATTTCGCAATATAGGTAAAGTCTGTTTTCTTGGATGGCTTACCACCTCATTGGGATGAAGATGACGTGAGGGAAAAGTTTGGAAACTTTGGTGAAATTGATAGCATACAACTTGCTAGAAATATGTTCACAGCAAAACGTAAAGATTTTGGTTTCATCAGCTTTACTACAAGACAAGCAGCTTTAGATTGCATTGATACGGTCAATAAAGGTCGGTTTGGCGAAGGTAGTGCAAAGGTAACCACTTTACGCACTCTAACGTTGGGGCGACTTCTACTTTTGGCTTATTTGCTTCAGCTGTTGTTAATTATTACTTTGATGTTTTCAGGTTCGCATGAAGGCTACCTTACAAAGACCAAAACCTACTTTCAAAAAACCTTCATGGCAAGGGGATACTCACATGTTGGGCGTCAGAAGAGGATTTATTGGCAAAAGTTATGGTGATAGAGAGCCCCACCCAAACAGATTCAGGCATTTTAGTCCTGAAAGACGTGCTTATTCCAATAATCTTGGTCATAGCAACTACCGTCGCCAACCTATGGTTGGCAGATTGCCTCCTATGGCAGTTCATGATGAAGAAAGACCTGTTTCAGTGCGAGAATACAGGTCTTACTACAGAAGAGATTCTACAGTACCTGGTTGGCTTTCTTTGATCTGTACCAAATGAATTTATTGCTCTTTGTTTATTCCACAAGTTTACTGAAGGGTCATTTTCAATGCTTGGTTATAGACCCCGGTCATAAATATGGAAGGACGCACCCCGGAACCAGAATCCGGGAAGATTATGTTGAGAGTCGATATGGTAATAAATATCCAAAACATAAGCATGGAGCATATGAAGCATCCATGCAAGGAGATGAATATAGCAGGAGTAAATATAGACATTCATACCTGGAGAGGCCGCATAGCGAATCTTGCCCAGAATGCATTCGAGGTGATCATAACTCCAGTGCTTATCAGAATGGCCATTACTCCAGCGGCAACAAAGCTGGTAGCCGCTATCAGAATCAGAATAGTGAAGAATTTTCTGCAACCAGTGGATCTGAGAAGGCCTATTATAAGACAGTAAGTGCATGATTTCCAGTTTTGTTTGTTTTATCCGCATCTTGATGTTGATCGTGGGCCGATTCTGTTTCTTAGGACCACGAGCTCACGCCTTCAACTTCTCAAGTAGCATCTCAGCGCAAGGAGCCCTATCGTGAGGTGGTATGTACTGTTTCATCTACAAATTTACTTTGCTGCTGGTTGATGCTAACTATTGGAGCTTCTATTTCATAGGAACCTGAGTTGTTGCCTTCAAGTCCTCCTGCGATGTGTGATTGTAGCGAATGCTACAAGGTAACTACAGAAGCAGCATATTGGATATTTGTCTTTGTTTCTTAGTCATATCTTCATTCTGATTTTTGATGTTTCTTGTTCTCCAGGAACAAAAGTCATCAGCCCCTTCTAGCTCTCAAAGCGAGGTAGCTAGAACTCATTCAAATCCTCAAGTTCCTCCACAGCGCCGGATCACTAAACCTTTTCATGACCAGCGGAGGTACGTTTTCTGTGCTCATATATTCCCACAAACCAATTGCTCCCTGCAAACGCTTGGGATGTAAAATTGTTTTTGGTGTCTACAACAGCTTTGCTCCTGACGAGTATGATGAGGTGGAGTACACAATCAGGGAACGCAGAGGTCGATATTTATCTTCAAGAGACGAGCCCAATACCCACCCCAGGAAATACCCTAGGCAAGGACGATAGTCTCCAAAGCTGTCACAGCTCCTGTAGTTCGCCTGTGTTATAGGATTTTATTTATTTTATTAGCATTAAGGTGCCAACTACCCCTGTGCATTGTTGATGTCCCCTTTACGCGGACTCTTATAGAAGGACAGAAGTATGTGGGATTCTGAGTTATGACATGTAACTCAGAAAGATTTTGCATTTTTTGGCCTCTTGTTCTCATCTTATAGGGGGCGATACTCTGATGCACACCAATAGAAAACTAACGACTTCACTGTGTGGGTCGCTGCTTACATGTTTCATCACCGAGTTGTCTGTTTTTTCTCAGTCTACCGCTATTTTTTTTTTTTTTTGCTGTTGCCTTTCCTGTCCCATTCATCTTCCTGCTCGCCACAACCTCGGCCTCCTTGTAAACACTCCGGCTTCAGGAAATCTTCCACACCACCTAACCGCTCCCAGTCTAGCTAGATTTTGTTTCGCTACGCGGCCTTCATCACCCACATATATGAATGCAAGTGGGACGTGAATGCAAGTGGGATGGGACTGGGATGTCCGTTTCCACCAAGACTATTAGTCCACCTATCCCACTGTCCCAGAACCCACTTATCCCACCAACGAAAATCTTGGTGGGCTTTTACGGGCTATCCCACTTGTCCTGTCAAAATCCGCAGAGAAGAACAGAACATAGGGCCAGCGCTGGAACTGCGTGCTTCGCCGGTCGATTCGCTAGCATTGCAGGTCGAATTGATAATGCCGACGATGAATCAAGGCCGGCATCGTCTCATCTTGCTTTCCTCGCCGCGGATTCAACGACGCTGGCCGTCGATTCAACGACGCCCACCGCCGCCGCCGTTCTTGTCGGCGCGAGCGACGAGCCCCGCGGCCATGCCGGTCTCCTTGATCTGGCCGCGTGGGCGGCTGGCCCAGCAGTCGGCGCCTTGTTTCCGCTGGCTGGAGCTTGAGCCTGACACCCCTTGGTCGACATCGTCGAGCCAGGCGACCTCTACGGATTCCCCTCGGCCGCGTGCCGACCTCTACGGCGAGCAGTTGCTCGATTTCCGGTTGACCGTGATCCCAACTCTGTGCAATATTCAGCCCAGATAGCCTCACGTTGCAGGCCCTAGGGATATGTACTGGCGGGATACATGGGCTTCCCGTGGGCTAGGTGGACTTGACCCACCTAACCCGTACGGGATCAGTGGTTTTCTTAACTGGGACAAGTGGGCCAGTTTAGGTGGGATGGGACACGGGACAAGTGGCATGTCCATCCCACTTGCACTTTTACCCACATATTCCCTGCTCCTTGGCCTCTGGGCTACCGTGTGCCTCGTCGGCAACTCTGTCCTGTTGTCCACGCCCAACCTAAGAGCATCATTATCAGCGTGCCCAATAACGCTCCCAATAGGCATATTGCGTCCACTCGCCGCTGCTGCTCTCCACATCGTGGTGCACCGCGTCCGCGTGCAATCCTCTGCCTTTCGTCGAGGCAGTGGTACTCATGGCCGATAACATGGTCGTGGATGATGACGGCATGGCCAAGCGAAGCCCCATGGACTGGCTGAAAGGGCATCTCCTTTGCCTATGGTTTTGGTGTTTGTTAAAACACAATTAGTTAGTCTAATATATCTGTTGATCTGTGTAGAAATTAGTAGGTAAATGATCACGGTTGAATTCTACTCGCAACAGGCTGTGTGGGAAGGTTTTTCCCAGGCAGCGGTAGTACCGCTGGCTCCAGCGGTAGTACCGCTGCACAGCTCCTCTGTGCTGCGCTACGCACAAGGGCGCAGCTACCGCTGCGGTACCGCCAGAGGTACCGCCGTTTTTTCGGCGTCTATTGGTACCAGTGGTACCTCCAGCGGTAGTACCGCTCCATGGCGGTAGTACCGCCACGTGCATTTCGCAGCACATCGGAGCTGTGGCGAAGGACCACTACCGCCCGCGGTACCGCTCGGGGTACCACCGCTTTTGTGCTTCTGTGGGTACCAGCGGTACCGGGCGGTAGTACCGCCAGGTCCAGCGGTGGTACCGCCAGGTCCAGCGGTAGTACCGCCAGATGGTCAACGGCTCGACGCGAAGCTGGCGAAGCGCTCTACACGTAGCGGTAGTACCGCCCCTGCTGGCGGTAGTACCGCTGCGGGAATCTAGCATGTCCAACGGCCAGATTTGGGAGAGAGGCTATTTGAAGGGGTCTTCTTCTCCATTGAAGACTAAGCTTCACACACTCTCTCACCTCCATTAATGCAAGCTTCCTCCTCCTAGATCTCCCTACCCAACCACTCAATCAAGCTCAAAGTTGGGGAATCGAAGGAGGAGACCAAGATCTACATCTTCACCAAGCCGGTTACTTTTCCCCCTCATTCACTTGAGGGACCCTTTGCTAGGATTTCCATTGGAAAAACCTAGCCTCTTATTGTACTCACTTGTTGTCTTTGTGACAGATTTGTAGATGTTCGGGAGCCCCCAATCCTCTTGTGGGTTGTGCCCCGGATCGTTGTTGTAAGGGCTCCGGATCCTGCCTTGAAGGATTCCGATAGTGGAAGGTGAACCAAACCTTTGTGGTGCGGTTCATCAGAGAAGAAGGTGCATCCGCCTTTGTGGCGGCTGAGTTTTGACCTTTGTGGTAGCTCACACCTCTCCAACGAGACGTCCTCCCCTAAAAAGGAGGAACTCGAGATTACATCCGTGTCTCCACGTGCTTTCACTTCCGTTACTTCTATTCTTGTTTATTGTCCTTACTTCGTGTATCTTGTTTAGTTGCTAGCTTGTCATATAGGTAAATTCACCGTAGTTGCATATCTAGAGAATTTACCTTTTAGTGTCAAGCCTAATTTTAAAAAGTACTAAAATTGAAGTAGCACCTATTCACCCCCCCTCTAGGTGTCATACGATCCTTTCAATTGGTATCAGAGCCTCGGCTCTCTTGTTGGGCTTAACCGCCTAAGAGAAGTATGACACGAGGTGATGGTGATCCCTTGGAAGACCAAGCCACTACGGCATCCATGACCGATCTCAAATCGATGGAGACATCTTTGATATCGTCCATGGATACCAAATTTGCCGAGATGCGTGAGTTGATCACACAACTCGCAAGTGGCAAGGTTCCTAAGGAGACCACCCCACTAGACGAATCCGCTACCTCCAATGACGGTGAAACCGAGGAGGAAAAAGGGGAAAAGCAAGGGTTGAAGATAAACAAACCGAACCTAAGAAATCTTCCACATCCACCACCACACCCGAAGGTGGGAAACCGGAGTACCATGGGGTTCCCTTTACGTACTCTCCCGACCCACCTATCCATCATACTCGCATAAACCCTTTGGGTCCACCTCCTAAACTTAATGCATCGGCTTTTGCTACTTGGCAACACTTAATGAAATCTCATATCAACAGTTCCTCTATCGAGCTTTGAAGAATCATTCAAGAGGGATACAAGGCCGTGAATCCTAACAACTTGACAAGAAGAGAGGTTGCCGAGAAACAACTCAATGCTTCCGCTCTCCACATGATTGAACTTGCCGTTGGAGAAAGTGGTCTTCATCACATTCAAAAAGCCACCAACGCCAAAGAAGCTTGGGCGTGCCTTGAGGTGGCATTTCTTGCAAATGAAAGCATGAAGAGGAATAGGTTTGATGCTTTGAACAATGAAGTCGAAGGCTTCTACATGCTTGATAGTGAAACTCATGAAGAGATGTAACATAAAAAATTATAGATACGTTTGAGACGTATCAGCATCCCCAAGCTTAGTTCCTACTCGTCCTCGAGTAGGTAAACGATAAAAACAAAATAATTTTTGAGGTGACATGCTACCATCATAATCTTGATCATATAATATTGCAAGGCACATGTAAATGAATAAAGTGATCCAAGTCAATGGTCTATAATTTGCTGCCAAATAGATAATGAGTAAACAATGAATCACACAAGCCAAACATTTTCATGAATAGTACTTTCGAGACAAGCATCAAACAGTTTTGCATAAGTGTTAACTCATAAAGCAATAGTTTCTAATAAAAGGTATTCAATCAACACAAAGGAAGAATTAAGTTTCAGCATTTGCTTCAACTTTCAACATATTTATCTCATGGATATTGTCAACACAAAGTAGTATAACAAGTTCAATACGTTGCATATAACGCATGTTGTAACAAAGTTGACACTAGTGTTTGCTTGTGGAAGACAGAAAGAATAGTAAAACTGACTCAACATAAAAGTAAAAGAAAGGCCCTTCGCAGAGGGAAGCAGGGATTAAGTCATGTGCTAGAGCTTTTAGGTTTTTGAAAGCATATAGAGATTGTATAAAATATTTTTTTGAGAGGTGTTTGTTAATTGTCAACGAATGGTAGCGGGTGAGAACAGTATTCTACCTGTCAAACGGACTTTTAAGAGTGGCTCCCATGAAGGACGTTATTTCTACCAGCAAGGCAGATCATCCCTCTTTCTCTTTGGTTTACACACATTCAGGTATTTCACTGTTTGTCATTGCTTACTGATGAATCAGGGCAAAAGTGTGAAGAGAATTAATTGGTTAAAGTTGATATAAAGTAGATGATTATCAATTTGATTATCAATTTATCTTATATGTTATTTAAGATCTTGCATGCTTTCCGTTACTCGTAGATGCTTTAGCCAAGTAGATGCTTGTAACTCCAAGAGAGAGTATTTATGCTAGATAGTGGGTTCATGCCTCCGTTTAACCTGGGATAGTGACAGAAAGTTCTAAGGTTGTGGATGTGCTGTTGCCACAAGGGATAACCTAACGATGCTATGTCCACGGGCATATGTGTTTGTTTACATTACGCGCTTTACTTAATGCAATTATCCGTTGCTTGCAACTTAATACCAACGGGGGACTCGGATGACAACCCGGAGGTGGATTATTAGTCATAGATGCTGTTGGATAACGGTATATGTATCTTGTCGTAATGCCCAATTAAATATCATAGTAGTCAACATGTCATATATATGCATTGTCATGCGCTCACTATTTGTCAATTGCCCAGCTGTAATTTGTTCACCCAACATGTTAGTTATCTTTTATGGAGAGACACCACTAGTGAACTGTGGACCCCGGTCCATTCTTTTACACTGATTAAACAACCAACAACTGCAAACTGTTCCTTTTTTCATTCTCTGCAATTTAATACTCATTTTCCACACGAGACGTTTAATCCTTTGTTTTCAGCAAGCCGGTGAGATTGACAACCTCACTGTTTCGTTGGGGCAATGTACTTTGATTGTGTTGTGTGCAGGTTCCACGTTGGTGATCGTGTTGCGCCGTGCGGCCACCAACAACCTTCTGAAGAGTTGCTGCTCCTACTGGTTCGATAACCTTGGTTTCTTTCTGAGGGAAAACTTGCTGCTGAACTGCATCATACCTTCCTCTTGGGGTCTCCCAACGAGCGTGTGATTCACGCCATCACTTCTCCAAAATATTCAGGATGGGCTTTCATGTGTGCCATGTTGATATGATGCTGCTCCACATAGTTGTCCTTGGGCTTCTTCAGGAGAATCTCATTGTAGATCTGTTCTTGAAACTTGTTGTGGAAATAGGGATTGTTGCCCCGAACGGATGGAATTTGCTCCATCCTCTCAATGACATAGCAGTCTTGCACCCTCTTGGCAATGAAATCTTGATCAGGCATGTCACTTGCAGACTTGGGGCGAGCTGCAGCTTTGGGCTTCACTTGAGGAGGAAACTTCCGACGGTGACAGGAACCCCATGAATCTCATCTCTAACTTCGTCTTCACTTGTGTCTGTGCGCTGTTTCTTGTTCCCAGCAACCTTGGTACGAGCAGCATGAGGCTGACTACCTGTGAAGAGCATAAGGAGGGGCAAGCATATAGGTAAGAATGCACAAAGTTCATGAAATGTGGGAGGTGAACTCATGGTACAAGGTTAGAGGAAATTATGCTAGAATTGGAGTGCTACATCTAGGTGACAAGATGTAACAACAAGGTAATAGGATGGCTTCAAAGGAAGCCCTAAAATTACCTAGGGTTACTCCTCAAAATCTAGATGAAGAACTCTAAATAGCCAACAAATTTCCAGTAAAATTCTACACAAAGTTCAAGATCCACATGTGCTACACTTCTACCAACTCAATCTACCACGAATTCACAAAAGATATCCACGAATTTCATCTTCATCCATCAACTAGATGAGAGAGAGGGAAAGGGCGTACCGGAACTCATGGCAGAGGATCGAGGAGAGGGAGAAGAGCAGGAGCCGTCCGGGGTGGAGGAGCACGAGCTCCCGTGGCCGGAGGGCCGCTTCCCGGCGGAGGAGATGGCCGGCGGCGGTGGGATCTGAGAGGAGATGGAACGGGGAGAGAGAGAGAGAGAGCAAATGAGGAACTGCTCTGCCCGTGCCTTTATCCGCTCAGAACCCCGTGGCGGTACTACCGCTCGATCCAGCGGTAGTACCGGCCCCCGATACTGAGCGGGCGCTCGGGCGGTACCGCGCTGCGCAGTGTTTTGCAAAAACACGCGCAGCGGTAGTACCGCCAGAGGGCCCGGTAGTACCGGCGCCTGGGGCAAAAACAGTTAGGGCTCAAAAAAGAGCCCCGAAACCGTTTTTACCGCCGGTTTCGACCATCCACAAAGCTAGGAACACGAACAAAGTGCATTTTAGAGAGACATGGCTTATGGGATACGAGATGTGGCTTAGGATAGAGCAAGTAACTGGGGAAGAAGAGTATGCCCAAATTTGCAAGAATCAAATACGAAGGGCCAAACTTGAGCACTCTTCCTAAAACTCAAAGACTAGGAACCCAAAATAAAACCAAATAAGATCAACTCCTCATAGGGAGGAGGGCGGTGGCCTAGGCCACCATGTATGAGTGTGTGGTGTGACACCGCGAAGATATATCTTGGGTTCACGGCCACAACTCGTCATTTAAGCTCAAAATTCATGAACGAATATAGAGAGCAAATGAGTTCTTAATATTGGCATAATGGGGGGAGGGATAGTCCAATGGATTAGGACCGCACTCCCCCTATTTCCATGCCTACACCTAAACCAAATAGATAGTCAAAATATAGGTGTGTATGCAAGATGGTCAAGTCAAGCTCCTAGAATCCACGATATTTAGCTCATGCCTCAAGAAGGTGAATCTTGCTTCATCAAGTGGCTTCGTGAATATGTCGGCAAGTTGATCTTTGGTTGGAATATAGCCAAGCTCAATATCACCACGAGCAATATGATCCCGAATAAAATGATGACGAATCTCAATATGCTTCGTTCTTGAGTGTTGCACCGGATTGTGGCCAATCTTGATAGCACTTTCATTGTCACATAAAAGAGGCACTTTGTCACAATTGACACCGTATTCCTTTAAAGTTTGCCTCATCCATAACAATTGAGTGCATGCACTTGCGGCCGCCACATACTCGGCTTCGGCGGAGATAGAGATATACAATTTTGCTTCTTAGAAGACCAACTCACCAAGGACCTACCAAGAAATTGGCATGCCCCGGAAGTTGATTTCCTATCATCCTTGCAACCGGCCCAATCCGAATCCGTGTACCCGGCAAGAGAGAAATTAGTGCCCTTTGGGTACCACAAACCAAACCTTGGGGTATCAACCAAATATCGAAGGATTCTATTGACCGCCACCATGTGGCTTTCTTTAGGAGCGGCTTGATACCTTGCACACACCCCTACACTCAACACAATATCGGGTCTAGATGCACAAAGATAAAGCAAAGAACCAATCATAGAGCGATAAAGTTTTTGGCAAACATCGATACCGTCGGGGTTAAGTTCAAGATGGCATTTGGTGTCCATGGGAAACCGCTTGCCCTTAGCATTGTGCATATTGAACCTCTTGAGCATGTCTTGGGTATATTTGGTTTGAGAGATGAAAGTCCCTTCATTCAATTGCTTGATCTCAAAACCGAGAAAGAACTTCAATTCGCCCATCATAGACATCTCGAACCTATCGGTCATAAGCTTTGAAAATTCATCATTGAAAGCTTTGTTAGATGAGCCAAATATAATATCATCAACATAAAGTTGGCATATGAAAAGCTCCCCTTTAACCCTCTTGGTAAAAGAGTGGGATCGATTTGCCCCAATTCAAATCCACGGTCTAGCAATAGCTCTCTTAGGTGCTCATACCAAGCACGAGGTGCTTGTTTGAGACCATAGAGCGCCTTATCAAGCTTGTAGACATGGTTAGGGAATTTAGGGTCCTCGAAACCCGGTGGTTGCTTAACATATACCAACTCCTTTAAAGGACCATTAAGAAAGCACTTTTCACATCCATTTGTTGCAATTTAAAGTTATGATGTGATGCATATGCAAGAAGGATACGGATGGACTCAAGGCGAGCCACGGGTGCATAAGTCTCTCCAAAATCAATGCCTTCAACTTGAGAGTACCCTTGTGCAACCAATCTTGCCTTGTTCCTCACAACCATTCCATGCTCATCTTGCTTGTTCTTGAAATCCACTTTGTGCCTATAACATTGCGGCAATCTTTTGGCTTCTCAACTAGATTCCACACTTTGTTGCGCTTGAAGTTATTGAGTTCATCATGCATAGCTTCTAACCAATCCGGATCTTCAAGAGCTTCAAACACTTTCTTTGGTTCCACCATGGAAATATGAGCTTGATGTTCACTAAAGTTTGCCAATTGCCTTCTTGTGGTAACACCCTTCTTGTGGTCACCAAGGATGTTTTAGATGGTGACTCTTTTTTCAAAGTCTTTTACAATTCTTGCTTTACGACGGGCTTCGATATCTCTATTGCATCTTGGAGGTATCTCTTGATCATCTTGATCATTTGAGTCCCCGTCTTGACCGGAATGTTGACCTTGATCATCTTGAAGCACATCTTCAACAATGAAGGAGAGGGTTGATCTTGGTCATGACCTTGGCTAGCATCAACAATAGGAGAACTTGGTTCTTGCATAGCAACTTGGTCAACATGAGGAGGGTCTTGAACTTGTTCTTGGGGGTGCATCATTTGCTTCCATGATAGGCGCCGTTTCAACTTGTGATGAAGAGGCCTCCACTTGAATGGAGCTTGGACTTGCTTGAGGAGACTCGTAATGAATCTCAACGGGACGATGGAAACCAATGCCCATTCTTCTTATAGCATCTTGAGGCTCTTCATTATCTACATCACAAACATGAAATTGCGCCACTTGGGAGCCGTCATTCTCATCGAACCTCACATCACAAGATTCTATGACTTTCCCAACGGTTTGTCATAGACTCTATAGGTGTGAGATTCGGCACCGTACCCAACAAAAACACCCTCTAAAGCTTTAGATTCAAATTTAGACAAACGAACACTTTTGTTCTTATAGAAACACTTACAACCAAATACTCGGTAGTAGGAGACATTGGGCTTGTTGCCGGTGAGCATCTCATAAGATGTAAACTTCTTGCCAACCGAAAGAATAGCCGGTTAGATGATGACACGCCGTGGAGATAGCCTCGGCCCATAAGAATAGTGGAGACTTAAACTCCGCCAACATAGACCTTGCCATATCCATGAGAGTCCGGTTCTTCCTTTCGGCTACACCATTTTGTTGAGGGGTATATGCAGCGGAATATTGATGACGAATCCCCTCTTCACTAAGAAACTCATTTAAGGTGTAGTTCTTGAACTCGGAGCCATTATCACTCCTAATGACCAAATAGGGACATTGTATTGGCGTTGAACTTATTGGAAAAGTCGATGACGGCTTGTTGGGTCTCATCCTTCGTCTTGAAGAAATAAACCCAAGTAAATCTTGAATAGTCATCAACAATCACCAAACAATATTTCTTCCCACCAAGACTAGGTTGAGGCACGGCACCAAAGAGATCAACATGAAGAAGTTCCAATATCCTCTTTGATGAAATGATGGTCTTGCTTGGATGGGGAGAATCATGCATCTTTCCTTCAACACAAGCCCTACAAAGACGATCTCTAGAAAAAGAAACATTGTCTTTTAGTCCAAGAATGTGGCCACCCTTGTGAAGACTTTGCAAAGTTCTCATGTTGACATGGGACAAGCGGCGATGCCACAACCATCCCACGTCGGCCTTTCCGAATAGGCATATTGCTTGAGTGTTGGTAGACCCCGAAAAGTCCACCACGAACAACTCATTTTCAACATACCCAACGAACATGACCTTTAGAGTCTTGCTCCTCAAGAGTACCACCATATCAATAGTAAAATGGACATCAAAATTCATCTTATTAAGTGCACGAACGGACATAAGATTGTAACCGAGGGACTCGACAAGCATGACATTTACAAGGGTGATATCCTTTGCAACTACCACCTTGCCGAGACCCGTTACCTCCGCTTTTGATTTATCACCATAGGAGACGGATGCTTGATTTATATTTGGTCCCAACTCCGTCATGATCTCTTGCTTCCGGTCATATGACTAGTGCATCCACTATCAACCACCCATTTAGACCCACCGGAAGCATAGTCCTACAAGAAATCATTGCTTGGTTTTAGGTACCCATTTCTCAATGGGTCCTCTTTTGTTAGCAACAAGGGTCTTAGGAACCCAAATAGAGTAAGCAATGTAACCATCATAAGGACCAACATATTTTGCATAAACATCCCCATATAATCAACATAAAGAAAGTAGTTGGGATTGTTATGCCCCGCAAAGTCACTACGAGTGGTCTTGCCCCTAGTGGCATTACCACCGCAATGGAGTCTTGGCTTGTGCGGGCTTGGCATTGGTGTTGCTCTTCTTCTTCTTTGCCTTGGCCACATAACCAAGGCCCTCCTTCCCTTTGTGTGGCTTTTGCTCAAAAATTTGAGCAACACCTTTTCTTTACCTTTAGGAATAGAGGTCTTGGCACTAGTGGCCTTGGCAAGCTCAACCTTCAACCTAGCATTTTCCTCAATAACATTTGCATGATCACAAGAGGGAGTAGAGGTGCTAGGTGAGTTAGATTTGAAAGTTGAGTTTGAAGTTGCTCATGAGACTTGACTAGAAGAGAGTGGTACTTTCCAAGGCCTTGTGAGCCTTGTTAAGTTTCTCCACATCCTCAAGGAGTCTAGCATTAGCAACCACAAACTCGGCTTTCTCCTTTTTAATCACTTTATATTTAGCAAAGACATGATCTCTATCCTTAATGATTTTAGCAATTATTTCATCATTTTTATCATCAAGAGACTCAATTCTTTCCTCAAGAGAGGTTCTATATTCACTCTCTTCTTCAAGAGAAGCATTCAAGGATTCTATGGAAGCATTCAAGGATGCTATGGTGAGAGAATCCTCTCTCTCAATTTTTCCCTTGTCATCAAGGATTTCTTCGGCCGCATCAAGTTGTCTCAAGAGAGACTCAACATAAGCCTTAGCTTCACCTTGCAAGTTAGCCATAATAGTATCGGAAGCAACAAGTTCTTTCTTAATCACAAGACTAGTTTTATCATCTATTTCATGCATAGTCTTGGGAGTAGAAGATGATACCTCGGTGACGGAAGCCATGAGGCAACGAGCGGTGTTGATGGAGAGGTTCTCATTGGGGGATTCGAAGAGAGAAGGAGGTGGAGTTGATACAATGGCCAAAGCGGCCACCTCACGAGTGGGTTCTTCTTCTTCTTCGGAATCCTCGGAAGGATACTCTTCTTGAGTCAACAACACAATTCTTGGTGCTTTCTTGAAGAATGGCTTCCTCTTGACAAAAGGCTTCTTTTGTATCATTTTGATTCGCCCTTGAGGACAAGCCTTCCACCGTTTTGCTCTCTATTCTCATAAGGACAATCTTGATGAAGTGATGCTTGTTATGACAATTGTAGCAAGTCTTTATCCTATTAGCAAACTCCTTCTTCCCGCTTGGATTGTTTGCATGATCAACTTGAGCCTTTGCCTTGGCCGGGTCACGCCAAAAGTCCTTGTTGCAAGAGCTATGTGACCATGGAGGGCTTGTTCAAGATCATCGGGAGGAAGGTTGTTCGGGCATGCTTCAACTTCATCATGTTCATCAAGGCACACAACCTTGGCCTTCAAAGCAAGAGAGGGACCTTGCTTCATTCCCATGGCCCTAGCACGGTTGTCTAGAGCATTCTTGGTGGCAACCTTGGAGGCTTGTCTCTTGCATAACTTCATTGGATGTCATCTCAAGGTAGTTGAATTTTCCTTGAATGGCCTTCAAGTCAACGGGCTCGAAGGGCATGAGAGCATTCACATACTTCCTCTTGATCCAAGCATCATCCACATAGGTTGCCCCAACATTGAAAAAGGCTTGGGCAAGAATCTTGAGTCTTGCATACCACCGATGCAAACCAAAATTTCAACAAGCTTTACGGTAGTTCTTCACTAATAGGCTTAACTCATGTGATGCACAATTTAATCATGATCTACTTGTTAACTCAAAACAATTGACAAGCATCAAGTTATCCAAATTAGTGATCTACAAGATTAAGCAAGTTTTTCCTTACACCAATTACCACATGCAACATTTTCTGAACCAACCAAACACCAATCAATTTATTTCATCAACTCTCCAAACAAATATAAGTGAAGCAAGAGAGTACTTTCTACAAAAGAAAGCTAATAGCTCTGACAAGAGATACATGAAAACAAGAGCTAAAAGCTGAACAGCGCTAGATATGAATACTCAACAAATATAAGTGAAGAATAGGAGTATTCTCATGAAAAAGCGGAGCGTGTTTCTCTCCCAATCAAGAATGCTAGGGTCCAGTCAAGCTTTATTGAAAATAAAAATGCAATACTGAAAATAAAAACACACAGACGCTCCAAGAAAAGCACATATGATGTGAAAGAATTAAAATATAGTTTCACTAGAGATGACCTGATAATTTTGACGATGAAGAAGGGGATGCCTTGGGCATCCCCAAGCTTAGACGCTTGAGTCTTCTTGAAATATGCTGGGGAGATCCATAGGAGCCTCCCCAAGCTTAAACTCTTCACTCTTCTTGATCCTATTATATCATCCTTCTCTCTTGACCCTTGAAAACTTCCGTCATACCAAACTCAAAGTAGATCTCATTAGAGGGTTAGTGCATAATCAAAAACTCACATGTTTTATATAGGCGCAATATGATTTGTTACTTTAAACATTAGCTACAGCCACTGATGTTATGTGAAGCTCTTCCACAAAAAAGAATTTCACTCAACACTAATAAAAGAGAGAATGCAAAATAAAAAAGGCATAATCTGTCTAAAACAGAACAGTCCGCAAAGACGAATTGTTTCAAGGCACTTACAACGCTCAGATCGAAAAACTCTAGTCTAATGAAAGATTCAGACATTCATAAAGATTACGCACAAAAATTTTCAGATTTAATTAACAATCTGGTGATTTTAAGAATTTCGTACAGTGAACAGCAAAAATCTGTTTCTGCGCAGCAATCAAAATTAAGCATCGTCTTAACATTAGAGGCTACTCTTGGCACAACAATGCGAGAAAATAAAGATACAAAGGAGTTGCTACAGAAGTAAACATCCTCCTAGACTCAATAAAAGAAAAATTGCAGAAATAAAAATAATGGGTTGCCTCCCATAAGCGCTTTTCTTTAACGCCTTTTAGCTAGGCACAAAGCATGCATCAAGTATTACCAAGTGAAGAAGCATCAACAATTTTACGCTTAGCTCTCTTACCTTTACCCTTATCTTTAGGAAATACTTGGTTACACATAGGTGAAGAGGCGAAATTCATAGTGCCTTGGCCCACATCTATTATTGCTCCAAAGCGTTTCAACAAAGATCTTCCAAGCGTAATTTGTCCTATTCCTGCACATTCAATGACAAGATAATCAATAGATATTGTTATCCCTAAGAGTTTTGTAAATACTCCTTCGACTACTCCTCTTGGTAATTTAATAGTATTATCACCCAGAATTATACAATCTTCGCATTTGGAAAGCTCCCAAAGATTTAACGAATCAAAAATATCCTTGGGCATTAAACAAAATTCAGACATAATATCACAGCGAGAATGAAAAGTTTCACCATTTATAACAACTTTTACTGAGGGAACCCATCCCGATGGTTCAAAATTTACTGGCACATTATCATAGTGTTCACGAATCTGATTATACCCTTCTTTTAGACCAGATATGTTTGTTTCAAGAGTGTTAAGTCTATCACTTATGCTTGTTAAAGCCAAATCAATTTTAGTGATTGGAGGGCTAGAAATTGTAATCAATTTTTTATAGCATTAAAAGCTTGATCCCCATCATAACAAAGAAAATCTCCTCCTACCACAGCATCTAAAGCATATCTGTAGCAAAGAACAAGACCAAAATAAAACTACTAAGAAGCAGGCTTAAAGTCATTTTAGGTTCAGTTTTAGCATAAGACTCAAAAATTCTAGACCAAGCATCTTTAAAACTCTCCTCACTCCTTTGCTTGAAAGTGAAGATCTCTTCTTTAGGTGACATTACTACTGGAACAGGGCTAGACATGATAACTAACAGAAAAAAAACTGAAAATAAACTAAATGCATGTAACTAATTTTTTTGTGTTTTTGATAATTGAAAGCAAACAAGATAAAATAAAATAAACTAAGCAAGACAAAAACAAAGTAAAAAGATTGGAAGCGTGAAACTCCCCTTGCAGAAGACTGCTGTCTCCCCGGCAACGGCGCTAGAAAAAGAGCTGTTGACGGGAGACAGAGGGCTTCCTGAAGAACTTCTACTCCCCGGCAACGGCGCCAGAAAAAGAGCTTGATGGCGTGAATCACACGCTCGTTGGGAGACCCCAATAGGAAGGTATGATGCAGTTCAGCAGCAAGTTTTCCCTCAGAAAGAAACCAAAGTTATCGAACCAGTAGGAGCAGCAACTCTTCAGAAGGTTGTTGGTGGCCGCACGACGCAACACGATCACCAACGTGGAACCTACACACAACACAATCAAAGTACATTGCCCCAGCGAAACAGTGAGGTTGTCAATCTCACCGGCTTGCTGAAAACAAAGGATTAAACGTCTCGTGTGGAAAATGAGTATTAAATTGCAGAGAATGAAAAAAGGAACAGTTTGCAGTTGTTGGTTGTTTAATCAGTGTAAAAGAATGGACCGGGGTCCACAGTTCACTAGTGGTGTCTCTCCATAAAAGATAACTAACATGTTGGGTGAACAAATTACAGCTGGGCAATTGACAAATAGTGAGCGCATGACAATGCATATATATGACATGTTGACTACTATGATATTTAATTGGGCATTACGACAAGATACATATACCGTTATCCAACAGCATCTATGACTAATAATCCACCTCCGGGTTGTCATCCGAGTCCCCCGTTGGTATTAAGTTGCAAGCAACGGATAATTGCATTAAGTAAAGCGCGTAATGTAAACAAACACATATGCCCGTGGACATAGCATCGTTAGGTTATCCCTTGTGGCAACAGCACATCCACAACCTTAGAACTTTCTGTCACTATCCCAGGTTAAACGGAGGCAGGAACCCACTATCTAGCATAAATACTCTCTCTTGGAGTTAAAAACATCTACTTGGCCAAAACATCTACGAGTAACGGAAAGCATGCAAGATCTTAAATAACATATAAGATAAATTGATAATCAACTTGACATAGTATTCAATATTCATCGGATCCCAGCAAACACAACATGTAGCATTACAATAATATGATCCTGATCATGTAGGGCAGCTCACAAGATCTAAACATGATGGCACAAAGTGGAGAGACAACCATCTAGCTACTGCTATGGACCCGTAGTCCAAGGATGAACTACTCACGCATCACTCCGGAGGCAGGCATGGCGATGTAGAAGCCTCCGTGACGATTCCCCTCTCCGGCAGGGTGCCGGGAAGAGGTTCCGAACCCTCCCAAGCTAGGGTTGACGGCGGCGGCGTCTCTGGACCTTTTCGTGGATATTTGCTCAGGTACTTAGGGTTTTCGCGTCGGGGGAATAAGTAGGCGAAAGGGCGGCGGCTGCGGACCCCCGAGGGGCCCACACCACCCTAGGGCGCGGCAGAGGGGGGCCCGCGCCCTAGGTGCGTGTGGCCTCCTGGTGGCCCTCCTCTGTTGCTCCTTCGCTCCGTCAGGCGTGTTCTGGAAAAATAGGGACCCCCGTGTAGTTTCGTCCAATTCCGAGAATATTTCCAGACTAGCTTTTCTGGAATAGAAAAACAGCAGAAAACAGGAACTGACACTTCAGCATCTTGTTAATAGGTTAGTCCCAAAAAAAAATGTATAAAAGTGATATAAAGTAGATGCAAAACATGTAGCAATTGGTATCAAACAAGCATGGAACATCAAAAATTATAGATACGTTTGAGACGTATCAAGAAGCTCTTGCTATATGTGAGGAGTTTGGACTTCTGCCTATCATGGAGTTGGAGCAGGATTTTGATGAGAAGCTGGTTGCCCAATTCCTTGCCACTGTCCACATGGGAAATGAAACTAAGCGTCGCATTGTATGGATGACTAAGGACCAAAAGTTTGAAGTGCTTTGGGAAGAGGTTGCTGCCATGTTTGAGCATGAGGAATTTGGTCCCTTTGAGCCCGATGATTTTGAAGAAACCCATTTCCGTGTTCACTTTCCGGGGTCGAAGCCAAGGATGTATCGCAGCTCCTCCCTCTTTATGATCCCGACAGTGCTGTCAAGTGGAAGGTTGGTAAATCCAAGGGCCTCTTTCCCACATGGGACATCATGCACCGGATTTATCATGAAACCATCAACCCCAAGGTTAGCAACATCGATGAAATTCATGCCTATCTTAAGAATCTCTTGCTTCTCACCAAGGACATGCAAGGCAAGGGGAAGCAATTGGATGTTATGGACTATATCTGGAATGAGTTGTGGCACGTCATTAGCAAGAGGAAGAACATTGCTTTTGCTCCTCTCATCATGCGCATCATCGTGTGGAAGTGGCTTGAGAACAACTCCATTGAAGACCTTGGCGATACGGAACAATGGATTCCCCACAAAAGCAAGAAGCTCCTCATCAAGTCTCACCCCAAGAAGACAAGCAAGGAAGTAGTTGACGAGGCTGGTCCCTCTAAAGTTGGACCCATGAAATGGATGGCTCTTCAAATGAAGAAGATCTTCAAAGTGTCCAAGAAAGTGGAGAGGTTCCAATATGACACATATGAAGAGAAGATGAAGGCTCGTCAGGCTGAGGTTGCTCTCCGTCGTGCTCAAGGAGAAGATGTGCAGTCCGGTTCGGAGAAGAATATCAAGACTTGGGATGAATGGCAAGCTCATGACAGTGAAGGGAATGTCATCACTTGGTCTGACTATGAAGAAGATGACGCCACCTCTCAGCCGCCTCCAGCTGGTGCGAGTAGCCGTGGGGACGTAGCATCGGTCTCTTCCCTTTTTGGTGTCTCGATGCCAAAGGGGAGAGATATCTAGTAGGACTTTGCGGGGGTTTGCGAGGGATGTGTCACAAGCTTGTTTTTCTCTCGTGGTTTGTCTTTTGCTTGTGAACACTCTTTATTTTCAGTTCTTGGAACTCTCTATCCATATGGTGTAAGACATGTGAACTCTCTTTATTATGTCTCTTTGTTCATGTCGTTAATTTGTGCAAGCCTTTCTTTATATATATCTTTATGCTTGCATGGTTTGTAAAATCTAGGGGGAGTGTCGATCCTAGATTATGCGCACTTGTGTATTCAAAGACATTTCGAGTATTGCACATGTCTAGGGGAGCTCCGTCTAAATTTTACTAGCCTATTGCGTTGTAACTACTTGTGTTGTCATCAAACACCAAAAAGGGGGAGAATGAAAGGGCATCTCCTTTGCCTATGGTTTTGGTGTTTGTTAACAACACAATTAGTTAGTCTAATATATATGTTGATCTGTGCAGAAATTAGTAGGTAAATGATCACGGTTGAATTCAACTCGCAACAGGCTGTGTGGGAAGGTTTTTCCCAGCAGCGGTAGTACCGCTGGCTCCAGCGGTAGTACCGCTGCACAGCTCCTCTGTGCTGCGCTACGCACAAGGGCGCAGCTACCGCTGCGGTACTGCCAAAGGTACCGCCGTTTTTTCGGCGTCTGTTGGTACCAGCGGTACCTCCAGCGGTACCCAGCGGTAGTACCGCTCCATGGCAGTAGTACCGGCCCTCTTGGCGGTAGTACCACCACGTGCATTTCGTAGCACATCGGAGCTGTGGCGAAGGACCACTACCGCCCGCGGTACCGCTCGGGGTACCGCCGCTTTTGTGCTTCTATGGGTACCAGCGGTACCTCCACGGTACCGGGCGGTAGTACCGCCAGGTCCAGCGGTGGTACCGCCAGGTCCAGCGGTAGTACCGCCAGATGGTCAACGGCTCGACGCGAAGCTGGCGAAGCGCTCTACACGTAGCGGTAGTACCGCCCCTGCTGGCGGTAGTACCGCTGCGGGAATCTGGCATGTCCAACGGCCAGATTTGGGAGAGAGGCTATTTGAAGGGGTCTTCTTCTCCATTGAAGACTAAGCTTCACACACTCTCTCACCTCCATTAATGCAAGTTTCCTCCTCCTAGATCTCCCTACCCAACCACTCAATCAAGCTCAAAGTTGGGGAATCGAAGGAGGAGACCAAGATCTACATCTTCACCAAGCCGATTTACTTTTCCCCCTCATTTACTTGAGGGACCCTTTGCTAGGATTTCCATTGGGAAAACCTAGCCTCTTATTGTACTCACTTGTTGTCTTTGTGACAGATTTGTAGCTGTTGGGGAGCCCCCAATCCTCTTGTTGGTTGTGCCCTGGATCGTTGTTGTAAGGGCTCTGGATTCCGCCTTGAAGGATTCCGATAGTGGAAGGTGAACCAAACCTTTGTGGTATGGTTCATCGGAGAAGAAGGTGCATCCGCCTTTGTGGCGGTTGAGTTTTGACCTTTGTGGTAGCTCACACCTCTCCAACGAGACGTACTCCCCTAAAAAGGAGGAACTCGGGATTACATCCGTGTCTCAGCGTGCTTTCACTTCGGTTACTTCTATCCTTGTTTATTGTCCTTACTTCGTGTATCTTGTTTAGTTGCTAGCTTGTCATATAGGTAAATTCACCGTAGTTGCATATCTAGGGAATTTACCTTTTAGTGTCAAGCCTAATTTTAAAAAGTACTAAAATTGAAGTAGCACCTATTCACCCCCCCCTCTAGGTGTCATACGATTCTTTCACTGGCCTCGTAGAAGACATGGGCGTAACAACGATGCTTGTCCAAACCCTCAGGGTCGTCTGTGTGGATGGCAGCGGTGAAAGTGCATATGTCCTCATGTGTGGTTTTGGTAATTAATGACAATCTTTATGGACTAATGTTTTCATTGAGATATCCTTATAGATCTTGTCCATGGCAAAAAGATTGGAGTTCATGTGTTGGACTCTAAAAGATGAAGAGCAAGTTCAAGAGAAGTATCTCGAAGTAATCCTATGCTTGAAGCTTGTCACCCATTTGGAGATAATGGTCAAGTGAAGATGTGCCGAATAGAGGCTCTCCCATATTGGTTTATGAGAGAGCGATACGTGAGTCTTCACCAAGCAAAGCGCAATCAAAAAAGGTGGTCCACTTGAAGAGATCAAGATCGTCATCATCTAGCTCAAGTGGAATGCGCAAGGCAAAGGTATGATCTTGATAGGGTTTCTATTTTACCGGTCTCATGGTGTTAGTGGGAGACCGGGTTATAGGATAGACGGCGTACTATCAAGAGGGGCTCTCAAGTGAGTAACTTGATCGCATTTTTATGGGGAGCTCAAACCTTTGCATACTTGGTATATCATTTTTCTTATTTCTTATTTGGCTTTTCTCCTTGTTGGGTTTTGATGCTTGTTGTGATCGTCATGACAAGCCCAAGTTCTTCGAAAACGGATTTTGTTTGGAAAACTTGTTGCGTTTTCGTGTTGGAAATATTATCGGTTTATCCTTGAGGAAAGTTTCACACATTCCCATGTGTGCTAACTTAACTCTATTTATGGTTCTTAATATTTTCAACAAAATTGGTTTCACCTGATTTGGAGTTCGAACGAGAAAGTTATTGGGTTTTCAGTTTTGCTGAGTTGCTGCCAGTTTTCCTGGCCAGAGTGTCTAGTGTGCCAGGACCGGAGTTTCCGGTGTGTCTCAACCGGAGTCTCCGGTCTCAGGGCACCAAAGTTTCCGGCCTCCCTCCGGTCGGCCGTTTTTCATGGAGTGGCACAGCTGTGGAGACCCTCTGGACTCGGGTCTGGAGGAACACCGAAAAGTGTCCGGAATCTCTGGTGTGGGCCGGAGTATCCGGTCTGTTTGGACCGAAATCTCCAGTGTAGGCTGGAGTCTCAGGTCTGCTTAGACTGGTCTGCTTAGACCGGAGTCTCCAGTGTGAGTTTTCCTGGCCCCCTTCTTCCCCAAAAAGCCCAGCTCTTCCAAGCACGAATTTTTTCCCTCTCTCACCTCCATTGTTGACCTTGGAAAGCATGCCCCTCTCAAATCCTCCCATGATTCTTGCATATCTTTGACGGAAAAGAAAGAGGAGATCTAGATTTACATTTCCACCAATCCATCTCTCCTCTAAGTGAGGGGAACCCTTGAAGGGAATCGTAGGTAGAAAACAATTTTTTCCTAACAACGATAACCGAAATAGCCAGGATCTATTGCTATGCAGATATAAAGTAACGGAGGGAACGATATACATACCCTTGTAGACCATAAGCGTCGACGATCAAAAGATCTGCTTCAATGACGACGCGTGATGAAGACGGGCGGCGAAGACGACGGCGGCGCCGACCTCAAGGTCGTCTAGAGGAAGAAGACGTACTTCCAGTGCCACACGTGTAGCACCTCGCAGAGCTTACACACGTACGGAGAAGATGACGACCTCCGAGCTCCGATCCAGCCGAGCGGCGGAAGTAGAAGACTTGGACCGGAGAGAACCAGCAGCACGGCGGTGTGCGTATGGTGGAGAAAACCTCAACCCGTGCGTAGTCCCAATTGCGGAGCCACATCTAAACCGGGAGAGAGAGAGAGAGAATTGTGTGTTTTCAAAGGCATGGGGGTACCTCTATATAAAAGGGGAGGGAGGGTGCAACTCCCATTGGCTTAGCCATGTGGGACTAAACCCCACATGGTGCGCCGCACCAAGGGGAGCCGCCGGCCCTAGGTGGGCCCCATTCAGCCCACCTAGGGTTGCCCCTTCCCAACTCGCATCAAAAAGTCCTAGGCCCATTTAAATATGCAGCCCTTTAAAAATTCGAAATTAATTAAATAAAAATATATTTAACTATTAGTTACACTAATTAATATCAAATACATTTTATCTAATTTATTCCGGCTCCGAAAAACATTTCTCCGGCCCCCGAACTCCGTCGGATATCACCCAGAACACTTCCGGTGTGTCCGGAACACTTTCAGTGTTCTTCTCTCTATTTTCTTCTCTACGTCCAATCTAAACGTCACCTACCCTTAAGTGTGTCACCCTAATGGTTCGGGATCACTCCAGACATGATCGAGACACGTTCTCCGATCAATGACTATCAGCGGCGGCTGGATAGCCGTGACAGTCCCTGTGCGTCCACGAATGTATTTTTATCGTTTGAACGTTAGACGTCCAGTTTCAACCTTTTGCCTAGCGACACTTAGATTGTCCGAGACTCGTTCTCCGGTATCACGATTACCGAGCTTGATCTCGTCACTTGACAATTCTATCTTTACTCGTCTGTGATATTACATCCCTGTGACCTAGTCACATGCTTGCAAGCTCATTGATGTAATCTCACCGAGTGGGCCCAGAGTATCTATCCTGCTATGTGGATTGGCAAATCCCGCTATTGATCACTCGCCTATCCCACTTGCTTCGGATACCCGAAATGGACAACTTTATTGTCACGCTAAATAAGACATGATGTTTGATGCAATCAAAGCACCTTTCAGAAGCAACGATTAGATATGATCTCACGGTCAAAGGTATGAACACTATGTTTCTATATATCTTGGGAGTGTGTCCATCACATCATTCACCTTATGACATGACTCCATTGTCAATTGACATAAATGTCCATGATCAGGAAACCTTGATCATCGGTTGCCCAGTGGACTAGTTAAGAGGCTACTAGGGACCTGCTTGTTTATGTATCACACGTGTATTAATGTTTCCACTTAATACAGTTATAGCATGATACAAAACATATTATGAACAATTGAGATATGACAAATAAAATATCTTTATTAATTGCCTCTAGGGCATATCTCCTTCAACCCTTTGGATCTAGATTTTGAAGTTTCATTTGTTGAGTTCTTATTTGTTCTTCCTCTCTTCTCTCCCATAAGTATTAGTTGCTTTTGGTGGGATTTGAGAGTGAAGGATTTGAGTACTTGTGTTCTTGCCATTGCATTGTGCATCAGTTTGTGCTCTCCACGAGGATTCGTGGAAGTTGAAAGTTTATGAGCTTGTTACTCTTGGGTCATTGTGGTGGTTGAGACCTTTTATGGTCATTCGGGAGACCCCAATCCAGTTGTGGGTTGTGCCCCATGATTGTTGTAAAGGTTCCGGATTCCGCCTTGAAGGATTCCGATAGTGGAAGGTGAACCGAGATTTTGTGCGAGGTTCATCGGAAAATAGGGTGAGGCCATTTATGACCTTTGAGTTTGAAACTCACACCCCTCCAACGAGACGTACTCCCCTAAAAAGGAGGCACTCGGGAATACATCCTCGTCTCCGCGTGCCACGGTTATTTCCTTATCCGAGCTCTTTAATTATGCACTTTACATTGTGATAGCCTTCGTATTTGAAGTATTCTATATTGCTATCACCTTATTGCTTGTCTTGCTTAGCGTAAGTTGTTGGTGCACATATGTGAGCCTAGTTTACTTAGGTTGTTGGCTTGTTAATTTAAACATCTAGTTTTATTCCGCAATTATCAAGACTAAACTGGAAAATTTTTAAATTGCCTATTCACCCCCTCTAGGCGACATCCTTGTCCTTTCAAGCGGCCCGCAGGTTCCGTTGGAGTCCCCATTCTAGGCCTATACGAGGTCGACGATGAACATATTCGACCCCCTGAGATCGCCGGAGCATGGGGGGCAGAGGAGGAGATGACAAATCTAGGGGAGACCTATACGATGTCACGCTGGCAAAGGAGCACGACGCCGGGATGTCATCTTCCGTTGCCATCTTGTCGGACTGCATGGGTCGTGGGTCAGAGGTGTGGGCGGGCGAGGAGCTGCAAGCGGGCGCGAAGAGCAGCGGTGGAGAGAAAACGATGGAGAAGAGCAAGGCGGAGCCGCCGATTAGTGGTGGCGTGATCGAGGAGGCATGGGAGGTGGCTGTAGTCTCAACGCATTGGAAAAGATTTTTCTTTGGTGTGTGGGGCTACAAGAGAGACGTGGAAGTATAAAGCAGCAGGCCAAAAAAAAAAAGGAATTTCTATGTTTAGAACTGTCCGCAGGTAACCTTATGCGGCGGACCAATCGCGTCGTTTCGCTCCCACGGTCCCACCACACACGCAACGCACGTGGGGAGCCTCCCAACCGGATCCCCTTTCTCTCTCTCCCTGCGTCAACCAGAGCCGCCGCCGGCTCCCCATCGCCCCCTCCCTCGAGCTCCTCTCTCCCTGCTCTCCTCCTGGACCCCGCCGCCAGGGAGCACGGCCATGCCTCAAGCCTCCACCCGCGCCGCCACCCGAGCTCTCGATCCCCTCTGCGACGAGCTCGCCTCCGCCCTCGCGCCCGGCCGCCTCTGTTGCTCCTCCTGCTCGAGCACGCCGGCCAGCGAGCTGAGCTCCTCCACCGTGACCACCTTCCTGGGGTGGCTTGCATGACGTCGGTGTCGTCTTCCTCAACCAGGAGCTACCGAAAGGGTTGAGGGGAGAAACTACAACCATGCACTTGAGTTGTTTGATCTCGTCCCTGCCACAGTTCATTTTCTTGCGAATTAACTAGATTGTGGACGTCTCGTGGTGTAGTATGCCAATACTGAATCAACGAATGTGTACTACTTGCTGAATACCATGGAGGATATCATCAAGTCGAAATACAGTCTATGGTGTGGCATGAAAATGCAGCAGCACTGTGTTTATTCCTCAGGACGTTCTATGAAATTAAGCTAGCGATCTAGAGTGTGTAGAGAAGTGCAAAATCCCTATGACCTGTTAACAAGAGTGGTGCATCTTGTTGATGAACGGATTGAACTTTGAAAGCTATCTCCAGCCCGAGTACATGTGAAGACAGTAAGCAATCGGAAACTAGCACAGATGACAGTCTGAAAATGTTCGAACGGAAGTAGGACTGGTGTTATTTTAGTAAAGATGATGGGAGTTTGATAGCAGCAAAAAAGCTTTGGTTTCATCAATGTTAATTGTTCGTTTGAACTGCTTGCAGTGGCAGCACGGGAAGCTGTCAATTTTGTGTTAGAGCCGAATCTGATCAAGATAATACTAAAGTTGGATAATGCAGAGCTAGTAACGAAGGTAACGAGCAGTAACATCGACTTCTAAATTTACTTGCTCTATGCTCGCTCATTTTTTTATTTTTTACAAGGTGACGTACTTGGTTGGTGAAAGTGAGGAGATCGGTGGCGCAGAGTTGTGCGCGGCAATTTCCGCCGTGGCCGGTGGAGGCGTGATGGACCGACGGTGCAGGTGGCGGGCACACCGCGGCTAGGCACCCTATTCTCTATGTAATTGTTACCCATTGAGTACTCATACAATTATTTATGTGTTCATCATTAGTTATCAGCGTGAAAACCGGTGTAGTTACCCTGGTCTCTAGATAGTAGTTACACATGCAACACTGATGGAGTTACCCATATCTTTCTGAAATATTTATCACCACGAAATCGACATAGTTATCATACTCTCTAAATAATAGTTACACACCAAGTACTGATGTAGTTATCCATATGTCCATGATATAGTTATCACCACAAAATCGATTTAGTTGCCCTACTCTCTAGCTAATCGACACCAAGCAAATACTATCCAATTTGTTGGGAAGAAAATTCGTCATGCTCTAGTGCACCTCTTTGAGACCCTAGCTCTCGCACCTTCTCATCATGGGGAGGTTCCAGGAAGAGGTGGCGGTCGGCATCATGCACATTAACACGAACATTGTCTCGCTCGACGGTGGCCAAGCCAAGCTGGCGCCAGACGAGAGTGCACATGTGTCCGCCGTGCACCGCTCGATGGAGTTGTCACTCCCGCCAGTCCCTCCTATCATTGTGGTCGTCTAACCTGACCGCCGTCTAGAACAACTCGGTGAGCTCGTCGCAGCACCACACGTCCACTCTGTTTATTGTATGATTAATCGCCGTGAAATTGATATAGTAACCTTATTGTTTAGTATAGTTACCAACACAATTCTTGTGGAGTTAGCTAAATAGAGTTATCCATGTTTTTAGGGTATAGTTGTCATCACGAAATTGTTTTAGTTACCGTACTCTCTAGATAATTGTTACCCAGCCAGTATTGAGTGAGCTATCCATGTGTTTATGATATAGTTACCACCACGAAATCGATTTACTTACTCTACTCTCCAGGTAATAATTACTCGGCAGTTACTAATGGAGCTACCCATGTGTTCATGGTATTACCCGTATGTTCATTATATAGTTATCCACCACTAAATCGATTTAGTTACCCTACTCTCTCGGTAATATTTACCCACCTAGTAGTGATGTAGTTACCCACCATGTACCATGTACTGATGAAGTTACTCATGTGTTCATGATATATATCCACCACGAAATCGATATAGTTACCCTCCTCTCTCGGTAATAGTTACTCACCCAAGGTTGATAAAGTTATCCATGTGTTCGTTATAGAGTTATCCAGCACGAAATCGATGTAATTACCCTCCCAGCTCGGTAATAGTTACCACTCTTTACTAATAGAGTTACCCACCATGTACTGATAAAGTTACCCATATATTTAAGATGCAGTTATGCACCACGAAATCGATATAGTTACCCTTAGCGGTAAGGCGTCGTCTAATCGTCTAAGTGTTGCCAGCGAACGCTTTAGAAGGCTAAGCGCCAAAGTTCGTTGTTTTCTAAGGCGTAGGACATGCCTTAGCGTCTAAGCGTCACCTTTATGGACGTTTTAAAAATTATGAAAGTCATCCATGTGTTCACGATTTATTTTTCATCCCGAAGCGTCAACTCACTTATCTTTTATATGGTAACTTTAAAACTCAAAAAAAAAAATGACGAGAACAACCAAAAGTGGGATGTAGTTTCAAGCCGAAAAAATCATTAATATGGTGGGTAACTTATGTACTATTGCGTGGATAACTCACGTCTTACTGGTGGGTAACTTTTGGGTCCGAAAAAAAATAGTCAAAACATTTCAACATGGGATCTAGTTTCGAAGATCTCGACGCGACTAGTCCAACGGTGAAAACGGATCTTAAATCGTATAAACGGTTTGGTCTAGAAAACTTTTTAAATTTTGGTTTTTCACATTTAATTTTGATGACGCAACCATTTTTGTCTTCTACCTTTTACGTACTGTATGTTGAATTTGCTACGTACTGTATGTTGAATTTGCTAGCGGCATCCATTGCATCCATCGGTACTAATTTGTCGTTTTGTGCAGATTTAATTGGCTTGAGCTGTGCTATCGAGATTTTCTGTCGGAAATGATTATTTTTCGGACGTTTTATGGTTAGCGCTAACTATGGACCGTTCTGAACATAGTCGCGTCAAAAAAAAAAAAAACAAATCGGAACCTTGTCCAAATACGTTTCCTTCACGTACGTCCTTATCGTCTCATAGTCGGCCATAAAAAACAAATCGGGAATATGGCCACATCCATGTTGCGCGTCGCTATCGGGTCATTAATGGGTTGCTTCGTTTCCTTCATGGACTGATAGTCGGCCATAAAAAACAAATCGGGAACCTGGCCAATATCTTCCACGTTGCGCGTCGCTATAGGGTCATTAATGGGTTTCTTCATTTTATTATCAAATTTTATTATTTTTGTCTCTCTTCAATCAAACCGGTTGCATAGCGTGAGAAAATGAGACTATCGGCTAGGAGCTGAACATCAGGTACCGGTCCAGGGAAAAAAACACAAGGCCACCGGATGTGAGGTGCAAGGCATGACCGGAAAGTATAGAAAAATCAAAATCGATCAACTAAGGGGTCCTCTTGACAATGGTTAACTCGAACATATCACCTACTCAACAATTACGGCAAGGCAGTGACGTGTCAATTAATGAGAGGTTGCTGAGAAGCGAATCACGAAGAGCGCGCGAAACTCACGAACCTTTTGTATAGTAGTGTAAGTGTATGTATGTACGTATGTATGTATTAGGAAAAATGCCCGTGCGATGTCACGGGAAAAATGAACAATTGTTAGAAAATGTCGCCGCAACCTAAATTTCGACCCAAAATGGACCAACACATGAGGAAGGAAAAACCAATTGCGTTTAAAAGTTACGTGTTTTTCAAACTTTTGGAATATGTTTGCACGTAGCTGGCATCATTTATTTAGTATGTACTCGGAAAAATACCCGTGCGTTGCTATGGGAGAAAAAACAGAAAAAAAACATGTTGTTCAATTAAACGTTCGCCTTCGTCTTTTAAAACTGATTTGTCAAATTGTCTTGTAAAAGAAAATAAAGGAAAATGATTTTGAGCGTAAGTGAGCGACATCACATTTGAAATTTGGAAAAAATTAAACTTGGCAAAACAGAAAAGTATTAGGTCTAAAATAAACTACAGATCCAGAGGATCTCAAATATATAAAATTTACTAAATTTGGCTAAAGAGAAGTCAAGTTATTAAATTTAGAAGTTTTGTTAAAAATCTGTTTAAAACAGGGTAGCCGGGTTAATTTCCATATTTGGCAGGAGGTTTTCTGTAAAATACGTGGCGGTATGTGTCATTAGTGGTGGCAGTTTGCGTAATACCCTGTAGAACACAGGGGCAAAATCGGAAAAGGAAAAAACGACGTACCAAGGAAGCCTTCCTCCCTTTATTAGAGCATCTCTACCAGAGCCCTTAAAACGCGAAACCTCAAACACGTTTTAAGGTTCGCGGAACTCGCGTTTTTTGGACAAAATCGAGGCGCGACATAGCGGAACCCGTAAAGCAGGGTATTACGGGTTCTGCTATGTCACGGTATTCCCCAACCTGTAAACCTAAAAACATATAGTATTCAAAATATGTCAAATTGTTCAGAATGTCGACACTGGTTTAGCAAATAACATAGTTTTAAAGGAAAAGTAGACGTCAAATAACATAGTTCTGAATCCGTATGTCCAAAAACTTGCATTCGAAAGCCCACCCGCATCATCTTAAATGACCTAGCCCTAGACACCACCGCCACCACCATCACCACCACCACCAGCAGCACCATCACCACCGGCGCCAGCACCACCACCACCACCACCACCACCGCTTGAATTGATCAATGCTTGCTTCCTTCGATGCAAGATCTCTCTCCTGCCGATGTCATGCCACTCCAACGTGAGTGCATCCATGTCACCTCGGTTCATCATCATGATCTTGTTCTCCTCAGCATGGAGCTTGGCCACGGACTTGTTCTCCTCCGCAATGACTCTTCTTCACTCAATTTCGTCCTTGCGCATCCCATCTTCCCGAAGTAGTTGCCACTTCTCGTTCTTCTCCTGAGATTTCTTTTCGGCCATTAATTGCTTTACCTCCAATGTTTTGGCCACCATACTCTCATTGGACTGCACCATTTGGTCAAGCTTCTCCCTCAAGCTTGCAGCCTCAATTTCCTTCAAGACCCGTAGCTTGGCTTTCTTGTTGCCTTCGGGCTTGTTCTTGTTCCTCTCTCCATTTTCATCTTCATCGTCGTCGATATGTATTTCATTCCTTTTAGGTTCTTGGAGACTCAATTTCCATTTCTCACTATGTTGGAGAATTTTCTAACAATGGTCCAGCGTAAATGGCTTCTTCTTCGATGCCGGCATGCCCTTGAATCGCTCTCTTGCAATGCGCTCCTACAAACATAAAACAATGTCCATGATGCACAATAGCAAACAAGGCAACATAGTGACACAATTACAAAGTTGTAATGTATCTTACCCAATCGGACTCCACGGTACCACTTGGAGGAGCATTATGCACTTGCTGCAAGCATCCACTCCACCGGCTACACGTTGTTTTGATCACGTCCCAACGGCCTTGGAGTGATCGGAATGTTTGAGACACCCTTTTAGCATTGCGCGGCAAAAGTTGGAAATACTTGTCCTCAACTCGTTGCCAAAACCTTAACTTGGCTTGATCGTGCCGTGAATAGCGTCGAGAGACATACTCTCCCAAGCACGGATCAAGGTCTCATCTTCCACAACTGTGTAGTTACAACGCGTGGTTTAACCGACGCCGCATCGACCTCCTCAACCTCATCATCGTCGCCGGCACCACCTTCAACTCCTCCATCGGTGTCGTCGTAAGAGAAATTACCGAGAGGCGGGTTATCAATGTTTATGGACGCTTCATTCATCATTTCAACAAATGAATTGGAAGCATCGACAGGTGGGATGCTACAAATTGGAGCAATAATGTGTTCATATATGCTACAAATTGGAGCAAAATGCGCCGGAGAAGAGTGGACAGTTCCATACCTCGAGGTTGCAGACGGCGGAGCCATGGCGGTGGAGTCCGGACGAGCCGAGGCGGAGGGTACCCTCACCTTCCGCACGGCCGCTCTCTTCTTCCCTGCACAGGAGGGCGCGGATGGGGAATCGGCAGTCGGGCCCGTAGCAGCGGCAGCGGCGGCGTCAGCGGCCAAGGCTTGGGCCGCGCCGGCGATTCCGAGTCGCCTGTGCTTCTTCACGGCCGCATCGGCCTCTGAAGCGGAAGCGGCGGCGCGGGAGCGCGGCGGCGACGGCGGCGGCTAGGCGAGTCCCGTGTCAGTTAGATCTGCCGATTCGGCCGCCGCAACAGGGACGGTGACCAGGGACGAATCGGCGGACCTCATGGCGGCGCTTGGGCCACGAACGTGGTTCGCCGGAGTAGGGAAAGAAGATTCGTCGGCGGCGGCGGAAGGAGGGTGGTGGTTGCGCGGGCTGAATTTTCCCTCCCGCCAACGGAATGAAGGGATAGGGTTTGCCCTACGGGCGGCGGCCAAACCCATACTTTCCCAGGCCCGCGGGCCGAATTGCCGGGCGCTCTAAAAAACTTTTAAGGGTGCGCGAAGTTTAAGGGCACTGCTATGTCCGTTTTTAAGGTTCCGAAACCGTCTTTGGCAGTTATTTTAAGATTTCGTCACGTTTAAGGGCTCTTTTAGAGATGCTCTTAGTAGGTACAGATATCTGGCCGACGGACCAATGCAGCCTACCCAGTGCAGTGTGCAATACAAACAGCGTCAGGAAGAGCCTACCTGTGCAGCCTCAGCCCGCTCTATAAAGTTCCTCTCCACTCCTGTCCTTTCGTATTGTCAGGGTGGTCGCACTGAATCACACACCAAGAGTTAATTAAAATCAAGAGTACCTTCAAATTTCCTTGTCCCCTCCTTGAGTGTGCCTTTTTCTTTTGTCAGTTCAACTGTCATTGGAGAGTATGTACTGTTCCAGTCCAGTGCGAGTTAAACCCGCACTGCATTTGCGCCGAAAATCGATCGAGCCATAAAAAGCAATTGGGGCGACCGACCAATCGATCGGTGGAATTGATGATGATGATGATGAACAGATCGGTCGTACGTGATGCCACTTAATTATCTGTTTGCCTTTTCCCTGTTGTCAGCATTATGACTGATCGATGTAGCTAGCACATGCCAAGAGTGATCGACCAAAAAAGTTGAAGAAAATCGCCAAGAAAGTACAGTAACTTTCTTTCTTGCGCCTGCATCCTTTAAATTTTCTCCGCCACGCACGCATGAATCACCTATCCTCTCGCTACTCTAACCTAGTACCTACCATCATCGTTCATCGATCTCCTCTTGCATGTACCGTACATGTTTAGTTTGGCATGCTATATATAAACACGATAGACTGATCGAGGTATTTGCTTGTGGTTGAGACAAACTCGCAGCGACGCTCGGTCGCTAGCTAGCTACATTCTTCTTTCCTATCGATCGGTAGCTCACCCAGCTTTTTGTCCAACTGATTAGTGATCTCCATGGCCATGATGGCCGCCGGCAATGGTAGCAGGCAGCTGATCATCTTTCTTCTCAACACAATTCTCTTCGGACCGCTCGCCAGGGGTGACGCCGTGTCGTTCAGCTTCACCAACGCATGCGCGCACCCGGTGTGGGTGGGCTCGCTCAACGGCGCCACCTCGCCGCCGCTGTCCCGCACCGGCTTCTACCTCGCCCCCGGCGCCACCTCCGCCCTCGCCGCGCCCTCCTCCGGCGCATGGTCGGGCAACTTCTGGGCGCGCACCGGTTGCGCCACCGAAGCCTCCACGGGCCGTTTCTCCTGCGCCACCGCGGACTGCGGCTCCGGCGACGTCGCGTGCAACGGCCGCGGACCAGCTCCGCCCGTCACGCTCGCCGAGGTCACCCTGGCCGCCCCCGGCTCCGGTGGCCTCGACTTCTACGACGTCAGCCTCGTCGACGGCTTCAACGTGCCCCTCCGAATCGCCCCCTCCAACGAAGGATGTCGTGCAGCGGCGTGCGCTGGCGACGTGAACGCCGTGTGCCCGACGGACCTGCGCGTCATCTCCGCCTCCGGCGATGGGGCGGTGGTGGCCTGCAAGAGCGCGTGCAACGCGTACGGGAGCCCGCGCTACTGCTGCAGCGGCGACTACGGCACGCCAGCTGCGTGCGGGCCGACCAACTACTCGCAGGTCTTCAAGTCCGCCTGCCCGACGGCGTATAGCTACGCTTACGACGACGCCAGCTCCACCTTCACGTGCTCCGGCGCCGCCGTATATGATGTCACATTCTGCCCTACCACCTAACTAAACTCACACCTAGTTAACCAATCAATTTATTGTCAGTAACTAATTAATCGCAGTTATGCTTAAGACATTTTAAGTAATAAAATTTCCTTTATCGAAAAAAACTAATTAATCGCACGCCATACATGTATGCAGTTTATCTTCTTCAATGAAAAACAAAATAAATACAGGTAAACAGGGAGTACAAATATTTATGGTTCTCATTAGTTACCATTTTGTTATACAGAATATAACACGATATATGGATTACGGCTTTGATAACCAGTGGAACAAAATGGATGAGAAACAAAGCCATGTCAGGACATCTTTGCGCACTATATATACACAGGCCAAAGCTTATTTGTTCTTCAGTTTATTTCTTGAGCACCGCGGCAGCAGTGCATCTCCTCTCTTCCCTTATTCTTTCGTTTATTTACCTCGATGCTAATACGAACTTGTTCTTTGACCGACACGGTTCTTCTAGAAACTGTGAAATGACTTGTCGCCGCCTCGTATGCGGACTGCCTCAGTAAAGCATCTAATGAATTCACCTGAAAGAACATTTGGATTAATTTTAGGAGTGCGGAACCATGAAAAAACATCAGTTGTTCAGTGTTTGAATGAGATTACGACTAGAACTCTGTTCTGGTTTGTCGATTCATTTGGATTTAGGACCGAGACTCTGAACTATGAAGAATTGTAGGGTGCTCTGTTGTTTAGTGTTATTACAATTGAAAATTGCTAAAATCGGTAACAGCTTTGAACTCTAGACTGAACATGATGCAAGATCCATCGAAGCAAGAGGCAGGGATATCTAGATGAATGCAAGATCCATTGATTGCTATCCTAATATGCTTATCGCATCTTATCGGCTGAAAGAACCTTTTCTAAGTTGAAATTATGGAAAAACTATTTAAGATCAACAATGACTCCATATAATTTAAATGGTTTGGCGACATTATGCACCAAGAAGAAATTATTGGACGACATTAACATCGACCCCATTGTAAATGACTGTGCATCAAGGAATGTTAGAAGAAAGTTTTAAGGTAATATGTATAAATTATTTGATATGCGTATTGCTTTTGGATGCATTTACATATTATTGACAATATATTTTTTACACGTATATTGATTTTCTAACTTCTTATAAATCAAAACCCCACTAAGAGGTCATTTAAGTTGTCTATCTTGACATGCAAGCTATCCACGTCACATACTATTTTACCCAATCAATTGGCCATGTCATCCCACTAACATTTATTAATGATTTTATATATTTACATGCAACATATCCACATCATCAATTGTTTTAAGCCATACAATTGTCCATGTAACCAAATTTTTGAACACATCATACCTCTTTATTCATTCATAATCAAAATTATATCATCAACTAAAAGATATGCTATGTTTGGGCTGGATTGTTGTCAAATACAAAACCATTTCATGTCAATTAAATTTAGCTTCTCAACTACAATTGAATATCTCATACTTTCGTCGACAACTTCTTTTTCTTGAAACGGGATTTTGTCGTCAACTTCATATAACATGTGTCTTATAACTTTATTTACACATTAATTTTTGTAAAGAGATTTCCGCGGCAACGCGTGGGGGGTATTGTACTAGTTATTATTATGTCTATATGCACCAACCGTCCTTCAGAAATTAACACAAAAATTGACCCAAAAGAGGTAAAGCGAGTGCTTTCCGACAATGAGTAGGGAAAATCTCATTAATAATTATTAATAGAAGTACATAGATAGCAAACGTACAAATGTAATACAATCATGAAAAAAAACTTAGTGCAAAGTAAACAACAACGATAACTCAACCAAAAACTGCAAACACGAAAGCACGAATTATCCGTATAGTCGCCAGCCTCATGAGTTAAGGGAGATGCACGATCAATTCTTGTGGTTATTTGATCAACCTCTAGTTGACGAATCCGCACTGCTTTCTGATCTCTCCGGTGGCACTGCTCTTGACCTCGATGTTACCCATCTTCACCATTGCTGCCTTGAACTTTTTCTGCCATCGCCCAGAGATTCTAGCATTGAGCCTTACCTCGGCTACTGTCTCCGACGATTGGAGTGCGGCATCTGATGTGAACAACACTTTACGGTCGAGCACATTGCGGTAGTACTGGCTGTCAAGGTTTACAGGGGACACGACGTCTTGCACCACCGTGGGGTCACCGCTCTTGTTGCATTGCCTCTCCACCGACTTGGCTAGTCTAGTGTCCATGGATGTGGGGTCCGAGGCGTTGGCAGGGAGGCGGTCTGAGAAGGACGAGCAGTGAGAGATCCCAACGGTATGCGCCCCAGAGAGGGTAACCATCTCGTCTGTGGTAAGCCCCTTGGCAGCGAACATATCCTTGAGTAGCTGAAGGTCGGCGAAAGGTGGGGGCAAGTCCGTGAGGGTCTCACTGGCAAGTGACACACGTCCATCATAGCGGCCAGCCGGCATGTTGAAGTTCACCTTCCCGTTGCTGAGGAAGAAGGTGGCGTCACGGCCAGCGAAAGCAACAATGTCGGCGCATGAGACGATGCCCGGACATGCCTTCTCGAGTGCGGCCTTGGCCTCGTCTATGACCTCAAAGCCGCGGAGGCTGGGAAAATTAGGAATTCCAAGCTTCTCTGGCTGCGTGTTGGCCGAGGTGGGGTCAAGGAGGACCGACGCATCACACCCCTGCACAAATTTAGAATATATCGTCATGGGTACGGTCACCAATTGTATTGGATGTTACGTCATTCTTTTGTGAATGAGACAACGTCCATATCAAACGATGCATGAGGCCCTATCTTATAAAATAAATGTTTAGAAAATATATACTCTTAAACCTACAACAAGAGACGCATGACCATTGAGATTTTACCCTGACGAAGCAGTCGTGAAAGAAGAGGCGGATGAGCCCGGCCCCAATGCCGCGGTTGGCGTACACAGCCTTCCTGACGGCATCTCTCACGATCTTTTCCGCTTCATAGCATGTGTTGCGGTAGTGGCCAATCACGAGCACTGGTGCAGTTGGAGGCGGCGTCGGGCTAGGCGGGGTTGAGCTTGGTGGAGTGTAGCTAGGTGTGCCTGGGTTGGGATACCCTGCAGTAGGAGGAGGTGTCGGGCTTGGTGGAGGTGCGTAGCTTGGCGTGCTTGGATTGGGATACCCACCGTACCCTGCAGCAGTGTGAGCCACACAGCCAAGCAAGGCCATCAGGGCCAAGGCCGCAAGCTTACCACTAGCCATATTCGCTATGGTATATTGTGTTGTGCCTCGTGAGATGGGGAGAGGAGGATGGGTTGTGGAAAACTCGATGTTCCTCTGGTCTATTTATAGCTCATGAACAAACATGGTGGCCGATCCAAGATGGAATGCATGAATAATGTTTGGTTGCAATATGTCGGACAGAGAAGTCAAGCGCGGGAACACATGGCGAGCACTAACTCACAAGTCACAACTCCATCGAATTAGCTAGTTGACATAGCGTATGTGCTCATTCCCTGCGCTAATGTCGGTGTCGGTGTCGGTGACATCGATACTTGGTGTCAAACTGGTACGGTAGGTACCGATATACTATATCTATATAGTTTGATATTGCATGGTGTGCCGCAAATAGAGGGACGAATTCATGCACAGCTAGCTGTGTAGAGTGTTCAACTTCCGAACATCAGGAAATTGTCCGACAGTTGTTAATTTTGCAGTTTATACTGTATATGTTTTGGGATCGAGTGTGTTGGCTATATATGGAGTGGATAGTTGTTTAATTATACGTATTGAGGACTGAGAGGAATAATGCATGTAAAGGTTCTCGGAATTGACTAGATCACGGACGTTGAGAGTGCAACATCGATCACCTACACTAGTAGAAAAACCATCTTTGGTCCAGGGCCGCCCCAGCCATTAGCCCCGGTTCAGGTAAAAACCGGGACCAGTGCCTGGCACTGGTCCCGGTTCGAGTTGCCACGGCCCCGTGGACCATTGGTCCCGGTTCGGTTGGGGGTATTGGTCCCGGTTCTTGGCACGAACCGGGACCAAAGCTCCAGAGCCAGACACGTGGCGTGCGGCGGAGCTTTGGTCCCGGTTCGTGATAACCCCCACCCCCCTTCTCTCCTCTAATTTTTTTCTCTTGGATTGGTGGGAAGTGGGTGCTATTTTTTTTTCCTTTGCCACGCACAAGATGTGTTCGATGAAATGCCCGACCCACACTTAAGTTCACACAAAATGATATCCTCGGCCGAGGTTAGCAACTTTATCCTTTTCGTCTGTAATTGATACAGAAATATTGCACGTGTCGATGTACGGTGGTCATTTCACTATTCAAGATGTTATTGTAATGGTATTTGATAAACTTAATTATATATATGATGCAGATGGATGCACGGATGCGATGGATGTACGGCGAACGACGCAGTTCCGAGTTTATTGCAGGCCTGCATAAATTTCTCGATGTGGCTGAGGCAAACAAAGTGAATAATTTTATGCCTTGTCCATGTGAGAAGTGTCGGAACGTCAGGGAGTACTCTGACCCGAGAACCATTCAAGACCACGTGATTCGGAAAGGTTTCATGCCCAGCTATAATTGTTGGACCAAGCACGGAGAAAGAGGGGTTACGATGGAAGACAATGAAGAAGAGGAGGATGATGACAACTATCCTATGTTCCCTGAGGAATGCGGTGATACTGTTATGGAAGACGTTGAAGAAGAAAGAGGTGAACATCGGGCATCAGATGAGCCCGCTGATGGTCTTGGTGGGGTCATTTCTGATGCAAAGCGAGAATGCGATACAGAAAAGGAGAAGCTAAAGTTGGAGGCCATGCTTGAGGATCACAAAAAGTTGCTGTACCCAAACTGCGAAGATGGCAGCACAAAGCTCGGTACCACACTGGAACTGCTGAAATGGAAGGCAGAGACTGGTTGTTCTGACAAGGGATTTGAGAAGTTACTGAAAATAATGAAGCCGAAGCTTCCAAAGGATAACGAATTGCCCGAGACTACATACGAAGCAAAGAAGGCTATCTGCCCTCTAGGATTAGATGTGCAGAAGATACATGCATGCATTAATGACTGCATCCTGTACCGCGGTGAGTACGAGAACATGGATAAATGCCCGGTATGCAATGCACTGCGGTACAAGATAAGACAAGATGACCCTGGTGATGTTGAGGGCGATGACGAGCCCCCCCGGAAGAGGGTTCCTGCTAAGGTGATGTGGTATGCTCCTATAATACCACGGTTGAAACGTCTGTTCAGAAACAAAGAGCATGCCAGGTTGTTGCGATGGCACAAAGAAGAGCGTAAGAAAGACGGGAAGTTGAGACACCCCGCCGATGGGTCCCAGTGGAGAAAAATCGACAGAGAGTTCCCGACATTTTCAGATGACGCAAGGAACTTAAGATTTGGTCTAAGTACAGATGGCTTTAATCCTTTTGGGGAGCAGAGCTCCAGTCATAGCACTTGGCCCGTGACTCTATGTATCTACAACCTTCCTCCTTGGTTGTGCATGAAGCGGAAGTTCATTATGATGCCAGTGCTCATCCAAGGCCCGAAGCAACCCGGCAACGACATTGATGTGTACCTAAGGCCATTAGTTGATGAACTTTTGCAGTTGTGGTCCGAACCAGGTGTACGTGTGTGGGATGAGCACAAACAACAGGAATTTGACCTACGAGCGTTGCTGTTCGTAACCATCAATGATTGGCCTGCTCTTAGTAACATTTCAGGACAGTCAAACAAGGGATACAATGCATGCACGCACTGTTTAGATAAGACTGAAAGTATACATTTGGGAAACAAGAATGTGTACCTGGGGCATCGTCGATTTCTTCCGAACAGTCATGCCGTAAGAAAGCCCGGCAAGCATTTCAACGGTGAGGCAGATCGCCGGAAGAAGCCTAACCTCCCTGATGGTGATGTTATATATGACATGGTCAAGGATTTAGAAGTAATCTTTGGAAAGGGTCCTGGCAGTCTATCTGTTCCGAATGACGCTGACAACCACGTACCCATATGGAAGAAGTGCTCTATATTCTGGGAGCTACCCTATTGGAAAGTCCTAGAGGTCCGGTCTTCAATCGACGTGATGCACGTGACGAAGAATCTTTGCGTGAACCTGCTAGGCTTCCTGGGCGTGTATGGGAAGACAAAAGATACACCGGAAGCACGGGCAGACCAGCAACGTATGAAAGACCCATACAACAAGCAGACGGATAAAGGGCGTCAATACTTAAGCAGCTACGCTCTTACCAAAGCAGAGAAGGAAATCTTTTTTGAATGCCTGAGCAGTATCAAGGTCCCGGCTGGCTTCTCGTCAAATATAAAGGGAATAATAAATATGGCAGAGAAAAAATTCCAGAACCTGAAGTCTCATGATTGCCACGTGATTATGACGCAGTTGCTTCCGGTTGCATTGAGGGGGCTTCTACCGGAAAATGTTCGAGTACCCATTGTGAAGCTATGTGCATTCCTCAATGCAATATCTCAGAAGGTCATCGATCCAGTAACTCTACCAAGTTTACAGAAGGCTGTGGTCCAATGTCTTGTCAGCTTCGAGTTGGTGTTCCCCCCATCATTCTTCAATATTATGACGCATCTCCTGGTTCACCTAGTCGACGAGATTGCCATTCTCGGTCCTGTATTTCTACACAATATGTTCCCCTTCGAGAGGTTCATGGGAGTCTTGAAGAAATATGTTCATAACCGTGCTAGGCCAGAAGGAAGCATCTCAAGGGGCTATGGAACAGAAGAGGTCATTGAGTTCTGTGTTGACTTTATTCCTGACCTTAAGCCGATTGGTGTTCCTGAATCGCGGCATGAGGGGAGACTGAGTGGAAAAGGCACGCTAGGAAAGAAAGCACTGATATGTAGGGACGGGCATTCTTTAACTCAAGCACACTACACAGTTCTACAAAGTTCCACCTTCGTGGCTCCGTATATCGAGGAACACAAGAATTATGTACGCTCCAAGAACCCGGGGAAGGATGACTCCTGGATTAAAGAAAAACACATGGAGACCTTCGGCAGTTGGTTGCGATTACAGCTCATGAATGACACCACTGTCGGAGATCAGCTCTACTTGTTGGCCGCGTCACCATCTTCGACTGTATTGAATTTCCAAGGGTACGAGATAAATGGGAATACATTTTACACGATCGCCCAAGATAAAAAGAGCACCAACCAGAACAGTGGTGTCCGCTTTGATGCAACAAACGACGATGGGCAAAAGGACACATACTATGGTCGCATAGAGGAGATATGGGAACTTGACTATGGACCTACTTTTAAGGTCCCTTTGTTTCGGTGCAGTTGGGTCAACATGAATGGAGAAGGGATAAAGGTAGACCAGCTGTACGGGATGACAACAGTGGATCTCAAGAATCTTGGTTGTTACAAGAACGAACCATTCGTCCTAGCCAATGATGTGGCTCAGGTTTTCTATGTGAAGGACATGTCCTCCAGACCGAAAAAAAGAAAAAACAAGCAAACGAATACATCAGACGATGAGCCAAAGCGTCACGTAGTTCTTTCAGGGAAAAGAAACATCGTGGGAGTCGAGGACAAGACAGACATGTCAGCAGATTATGATAAGTTTGATGAAATTCCGCCCTTCACAGTGAGAACTGACCCAAGCATCCCGTTAAATAATGAAGATGCTCCATGGTTACGGCTGAAGCGATCATAGGCCAGGGACATACGCGAAGAAGGGTTCATGGCTTTTATGTAAATCAATGTAATGTATTAGCACCGTAGGGCTGTATGACGGGAATCCGAATGCTTTGTATACTGCAAATCATCGCGTGGTCGTGAGCAGCAAATCGACCTTCGATCCACAGCGGCAAGACGTCTCTGATGATCTACGACCGTCCCAAAAAGTGTTGGGAATGTCGCAGATCATCAGAGCGCCTTGCCGCTGCTTGGATCGGACCGAGGGGCATGGCTACCACTTCCACCACCACCACCACTCCCACCTCCTCGGCAATTCATCATTGTGTCACCCTAATCCAGTGGCTGGAACCTCGTTGTGTGCCGTTCGCTGCAGGGACATCGCTATTTATAGGCGATTAGAAAGTGTACCTGTGGATGAGGTGGGAGTGGTGGTGGTGGTGGGAGTGCTGATCCAACAGCTCACAAGCCCTCAAAGAAACACACCCCTGATCCAACGGCTCACAAGCGCTCGAAAGAAACACACGATCCGTGTGATTCTTTAGTCCCGGTTGGTGTTACCAACCGGGACTAGTTCTAAAAATCCAACAGCTCACAAGCGCTCAAAAGAAACACACCCCTGATCCAACGGCTCACAAGCGCTCGAAAGAAACACACGATCCGTGTGCTTCTTCCTTATTGGTGGCTCGAACGGGGACTAAAGGTCTCACTATATATATGTAGTCATGGCCTCCATTGGCATAGCACATCTAAACTCATATCTGCAACCTCATCACTCTCCCATGGCTTCCACCGTACCCACTCTAACCTACTCGGAGGTGGAGGCGCTTTCCGCCTCGAACTACCCCTGCCCGCCCGGCTACGACGTCCCCGCCGGCTGGAGGCTGAGCACCGAAGGCGTGCCGGTCCCTCCTATCCCTCAAGGTTTGGCACGTCGGGCGGCCATCACGAACCACTACTACCTCGACTCACTCCGGAGCAGCGGATGGATCCCCGCTGGCATCCCGACTACCGCCCGACTTGGGACGCCTTCTTCATCAATCGGCGTGAGAGGGCGCTCGCCAGGTACGAGGAGGATGGCCCGCCTCCTTCGAACTTCAACGAGGCCGGCCGTCGGCTGTGGTGGAGCGGCCGAACTCTCCAGAGCGTCATGAACTACATCACGGCCGGCGATAACCCCCGCCTGCGCTACCCTCACTTCCAGTCCAGGCGCCCGACGACAGCGCCGCCCGACGACAACGACGACGACGGCGGCGACTACGACGACTACGAGGACGAGTATTATAGGCCTAGCAGGAGTATGACTAACCTATGGTTTGTCTATGTACCCAAGATTGTTGTCATGAACTACTTCTGGTCTAGCTAAGACGACGATCGTGTAAAATGTATCCAAGATTGATGGGTGACTACTTTTCGCATTGATATTAAACGATCCGTGTGCTTCTTCCTTATTGGTGGGATTCCCTTTAGTCCCGGTTGGTGGCTCACAGAGTGATCCAACAGCTCACAAGCCCTCAAAAGAAACTGTTCTGCATTAATAATTATTATTACATATTATAAATATAGGTTCACTGAAATTGTTCTGCATTTACTTCTGCTTGCCATGGGATTTTACAACACCAAAAATAGAATTAACTGAATTAATAATTATTATTACGTAATCATAAATCTTACTTAATCATTTTTGATCGATTTATACATATTATTAGTCGAGTTTGGATTTTGGATTTTGGATTATTTATACAAATTCAAACACTTTTCATGTTGAAAGTTTTGTCAATTCAAAATATGCAATAAAGTTAATGCATTTTTAATTGAAAATGGCAAAATGGTTAATAGTTTGTATAGTTAGAATAATTATTTTAGAAAACAGAAAATGGTTTTGGATTATTTATTCAAATTTAAAAACTTTTCATGTTGAAAGTCTTTTCAGATTCAAAACCATTTGAAATTCATATCCAAACACCTAAATAAGAAAAAAAAGGCGGGAACAAAATTTCAGAACTGAAAAGTTCGAAATATTTTTGAAAAAGGACTCTTTGGTCCCGGTTTCTACCAAGAACCGGGACCAAAGAGTCCGTGGACGCGCGCGCGGGATCTGCATTAACTGCAGGGTCATTGGTCCCGGTTGCTGGCAAGAACCGGGACCAAAGAGGCATTGGTCCCGGTTCATGGCAGCAACCGGGACCAATGACCCCTTGTATAATGCCTCTGCCTCTTCTCCTTCCTCATTTCGTCTCCAAATCGACGAAGGACCAGGCGCGCGCGACGGAGCAAAAAATACGCCGTCAGGCTGCCCGACCTCGCCCTCGACGCTCCCTCGACGCCCGCGCCGCCGCGCCCTCGACGCCTGCGCCGCGCCGCCCGCACGCCGGCCGCCCGTGCCGCGCCCTCGACGCCCGTGCCGCCCGCACGGACGGCCTCCTCCCCGCACACCTCGCCCGCGCCTCCACGCCGCCGCCTCGCAGCGCCGCCCGCATCGCCTCTCGCACCTCCTCCCCGCACGCCGCCCGCACCGCCGCCTCTCGCGGTGAGTTAGGAATTTTAGGAATTTGTATAGGAAATTTGTATAGGAAATTTTAGTATAGGAAAATGTATAGGATTTTTAGGAATTTGTTTAGGAAATTTGTATAGGAAATTTTAGTATAGGAAAATGTATAGGAAAATGAGTTAGGAATTTTAGGAATTTGTTTAGGAATTTGTATAGGATTTTTAGTGTTAGGAATTTTGTATAGGAAAATGTATATTCTTTTAGTATAGTAAATAGGATTTCTTTTTGTATAGGAAATTTTAGGAATTTGTATAGTACTTTAGTATAGCAAATAGGATTTTTAGTGTTAGGATTTTTAGTGTTTAGGAATTTGTAGCATTGTAGATTAAAATGATTAATATGTTTAGAAATTTGTTAGATATAGAAATTATTAGGTTATAGAAATTGTTAGGTTATAGAAATTGCTAGGTTAGTTGTAGATGGTTTTTTGTTAGCCATTTGTTAGTGTTAGTTGCTAGGTTAGTTGCTAGGTTTTAGCTATTTTTTGTTAGCCATTTTCTGTTAGCCATTTGCTAGAATTAGTTTTGTTAGTGTTAGTTTTAGTTTTGCTATATATTGATGTTAATTTTAGTTTTGCTACATATTGATGTTAATTTTAATTTTAGCTTTGCAAATGATTTTAGCTATATTGATGTATATTTTAGCTTGAGTCTTATGTTCTTGAGCTTAATGGCTTTAATTTCTTGATGTTTTAGGGTTTAGGGTCTCCGAGTTCGCCGTCGCGCCCAAGAATCCCCGCCCGAGGTGCTCTGCCGCTCCCCGCCCGAGGTGCTCTTGCAAATGAGATTATAAGGCAGCATATGAAGTTTCTAATTTGTTCTTGCAAATGAGATGATATTGTAGATGTATCTTGACATATGGAACAAGTTACCCAACTAAAGTTTTGTGCATTGTTCTTAATTTGCAGAAACTATGGAACGAGACGAAGATCAGGAAAATATCCTCCAGGATATAATCCGCGGGCCGGAAGATATTGTCGATGTCACCACGGAGTTTTTGAACAACTCCGGTGAGGGAGATGAGTCTCTCAACCGAAGAGACGGCTCCGGTGAGGTAGAACCCGACGGCCGGGGTGAGGGAGAAGTCAGCGAGGGAGAAGCCGACGAGGGAGAAGCCGAAGGCTCCGGTGGAACATTAAATGTTGCAAACTCCGGCGAGGTGCATATACATATATTAATGAAGCCGAAGATTGTATTAATTAAGCCTCTGCTGTCTATATACATATATTAACGCTCTTTCTTCTTTTAGCCCTCCGGATCGAGCAAATCTTCTGTAAGGACAAAACGAGGCCCAGCCAAAAAGTTGGGCGACCAAGAAAGGTACACGATCGAAAGAGTCGCTGAAGACGGCACACCGACTGCTCCCCCTGGTGTTAAAAATAAAATGGTAAAGCAATGCGGAGTTCTTGTTAGGGACTTCATCCCGATCACCGTTCGAGAATGGCATCGGCCAAAGGAGAAAGGACAGCTATATGTCAGCGATGAGGGCAAAGAAAGACTTTGGAGAAAGCTCATGGTTAATTTCACCCTGCCGGCGCCAGAGGTGGATTCAGATGAGGAGGATCCAGATGAGGCAGAAAAGATTGCCCGGAAAATCATGGAGCAAAAAGTCAAGGACTGGGCACTTAAGAAGATGGCCGAGCTATTCAAGAACTGGAAGAAAAGATTGAACAAACTGTTTGTCAAGAAAAATAAGACTCCAGACTTCGATAAAGGGTATGAGAAGATAAAGGACTACTGGGAAGAATTTGTGGCGTACAAGAAATCAGAGGAAGCTCTGGAAAAGTCTGCAAAAAATGCGGCAAATGCTGCTCTAAAGATGTACCACCATACTATGGGGCCTGGTGGCTACGCTTTTAGCATGCCTAAGTGGGAGAAACTTGAGGCGGACCTGCTGGCTAATGGGATCACTCCAGAGCCACTCAAGTGGATCGAACGGGCAAGAAATTGGTTTTACGGGCATGGGGGCACGTTGGACGCAGAAGGGAAGTGCATATATAACAGAAGACACAAAGATAATCCCCTACTACCCATCCAAGAAATTAGAAATGCAGTAAAGGATGTTGCAGAGGGACGGTTCATTCCCGATAGAGAGGATGACGAGCTCACACGCGCCCTTGGGAATAAGGAACACGACGGACGGTTACGAGGCGTACCTGGCTCCAAGCCCAAGACAATTGCGATTCCCGAGCACAGGAAGAAATTTCCTGATAGAAGCCATCAGAGGAGAAAGGAAAGGGAGGCAATGGAAGCACGCGCTGCTGCAGACCGGCTGCGTAATATAGAAGAAGAATTAAAGCTGCAGAAGGAACAAATTGCCGTGCTTAGCCAGCAAGGTACTAGCGGCCAATCTCAACGGCACATGGTAGAAGCTGCATGCGATGGTACCGGTGGCCCATCGAATCGGAAAAGCAGCGTGGCTTCCACGGAGCTCCAGGATGGTAATGATGATGCAGTGGCTCCACTTCGTCGCTACCCAGTGGATGATATCACGGAGAGCACACCTTGTGAGATGCATGTGAAAGTTTTTAACTTAACCGTGAAGGTGGCGGTCGGCTATGTCGTACCAATTGGACCTAATCCAACTTACCATTTCTCTCCGGTTCCAAATGGCTACGCTGTTGTCGCGGTGGATGAAGTGATGAAAGATTATGAGGAGCTGAAGCTGCAACACCCTGCAGGTGAAGATGGGGAGGTGCTTGAACTTGGAGAAGCCAAGAAAGCGACCATTCTATGGCCAAAGGAATTCATCGTGCTTCCGAACTGGCAGCCAAGGCCATCGACTCCTCACCAGTCTCCAGCGCAACAGTCCTCTTCACCGCCTCAGCATTCTCCAGCGCAACAGTCCTCTTCACCGCCTCACCAGTCTCCAGCGCAGCCGTCTCCGCCGCCGCGTCAGCCGTTTCCGCCCACCGCTCGTACTATGAGGGGTAAGCGATCACCGAAACGTAAAAGGTCGCCCCTCCCAACAGTACCTCATAAGAATCTTCCCATTAGACCTTATGACAGGACTGTAGCGGAAAACGCCGCGGAGGTGGCTGCCTACAATAAGGCTTTTTTTGCACCAAAAAAGCCCGAGCAGAAGCCGGTATACGATGAAAAATCCAAAAAGTGGAGAAAGTCCTTCCTTGAGCAGCCATCCCAGATATCGATGAATCTGCCATCTGACTATGGTCGTGAACTTACTAAGCTAGCACGTGCCCAGTCTGAGCAGAACAAGGGAAGAAGTGCAAAAAGCGGGAAACAAATTGCCCAGCTCGGACAGCAGAAAAATCAATCGGTCCCCCCGCTCATAGTGTGTTCCGATGTCGACAAGGACTTCAGAGTCGCTATGGATAAGGACCTGGAATTATTGGACCCCAGAGCCATAGCTGCTGCTAAAGAACTTGGTGTCACTGTATCGCAGGCCAAGGAACAGGCTACCGCCTTGGGTATGAGCCTTGGTCAACTTTTAGGCTATGAATATGCGCCAATGTTAGAGATGGCACGGAAATATGTCCAAGGGGAGCCTATGGTCAGTAATGAGGAGCTGACGGGTCTATCAACACATATGCGAAATCTGCATACCTGGTACCTGGTGCACACATCAAAGAAGGACGCGAAAGAGTGGTTTCCGCTGGACGTTAGAGTGGAGCATTTCTTCAAACGTTACATTATACATGTTCAACTGACTGAACTGTTCCAGTTATTCCAAAAGCGCGCCCTCGACAAATCTATCCTCTCTTGCTATTGTCTGTAAGTGATTTATTTTCGTAATTAAGTCTCTAGCTCAGCTCGTTCATTGCCTGTATTATATTATCCTGACTATATATATATCCTTTTGTACGCTATTATGCAGAATGAAGATGCTGGAATGCAAAAGATCTAAAGTTTTTGAGGTTGGGTTCGTTGACCCATATATCGTGAATTCACATACGTTAGTCAATCACCCCAAAGACGTGGAGCATGACCTGACCACCTTTTTAACCATGCAACATTTCTGTACGGAAATACTATTTCCTTACAACTTCAGGTGAGTGTTTCTGTCTTGTACATATTTTTATTTGGCTTTCTCGATGTTAAGTGTAATTGATGAGCTATGCATGTCTGCTTTATGTAAACGTCCGCAGGTTCCACTGGATTCTGCTAAGCATTCAACCTGACAAGTCCATAGTTGAAGTCCACGACTCATTAAGTTGGGACCAAGCGTTGTGGTCCGACATGAAAGAAATGCTCAACAAGTAATTTCAATCATTATCGCATTATAACTCCTTTGTTCATTTTCTTTGCCAAAGCAGGTGTTGGACAATTTTCAAACAGAAGGTAGAAGGTCCATTCAAAGATGAGCTAACTTATAAAACGGTGAAAAGTCCGCAGCAGCCACCGGGGAGTAATTTATGTGGATTCTACGTTTGCGAGTTCATTCGCGAGTTGACCACTGAGCGGAGAACAACTGCTTTCAGCAAAATGCGGGAGAAGATCGACCCAGAACGGCACGTACAAGCAATTCAAGAGGAATTGGCGGGATTTCTGCTTAGTGAGGTCATCGATGAAAAGGGAGAACATTATGCTTCGGACGATGAACTACATATGTGATCTATCTCCATGTAATTAAATACTTGTATTCTCGCAAGAGATCGAATATTAATTATATATGCATCAACGTGTACTGTGTATATAGTAGAGCGTATAATATGCGTACGGAAACGATGGAGAGCACGTCGGCGATGCGAAGAAGGGGAGACGATGGAGGCACCAATGAGAGGAGAGGGGGCACCGGCGAGAGGGCGCACCGGCGAGAGGGGGCACCGGCGAGAGGGGGCACCGGCGAGAGGGAGAGGGGGCACCCTAAACCCTAAATACCAAAAAAAAAAGGCACACATTGGTCCCGGTTCGTATTAAGAACCGGGACCAATGGGTCTCCCCCACGCCCAGCCAGAACTGGCCACGTGGACCAGCATTGGTCCCGGTTCTTGGACCAACCGAGACCAGCATTGGTCCCGATTGGTCAGTCCCGGTTGGGCAACCGGGACTGATGTCCAAGCCCAACCGGGACCATAGGTGCTTTTCTACTAGTGCTACTGGTATTTTACTATTTCAGTGCAACACGAACTTTGTTGCTCTTCTTGTCAGAAGAAAATAAGTAGAGCTAACACCCCAACCAGTTGGCTTGCAATCATTGCTTAACCTTTTCTTTTGCACAACTAGACCACGGATAAACAAAAAGGCCTTGATCCAGTCAAGGAGCTCGTAAAGCTTATGAAAAATGAATCCTTGTGATATGTCAATACTAAGGTTTCTCTCCTGTGATTCAACATTGCACACTTCTTTTGTTATCAAGGAACACAATGTGGTTAAACAACCACGGACAGCTAAGAAAAGACGTGAAGCCTCTGAGTTAATCATTGTTCCTCCCAGTAACTCGAAGTACTCCGCTGCACCCTCACCAGCTGACAGTGTCCAAGGAAGTAAAGACATGAGCAAGTTCAATACGGAGTAACTGAAACTGTCTGGAAGAGTTTGATGGGCATAGCAGGCTTGGGAACAGGAACTTAAAATCAAGTCCAAACCCAGCAGTCCAAGGCAATCTTTAGAAGTCACTTTTGGATGACTTTCCGACATGTACGACGCTTCCATCTGAATCCATATTTTAGAAAGAGATAATCATATTTCTGCGGATCATGCCACATTCTTTGTACTCATTTTACACGGCCTCTGCAACAACACACTGTTAAGAGTTAGTCAAGACATTTAAGATGCACATAGCAAAAGAAAAAACCCATTGGACAAATCAGCGAAGCAGCATGAACGATAGGTCACATTCGGACTGCGCTAAAAAAGTTCTCCAATGACGACCACTTTGATTATAGATCCTGTGTTTTCGCCCCGAAAAAATCCGACTAAACTGTAGACAATGTTTTCAATGAGGAGACCAATAGAGATCCGCCATTGCCATCTACAACCAGTAGTGAAAGTTAGATCTAGGGTTTTCACCCTGGAACTAAAAATTGGTGCCCAAAGAGCACCGCCAAGAAGAAGCCCCCCTATGTTGCCGCCCCCCTTGCCAAGGCTACCGCAAAACACAGATTATCAGATTCACCGCCTTCGCCACATCCAAAACTCGACTCCCTCATCACTTGAAAATTCGAATTCACGGGTAGTGAGGTATCCATGATTTAAGACCTACATACAAGTTTGAATAAAGTGCTCGCTTCTAGACGATTGACGGGTCGGGGCATTGCCGGTGCAGGTTTGGTCGACAGAGATTATCGAGGGAAGTTCATAGCTGCGGCATGCAGGAAGTACAACAACATCAGAGATCCTTTTACAAGAATCGGAATCCAGCACGTTGAACACATGATCGTCACCTTGAAATCTTCTCAAGCATATTATGGAGTATGCACCGTCGGTCGACATGTCATTTTTCAGACGACCTGGAAAGTCATGAGCCATCGATATTCACTGGTCATACGGCACAACCATCTTGAAATTTCCCATCATTGTCAGCATCATGAGCGGTTAGTCTAACGATGCCGATACTAGGTTTCTCCGCCACTTTCGCAACGCGCCGGCCCGGGGGAGATTAATCTCTTCTCCTCGGGGGTGCGGCACCCGGTTCGATCAAATATTGGATCGATTTTTTAGATTAGATTAGAACAATTTCGAAATTTCCAATCCCGTAGATTAGATCCAATTCAGCCACAAATAAATCCAGCGATCCTGGATCTCCGGGACCCTCAAATCTCCGGTGAAAACCAGTGCAGAGATCTCTTCGACGCCAGCTCGCGAATTTTCCCGGCGACCACGCCCGTGCATGCCTTCATCACGTGCTGGCCGAAGAACTTTTGGCGGATGCATGCCTCAAGAACCAGCAGCAGCAACGTCAGGCAGATCGGGTCCAAGACTCCCAGGTAAAAGAAGCTCCAGATGGCCCACGTCCCACGTCCATGGAAATTATTCTACAATACATCGAGGTTCCATGTAGTGCACAAGGCAACAAACTTGAAGAAACCTTCGTATCTGCAACATCTACGACGACATCGACCAGTCGCACGCCAGCGCGCCGCCCTTCCGTCCAGGCTACACCGACTCCGCCGAGCGACATCGACTCCATCAACCTCATGCACGCAAGAACACAGCCATCATCGAGATTTGCACTGCAACGATCCGGACTACACCAAGCCGAGCCAACAACGACCCGAGTTGTACGACTACATCAAGATCGTCGAATTTTACGTCATCAACACAATCATCACCAAGGTCGACATTCACGTTGTTTTTAGCCGCCGCCCTAAATCCGTCGCAGCCGCATATCCTTGCCGCCGTCGCACAATGACCCAAAAAAACCGCCGCCGCCGCAGATCCTGTTCGCCTCCGCACAATGGCACAAAAACCCGCCGCAGCCGCACAATGAACCAAAAACTCGCCGCCGCCACAGATTCCTGCCGCCGCCGCCACACAAAAACCCGCCACCGCCGCAGATCTCTGTCGCCGCCGCACAAAACCTAAAACACTATGACCAAAACCGCGCAATTTTATTTGCGCCACCGGCTCTATCGGCTACAACAACCATGACTATGACATCATCGACCACGGCTACATCATGACCGGCTACGTCGACATCGATATCAAGAGCAATGTCTACAGCAACACATCGGCAACAACTCCAGTCAACAGCGTCGGCGTCGTCACTTGCGTCCACGCCACTCCACTGACGGCGGGAGGGAAGAGAGGAAGATCAGCCGAGACGTAGTTGATGATGACGGAGAGGAGGAACGACGGATGCGCAAGCTTTAAAACAGTCGCAATCGTCCGCTTCACTCCCGCTACGACTGAGGGAGAATGTTAGGATACGTGTTAGATTAGGATTAGAGATCAGCTTGTACTCCAAGTTATAGGCATCTTGCCTTCCCAGTATTTTACTCTTTATATACCCTCACAAGGGTCAGATCAATAAAAAAACACAACATTGGGGTTCTATATTTTCACAATCGCAACTAAATAAGAAATGGCGTACCTCATGCGGCCGACAAATCGAAGTGTTAAAACACCACAATTCGACTGCCCCGGCGTGAAAATCTGGTTGAGCCGTTGAGGTTTGCCGTACCGACCCCACAAAGCAATTTTGTTCCATGTGTTGTCTCTCCCGGGTCGTTGTTGGGGAGAATCACTCTTGGTGCCCGATTGTCTACACCCATGAACTCATCCAGGCGCAACATTGTCACGTAGACCAGACCCGTGTCCGCGACGGTGAGCAACTGCCGGTGCTCTGATGATCTGACCACCACCATAGAGTGATATGCGGCCTTTACGAACCGGCCACCGCCGTGCTGAGTCGCCGGTCTCACAATCTTGTCGCTGCCTTTCTTCATCGTGGCCACCTGACCTCGCCAGCCCTACGATCTAGATTTCGGAGATGTAGGCACGTCAGGGGCACATTTGCACTCCTCCCGATCGGTACCAACGCGACATGCACCTGGACCTCCAGTCATTAGCTAACACCACCCTTGCCTGCTCACCTGTACGCACGCAAGGCAACGATCGATCCCGATCGGTTCAGCGGCCTGCCACGCATCTGCCTGGATGCATCCTGCGCCATGCGCCACGCACATGGCTGGATGGCAGTGTGAGTGCGCACGAACATGGATCGTGGACGCCGGCGGCCGGATATCCAGTACAGATTAGATCGGAAAGATGTATTTGAAGAATTCTGTACGGCCCATTGAAGAAAACATGCAGGGGCGCCCCGCCGCCGTCCGCCGTCGAACGGCCTCCTCCAGCGGCAGCGTGGGGAAGGGAGGGAGGTGAGTGGTGGCCGGTGGCCGGGGCGGTATGTTTTCCCAAGTCACCCGACATGGAGCGACGCGGGTCTCCGTGGTCCTGTTGTGGTCCTGTTGAAATCCATCAATGAGATCATTTAGTTACTAAATTGGTAACATGTCATGCATACAGCTCGGCACACTAGTACCGAAGTTTCCTTGTAGCAGCAACAAAAAATCGTTTTAAAGTTTCCTTGGAGCAAACTAAAAGTTTCTCGGTTACCTAAAATACACCAAATGTCTTTCGGAAATTAACCCAAAAGAGGTAAAGTGAGTGCTTTCTGACAATGCATAGGGGAAATCTCATTAATAATTAATCAATAGAGGTACACAAATAACGAACTTACAAATGTAATACAAGTATGAAAGACTTAGTGGAAAGTAAACAACAATGATAAATCAATCAAAATCAGCAAACAGGAATGCACGAGCTTATTCGCACGAGTCACGAGCATCAAGAGTCAAAGTGAGATGAACGTCAATTCTCGTGCACGTTTGATTAACCTCTAGTTGACGAATCGACATTGCTTTCTGATCTCCCCGTTGGCACTGTTCTTCACCTCAATGCTGCCCATCTTCACCATTGCAGCCTTGAACTTTTTCTCCCATCGCCCAGAGACCCTAGCATTGAGCCTTACCTCGGCTACTGTCTCCGTCGACTGGAGTGCGGCATCCGACGTGAACAACAATTTACGGTCGAGCACATTTTGGTAGTACTGGTTGTCGAGCTTTATAGGGGTCACGACGTCTTGAACCACCGTAGGGTCACCACTCTGGTTACATTGCCTCTCCACCGACTTGGCTAATCTACTGTTCATGGACGTGGGATCCAAGGCGTTGGCAGGGATGCGGTCTGAGAAGGAGGAGCAGTGAGAGATCCCAACGGTGCGCCCCGGAGAGGGTAACCATTTCGCCAGTGGTAAGCCCCTTGGCGGCGAACATGTCCTTGAGTAGCTGAAGGTTGGCGAAAGGTGGGGGCAAGTCCATGAGGGTTTCACTGGCAAGGGACACACGACCATCATAGCGGCCAGCCGGCATGTTGAAGTCCACCTTCCCTTTGCTGAGGAAGAAGGTGGCGTCACGCCCGGAGAAAGCAACAATATCGGCGCATGATACGACGCCGGGACATGCCTTCTCAAGTGCGGCCTTAGCCGCGTCTATGACCTCGAAGCCACGGAGGCTGGGGAAATTGGGGATTCCAAGCTTCTCTGGCTGAGTGTTTGCCGAGGTGGGGTCAAGTAGAACCGATGCATCACACCCCTGCACAAATTAGTAAGATCTTGTCAGAGTCCGACCACCAAGGCTAGCCACATGAATTATTTTGGGTCGTTTTACGGTGCATCAAATCATTACGGGCCATTCATTCTACGGGATCCCATGGTCTATATTCGAAGTACTACTCCATATTTTCTGTAGTATATATCCTCCCGAGGGGCATTTTGGGCAGTTCACTATTATTAAAAATCCACAGCTGTGCATCGGCATGACTGTGCTCCATGGTGAGCTGCATCGCGGGGTCGCTCTCGTCGAACTGCCGCTTGATCTCCTCTTTGATGACGGTGCTGGCGATGTCCCCGATGCCGCCGTTCTGTATCGGCATGACGACGCTCGTGGGCTCAGGCCGGTGCGCGAGCACAGCGCGGCTATCGCCGACGTTCATGGAGTACACGTCCGGCGCCCTTCATCAGCACCACCAGCACGCACGACCCCATCATCGCCAGTTCCGGGCACGACCCCGCGCGCGCCTCCGCCGCCGCGAAGTACCCCTCCTCCATGCGCCGGAGCGCGCGCGCCAGCGCGTCCAGCACCTTGCCGTGCCGACGCCTCGCCACCGGGCTGCGGGGGTCAGCGTTGCCGCCGTCGTCGGGCGGATCGTCGTGGATGAGCTCGTGGCACATGGAGGCGTATAGGTTGACGACGAGGTAGTCACCTAGTTGGTGGCATCGGGCCGTTGAAGCCGTCGTAGATGCCGACGAACATCCAGCCCCGCTCCTCCGACACCACGACGTGCACCCTGTCCTCCCGGCCTTCCCGGGCGCCCACTGCACCCACGCCTCGCCGTCGTCCGCCGCCGCATGTCCGTTTCCGTTCACGCCGGCGCCGACGATGGAGGCAGCGCCGCCGTTTCTCGCGACGATGCCACGATGGTCGTCACGTCTGGCTCGTCATCGCGCTGCAGCTGCTGCTTCTTTTTTCTTCTTGGGCGTGGGTGGGACGCCGCAGGGCCGCCAGGCGACGGCGCGGTGGAGGCGGTCGAGGAGCGTGGTCCCGGACAGCGACGAGTGACTCCTCCTGGCAGCGGTGCCGGTGCCGCGTGGCCCGGAGGTCCTCGATGCAGTAGTCGTCGGTGCGTGTGCCCCAGCGTGACACCGCCAACGGCAGAACACAGCCGAGGACAAGGGCGACGAGGCGCAGTACTCGAGCGGCCCGGAGTACTACCCGAGCTGGAGCTTCCGAAACGAGAATGAATAACTCGTTTTCTAATAATCATAATTACTAAGTTATCCTTGGGCCCAACTCTGGCCCAATCAATTTTAGCCATTGGATCGGTCATATACTACACTTAAATGTGTAGTAGAATGTACCGTAAAATATGTCATTATTTTTCGTGGAGGAGAGAACGGACTCGAGCCTTTGCATGTCGCGCGATGCATGCATGCAGCCATCTTTTATAAACCAAATGTTAACAAATACTTTTTAATCCCACAACGCGAGACACATGTGTATCGAGGTTTTACCCTCACGAAGCAGTCGTGAAAGAAGAGACGGATGAGTCCAGCGCCAATGCCGCGGTTGGCGTACACAGCCTTCCCGACGACGTCTCTTACGATTTTCTCTGCTTGGTAGCACGTGTTGCGGTAGTGGCCGATCGCGAGCACTGGCACAGCAGGAGGAGGCGTCGCGCTTGGCGGGGTTGCGCCCGGTGGAGTGTAGCTAGGCGTGCCTGGGTTGGGATACCCTGCAGTAGGAGGCGGCGTCGGGCTAGGCGGGGTTGAGCTTGGTGGAGGGCAATTAGGCGTGCTTGGGTGGGATAGCCTGCCGGAGGAGGAGGTGTCGGGCTTGGTGGAGGAGGGTAGCTTGGCGTGCTTGGGTTGGGATACCCACCGTACCCAGCAGCAGCGTGAGCGAGCAATGCCATCAGGGCCAAGGCGGCAAGCTTACCACTGGCCATATTCGTTATGGTATATTGTGTTGTGCGTGCCTCGAGAGATGGGAGAGGAGGATGGGTTGTGGAAAACATGCTGTTCCTCGGGTCTATTTATAGCTCAGGAACAAAGAAGCCAAGCTGGAAGGCAGACTAATGTTTGGTTGCAATGTGATGAGCAGAGAAGTCAAGCGCGGGAACATGGCGAGCATAACCTCACTACCCGATCGAACTAGTTGACATTGCGTGTGCTCATTCCCTGCAGAAATGTGGGTGTCGGTGACATCGATACTTGACCACTCTGTCTAACTGGTAGGTACTGATATGATTTGATATTGGATTATGTGCCGCAATAGAGGATGAATTCATGCACAGCTAGCTGTGTAGATTGTACTACTTTACGTCAGGAAATTGTCCCACTGTTGATAATTCTGCAGTTTATATAAGTTTTGGGATCGAGTGTATGGAGTTGTTTAATCATATGTATTCGGGACTGAGAGGAATAAGCATGTATAGGTTCTCGCATTTGAATAGATCAGAAGTTGAGAATGTGACATCATATCGACTCCCTACTGGTATTGTACTATTTCAGCGCAACAAAAACTTTGCCGCGCTCTTCTTATCGGCAGCAAATAAGTAGACACCTCAAGCAACTGGCTTGATCAGTCCTTTATGTAGATGTTACTGGTGAGAATATATATGTATTGAAATAACTTTGTACACAACTGTTGTGTTATTTCTACGAGATATTTGCAAAACCAGTAAATAGCAAATAAAATTTTATCTTTTTTACACAACATCTGCACTTTATATATTTGCAAATTTCAACTTAGAGCGGCGTAAATTTACATTTTTTTTGTACACTAACAATCCTTGCTCTTGATTCTTTATCCAACGAATGAGTAGTTCACGTTTTGGTAGTGGTGTATAAAGGGGAGAGGCGTTTTGCCTCCTGGGTGCATATGCACTCTTTATGTAAAAATGCATTTTATACCAAAATGTAAAAAAAACATATTCGCACATCTTAACATCATATGTGTTTACAAAGCCGTTTCACGAAAAGCCAACATTTTTTCTGGCCGGCGTAAAATAGATAAAATTTGGTGTTGAAACAAGACTTTTCACGAGAAATTTTTATCTGTTTTACACAGGTCACAAGAAATGTCGTTTTTTCGCGAAGAGACTTTGTGGATACATAGAATGTGAAGATGTATGTACGGAATATTCTTTTGTTCACGATGCCCTTTTCTATTTGTTGATGACGAGCTCCCACATTTCTTGTCGTTGTTGTCGAGCTGTATTCTTATGTCGTCCATCCGACCCCTCTCGCAGCATACATATAATATCATCACAATGGTCTATAGGATGAAAGAGGACAACACCGACACAGACTCCGACGATGTACATTTGTGGACTTCTAGGGGTTTGTTTATGTTTGGGGTTCTTATTATTGTTTACGATTCATTCCATTTTTTTAATATTTGAAAGTCCATATGTGTGTCGACTGAGCGCTGAGTTTAAGTAGTCTGTGGAAGGCAAAATGAGCACACTCTGTTATAGAATATGCACATTGTTGTCGAGGAGAAGAAGAAAGCAGAGTATCAAAAAGGAGTAAATGGTGATGGATCTGCATATTGTACATCTTGTCCCTTATAACAAACAAAGGCTGATGAGGTGAAGTTGAAAAATCATACGAAAATATGTTCGTGACAAGGAAGATAATTTCCTTTATATTTTAGCTGATTTAATTATTGTAGTATCTATTGTAATAGCAGTTCTAGTTTTATCTAGATGTAGAAAACAGAGATCCATGAAAATATTCTTCTAGCTTTACACTTACTAAAACATCTTCGGAATATGTATTCACGAATAGCTTAAATGTATCATTTTATTCGGACAAATCGGGTGTGAACGGTTGGGCCATTAGGGGCCTATTAAGTTGCAACCCTATTTTGTCTCTTATACAAATTTGGTGCAACAGCAACCGTGTAACCGACTAGCCTCACTTCACTCGATAGCCGGCTCCCTTTTTGGACCACACCCACTCACCTTGTCGAAGCTGGGAAAAACTAGATCTCCCGTGCTATATTGTCTATTATGTGCTGTGTTTTTATATGTTCTCATATTAATTTAACTCTAGCTAGCCTATTATAATAGGGATCTTATTTTGGATGACACTGCACAAAAAATTGTGGTTGTGATCTTTGCCACGTCCTATTAGTTTTAGGTAAATCCACTTGTTTGGTTTTACCTTTTTTTTGTGCTTATATTTTCAAGTATTTTTATATTTATGCTTTCACAATGGGAAATCAACAGGGGATCATTTACCATCCAACTTCTACGTCATTTCCGTCCAGCTCAAGGTCTCCCGGCAGCGAAGTAGTTCGTGCTGAAAACCAGCAGCGCGAAGTGTCATACCGCGGTTCAAAATGTCTGTCTTGTTTTACCTTTGCAAAAGCATGCATGCCGTGGTTCTATTCACAACTAATGCTCTTCCTGAGTGCTCATCGATAATGGGAGCTTGCTCAACCTCATATATATTTAGCGACATATCCCTAGATGTTGCATGAGATCATATAGTTACTAATTAAAATGGTTAACACTAGGTCACGTAGACAGCTCGGCAGACTAGTACTGAAGTTTTCTTGTAGCAAACTAAACACTCATTCATAACCTAATTAACAAATTACACCAAAAGTCCATTTAAAATTAATTCAAAAAATTAACCCAAATGCGGTAAAGCAAGTGCATTCCGATAATGCATAGAAGATATCTCATTAATAATTACTTAATAGATATAACAATCGTATAAATGTAATACAACCTTGGAAAAAAACTTAATACAAATGGTACAACAATGATAACTCAATCAAAAACAGCAAACACGAAACAACTCGTAGGAGTCCCCAGCCTTGCGAGTAAAGGTGATATGAACGTCAACTCTTGTGGTCGTTTGATCAACATCTAATTGACGAATCGACACTTCTTTCTGATCTCCCCATTGGCACTGGTCTTCACCTCAATGCTACCCATCTTTACCATTGCTGCCTTGAACTTCATCTCCCATCGCCCAGAGATCCTGGCATTGAGCCTTACCTCAGCTATTGTCTCTGCTGACTGGAGTGCGGCATCGGATGTGAATAACACCTTACGATCGAGCACATTTTGGTAGTACTGGCCGTCGAGATTTATAGGGGACACAACGTCTTGCACCACCGTGGGGTCACCGCTCTTGTTGCATTGCCTCTCCACCGACATGGCTAGTCTAGTGTCCATGGATGTGGGATCCGAGGCGTTAGCAGGGAGGCGGTCTGAGAAGGAAGAGCAGTGAGAGATCCCAACGGTATGCGCACCGGAGAGGGTAACCATCTCGTCGGTGCTAAGCCCCTTGGCAGCGAACATATCTTTGAGTAGCTGAAGGTTGGCGAAAGGTGGGGGCAAGTCCGTGAGGGTCTCGCTGGCAAGGGACACACGACCATCATAGCGGCCAGCCGGCATACTGAAGTCCACCTTCCCGTTGCTGAGGAAGAAGGTGGCGTCACGCCCAGCGAAAGCAACAACGTCGGCACATGAGACGATGCCTGGACATGCCTTCTCGAGTGCGGCCTTGGCCTCGTCTATGACCTCAAAGCCGCGGAGGCTGGGAAAATTAGGAATTCCAATCTTCTCTGGCTGCGTGTTGGCCGAGGTGGGGTCAAGGAGGACCGACGCATCACACCCCTGCACAAATTTAGAATATATCGTCATGGGTACGGTCACCAATTGTATTGGATGTTACGTCATTATTTTGTGAATGAGACAACGTCCATATCAAACGATGCATGCGGCCCTATCTTATAGAAAAATGTTTAGAAAATATATACTCTTAAACCCACAACAAGAGACGCATGAGCATTGAGATCGATTTTACCCTGACGAAGCAGTCGTGAAAGAAGAGGCGGATGAGCCCGGCCCCAATGCCGCGGTTGGCGTACACAGCCTTCCTGACGGCATCTCTCACGATCTTTTCCGCTTCATAGCACGTGTTGCGGTAGTGGCCAATCGCGAGCACTGGTGCAGTTGGAGGCGGCGTCGGGCTAGGCGGGGTTGAGCTTGGTGGAGTGTAGCTAGGTGTGCCTGGGTTGGGATACCCTGCAGTAGGAGGAGGTGTCGGGCTTGGTGGAGGTGGGTAGCTTGGCGTGCTTGGATTGGGATACCCACCGTACCCTGCAGCAGTGTGAGCCACACAGCCAAGCAAGGCCATCAGGGCCAAGGCGGCAAGCTTACCACTAGCCATATTCGTCGCTATGGTATATTGTGTTGTGCCTCGTGAGATGGGGAGAGGAGGATGGGTTGTGGAAAACTCGATGTTCCTCGGGTCTATTTATAGCTCATGAACAACCATGGTGGCCGATCCAAGATGGAATGCATGAATAATGTTTGGTTGCAATATGTCGGACAGAGAAGTCAAGCGCGGGAACATGGCGAGCACTAACTCACAAGTCACAACTCCATCGAACTAGCTAGTTGACATAGCGAATGTGCTCATTCCCTGCGCTAATGTCGGTGTCGGTGACATCGATACTTGGTGGTAAACTGGTACGGTAGGTACCGATATACTATATCTATATAGTTTGATATTGCATGGTGTGCCGCAAATAGAGGGACGACGAATTCATGTACAGCTAGCTGTTTAGAGTGTTCAACTTCCGAACATCAGGAAATTGTCCGACAGTTGTTAATTTTGCAGTTTATATATGTTTTGGGATCGAGTGTGTTGGCTATATATGGAGTGGATAGTTGTTTAATTATATGTATTGAGGACTGAGAGGAATAATGCATGTAAAGGTTCTCGGAATTGACTAGATCAGGGATGTTGAGAGTGCAACATCGATCACCTACTGGTATTTTACTATTTCAGTGCAACACGAACTTTGTTGCTCTTCTTGTCAGAAGAAAATAAGTAGAGCTAACACCCCAACCAGTTGGCTTGCAATCATTGCTTAACCTTTTCTTTTGCACAACTAGACCACGGATTAACAAAAAGGCCTTGATCCAGTCATACTAATATTACGAATTTCAAGAAATTTAGGAGCTCGTAAAGCTTATGAAAAATGAATCCTTGTGATATGTCAATACTAAGGTTTCTCTCCTGTGATTCAACATTGCACACATCTTTTGTTATGAAGGAACATAATGTGGTTAAACAACCACGGACAGTTAAGAAAAGACGTGAAGCCTCTGAGTTAATCATTGTTCCTCCCAGTAACTTGAAGTACTCCGCTGCACTCTCACCAGCAGACGGTGTCCGAGGAAGTAAAGACATGAGCAAGTTCAATACGGAGTAACTGAAACTGTCTGGAAGAGTTTGATGGGCATAGCAGGCTTGGGAACAGGAACTTAAAATCAAGTCCAAACCCAGCTGTCCAAGGCAAATCTTTAGAAGTCACTTTTAGATGACTTCCGACATGTACGACGCTTCCATCTGAATCCATATTTTAGAGAGAGATAATCAGATTTCTGCGGATCATGCCACATTCTTTGTACTCATTTTACACGGCCTCTGCAACAACAACACACTGTTAAGAGTTAAGCAAGACATTTAAGATGCACATAGCAAAAGAAAAAACCCATTGGACAAATCAGCGAAGCAGCATGAACGATAGGTCACATTCGGACTGCCAAAAAAGTTCTCCAATGACGACCACTTTGATTATAGATCCTGTGTTTTCGCCCCGAAAAAATCCGACTAAACTGTAGACAATGTTTTCAATGAGGAGACCAATAGAGATCCGCCATTGCCATCTACAACCAGTAGTGAAAGTCAGATCTAGGGTTTTCACCCCGGAACTAAAAATTGGTGCCCAAAGAGCACCGCCAAGAAGAAGCCCCCCTATGTTGCCGCCCCCCATGCCAAGGCTACCGCAAAACACAGATTATCAGATTCACCGCCTTCGCCACATCCAAAACTCGACTCCCTCATCACTTGAAAATTCGAATTCGCGGGTAGTGAGGTATCCATGATTTAGGATATCTAAGACCTACATACAAGTTTGAATAAACTGCTCGCTGCTTCTAGACGATTGACGGGTCGGGGCATTGCCGGTGCAGGTTTGGTCGACTTAGATTATCGAGGGAAGTTCATAGCTGCGGCATGCAGGAAGTACAACAACATAGATCCTTTACAAGAATCGGAATCCAGCGTGTTGAACACATGATCGTCACCTTGAAATCTTCTCAAGCATATTATGGAGTATGCACCGTCGGTCGACATGTCATTTTTCAGACGACCTGGAATGTCATGAGCCATCGATATTCACTGGTCATACGGCACAACCATCTTGAAATTCAACATCATTGTCAGCATCATGAGCGGTTAGTCTAATGATGCCGATACTAGGTTTCTCCACCATTTTCGCAACGCGCCGCCCCCGGGGAGATTAATCTCTTCTCCTCGGGGGTGCGGCACACATCTTCGATCAAATACTGGATCGGGTTTTTAGATTAGATTAGATCAATTTCGAAATTTCCAATCCCGTAGATTAGATCCAATTCAGCCACTAATAAATCCGGTGATCCTGGACAGGGGCGGATCCAGGGGGTGCTAGCAGGGGTCTGACCCCCTAACCTTCTGCCCCCCTCAACAAAAATTGTATTGTATTAGTGGTAATTGCGATTAGTATTCGGCCATTAGACAAAGAAGCAGAGGCGCAACTCCCTTGCTATCTGAGACAAAGCCCAACTGGTACTCAATAGCCCATTACGTGAGCCATGATTTGAGCATTTGGGCTCGAATGGATGCATATATTATAACCGTAAGTGCATGTCTTACGGACTGGACCCCGGGATCGATCCACTGAGTAGTTAATACTGTAGATCAATAACAAACTACATACTACGACCGATCATAAATCACATGCCTTGTCTCCTTATGTAGAATTGCATAAAGCAAATGATTAATCGTAGATCAATTATTTTCCAATTTTCTTGATTTTGGGTTGGAGACTAAGTTTTTTTTTAGACGGGGATACTAAGTTTTTTGGTACTACAAAATAGTTTATGTCCAGAAAAAAATTATGGTTCTGGAAAAGCATAATTATAATATACAGAGAACAAACAATTTTTGGCACCACAAAATAGTTATGATAAGTTTGATGGACCTATAGACACTTTCAAACTGATATAATGTATCTTTCTTTCAAATGCAAAGCATATTTTGCAACAAAGAAAAATTTCGCCCCCCTCAAGATCAAATCCTAGCTCCGCCCCTGATCCTGGATCTCCGGGACCCTCAAATCTCCGGTGAAAACCAGTGCAGAGATCTCTTCGACGTCAGCTCGCGAATTTTCCCGGCGACCACGCCCGTGGATGCCTTCATCACGTGCTGGCCGAAGAACTTTTGGCGGCTGCATGCCTCAAGAACCAGCAGCAGCAACGTCAGGCAGATCGGGTCCAAGACTCCTAGGTAAAAGAAGCTCCACGTGAGGAATCAGATGGCCCACGTCCCACGTCCATGGAAATTATTCTACGATACATCGAGGTTCTATGTAGTGCACAAGGCAACAAACTTGAAGCAACCTTCGTATCTGCAACATCTACGACGACATCGACCAGTCGCACGCCAGTGCACCGCCTTCCGTCCAGGCTACACCGACTCCTCCGAGCGACATCGACTCCATAAACCTCATGCACGCAAGAACACAGCCATCATCGAGATCTGCACTGCAACGATCCGGACTACACCAAGCCGAGCCAACAACGACCCGAGTTGTACGACTACATCAAGATCGTCGAATTTTACGTCATCAATACACTCATCACCAAGGTCGACATTCACGTTGTATAGCCTCACAAGGGTCAGATCAATTAAAAAGCACAACATTAGGGTTCTATATTTTTCACAATCGCAACTAAATAAGAAATGGCGTACCTCATGTAGTCATGCTGCCGACAAATCTGAGTGTTAAAACACCACAATTCGACTGCCCGGCGTGAAAATCTAGTTGAGGTTTGCCGTACCGACCCCACAAAGCAATTTTGTTCCATTTGTTGTCTCTCCTGGGTCGTTGTTGGGGAGAATCACTCTTGGTGCCCGATCGTCTGCACCCATGAACTCATCCGGTCGCAACATTGTCGCGTAGACCAGACCCGTGCCCGTGACGGTGAGCAGCTGCCGGTGCTCTCATGATCTGACCACCGCCATAGAGTGACGCGGCCTTTACGAACCAGCCACCGCCGTCCTGAGTCGCCGGTCTCACAATCTTGTCGCTGCCTTTCTTCATCGTGGCCACCTGACCTCGCCAGCCCTACGATCTAGATTTCGGAGATGTAGGCACGTCAGGGGCACATTTGCACTCCTCCAGTAGCTAGCAATCGATGGGTACCAACGCGACATGCACCTGGAGCTCCGGTCATTAGCTAACATGACCCTTGCCTGCTCGCCCGTACGCACGCAAGGCAACCATCGATCCCGATCGGTTCAGCGGCCTGCCACGCATCTGCCTGGATGCATCCTGCGCCATGCGCCACGCACATGGCTGGATGGCTGTGTGAGTGCGCACGAACATGGATCGTGGACGCCGGCGGCCGGATATCTAGTACAGATTAGATCGGAAAGATGTATGTGAAGAACTCTGTACAGACCATTGAAAGAAAACATGCAGGGGCGCCCCGCCGCCGTCCGCCGCCGAACGACCTCCTCCAGCGGCAGCGTGGGGAAGGGAGGGAGGTGAGTGGTGGCCGGTGGCCGGGGTGGTATGTTTCCTCAAGTCACCCGACATGGAGCGACGCGGGTCTCCGTGGTCCTGTTGTGGTATCCTGACTATTCACAACAAAAGTTTTTACTGAGTTCATCGATAGTGGGAGCGCGCTCAACGTAATAGGCTAAATATCCCCATATATTATATCCAATTGGTCTAGTAGTCTGTCATTGGACAACTCATATCCACCCCCACGCGAAAAGGGTGAGACGCAGACGAGCGTGTCGTCCGCATTGAAATTTGGGTCCCGCCCGCAAGCTGTTCTACATGTCATCGACCTATCATGTCAGCGAAGAGGTGAAAAAGAAAACGTACCACATCCAACGGCCACGGTGAAAAGGGGCGGCTGAAAAAAACTATTGTGCAGAGGTGAATGGACGCACAAGATAAGCTGCCTCGCCCGAGCTCTCACAGGCCGAGTATGGTAGTGACATTCAAAGGAGTAATTGGTCTAGAATTTTTTTAGATACAAGGCACAAAGTGCCCAGCTTTAAATTAATAAAGCCAGATACGGCAAGTACAACACATGCTGCAAGAACAGCTTACAGGCCACGAATCAACAAGCAAACAGAAAATACAAAGAAAAGTACAGCTTGATCATCGAGGCCACCGTCTGCCAACAAGGTCAGCACCAAGGAGACACTAAGAAGCTAAGAGCGTCGCCGGAGAATCCCGCCTTCTTCACGTCCGCTGCTTGTCATCGTCGAATGCCATTCGCCTCCACCTTCGAAGAAGACCCCTGTCTTCTCGTCCTAGCTCGAAGGACGCCGCACCGTCGAAAGGCAGAGAAGCTCACCCGAGAGCACGAAGAACACACACCGATTTGCAGAGGGACAGTTTCCAGCACGGAAGCCACAACTCGCGCACCGCCCAAAGACGTCGCCGCCGGCACTGACAGCACGGCAAGACGCAGGCTATTGGACGCGAGCACTCACAGAAGACACGGCACAAAGGAAGCAAGGGCCGCCGAGGAGGGGCAGAGCTCAACCAGATCTTTGTCTTCCATCCAAAACACCAGGCTGCTGTCGCCGCAGAGGGGAACCCATTCCCCTCTCGCCCAGGCTCGAGGGCGCCGACCCGCGGATGGACAGGACACCTGTGCAGGATAGCAGCAAAGGAAGGAGCTTTGACCGGACCCGACTACACCTTGCCGCAGGAACACGCCGCCACAAGCACACCGCAATCAGCTCGCAGATCCACCACCTCCCCGCAGACCAAGACGACGCCTCCAAGGAGAACGCGACGCCGGAGCGCCGCCGCCGCCCGCTCAGCAGGGAACTAGGGTTTTCACCCGGGCGCAGGGGAGGAGAGCGCGAGTCATGCATACAGCTCGGCACACTAGTACCGAAGTTTCCTTGTAGCAGCAACAAAAAATCGTTTTAAAGTTTCCTTGCAGCAAACTAAAAGTTTCTCGGTTACCTAAAATACACCAAATGTCTTTCGGAAATTAACCCAAAAGAGGTAAAGTGAGTGCTTTCCGACAATTCATAGGGGAAATCTCATTAATAATTAATCAATAGAAGTACACAAATAACAAACTTACAAATGTAATACAAGTATGAAAGACTTAGTGGAAAGTAAACAACAATGATAAATCAATCAAAATCAGCAAACACGAATGCACGAGCTTATTCGCACGAGTCACGAGCATCAAGAGTCAAAGTGAGATGAACGTCAATTCTCGTGCACGTTTGATTAACCTCTAGTTGACGAATCGACATTGCTTTCTGATCTCCCCGTTGGCACTGTTCTTCACCTCAATGCTGCCCATCTTCACCATTGCAGCCTTGAACTTTTTCTCCCATCGCCCAGAGACCCTAGCATTGAGCCTTACCTCGGCTACTGTCTCCGTCGACTGGAGTGCGGCATCCGACGTGAACAACAATTTACGGTCGAGCACATTTTGGTAGTACTGGTTGTCGAGCTTTATAGGGGTCACGACGTCTTGAACCACCGTAGGGTCACCACTCTGGTTACATTGCCTCTCCACCGACTTGGCTAATCTACTGTTCATGGACGTGGGATCCAAGGCGTTGGCAGGGATGCGGTCTGAGAAGGAGGAGCAGTGAGAGATCCCAACGGTGTGCGCCCCGGAGAGGGTAACCATTTCGCCAGTGGTAAGCCCCTTGGCGGCGAACATGTCCTTGAGTAGCTGAAGGTTGGCGAAAGGTGGGGGCAAGTCCATGAGGGTTTCACTGGCAAGGGACACACGACCATCATAGCGGCCAGCCGGCATGTTGAAGTCCACCTTCCCTTTGCTGAGGAAGAAGGTGGCGTCACGCCCGGAGAAAGCAACAATATCGGCGCATGATACGACGCCGGGACATGCCTTCTCAAGTGCGGCCTTAGCCGCGTCTATGACCTCGAAGCCACGGAGGCTGGGGAAATTGGGGATTCCAAGCTTCTCTGGCTGAGTGTTTGCCGAGGTGGGGTCAAGTAGAACCGATGCATCACACCCCTGCACAAATTAGTAAGATCTTGTCAGAGTCCGACCACCAAGGCTAGCCACATGAATTATTTTTCGTGGAGGAGAGAACGGACTCGAGCCTTTGCATGTCGCGCGATGCATGCATGCAGCCATCTTTTATAAACCAAATGTTGACAAATACTTTTTAATCCCACAACGCGAGACACATGTGTATCGAGGTTTTACCCTCACGAAGCAGTCGTGAAAGAAGAGACGGATGAGTCCAGCGCCAATGCCGCGGTTGGCGTACACAGCCTTCCCGACGACGTCTCTTACGATTTTCTCTGCTTGGTAGCACGTGTTGCGGTAGTGGCCGATCGCGAGCACTGGCACAGCAGGAGGAGGCGTCGCGCTTGGCGGGGTTGCGCCCGGTGGAGTGTAGCTAGGCGTGCCTGGGTTGGGATACCCTGCAGTAGGAGGCGGCGTCGGGCTAGGCGGGGTTGAGCTTGGTGGAGGGCAATTAGGCGTGCTTGGGTTGGGATAGCCTGCCGGAGGAGGAGGTGTCGGGCTTGGTGGAGGAGGGTAGCTTGGCGTGCTTGGGTTGGGATACCCACCGTACCCAGCAGCAGCGTGAGCGAGCAATGCCATCAGGGCCAAGGCGGCAAGCTTACCACTGGCCATCTTCGTTATGGTATATTGTGTTGTGCGTGCCTCGAGAGATGGGGAGAGGAGGATGGGTTGTGGAAAACATGCTGTTCCTCGGGTCTATTTATAGCTCAGGAACAAAGAAGCCAAGCTGGAAGGCATGACTAATGTTTGGTTGCAATGTGATGAGCAGAGAAGTCAAGCGCGGGAACATGGCGAGCATAACCTCACTACCCGATCGAACTAGTTGACATTGCGTGTGCTCATTCCCTGCAGAAATGTGGGTGTCGGTGACATCGATACTTGACCACTCTGTCTAACTGGTAGGTACTGATATGATTTGATATTGGATTATGTGCCGCAATAGAGGGATGAATTCATGCACAGCTAGCTGTGTAGATTGTACTACTTTACGTCAGGAAATTGTCCCACTGTTGATAATTCTGCAGTTTATATAAGTTTTGGGATCGAGTGTATGGAGTTGTTTAATCATATGTATTCGGGACTGAGAGGAATAAGCATGTATAGGTTCTCGCATTTGAATAGATCAGGAAGTTGAGAATGTGACATCATATCGACTCCCTACTGGTATTGTACTATTTCAGCGCAACAAAAACTTTGCCGCGCTCTTCTTATCGGCAGCAAATAAGTAGACACCTCAAGCAACTGGCTTGATCAGTCCTTTATGTAGATGTTACTGGTGAGAATATATATGTATTGAAATAACTTTGTACACAACTGTTGTGTTATTTCTACGAGATATTTGCAAAACCAGTAAATAGCAAATAAAATTTTATCTTTTCTACACAACATCTGCACTTTATATATTTTGCAAATTTCAACTTAGAGCGGCGTAAATTTACATTTTTTTGTACACTAACAATCCTTGCTCTTGATTCTTTATCCAACGAATGAGTAGTTTCACGTTTTGGTAGTGGTGTATAAAGGGGGAGAGGCGTTTTGCCTCCTGGGTGCATATGCACTCTTTATGTAAAATGCATTTTATACCAAAATGTAAAAAAACATATTCGCACATCTTAACATCATATGTGTTTACAAAGCCGTTTCACGAAAAGCCAACATTTTTTCTGGCCGGCGTAAAATAGATAAAATTTGGTGTTGAAACAAGACTTTTCACGAGAAATTTTTATCTGTTTTACACAGGTCACAAGAAATGTCGTTTTTTCGCGAAGAGACTTTGTGGATACATAGAATGTGAAGATGTATGTACGGAATATTCTTTTGTTCACGATGCCCTTTTCTATTTGTTGATGACGAGCTCCCACATTTCTTGTCGTTGTTGTCGAGCTGTATTCTTATGTCGTCCATCCCACCCCTCTCGCAGCATACATATAATATCATCACAATGGTCTATAGGATGAAAGAGGACAACACCGACACAGACTCCGACGATGTACATTTGTGGACTTCTAGGGGTTTGTTTATATTTGAAAGTTCATATGTGTGTCGACTGAGCGCCGAGTTTAAGTAGTCTGTGGAAGGCAAAATGAGCACACTCTGTTATAGAATATGCACATTGTTGTCGTGGAGAAGAAGAAAGCAGAGTATCAAAAAGGAGTAAATGGTGATGGATCTGCATATTGTACATCTTGTCCCTTATAACAAACAAAGGCTGATGAGGTGAAGTTGAAAAATCATACGAAAATATGTTCGTGACAAGGAAGATAATGTCCTTTATATTTTAGCTGATTTAATTATTGTAGTATCTATTGTAATAGCAGTTCTAGTTTTATCTAGATGTAGAAAATAGAGATCCATGAAATATTCTTCTAGCTTTACACTTACTAAAACATCTTCGGAATATGTATTCAAGAATAGCTTAAATGTATCATTTTATTCCGGACAAATCGGGTGTGAACGGTTGGGCCATTAGGGGCCTATTAAGTTGCAACCCTATTTTGTCTCTTATACAAATTTGGTGCAACAGCAACCGTGTAACCGACTAGCCTCACTTCACTCGATAGCCGGCTCCCTTTTTGGACCACACCCACTCACCTTGTCGAAGCTGGGAAAAACTAGATCTCCCGTGCTATATTGTCTATTATGTGCTGTGTTTTTATATGTTCTCATATTAATTTAACTCTAGCTAGCCTATTATAATAGGGATCTTATTTTGGATGACACTGCACAAAAAATATTTTGGATGACACTGCACAAAAAATTGTGGTTGTGATCTTTGCCACGTCCTATTAGTTTTAGGTAAATCCACTTGTTTGGTTTTACCTTTTTTTTGTGCTTATATTTTCAAGTATTTTTATATTTATGCTTTCACAATGGGAAATCAACAGGGGATCATTTACCATCCAACTTCTACGTCATTTCCGTCCAGCTCAAGGTCTCCCGGCAGCGAAGTAGTTCGTGCTGAAAACCAGCAGCGCGAAGTGTCATACCGCGGTTCAAAATGTCTGTCTTGTTTTACCTTTGCAAAAGCATGCATGCCGTGGTATCGCTGACTATTCACAACTAATGCTCTTCCTGAGTGCTCATCGATAATGGGAGCTTGCTCAACCTCATATATATTTAGCGACATATCCCTAGATGTTCTATCCAATTGGTCTAGTAGTCTATGCATGAGATCATATAGTTACTAATTAAAATGGTTAACACTAGGTCACGTAGACAGCTCGGCAGACTAGTACTGAAGTTTTCTTGTAGCAAACTAAACACTCATTGATAACCTAATTAACAAATTACACCAAAAGTCCATTTAAAATTAATTCAAAAAATTAACCCAAATGCGGTAAAGCAAGTGCATTCCGATAATGCATAGAAGATATCTCATTAATAATTACTTAATAGATATAACAATCGTATAAATGTAATACAACCTTGGAAAAAAACTTAATACAAATGGTAGAACAATGATAACTCAATCAAAAACAGCAAACACGAAACAACTCGTAGGAGTCCCCAGCCTTGCGAGTAAAGGTGATATGAACGTCAACTCTTGTGGTCGTTTGATCAACATCTAATTGACGAATCGACACTTCTTTCTGATCTCCCCATTGGCACTGGTCTTCACCTCAATGCTACCCATCTTTACCATTGCTGCCTTGAACTTCATCTCCCATCGCCCAGAGATCCTGGCATTGAGCCTTACCTCAGCTATTGTCTCTGCTGACTGGAGTGCGGCATCGGATGTGAATAACACCTTACGATCGAGCACATTTTGGTAGTACTGGCCGTCGAGATTTATAGGGGACACAACGTCTTGCACCACCGTGGGGTCACCGCTCTTGTTGCATTGCCTCTCCACCGACATGGCTAGTCTAGTGTCCATGGATGTGGGATCCGAGGCGTTAGCAGGGAGGCGGTCTGAGAAGGAAGAGCAGTGAGAGATCCCAACGGTATGCGCACCAGAGAGGGTAACCATCTCGTCGGTGCTAAGCCCCTTGGCAGCGAACATATCTTTGAGTAGCTGAAGGTTGGCGAAAGGTGGGGGCAAGTCCGTGAGGGTCTCGCTGGCAAGGGACACACGACCATCATAGCGGCCAGCCGGCATACTGAAGTCCACCTTCCCGTTGCTGAGGAAGAAGGTGGCGTCACGCCCAGCGAAAGCAACAACGTCGGCACATGAGACGATGCCTGGACATGCCTTCTCGAGTGCGGCCTTGGCCTCGTCTATGACCTCAAAGCCGCGGAGGCTGGGAAAATTAGGAATTCCAAGCTTCTCTGGCTGCGTGTTGGCCGAGGTGGGGTCAAGGAGGACCGACGCATCACACCCCTGCACAAATTTAGAATATATCGTCATGGGTACGGTCACCAATTGTATTGGATGTTACGTCATTATTTTGTGAATGAGACAACGTCCATATCAAACGATGCATGCGGCCCTATCTTATAAAAAATGTTTAGAAAATATATACTCTTAAACCCACAACAAGAGACGCATGAGCATTGAGATTTTACCCTGACGAAGCAGTCGTGAAAGAAGAGGCGGATGAGCCCGGCCCCAATGCCGCGGTTGGCGTACACAGCCTTCCTGACGGCATCTCTCACGATCTTTTCCGCTTCATAGCACGTGTTGCGGTAGTGGCCAATCGCGAGCACTGGTGCAGTTGGAGGCGGCGTCGGGCTAGGCGGGGTTGAGCTTGGTGGAGTGTAGCTAGGTGTGCCTGGGTTGGGATACCCTGCAGTAGGAGGAGGTGTCGGGCTTGGTGGAGGTGGGTAGCTTGGCGTGCTTGGATTGGGATACCCACCGTACCCTGCAGCAGTGTGAGCCACACAGCCAAGCAAGGCCATCAGGGCCAAGGCGGCAAGCTTACCACTAGCCATATTCGCTATGGTATATTGTGTTGTGCCTCGTGAGATGGGGAGAGGAGGATGGGTTGTGGAAAACTCGATGTTCCTCGGGTCTATTTATAGCTCATGAACAAACATGGTGGCCGATCCAAGATGGAATGCATGAATAATGTTTGGTTGCAATATGTCGGACAGAGAAGTCAAGCGCGGGAACATGGCGAGCACTAACTCACAAGTCACAACTCCATCGAACTAGCTAGTTGACATAGCGAATGTGCTCATTCCCTGCGCTAATGTCGGTGTCGGTGACATCGATACTTGGTGGTAAACTGGTACGGTAGGTACCGATATACTATATCTATATAGTTTGATATTGCATGGTGTGCCGCAAATAGAGGGACGACGAATTCATGTACAGCTAGCTGTTTAGAGTGTTCAACTTCCGAACATCAGGAAATTGTCCGACAGTTGTTAATTTTGCAGTTTATATATGTTTTGGGATCGAGTGTGTTGGCTATATATGGAGTGGATAGTTGTTTAATTATATGTATTGAGGACTGAGAGGAATAATGCATGTAAAGGTTCTCGGAATTGACTAGATCAGGGATGTTGAGAGTGCAACATCGATCACCTACTGGTATTTTACTATTTCAGTGCAACACGAACTTTGTTGCTCTTCTTGTCAGAAGAAAATAAGTAGAGCTAACACCCCAACCAGTTGGCTTGCAATCATTGCTTAACCTTTTCTTTTGCACAACTAGACCACGGATTAACAAAAAGGCCTTGATCCAGTCATACTAATATTACGAATTTCAAGAAATTTAGGAGCTCGTAAAGCTTATGAAAAATGAATCCTTGTGATATGTCAATACTAAGGTTTCTCTCCTGTGATTCAACATTGCACACATCTTTTGTTATGAAGGAACATAATGTGGTTAAACAACCACGGACAGTTAAGAAAAGACGTGAAGCCTCTGAGTTAATCATTGTTCCTCCCAGTAACTTGAAGTACTCCGCTGCACTCTCACCAGCAGACGGTGTCCGAGGAAGTAAAGACATGAGCAAGTTCAATACGGAGTAACTGAAACTGTCTGGAAGAGTTTGATGGGCATAGCAGGCTTGGGAACAGGAACTTAAAATCAAGTCCAAACCCAGCTGTCCAAGGCAAATCTTTAGAAGTCACTTTTAGATGACTTCCGACATGTACGACGCTTCCATCTGAATCCATATTTTAGAGAGAGATAATCAGATTTCTGCGGATCATGCCACATTCTTTGTACTCATTTTACACGGCCTCTGCAACAACAACACACTGTTAAGAGTTAAGCAAGACATTTAAGATGCACATAGCAAAAAAAAAACCATTGGACAAATCAGCGAAGCAGCATGAACGATAGGTCACATTCGGACTGCCAAAAAAGTTCTCCAATGACGACCACTTTGATTATAGATCCTGTGTTTTCGCCCCGAAAAAATCCGACTAAACTGTAGACAATGTTTTCAATGAGGAGACCAATAGAGATCCGCCATTGCCATCTACAACCAGTAGTGAAAGTCAGATCTAGGGTTTTCACCCCGGAACTAAAAATTGGTGCCCAAAGAGCACCGCCAAGAAGAAGCCCCCCTATGTTGCCGCCCCCCTTGCCAAGGCTACCGCAAAACACAGATTATCAGATTCACCGCCTTCGCCACATCCAAAACTCGACTCCCTCATCACTTGAAAATTCGAATTCGCGGGTAGTGAGGTATCCATGATTTAGGATATCTAAGACCTACATACAAGTTTGAATAAACTGCTCGCTGCTTCTAGACGATTGACGGGTCGGGGCATTGCGGTGCAGGTTTGGTCGACATAGATTATCGAGGGAAGTTCATAGCTGCGGCATGCAGGAAGTACAACAACATAGATCCTTTTACAAGAATCGGAATCCAGCGTGTTGAACACATGATCGTCACCTTGAAATCTTCTCAAGCATATTATGGAGTATGCACCGTCGGTCGACATGTCATTTTTCAGACGACCTGGAACGTCATGAGCCATCGATATTCACTGGTCATACGGCACAACCATCTTGAAATTCAACATCATTGTCAGCATCATGAGCGGTTAGTCTAATGATGCCGATACTAGGTTTCTCCACCATTTCGCAACGCGCCGCCCTCGGGGAGATTAATCTCTTCTCCTCGGGGGTGCGGCACCCGGTTTCGATCAAATACTGGATCGGGTTTTTAGATTAGATTAGATCAATTTCGAAATTTCCAATCCCGTAGATTAGATCCAATTCAGCCACTAATAAATCCGGTGATCCTGGACAGGGGCGGATCCGGGGGGTGCTAGCAGGGGTCTGACCCCCCTAACCTTCTGCCCCCTCAACAAAAATTTTGAAGTATTATAATTTGGAATTTGATCATATGATATAAATAGTGAACATTTTTTTTGTGTTCATGTTGGTATATTTGTCATATTTTTCCCGCCTGTGTGGTAAAATTCAAATTTGGAAACGTGCACATTCGAAAATTGTTCAATTTTGGATTTTTTTTGAAATTCAGAGGAAGTTACGTTTAAAATTTGTTTGGATTTCAAAAATTGTTCAAATTGGAAGTCATTTAGGTTTGAATTCTTTTTATGTTTATGAAATGTTCAGATTTGAAGGATATCTGAAATTTGAATATTTTTATTAAATACTCAGATTTGGAAGGTATTAGAAGTTTTAAAATATTCAAATCTGAAATTTGGTCATACGTCATAAATAGCCAGCGTTTTTTTTTGTGTTCATGTTGATGTATTTGTCATATTTGAATTCTCTTTGCGTTTATTAAACGCTCAAATTTGAAATGCTTTCAAAATTTTAAAGTATTACAATTTGGAATTTGATCATATGATATAAATAGTTAATCTTTTTTTTTTGTATTCATGTTGATATATTTGTCATATTTTTCCCGCTCGTGTGATAAAATTCAAATTTGGAAATGTTCACATTCGAAAATTGTTCAAATTTGGAAATTTTTGAAATTCAAAGGAACTTACGATTAAAAATTGTTCGGATTTTAAAAATTGTTCAAATTGGAGGTCGGTCAGGTCTGAATTCTTTTTACGTTTACGGAATGTTTAAATTTGAAGGGTATTTGAAATTTAAAAATATTTAATTCTAAGAATTTCATCGCATGGCATAAATAGTCGGCATTTATTTTGGTGACCATTTTGCTATTTTTTTCTTTTTTTTCCCGGTGTGTAAATTTAAAGTTATTAAATTTGTAATATTTTTCATTTTCTGGAATTTGTGTGGAGTAGTAGGGGCCCACCTGTAAGGAATTTTGCAATTTATGTATTTTTTTTGCGAAAAGGGAAAAACGCTGACAGCCTGGGCCCACGCTGAGGTCGCCGTGACGTCATACGTGGACGGGATCTGCCGCGGCGGCATGGAGCACGCCGGCGCCGCGCCACCGCGAGATGGGACATGCGCATGGGTTCGCCGGAGGCGCCTGGATGCGGGGTGCCTGGGAGCATCGCTGGCAGCCTGCGAACGCGGCGGCAGCCTGCGAGCACGGCCGCGTCGATTCCGGCGAGCTCGCGGCGTTTCGGCACGCGCCTGTCGGCGAGGAGGGAGAGCGCGCGACGGCGGAGGTCGCTGTGTTTGTCGATCTGAACGGGGAGAGGCGGAGCGGCAGGGGCACGCGTCGGCGGCGCCGGCGAGCTCGGGTTCGCGTGGGGAGAGGAGAAGAGAGAGGGTGAGGTGTGGTGACGTTTTTGCACGGAGGACCCTGCCGTTTCCGGAATTTGCGTTCCAGTCCTTCGCGGGGGGTTTCGTGTAAAAAGTTGCACCAAAAAACGTGTGGGAGGGGTGACCGGCTGGCCATGACGGCCGCCGGCAATCGTAGCAGGCAGCTGATCATCTTTCTTCTCAACACAATTCTCTTCGGAGCGCTCGCCAGGGGTGACGCCGTGTCGTTCAGCTTCACCAACGCATGCGCGCACCCGGTGTGGGTGGGCTCGCTCAACGGCGCCACCTCGCCGCCGCTGTCCCGCACCGGCTTCTACCTCGCCCCCGGCGCCACCTCCGCCCTCGCCGCGCCCTCCTCCGGCGCATGGTCGGGCAACTTCTGGGCGCGCACCGGTTGCGCCACCGAAGCCTCCACGGGCCGTTTCTCCTGCGCCACCGCGGACTGCGGCTCCGGCGACGTCGCGTGCAACGGCCGCGGACCAGCTCCGCCCGTCACGCTCGCCGAGGTCACCCTGGCCGCCCCCGGCTCCGGTGGCCTCGACTTCTACGACGTCAGCCTCGTCGACGGCTTCAACGTGCCCTCCGAATCGCCCCCTCCAACGAAGGATGTCGTGCAGCGGCGTGCGCTGGCGACGTGAACGCCGTGTGCCCGACGGACCTGCGCGTCATCTCCGCCTCCGGCGATGGGGCGGTGGTGGCCTGCAAGAGCGCGTGCAACGCGTACGGGAGCCCGCGCTACTGCTGCAGCGGCGACTACGGCACGCCAGCTGCGTGCGGGCCGACCAACTACTCGCAGGTCTTCAAGTCCGCCTGCCCGACGGCGTATAGCTACGCTTACGACGACGCCAGCTCCACCTTCACGTGCTCCGGCGCCGCCGTATATGACGTCACATTCTGCCCTACCACCTAACTAAACTCACACCTAGTTAACCAATCAATTTATTGTCAGTAACTAATTAATCGCAGTTATGCTTAAGACATTTTAAGTAATAAAATTTCCTTTATCGAAAAAAACTAATTAATCGCACGCCATACATGTATGCAGTTTATCTTCTTCAATGAAAAACATAATAAATACAGGGTAAACAGGGAGTACAAATATTTATGGTTCTCATTAGTTACCATTTTGTTATACAGAATATAACACGATATATGGATTACGGCTTTGATAACCAATGGAACAAAATGGATGAGAAACAAAGCCATGTCAGGACATCTTTGCGCACTATATATACACAGGCCAAAGCTTATTTGTTCTTCAGTTTATTTCTTGAGCACCGCGGCAGCAGTGCGTCTCCTCTCTTCCCTTATTCTTTCGTTTATTTACCTCGATGCTAATACGAACTTGTTCTTTGACCGACACGGTTCTTCTAGAAACTGTGAAATGACTTGTCGCCGCCTCGTATGCGGACTGCCTCAGTAAAGCATCTAATGAATTCACCTGAAAGAACATTTGGATTAATTTTAGGAGTGCGGAACCATGAAAAAACATCAGTTGTTCAGTGTTTGAATGAGATTACGACTAGAACTCTGTTCTGGTTTGTCGATTCATTTGGATTTAGGACCGAGACTCTGAACTATGAAGAATTGTAGGGTGCTCTGTTGTTTAGTGTTATTACAATTGAAAATTGCTAAAATCGGTAACAGCTTTGAACTCTAGACTGAACATGATGCAAGATCCATCGAAGCAAGAGGCAGGGATATCTAGATGAATGAATAATGAAAAAGAACACTATTTTTGGAAAGATATCTAGGTGAATAATTCACCACTTTCATTTCAATTTCCTACACTGTATAAAACACTAGAAAGATACCCCGCGCATTGCGGCGGGAACTTTTAATAAAATTGTAATATAAACGAACGGACATATGACACATGCAACGGGAAATATTCAGGAATCGATTGGACACCATAATCGAGAGTCTAGATTTAATCAATGTAGAATCTTTTTATATTTAACAACTAAAATTGATGAGGTGTTGTATGGATAAAATAATTTATAATGAGAATAGTTTTCATGAATGTATAGAAAATCATTAATAAATGTTTGATGACATGGATAAATAATGGCTCAAATAGTGGATAATGTGGCTTAAGGAATAGATGATGTGTGATTAATAAGTATTAGTGGAGATGACATGGAAAATTGATTGGTTAAGAGAATGGATGATGTGGATGGCTTGCATGTTGAGAAAGAAAATAACTAATGCAAGTTAGTGGGGTTTTGCTTTATAAGAAGTATAGATTACTTTCACCAAGTTGGTTACAGTAAGCAAGCTCAAGGAAGAAGGATGGGTCTGCCTTTGGGTTTACAGTTGAAATCACTGGGGAGATACATCAGCTCAATTGGATAGTTTTGGTGGATTCTATTCAATTGAAAGACGAGTCTGGCAGAATTGGGGCCTCTAGTCAGTTTGAAGTGAGGGGTGTGTATCTTCATTTCAGATCAAATGGGGTGTTCCCATACAAGTTTCGCCGGAAGATAAAGATCACGCTAAAGATCAAAATCTTCATTTGATTGGTATCGAGGAATAGCATTCTTACTAAGAAGAATTTGTCTGTTCCAATGCACCTTGGACAAATTGATATGGCAAGAGGTCTTATGTGCATTGGACCTGGCGGGAGATTGGATTTGGTCGTTTCTAGTGTCTCAACACAAACTGGTGCTAAGTGGGCAGGAGATGCTCAGGGGGGTGCAGGGTGGGCGGCCGTAACCCCCCCACAAATATATGGCCCCCCTGCGGGGTATACTATATGCCTATGTATTGTATGCCCAACAATTTTTTTTACCAAACATGCACACCTCGTCGATTCCATATTAAAAAACCGCCACAAAGTAAAAGGTTCAAAATACAAAGAAAACGAATCTTCTCCATGCAGCTAATTCTCTAAACGAGATGAAACCGAGTGACATTCCCACTCACATAAGCACCTCAAGGTTAAGGGTACCAGAGTAGGAACAAAACTCCAGGGAAGATGCAAGCCTAGATGTCACACTGTCAGTTTTGCTGTCGTAGGCACCCAACCATGACTTCTTTTTTTTAGATAAAGGGAGTTTTATTACTTAAAAGGTTTAAGCATTACACCCAGCCTCTGCATAGCAACGATGCACACAGCCGAAACGAGTTCAAAAGTTCGAAAAGTAAAAGGCTAATTACATATCATAATGAGAAAGTGTAACAACGCCTATGAGGTGGAGGGCCGATCCGCAAATTATGCTGCCATCCATGTTGGGATAAAAAGTCTCTCGCCGTATCCTCCAGTCTGGTACACACCTCCATAAACAGGTCTCGATGCGCCACACGTTGCAACGGAGACCACAAACGGAGCGTAGTTGTACTCCTGTAGATAACCTGCATAAGAGAAGAATTTTTATCATTAAAAACCTTGTCATTTCTACACAGCCAAAGCGACCATATAACGGCAAGCGCTGCCACCCTAATAAGTTGTTTGAACCTATTATCCACCCCATTCAGCCAATTGCCAAAAATATTGGCAATGCTTTTGGGTGGATATAGAGTAGAACCTATTTGAATGATTGACCATATAGAACTAGCAAATTTGCACTCGAAGAATAAGTGTTTGATAGTCTCGTCCTTATGACAGAAGACACACTTTTTACTTCCGTGCCAATTGCGTTTTGCAAGGTTGTCTTTAGTAAGAATTACTCCTCGACGAAGATACCACGCAAAAACTTTGTTTTTTAATGGAATGTTCATCTTCCAGATTTTCTTATTATTATCTACCGGCACATCTGGTTGGATCAAAGCACTATACATGGAGTCCACAGAGAATTTACCACTCTTGAGTAAATTCCAACGAAACTCATCGGTCCCTTGCGTCAAATTGACAGAAGCTAGACGCTGCAGCAACTCATGCCAAGCAGCTAGTCTGGGGCCAACGAGATCTCTTCTGAACGTCACATTTGGAGGGGTATTCCCCAACACTTGAGCGAGCATATCGCTTTTGTGGCGTCCAAGGACTATATTGTATAGAGCTGGATATTGTTCTCGGAGCGAGGTAGTTCCTAGCCACCTATCCTCCCAGAACCTTATCTCCGAACCATCCTTAATGGAGAAAGAACCATATGGGAAGAAGAATTTCTTCGTCGCCATTAGGCCAGCCCAAAAATGGGAATCACCTGATTTCCAAGACACCTGTGATAACGCACTTGAGCCCATATATTTCCTCCTAAGAAGAGTTTGCCATACCCCGTCTTCGGTCAGAAGTTTAAACAGCCACTTACCAAGAAGGGCTCTATTCTTGACCTCAAGGTCGTGGATCCCCAGATCACCATGATCCTTGGGGCGGCATACTACATCCCATTTGGCTAGCCGATATTTCTTTTTTTCATTGTCCCCTTGCCAAAAGAATCTGGATCGAAAATAGTCCAATCGATGTAAGACTCCCTTTGGTAATTGGAAGAAAGATATCATATACAGTACCATATTAGTTAGGACTGAATTTATGAGAACCAATCTACCACCTAGGGATAGTAGTTTTCCTTTCCAACTACTCAATCTCTTTTGTAGCCTTTCCTCGACATGTTTCCATTGAGCAATCGTTAGCCTCCTAAAATGAATTGGGATGCCTAGATAGCTTATTGGAAACTGGCCTAGCCCACAACCAAAAAGCTCAGCATACTGGGTAGCCTCGTCTAGAGCGTCGCCGAAACAAAACAATTCACTTTTATGAAAGTTAATTTTTAGACCGGAAAGTTGCTCGAACGCTGATAATATTAATTTCAGGTTTCTCGCTTTTTCCATGTCATGTTCCATAAATAGAATCGTATCGTCAGCATATTGAAGTATGGATAACCCGCCATCCACAAGATGAGGTACCACCCCTTCAATTTGCCCATCCAATTTTGCACGCTCAATGATTATGGCTAGCATATCAGCCAGTATATTAAATAATATAGGTGATAATGGGTCGCCTTGTCGTAATCCCTTTTTCGTTTGGAAGTATCTACCAACATCATCATTAACTTTGATGGCGACACTTCCTCCGGAAACGAAATTATGAATCATAGCACGCCACTCATTAGAAAAACTTTTCATTCTGAGTGTTTGTTGGAGGAAAGACCACTTTACTTTATCATAAGCCTCTTCGAAGTCTATTTTTAAATAACCCCATTCAGCTTTTTCCGATGTAACTCATGTACTGTTTCATGTAAGATCACAACCCCATCAAGGATATTGCGACCTTGCATAAAAGCGGTCTGAGTCGGTCTCACAACATGATCAGCCACCGAATTAAGCCTAATAGTAGCGGTTTTAGTGAAAATTTTGAAACTAACGTTTAGAAGACAGATAGCAAACTCATTTCTATCTACATCTTCTTGTTTCTTAGGTCTAGGTCATCTCCTGGGCTCAACATTCACATCAGCACTAGCTCCTTTCTTCTTTCTCTGGTCTTCTGAAACACTAGTCCACTCTGCCGCCTTGTCAGCAAAAGAGTCATGGGAATCAGGTAGATCGATCCCCTCCCTCACTCTCCTATTGTGCTAGCAACCCTTCTTCATTTTCTTCATAGTCTACCCATTCTTCAACTTCTTCTTCTCTTTGCTGCTCTTTATTATCTTTCATAGTAGTACCTTCATCCTCATTCTTGTCTTTCTCAGTTTCTCTCTCTTAACATGTTGCATTTGGCGGGCCATTATTATTTTTCCATCTGAGGTAATTCACTGATTTTTTTGAATCCTCATAGTGATAATTTTTTCAATCGCAGGGCATAAAAACTAAATAAAAAGCCTTTGGGCTAATGGGCTATGTGGTGGTTGCCAGGAGGCAAGGGGTCGCACGCAAGAGGGAATTAGCGATCGCTTCTTCCGGCCTTCCGCTTAAGAAAAATATTAGCGATCGATCGATCAAATCGGCTCTAGCCTTCCTGTTACATCGCGTGTCATTCGCGATCGCCTATACCCATCCCAGTCCCAGCCGCCATCACCCAAGCGCTCAACATCTCATCGATCTCCCTCGACCACGTGAGGTACTGATCCAGGGTTCTTCCAAGTGGATGACACTTCTGGCTTGGGGCTTTCTAAAGTATTGCTTGAATCTATATGGAATTCTTTGGCCTAAATATTGTAGATATAAGGGGCCAAGGCTATGACAATGGTTCTACAGAGGGGTACAATCTAGGTTACTTCTGATGAATCAAAGAGCATTGTATATGCCATGTGCTTGCCATAGCCTCAATATCACTATTTGTGATATGGCAAAATCATGTGGGAAAGCTGTTTTTTTAATTGTTCAACACATATATGTATTGTTTGCTGGTTCTACGAAAAGGTGGAATATTTTTCTTAAACATGTTCCTAGTTTAACTGTGAAATCATTATCGAATACTCTTTGATGCTAAGAATAAAAGTGATGCAAACAATTTATTTGATGCGCTTGGCCGCTTTGAGTTTCTTGTTGCTACGATTATCTATTATCTCGCATGATATTCTATTTGCAGTGAATAAAGTTAGCAATATGTTGCAGTCTCCAGCCATGTGCATTGACTCTACGACATTGAAGCAAATACAAGGTATAACACAATATTTCCAGAATATAGAGATGAGGGGTTTTGTTCTAGTTTGATCATTGGCAAAGGTATTGCAATTAAAATGGTTGTAGAGCCTTGTTCCCAGTAAAAAGCCGTGTTACGAAGAACCAGCTTGATGAAAGCAATGGCCATGAAGAAATTCTAGATCTTGAAAAAGATTTTCAAGTCAAATATTTTATGGTTTGATTGTTATGGCGATCACTTCTTTGAATGATAGATTTAAATAACTCATGGTGTTTAACGATATATTCAGTTTTTTATCAAGCTGGGTCACCTCAAACTTTTTAAATGATAATGAACTTGAATAAGGTTGCACAAAATTTGCAAAAACTTCCTCTCATGATGGTCCATCTGATGTCGAGGTATATGATCATATTTATGAATTAAAGATTGTGAGATCCACATTGCGAGATGACATAATGTCTGATACGGAGACTTTCAAGCATGTCAGAGAAGTTGATTGCTATCCTAATATGCTTATCGCATCTTATCGGCTGAAAGAACCTTTTCTAAGTTGAAATTATGGAAAAACTATTTAAGATCAACAATGACTCCATATAATTTAAATGGTTTGGCGACATTATGCACCAAGAAGAAATTATTGGACGACATTAACATCGACCCCATTGTAAATGACTGTGCATCAAGGAATGTTAGAAGAAAGTTTTAAGGTAATATGTATAAATTATTTGATATGCGTATTGCTTTTGGATGCATTTACATATTATTGACAATATATTTTTTACACGTATATTGATTTTCTAACTTCTTATAAATCAAAACCCCACTAAGAGGTCATTTAAGTTGTCTATCTTGACATGCAAGCTATCCACGTCACATACTATTTTACCCAATCAATTGGCCATGTCATCCCACTAACATTTATTAATGATTTTATATATTTACATGCAACATATCCACATCATCAATTGTTTTAAGCCATACAATTGTCCATGTAACCAAATTTTTGAACACATCATACCTCTTTATTCATTCATAATCAAAATTATATCATCAACTAAAAGAGATGCTATGTTTGGGCTGGATTGTTGTCAAATACAAAACCATTTCATGTCAATTAAATTTAGCTTCTCAACTACAATTGAATATCTCATACTTTCGTCGACAACTTCTTTTTCTTGAAACGGGATTTTGTGGTCAACTTCATATAACATGTGTCTTATAACTTTATTTACACATTAATTTTTGTAAAGAGATTTCCGCGGCAACGCGTGGGGGGGTATTGTACTAGTTATTATTATGTCTATATGCACCAACCGTCCTTCAGAAATTAACACAAAAATTGACCCAAAAGAGGTAAAGCGAGTGCTTTCCGACAATGAGTAGGGAAAATCTCATTAATAATTATTAATAGAAGTACATAGATAGCAAACGTACAAATGTAATACAATCATGAAAAAAAAACTTAGTGCAAAGTAAACAACAACGATAACTCAACCAAAAACAGCAAACACGAAAGCACGAATTATCCGTATAGTCGCCAGCCTCATGAGTTAAGGGGAGATGCACGATCAATTCTTGTGGTTATTTGATCAACCTCTAGTTGACGAATCCGCACTGCTTTCTGATCTCTCCGGTGGCACTGCTCTTGACCTCGATGTTACCCATCTTCACCATTGCTGCCTTGAACTTTTTCTGCCATCGCCCAGAGATTCTAGCATTGAGCCTTACCTCGGCTACTGTCTCCGACGATTGGAGTGCGGCATCTGATGTGAACAACACTTTACGGTCGAGCACATTGCGGTAGTACTGGCTGTCAAGGTTTACAGGGGACACGACGTCTTGCACCACCGTGGGGTCACCGCTCTTGTTGCATTGCCTCTCCACCGACTTGGCTAGTCTAGTGTCCATGGATGTGGGGTCCGAGGCGTTGGCAGGGAGGCGGTCTGAGAAGGACGAGCAGTGAGAGATCCCAACGGTATGCGCCCCAGAGAGGGTAACCATCTCGTCTGTGGTAAGCCCCTTGGCAGCGAACATATCCTTGAGTAGCTGAAGGTCGGCGAAAGGTGGGGGCAAGTCCGTGAGGGTCTCACTGGCAAGTGACACACGTCCATCATAGCGGCCAGCCGGCATGTTGAAGTTCACCTTCCCGTTGCTGAGGAAGAAGGTGGCGTCACGGCCAGCGAAAGCAACAATGTCGGCGCATGAGACGATGCCCGGACATGCCTTCTCGAGTGCGGCCTTGGCCTCGTCTATGACCTCAAAGCCGCGGAGGCTGGGAAAATTAGGAATTCCAAGCTTCTCTGGCTGCGTGTTGGCCGAGGTGGGGTCAAGGAGGACCGACGCATCACACCCCTGCACAAATTTAGAATATATCGTCATGGGTACGGTCACCAATTGTATTGGATGTTACGTCATTCTTTTGTGAATGAGACAACGTCCATATCAAACGATGCATGCGGCCCTATCTTATAAAATAAATGTTTAGAAAATATATACTCTTAAACCTACAACAAGAGACGCATGACCATTGAGATTTTACCCTGACGAAGCAGTCGTGAAAGAAGAGGCGGATGAGCCCGGCCCCAATGCCGCGGTTGGCGTACACAGCCTTCCTGACGGCATCTCTCACGATCTTTTCCGCTTCATAGCACGTGTTGCGGTAGTGGCCAATCGCGAGCACTGGTGCAGTTGGAGGCGGCGTCGGGCTAGGCGGGGTTGAGCTTGGTGGAGTGTAGCTAGGTGTGCCTGGGTTGGGATACCCTGCAGTAGGAGGAGGTGTCGGGCTTGGTGGAGGTGCGTAGCTTGGCGTGCTTGGATTGGGATACCCACCGTACCCTGCAGCAGTGTGAGCCACACAGCCAAGCAAGGCCATCAGGGCCAAGGCGGCAAGCTTACCACTAGCCATATTCGCTATGGTATATTGTGTTGTGCCTCGTGAGATGGGGAGAGGAGGATGGGTTGTGGAAAACTCGATGTTCCTCTGGTCTATTTATAGCTCATGAACAAACATGGTGGCCGATCCAAGATGGAATGCATGAATAATGTTTGGTTGCAATATGTCGGACAGAGAAGTCAAGCGCGGGAACACATGGCGAGCACTAACTCACAAGTCACAACTCCATCGAATTAGCTAGTTGACATAGCGTATGTGCTCATTCCCTGCGCTAATGTCGGTGTCGGTGTCGGTGACATCGATACTTGGTGTCAAACTGGTACGGTAGGTACCGATATACTATATCTATATAGTTTGATATTGCATGGTGTGCCGCAAATAGAGGGACGAATTCATGCACAGCTAGCTGTGTAGAGTGTTCAACTTCCGAACATCAGGAAATTGTCCGACAGTTGTTAATTTTGCAGTTTATACTGTATATGTTTTGGGATCGAGTGTGTTGGCTATATATGGAGTGGATAGTTGTTTAATTATACGTATTGAGGACTGAGAGGAATAATGCATGTAAAGGTTCTCGGAATTGACTAGATCACGGACGTTGAGAGTGCAACATCGATCACCTACTGGTATTTTACTATTTCAGTGCAACACGAACTTTGTTGCTCTTCTTGTCAGAAGAAAATAAGTAGAGCTAACACCCCAACCAGTTGGCTTGCAATCATTGCTTAACCTTTCTTTTGCACAACTAGACCACGGATAAACAAAAAGGCCTTGATCCAGTCAAGGAGCTCGTAAAGCTTATGAAAAATGAATCCTTGTGATATGTCAATACTAAGGTTTCTCTCCTGTGATTCAACATTGCACACTTCTTTTGTTATCAAGGAACACAATGTGGTTAAACAACCACGGACAGTTAAGAAAAGACGTGAAGCCTCTGAGTTAATCATTGTTCCTCCCAGTAACTCGAAGTACTCCGCTGCACTCTCACCAGCTGACAGTGTCCAAGGAAGTAAAGACATGAGCAAGTTCAATACGGAGTAACTGAAACTGTCTGGAAGAGTTTGATGGGCATAGCAGGCTTGGGAACAGGAACTTAAAATCAAGTCCAAACCCAGCAGTCCAAGGCAATCTTTAGAAGTCACTTTTGGATGACTTTCCGACATGTACGACGCTTCCATCTGAATCCATATTTTAGAAAGAGATAATCATATTTCTGCGGATCATGCCACATTCTTTGTACTCATTTTACACGGCCTCTGCAACAACACACTGTTAAGAGTTAGTCAAGACATTTAAGATGCACATAGCAAAAGAAAAAACCCATTGGACAAATCAGCGAAGCAGCATGAACGATAGGTCACATTCGGACTGCGCTAAAAAAGTTCTCCAATGACGACCACTTTGATTATAGATCCTGTGTTTTCGCCCCGAAAAAATCCGACTAAACTGTAGACAATGTTTTCAATGAGGAGACCAATAGAGATCCGCCATTGCCATCTACAACCAGTAGTGAAAGTCAGATCTAGGGTTTTCACCCCGGAACTAAAAATTGGTGCCCAAAGAGCACCGCCAAGAAGAAGCCCCCCTATGTTGCCGCCCCCCTTGCCAAGGCTACCGCAAAACACAGATTATCAGATTCACCGCCTTCGCCACATCCAAAACTCGACTCCCTCATCACTTGAAAATTCGAATTCACGGGTAGTGAGGTATCCATGATTTAAGACCTACATACAAGTTTGAATAAAGTGCTCGCTTCTAGACAATTGACAGGTCGGGGCATTGCCGGTGCAGGTTTGGTCGACAGAGATTATCGAGGGAAGTTCATAGCTGCGGCATGCAGGAAGTACAACAACATCAGAGATCCTTTTACAAGAATCGGAATCCAGCACGTTGAACACATGATCGTCACCTTGAAATCTTCTCAAGCATATTATGGAGTATGCACCGTCGGTCGACATGTCATTTTTCAGACGACCTGGAACGTCATGAGCCATCGATATTCACTGGTCATACGGCACAACCATCTTGAAATTTCCCATCATTGTCAGCATCATGAGCGGTTAGTCTAACGATGCCGATACTAGGTTTCTCCGCCACTTTCGCAACGCGCCGGCCCGGGGGAGATTAATCTCTTCTCCTCGGGGGTGCGGCACCCGGTTCGATCAAATATTGGATCGATTTTTTAGATTAGATTAGATCAATTTCGAAATTTCCAATCCCGTAGATTAGATCCAATTCAGCCACAAATAAATCCGGCGATCCTGGATCTCCGGGACCCTCAAATCTCCGGTGAAAACCAGTGCAGAGATCTCTTCGACGCCAGCTCGCGAATTTTCCCGGCGACCACGCCCGTGCATGCCTTCATCACGTGCTGGCCGAAGAACTTTTGGCGGCTGCATGCCTCAAGAACCAGCAGCAGCAACGTCAGGCAGATCGGGTCCAAGACTCCCAGGTAAAAGAAGCTCCCCTCCACGTGAGGAATCAGATGGCCCACGTCCCACGTCCATGGAAATTATTCTACAATACATCGAGGTTCTATGTAGTGCACAAGGCAACAAACTTGAAGCAACCTTCGTATCTGCAACATCTACGACGACATCGACCAGTCGCACGCCAGCCGCCGCCCTTCCGTCCAGGCTACACCGACTCCGCCGAGCGACATCGACTCCATCAACCTCATGCACGCAAGAACACAGCCATCATCGAGATCTGCACTGCAACGATCCGGACTACACCAAGCCGAGCCAACAACGACCCGAGTTGTACGACTACATCAAGATCGTCGAATTTTACGTCATCAACACAATCATCACCAAGGTCGACATTCACGTTGTTTTTAGCCGCCGCCCTAAATCCGTCGCAGCCGCATATCCTTGCCGCCGTCGCACAATGACCCAAAAAACCGCCGCCGCCGCAGATCCTGTTCGCCTCCGCACAATGGCACAAAAACCCGCCGCCGCCGCACAATGAACCAAAAACTCGCCGCCGCCGCAGATTCCTGCCGCCGCCGCCACACAAAAACCCGCCACCGCCGCAATCTCTGTCGCCGCCGCACAAAACCTAAAACACTATGACCAAAACCGCGCAATTTTATTTGCGCCACCGGCTCTATCGGCTACAACAACCATGACTATGACAACATCGACCACGGCTACATCATGACCGGCTACGTCGACATCGATATCAAGAGCAATGTCTACAGCAACACATCGGCAACAACTCCAGTCAACAGCGTCGGCGTCGTCACTTGCGTCCACGCCACTCCACTGACGGCGGGAGGGAAGAGAGGAAGATCAGCCGAGACGTAGTTGATGATGACGGAGAGGAGGAACGACGGATGCGCAAGCTTTAAAGCCAGTCGTAATCGTCCGCTTCACTCCCGCTACGACTGAGGGAGAATGTTAGGATACGTGTTAGATTAGGATTAGAGATCAGCTTGTACTCCAAGTTATAGGCATCTTGCCTTCCCAGTATTTTACTCTTTATATACCCTCACAAGGGTCAGATCAATAAAAAAACACAACATTGGGGTTCTATATTTTCACAATCGCAACTAAATAAGAAATGGCGTACCTCATGCGGCCGACAAATCGAAGTGTTAAAACACCACAATTCGACTGCCCCGGCGTGAAAATCTGGTTGAGCCGTTGAGGTTTGCCGTACCGACCCCACAAAGCAATTTTGTTCCATGTGTTGTCTCTCCCGGGTCGTTGTTGGGGAGAATCACTCTTGGTGCCCGATCGTCTACACCCATGAACTCATCCAGGCGCAACATTGTCACGTAGACCAGACCCATGTCCGTGACGGTGAGCAGCTGCCGGTGCTCTGACCACCGCCATAGAGTGATATGCGGCCTTTACGAACCGGCCACCGCCGTGCTGAGTCGCCGGTCTCACAATCTTGTCGCTGCCTTTCTTCATCGTGGCCACCTGACCTCGCCAGCCCTACGATCTAGATTTCGGAGATGTAGGCACGTCAGGGGCACATTTGCACTCCTCCCGATCGGTACCAACGCGACATGCACCTGGACCTCCAGTCATTAGCTAACACCACCCTTGCCTGCTCACCTGTACGCACGCAAGGCAACGATCGATCCCGATCGGTTCAGCGGCCTGCCACGCATCTGCCTGGATGCATCCTGCGCCATGCGCCACGCACATGGCTGGATGGCAGTGTGAGTGCGCACGAACATGGATCGTGGACGCCGGCGGCCGGATATCCAGTACAGATTAGATCGGAAAGATGTATTTGAAGAATTCTGTACGGCCCATTGAAAGAAAACATGCAGGGGCGCCCCGCCGCCGTCCGCCGTCGAACGGCCTCCTCCAGCGGCAGCGTGGGGAAGGGAGGGAGGTGAGTGGTGGCCGGTGGCCGGGGCGGTATGTTTTCCCAAGTCACCCGACATGGAGCGACGCGGGTCTCCGTGGTCCTGTTGTGGTCCTGTTGAAATCCATCAATGAGATCATTTAGTTACTAAATTGGTAACATGTCATGCATACAGCTCGGCACACTAGTACCGAAGTTTCCTTGTAGCAGCAACAAAAAATCGTTTTAAAGTTTCCTTGGAGCAAACTAAAAGTTTCTCGGTTACCTAAAATACACCAAATGTCTTTCGGAAATTAACCCAAAAGAGGTAAAGTGAGTGCTTTCTGACAATGCATAGGGGAAATCTCATTAATAATTAATCAATAGAGGTACACAAATAACGAACTTACAAATGTAATACAAGTATGAAAGACTTAGTGGAAAGTAAACAACAATGATAAATCAATCAAAATCAGCAAACAGGAATGCACGAGCTTATTCGCACGAGTCACGAGCATCAAGAGTCAAAGTGAGATGAACGTCAATTCTCGTGCACGTTTGATTAACCTCTAGTTGACGAATCGACATTGCTTTCTGATCTCCCCGTTGGCACTGTTCTTCACCTCAATGCTGCCCATCTTCACCATTGCAGCCTTGAACTTTTTCTCCCATCGCCCAGAGACCCTAGCATTGAGCCTTACCTCGGCTACTGTCTCCGTCGACTGGAGTGCGGCATCCGACGTGAACAACACTTTACGGTCGAGCACATTTTGGTACTTGGTAGTACTGGTTGTCGAGCTTTATAGGGGTCACGACGTCTTGAACCACCGTAGGGTCACCACTCTGGTTACATTGCCTCTCCACCGACTTGGCTAATCTACTGTTCATGGACGTGGGATCCAAGGCGTTGGCAGGGATGCGGTCTGAGAAGGAGGAGCAGTGAGAGATCCCAACGGTGTGCGCCCCGGAGAGGGTAACCATTTCGCCAGTGGTAAGCCCCTTGGCGGCGAACATGTCCTTGAGTAGCTGAAGGTTGGCGAAAGGTGGGGGCAAGTCCGTGAGGGTTTCACTGGCAAGGGACACACGACCATCATAGCGGCCAGCCGGCATGTTGAAGTCCACCTTCCCTTTGCTGAGGAAGAAGGTGGCGTCACGCCCGGAGAAAGCAACAATATCGGCGCATGATACGACGCCGGGACATGCCTTCTCAAGTGCGGCCTTAGCCGCGTCTATGACCTCGAAGCCACGGAGGCTGGGGAAATTGGGGATTCCAAGCTTCTCTGGCTGAGTGTTTGCCGAGGTGGGGTCAAGTAGAACCGATGCATCACACCCCTGCACAAATTAGTAAGATCTTGTCAGAGTCCGACCACCAAGGCTAGCCACATGAATTATTTTGGGTCGTTTTACGGTGCATCAAATCATTACGGGCCGTTCATTCTACGGGATCCCATGGTCTATATTCGAAGTACTACTCCATATTTTCTGTAGTATATATCCTCCCGAGGGGCATTTTGGGCAGTTCACTATTATTAAAAATCCACAGCTGTGCATCGGCATGACTGTGCTCCATGGTGAGCTGCATCGCGGGGTCGCTCTCGTCGAACTGCCGCTTGATCTCCTCTTTGATGACGGTGCTGGCGATGTCCCCGACGCCGCCGTTCTGTATCGGCATGACGACGCTCGTGGGCTCAGGCCGGTGCGCGAGCACAGCGCGGCTATCGCCGACGTTCATGGAGTACACGTCCGGCGCCCTTCATCAGCACCACCAGCACGCACGACCCCATCATCGCCAGTTCCGGGCACGACTCCGCGCGCGCCTCCGCCGCCGCGAAGTACCCCTCCTCCATGCGCCGGAGCGCGCGCGCCAGCGCGTCCAGCACCTCGCCGTGCCGACGCCTCGCCACCGGGCTGCGGGGGTCAGCGTTGCCGCCTTCGTCGGGCGGATCGTCGTGGATGAGCTCGTGGCACACGGAGGCGTATAGGTTGACGACGAGGTAGTCACCTAGTTGGTGGCATCGGGCCGTTGAAGCCGTCGTAGATGCCGACGAACATCCAGCCCCGCTCCTCCGACACCACGACGTGCACCCTGTCCTCCCCGGCCTTCCGGGCGCCCACTGCACCCACGCCTCGCCGTCGTCCGCCACCGCATGTCCGTTTCCGTTCACGCCGGCGCCGACGATGGAGGCAGCGCCGCCGTTTCTCGCGACGATGCCACGATGGTCGTCACGTCTGGCTCGTCATCGCGCTGCAGCTGCTGCTTCTTTTTCTTCTTGGGCGTGGGTGGGACGCCGCAGGGCCGCCAGGCGACGGCGCGGTGGAGGCGGTCGAGGAGCGTGGTCCCGGACAGCGACGAGTGACTCCTCCTGGCAGCGGTGCCGGTGCCGCGTGGCCCGGAGGTCCTCGATGCAGTAGTCGTCGGTGCGTGTGCCCCGGCGTGACACCGCCAACGGCAGAACACAGCCGAGGACAAGGGTGACGAGGCGCAGTACTCGAGCGGCCCGGAGTACTACCCGAGCTGGAGCGTCCGAAACGAGAATGAATAACTCGTTTTCTAATAATCATAATTACTAAGTTATCCTTGGGCCCAACTCTGGCCCAATCAATTTTAGCCATTGGATCGGTCATATACTACACTTAAATGTGTAGTACAATGTACAGTAAAATATGTCATTATTTTTCGTGGAGGAGAGAACGGACTCGAGCCTTTGCATGTCGCGCGATGCATGCATGCAGCCATCTTTTATAAACCAAATGTTAACAAATACTCCCTCCGTCCAAAAATAAGTGTCTCAAGTTTGCCCAAAAGTGGATGTATCTATACATGAAACATGTCTAGATACATTCACTTTTTGACAAATTTGAGACACTTATTTTGGGACGGAGGGAGTACTTTTTAATCCCACAACGCGAGACACATGTGTATCGAGGTTTTACCCTCACGAAGCAGTCGTGAAAGAAGAGACGGATGAGTCCAGCGCCAATGCCGCGGTTGGCGTACACAGCCTTCCCGACGACGTTTCTTACGATTTTCTCTGCTTGGTAGCACGTGTTGCGGTAGTGGCCGATCGCGAGCACTGGCACAGCAGGAGGAGGCGTCGCGCTTGGCGGGGTTGCGCCCGGTGGAGTGTAGCTAGGCGTGCCTGGGTTGGGATACCCTGCAGTAGGAGGCGGCGTCGGGCTAGGCGGGGTTGAGCTTGGTGGAGGGCAATTAGGCGTGCTTGGGTTGGGATAGCCTGCCGAAGGAGGAGGTGTCGGGCTTGGTGGAGGAGGGTAGCTTGGCGTGCTTGGGTTGGGATACCCACCGTACCCAGCAGCAGCGTGAGCGAGCAATGCCATCAGGGCCAAGGCGGCAAGCTTACCACTGGCCATCTTCGCTATGGTATATTGTGTTGTGCGTGCCTCGAGAGATGGGGAGAGGAGGATGGGTTGTGGAAAACATGCTGTTCCTCGGGTCTATTTATAGCTCAGGAACAAAGAAGCCAAGCTGGAAGGCATGACTAATGTTTGGTTGCAATGTGATGAGCAGAGAAGTCAAGCGCGGGAACATGGCGAGCATAACCTCACTACCCGATCGAACTAGTTGACATTGCGTGTGCTCATTCCCTGCAGAAATGTGGGTGTCGGTGACATCGATACTTGACCACTCTGTCTAACTGGTAGGTGCTGATATGATTTGATATTGGATTATGTGCCGCAATAGAGGGATGAATTCATGCACAGCTAGCTGTGTAGATTGTACTACTTTACGTCAGGAAATTGTCCCACTGTTGTTAATTCTGCAGTTTATATATGTTTTGGGATCGAGTGTATGGAGTTGTTTAATCATATGTATTCGGGACTGAGAGGAATAAGCATGTATAGGTTCTCGCATTTGAATAGATCAGGAAGTTGAGAATGTGACATCATATCGACTCCCTACTGGTATTGTACTATTTCAGCGCAACAAAAACTTTGCCGCGCTCTTCTTATCGGCAGCAAATAAGTAGACACCTCAAGCAACTGGCTTGATCAGTCCTTTATGTAGATGTTACTAGTGAGAATATATATGGATTGAAATAACTTTGTACACAACTGTTGTGTTATTTCTACGAGATATTTGCAAAACAAGTAAATAGCAAATAAAATTTTATCTTTTCTACACAACATCTGCACTTTATATATTTTGCAAATTTCAACTTAGAGCGGCGTAAATTTACATTTTTTTTGTACACTAACAATCCTTGCTCTTGATTCTTTATCCAACGAATGAGTAGTTTCACGTTTTGGTAGTGGTGTATAAAGGGGGAGAGGTGTTTTGCCTCCTGGGTGCATATGCACTCTTTATGTAAAATGCATTTTATACCAAAATGTAAAAAAACATATTCGCACATCTTAACATCATATGTGTTTACAAAGCCGTTTCACGAAAAGCCAACATTTTTTCTGGCTGGCGTAAAATAGATAAAATTTGGTGTTGAAACAAGACTTTTCACGAGAAATTTTTATCTGTTTTACACAGGTCACAAGAAATGTCTTTTTTTCGCGAAGAGACTTTGTGGATACATAGAATGTGAAGATGTATGTACGGAATATTCTTTTGAAAAAGTTTGACACTGCGTGATGTGTTTTTAAAATACGGGATGCGTATGCACCGGCAGCCAAAGTGGATTTCCTTGTATAAAGTTGTCGGTTTGGCTGTAAACATTTTTCTAATGACTTATTAGGTGCTGGATTTGTAGTGACATGAAATTGCACATGGTATCATGTGCGTAGACTCATTCTCGGCAGCAATGGGCAACCTATACTTACGACAAGTTGCACGCAATATTGAATCCAGCATAGCTCACTTGGTTCGGGAACAGAATGTGAGAGCGCTAGCTTTGTCATAGTTTTCAGGTTAAAAAAAGAGATATATGCACCATTGGTAAAACTTGGCGAGGATGAGTACGATTGTGACCGGTTTACTCATCCTTGCCAAGTTTGGTGACCTGCGCACAACATTCTTCAAGTTCAGTGACTAAAGTACTCATCCTCGCCAAATTTAGTGACAAATGGTGCAGATATCTCAAAAAAAATCTGGCCAATCTATGCGGTCAAATTAGCCAGGTACCACGAATGGATGAAACATTTATCCTCTTCCTAACTAAAACATGAAAAAGAACCAACAAATTGACTCTTTATAAGCAGTTAAAAGTGCCAGAGCTGACATTAGATACCTTCATACGAAGTTGGATAATAGTGTTGGTTCGTGTAGATCTGTATACAAATTAATAAACAACCTATTTGTATAAAGATGTCTCTGGTGTTGACTTCATATACGATTAATGCATGTCTCACACGAGCTATTGATTGAGTCTACCTTGGACATGCACATGCGCCGTCCTGGATCTACCCAATTCCATCTAATCCAAGAATATGAAATACACGCTTTGGTTTAGAGAAAATTGGCTACCCATAAACCTCAAAAAAAGTTGGCTACCCACATGGGTAGGTACGCACCCTGTGCTATACGCTGTGCGAACCTAACATGTGTTTCTAGTACAACACGGATTTCTGGTGTACAAAAGTTATTTCAGATTTTTTGTGTTGATTGGTCAGTTGACTTTGATTTTAAAAAAATCAAACCAAAATTCCGAACCCACTTTTGTACACCAGAAATACTTGTTATAGTACTAGTAAAACAAGCTAAAACAGGTTCATACAGTTTGAATCGCCGTATTCGACATGGGTGAGCGGGCCTTTTTTTGTTTTGAGGTTTCTTACGATTCATGGCAAGAATATGGCAGCGGTCAAATAGAGTGGTTTCTGTAAATTAGTTAATTAATCGTGGTGCACATAGCATCAGGACCTCGCTATGGATGGAGCGCATGATCTACAGAATCCAACCATACGTCGATAATTGAGGGTAACATTGAAGATGCGTATCTAAATAGAAAACATGTATATGTAAAAGGAAGAAACATAAATGAAGACGAAGAACATAACATTGAAGATGCATATCTATAGAACTTAGGGTTTATGTTTCTCGTGCCTCCGTTCCACCCTTCTCCCTAACTATTTAGTTCTAGAGGAGCGAGAAGTTTAATTGAATTACCGACAATTCCATGACTTAATTATACTTTTGAAAGAAACTAGATCTTCACCATAGGTTCTATTGAAGCGGTATTGGTGCATCTCGCGCATCCATTATTTAAAAGTGAACAAGATTGCCGGTTTGAACTAAAGATCTCCAGTTAAAAACAATTCTTCGGTTTGAAGCCTTAATAATACTCCTTGCTAGTGGCGGAGTCTATAATACACACACAATTCCAAATCTTATCTTATCTTTCTGACCAAGATTGCAGAAGAAGAGTATGGGCTTGTGCTTGCTCTAATTTAAGAGTTGTTCAAGATGTTTCGAACTAATTCTACCTAATTAATTTTTTGGTTATGAGTCATTTTGTAATGTGCCACAGTGGGTCGACTTAATCCTAAAGGAAATTGTATGGCATGGTCACAAAACCTTTGAGGTGGTGATCCATTGGGGTCATCAGTATCACTCTAATTTTGCATAATATCATCCACATCAGATGTTGGGATGGCAGTTATGCAACGGGGTCCATTCTTTGCTTTATTTTGTTGTGAAAAATGGTGTCCTCTTTTTTTAGTATCCTAAGGCAATCTTGAGCTGAAATTACAGTATTTTTTTAGTTTCCTCGATGGTCATTTAATTCACTAATTACTTCAATCCAACTTATGAGTTTTTTTTTTTTTTTTTTTTTTTTTTTGCGAGATACAGAAGATGGTTACAGCAAGTAAGCAGAGAAGAAGAACACGAAGATAGAAGAAAAACCCAAATCTTCCTGCGTCGATGTCGCCGGCGACGAAGCCGTGTCGAAGACGCGCCGCCGCCAGAACTTCCTCGAAACCTTGGATAGGAAGTCTCCCCCGAGCGGACGGGAAGTCTTCAAGACTCGAACTCCAGAGGAGCTCCAGCCTTCGCCGCCTGCGCCACCGCTTGCACCACCATCGTCAGCATCAAACTTGTCAACCCAGATCCGCCGCCACGCGAGATCTGGGAGGGGGAAGACGATCCCATCAGATCCGGAGATCCGAAGGACCGAACGGAGCAGGAGCACCACCGCGAAGCTCCGTCGAGCTCCACCGCCGGAGGAGACGCACACCTGCACCAAAAACACCGTCGGCCACCCCACCTCCTCCAAGGTGCCGCCGGTGGAAAAGCACGCAGACCCTACACTATCTACAGCCGAGAAGCGGAGATCCCCCGCCCTCCCGCCGCCGGAGCGGCCGTCGGAGGACGGGGGATCGGACGGAACGCCGGCGAGGCGGTGGATCTGCGGGCGGGGCGAAAAATCGCCTCTCTCTACTGTAGCGGGAGAGAGGAGACGACCAAGGTTTCGTCTGTTGAGTTTAATCCTTGTAATTTGCTAGATGGGAAACTTCACAGCCTTTCTGTAAGTTGGTGACAAGTTAGTTTTGTGTTTGTGTACATGAACTATTAACGTGGTGAGCATCTGTGATGTTTCCTACCGGTCCAATAAATCTTGGTTCTCAACTAACAGAAATACTTGCTACCAGCTACAACATCCCTTCCACTTGGGGGTACCCGGCCAACAACTTCAGTAGAAGCATCATGTATGTGCTTTCAACCAATTTTTCCAAGAAACATGCCCCTTTGGGGGGCAAAAATTTGTACGCTTGATGGAAGACATTGTTTGGCTGAAGCTCCAGATTATTCATGTAAGGGGAGGCTTCGGAAGATTGGAAGATACGGTGTCCAGCCGTAGGCCAGGTTGCGCCATGTGTTTAGATGGGCACTGAAAATTTAAGTGTCGTGCCTAAATAAATTCTTTCGAAAAAATAGAGTTACAAAAGTTTGGAATTCAGAGAATTTTCGCCAGCAACTGAACTCATGCTTGACCATGACATGCAAAAATTACACAATAGACTACAAGATACGTCCTCCCCTGACCAGAATTACGACTGACGAACACATGGTCCAACCTAGCCTATGCGGTTTCCTCTTGGTTTTGAAAATGGTACTAGCCCCACATAACTTTGAGAATTAAGTTACGGATATAAGTTACCATTGTACTTTCCTCAAGCTTATAAAGTTATAATGCTCTCGTAATCCCCATCTCCATGAGCTGATAAATGAGGAAGCTTTTGTCATTTTGGAAAGCTGAGACCTGATCCTTTGTTATCCATATAGCAAGAATTTGCCAGCCAGCGCAGGTTGCCATCCATATGAGGTGACCTCAACTCACAACTGAGATTTATCAAAGAAAGAGAAACTGAGTTATAAGTTATATTGAGCCACATTTGCATTTATACTTGAAACAAATCAACAATTGCAAACTACGACAATGCTTCAGGCGAGAAAATCCAGCTAGCATCAGTGGATAAAGGTCAGCACACATAGCATCAACACTAAACTTAGCTGATGGTGCTAACTCATTTGTGGTTCAAACATAAAATGTAATTTATACAATGTTTGGTACTACTTAGCACCATGTAGGTGGTGTAGGGTTACAACAAAAGTTAATAATGTTATTTCCCAGATTGGTGGATGATATATTAGTAAGCACATGTAGGTTGTGCAGGGTTACAACAAAAGTTAATAATGTTATTTCCAAGATTGGTGGATGATATATTAGTACCTAATTTAGACGCAATGTATGTGGATACTCAACCAGGCACGCGACCAGTAACCGTTGATGAAAACTGCAGGAAGTAGCCAACAAAACCGACTTGGTTATATTGTAAATTATAAAATTAACAAGAGTCAATGACCAGAAAAAACTCAGCCATCACAGAGCAAAGACACCTAATTATACTTTCTCCCTGGATTTTTTCCACGTTTGTGACAGATCAAGCCAATCAATGCATTTTAACACCCAACAACTCTGTCAGCATCTGCTAATCCAGAAATATACTGCCCAGGTTCTGAGACGTGCCCACGGCCCAAAAGTGTCAGGACCAGGTACTGCAATTTTCAATCCTTGAGCAGAAAAGTAGTAAGAAAAAGAGGAGAGCTGAAACTACTACCTCAGTAAGTCTATGTAGCACCAATCAGGTCCTTCAATTCAACAAGGCAGTCATTAAGTGCTTGATACTCCTCCGTACCTGAGAAGTCTGTTGCCTACATGAAGAAGATCAGCTCCAACATTGAGTTATCAGCGAGCACATGAAACAGAAGGAGAACAAAGAGATTGCTGTTCTCAATACTTTATCATCCGTACACAGATTCTTAAGTAACAGGGTATATCTATCATAACTTCTTAACTCCAAAAACTAAGAGCAATGGGCAGGTTGTTATAGTAGACATGGCTTTTATTTCCATCATGTTATTCCTGAAGGTATTAGGCATATTGCTGGTGTTGTGGCATTCCACATGTCCATGAACAAAAAATCTAGTTAAGGATGGCTAATTACCCATCATTTAAAAATTAAGGGTGCTGGGCAGCACAAGCAAAACTCAGGTACCTGTTTCAAGGAGCTTTTGAGATGCATCTCAGCTGACAATAATTCTCGCCTGCTTCCAGTCGTTGAAGAAATTTCAATGTAAACCTTGCAAAGCTGAAGAGAAGCTTGAGAATATTTTATGAACTTCTTCTGGTCATGCCATAACCCTGAACCCTGTGAGGACAACAGTCACTAATAAGCTGATGTGATAGAACGAATAATAGAACAACCGGACACAAACTATTGGAATAAAGTACAAATGTGTGACTCCACATTAAATAGTAGGATTCAATAAGAAAATAAAAGTCTGCAGTTGCACGAGAAATCAGTTTTTGAAATACATTGCTTAAAAGTAATAAAAGTGTAGCGCTACTGCGCTACTTGAGAAGATAGTGAAGATATACTGTATAACCTTAACGGGCAGGTGGATATTCGCAGACCGCCTATCCTCAAGGGAATAATTGTGTATTTGCAAGTTGCAAATGCCATTGCAAAGAAAAAATGAGTGTTTTCTCACTGCCAATTAAATTGCCCCAACATAACCTCCATCCGTTTCTTCTCCGCACCTCCCAACACCATTCCTTTTGTTAGAGTTTTGTATATACTTCTCGTGTATTGTACTATCACCGCTGTAGTTGTATAAGAGGTTTTCTGAATGTTACCACACATGTATTCGTACCTATGGCCTAATGGAAGTACAAGTTGGATATTTCGTCACAGGGTATCAGAGCCTAAATTGACATCTACGGTTTTGAATTCTTTTCCTGGACGCTGCAATCGTCAATCGTCCATCTCTCCTCACAAACAGATGGATCGATTTACTTTTTATCGATCTTCTCTTCCCTGATCGAGTTCTGGTCAGTCTCGCCTTTTTACGATCATTTTTTTATTCGATCTCAATCTGCTGTCCTTTCTACTTTGCCCCCAATCTATGCTCTGCTCCAGCCATCAGTCAGGCGCTCATTGCCCGTTGTTTGCAGTTGCAGCTCCCCTTGGTCGCAGCCACCTGCAACTCCTTGGTCCACCGTTTGTCAGGCAGCACCGCTCTGAACTCCCTAGTTTTTTTTTTTTTTTTTTTGAAGCCTGTACCGTAGGAAAGAACCCCTACGGTGTGATTTTCAATTATATATCAATATGTACAAGTACAAGAAAGGACAGTGCAAGATCAAGGGGGATAGAAAGTCCAGAAAATATTGTGACTTGTGATGATGATCATATGACTTGTGATGATGATCATATGAAAAAGATGAGGACCAAGATACGAAACTGCTCACTAAGATGAGCCTTTACAAAGGCAATGCACTTAAGAATCCTCTCCAGTGATGATGATCATCAGATCATGTCATCAACGTACAAATGAAGAAGAGTCTGATCACAAGTCACTTTGTCCACTTTTCATCAGACTGGTGTACATCAACTCCAATTTGTCAAAGTTGTGGTATTCTTTAATATATTGCACTGAAAGATCCAATGTGCACTTTGTGGTTTCTGTCTCTAGCGACCTAAGTGGACTATGGATAGAGGTAATATGTGTCGTAGTTAATCAAGCAAACAACGAGATAAGAGGAATGAAGCCAGTCAGCGTGACAGTAATTATTCACCTGGAGGGATCGAACTTGCTTCAACAAAGCTTCAGAGCATGCCATGAGGTTGCCCTTGCTTTTGTGCCATCTTGCATATAATCCCCATATCTCTGCATTGCTAGCACCACTTCGTACAATCTACAAACATAACCAGTCAAGTAAACTGCAATCCAGTCTAAAATAAAACGCAAAGAATACTTTGCGTTTTCTCTAAAAAAACTGCAATCCATGTGGGAATGCAAGAGGAAAACCCAAGCCACATAGCTTATACCTGTTGAAGGATATCACCAATTATATCTAGCGATTGATTCGTTCGCCTGGTCACTTTATTTGGATCATCTGAAGTGTTGCTTATGGATTCAGCTTCTTGAGTATCATTAAGATGTGCAGCTTCTTCTTCGAGAGTGGTCATCACCTTGTCCAATAAATCAACATTGAAGCGCTTGTTTGAGGACAAATTCAATACCGTTTTGGCAGCTTCAAGTGTCTGCACAGGATACTATGCATTATTTCATGTCATATTAACCAATTCAGACAATATTTGCTCACATATAGGCCTGAAATATTCAAATTAGATATCATGTCCACCCAAGGAGGATACTGAGAAAAGCTATGTAGTCATATCATGGTAGACTGTCAAGAGTTTTGGTACATGTAGAAATCTATCATTAAACGTTACCAAAAAATCTATCATTAAAACAGCTGAGTACCATCATTTGCTATGGCACTACACTAAACAAGCAAACGAAAAAAGAAACTATACATATCTGGAGAAGTCTTCAAGGGGCTTAATGGCTAGCAGCATATATGGTAGGGTAGGAATGGGTTTGATCCTCAGCTCTACCTTGATTAAATTGATACCTAGTTCCTCCTAGGCATCACTCTTTTTTGGTAAGTAAGCTACAACAAGCCAAACTATCAAAGGCGATGAGAAGAACCTTGCAGAAAGCCAGTTGACTTCCTCCAGAGGCTGGTTCTTTTCTTCAATATTTCTGTAATTATGTATGCACAGTACTAGCCTACTAAAAGATATTCTACTAACAGGTGAACAACAGGGCTCCCCCCTGCTGTATGTCCTTCAAACAAACAAATAATGGACGTGTACAAAATCAGGAACAAATCCTGAAAACAGGAGTATGCTAATGTGTGATCAGCTGAAAAGTTAAAATGCCAGCTCATGAGAAATCTAGAATTATTCGCATAAGTACATATCTTACCAGTCGAATATTGCATGTGTCCAAAGCAACCTTACTGTAATTTTCCCAAACTTCCCAGCTATTCCTCCTATTATTATTTATTTATGATGAATTAGAAATATTCTCGACAATAAACTTATGGAATATGAGGTGATACACACTTGAATTTTACAGCTTCCTTGAATGCCTGGACTGCCGCTTGGCTCTTTCCTCTAATCATGTGCCTGGAAAGTTAACTATATCAGACAAATGATACGAGATGAAAACCTACACAAAAAATACAACTGCATGCTTGGTACATTATAATTTTCGCAAGTCTCTGAAAGCTACGAAAATACAACCTAGCACTGTCCTATAAATCAACATGTCAAAATGGGAACGATCTGAAGTTAGCTTGACCTGCTGAACTAAAAGGTGTTCAACTGAAATAAGGAAATATCAACAGCGCGCAGGGAGGGAAAGAATAAAATACAGTCAAATAACACCCAGACCCAGCAAAACAATCAACATCAGAACATAGTAATGAAGGAATATATATTGAAGGGGGCATACAGGCAGGCTATGTTGTTCCATGCTTCTCCATTTTCAGGATCTATCTGCACAGCACGACTAAAAGCATCCACAGCCTTCTCAAGATCTTTATCCTGTGTGAACAAAACAAGACAGCAGCTTATGTCTCTTCCAAGAGATAGTTTTTGGAACGTGAATGTCAAGTCACTTGTAATACACCAGGTATATGAAACAGAACACGGAAGGAAATGCAAAGGAGTCCTACTCCTAGTACAATACAACTATCTCGCTAGCAAATAAGACAGTGGGAATTGCTCCATAGCGAGTGCTCTCTAAACCATTAGAGAGTAGACTATAAATTAAAAATTATCTCATCATTCATGTCCCAAGTTCATGTCACTGCCAAAAGGAAGCCAGAAACATGGTTGCACGAGGGTAGAAATACTCAAATATGTGTCATCAGATCTTACAAGATAATTTAGTTCACACTGCAAATAACCTCAGATAGTAGATCATATTCTAATGTTGTGACTTCACGAGTAATTAAATATCCTTATCCTCCTGTGAAACATATTCTTATATAGGTAGATAATCACATATCCATATCCTCCGGTGGAAAATATTCTTAAATAGGTAGATACTCACATATCCATATGCTCGTGTCTCAACAAATTTCAAATGTAACATAAAATAGTTTTGAGAAGTTACCTTCCATGCAGCTGTACCGTACGCAAACCAGCCATCTGGAAACAAAGAATTCAATGCCAATGCAGATTCCCTACCCAAAGTTCAAACGCAAGTGATTTTCATGTAAGGGACAACCGTAAACAAACAAGTTGCTTAAATTTAATCTTTTACCAAAGAATTTTGGATGTATAGAAGTCATTCCTGTTGTATGCACTGCGAGCCAGAGAACGCTGCAACAAAGGTATGAGACTATAAAACCAGTATCAATTATATCAAATCATGTACTAGTAATAGAACAAAAGGCTGGTGAGCAAAACAAAATAGAAGAATACCAGAGCTCGAGCAGATTTGTTATTTGAGACTTCCAATGCTTTCTTATAATGATCATCATTATTTGTAGCATCGCCAAGGGAACACCTAAATAAAGATGAAATTATTCAATCACATAAATAAATTTCTGTTCAGTGCCAAAAGAAATTTAAAAATAGCACGAGTTTGAACAGATTTATTTAATACAAATATGAGAGAAATGGAAGAGAAATCAAATTAAATCCTTGCTACGGCTGATAAAAGTAACCATTTGTATCCTAAACGCAATACAATCCTAGCTAATCCTTTTCCTCGGGAATCATTCCATGTTAGCACATAAGTAAAATAGTTGTAGATCTTTATTGCAATGATAGTATTACTCTAGCTCATATAGAACTCTCGATATCTTTGGCTGTGTACGTGCATGTACTACTATGTACAACTGAGCACATGAAACAAGGCCATGGATGCTTGGTGATTAAGCAAATGAGGAAGAGTTGTTGTCGATTAGTTAGGAGGTAAATACTGTGTAAAGGAGAAACAGACATTTATCTGTACTATGGTGATAAAAAGTGCAATTTTGTTGTAACGTGTATATACATATGGTCGCACCATGCATGGATGAGACAAAAATGTACAAATTCACAATATGTACACGTATTCATATACTTGAATACTGAATGGAATCCCCGCACGGATGGCTACTGGTGACGGTGACTTTATAGTTTGTGTGACCTATGCGGTCATGTTTTGGTAAATTCACATTCAAATTTTAGTATTTAGACCATTTGAATTGTTAAAGATGTTATGCATAAGCTCGTGAGTAAAAAAAGGAAGGAAGAGACCACCATGAAATATATGAGCATGATCCTCGCAAACAAACAAATAAAACTATGTGTGTGCACCACTCCTTAAGTTTCGAATACACTGCTGCCGTCGGAAGCAGAGCATAGTTGTTGTCCTTGCCCTATGTGACCCTTCATTATATGTAGCAACCTGAGGCACTTAATGTGCAAGATTCATTGTTGGGAGCAACGGGAAAAGCAGCAGATACACCCTTAGACTTCAAGTGCATGTGATTTCAAGTGGATGTGAGACTGGTAACGGTGGAATGGAGCAAACAACGGCCACCAAGCAAAGGCAGAGCCGGGGTGAGCGCAGAGGGAGAGAGAGAGTACCATGCCTTGTCTTTTTGCTATCGTGATGGTTGAGGAAGACATTTGTGTGGAGGAAAAAGAGAACAGTAAGGTTGTACATTGGTCACTGGAGGGAGAAGAAGCAAAATGATAACAGTTTGTCGTGACGCAGTCAAGTACTGCACACACCTCACACTCGACACTAACATTTTGTCGTAGTGCAGCTGAGAACTGCACGTGCATCGCACTCAACACTAAAAGTCATGGCTCAACCCAGAATTGCACACTCATCACATGCATTTGTGAAGTAGAACAACCCTTCGTTGAATGCCTCTACTTATCCCAGGCATGCTACTACTGATGCATACAAAACAAATTCCATTTGCACATGATGGGTAATTTGTCTATCTAGATATTTTGTGCTCAATGCATTATTGCGACATATATAGTGAGCAAAGGCTTAAGATGCTAGCATAGTAGGTTGGCTTACTGCTTACTTAACTATGAACTGCACAATAAACGTGTCGATCTTTCTCAGTAAAACCATTTCTTCTACATTTTTGCAAGCTAACATTATGGACTCCAAAAGAAGAGCGATCACATATATGAGAAAGCATCCAAGCAACAAATATTTAAATTTCAATAATTAGGAGTAGGATGTCTGATGCATCATATATTCCTATTTTTACAGTAAGTGATGGGCATGGCTACAGAAGAAACACCTCTTAGCTACATAATATACTCCCAACTGTTGCCACACCTACATTTTCCCACTTCCAACTCGTGTGATGACTGATGGATGGTGAAAACTGCGACTGTAAAGTGCACAAAATATAGCCATGTGTGCAATAGTTACTCTAGTACTAAATTTTTTTTTTAAATGTAGTGGAAGATACCAAAGCCATGTAGAGTGTTACAGAGCTGATTCTGAACGAAGATGTGACAGATATAGCTGCAATCATAATCTAAAATATCAAAGACAAATAAACTCAAAATGATCTCCAAGATCTACTTACCATAGCCTTGGGTCATTTGGTGTAACTAAGAGCCGGGCATTTATTAGACTAACTGCATCCGCAACTTTACCTGATAATCTGCCGAAGAACAAACTCAAAATTATTACAATAAAGAATTCAATTGAAAGTATATTAGTTACATTACAAGTTGAAATACATACTGATAGCAATAGATTAGATTATCCCACAATTCGAGATCTTTGAAAACATTCAGAGCTTCTCCAAGTAAACCACAGCTTACCAAAAGTTCACCATATTCTCTGTGTTCACACAGAAAAACAAGTCACGTTAGTAATTTAGTGTTGCTGTAGATGCAAGAAGGCTCGGGCGTATCAGTACATACTTCCTTAATGCAGGGATAGTCGGCATATGAACTCCAAAAATCATTTTGGCTCTTTGTGAAACCACAGGAAATTCTCTGGCAATATCTTCAACCTGAGGAATGCATCCAATTTGCATGTTAGTAGGAGCATAAACTTAATAGCAGACAAGAAGATACTTTGCCCAAACTTCTGTAAGATCTGACATGTTTTACAAACAACTAATAATTATTCATACTGCAACTGCATTTGTTACTTTTGGCATGTTAACCAGACGAATCTGATCATACCTCATGGTCCTGATTAACATCATGGTCCTGATTAACATGTGCATTACATGCCTATCATTTGCTGTCCTAACAGTCAAAGCATATGCAAGAGACTATTTCAATGGAGTGTTTCAATTGAGGTACTTCAACTTACCTTTTCCTGCTATTGGTAGTGGTCTAGTGGGTACTAACACTCTGATTGGGAAGGACAATCAGGGGTTGGGAGCAGAAATTAGAGGAACTGAGGAAGAACAATAAGACATGAGAAGGAGATAAGAGCCCATAAATCAGACAAGATTTATGTTCAGCCAGTCTCCAGATGAGCGTTCAACCCATGGAGCGGAAGACTTCATTTGCTGGCCCACACACTCAGCCTGCATGTTACAAACAACATCCTATGGAGCGCAGGAGTTTATCTGCATTGTTAATTTCTGCTCTGCCCTGACGAACGCTCTGCTTGTCTACTGCCATCTACTTGCTGCGCTACCATTCGCAGCGCCCTGACAACGAGCGCCGTTGGCGTCTTTCTGCCCTGACAACAAGCGCTGGCAGCCACCGCCATCTACATACTTTAACGATGAGCTGTTCAACAGCTGATCAAACTATCCACCTAGTTATTTTGCTATGAACAAACAGTAAAACCAATCAAGTTGAAGTGAACCATCAATTACAAACGAGATGAGAATGGATGGAACCCAGGGATGCTCGGGAGTTGAACCATGGCTGGCTAGAGGCTAGTCTTGCTAAAGCAGCCAATTCACTCAGGCAGACTACTCACAAGGATGGGTTGAGCGTTTACAGACTGACTCATAGATGCACTCAATGTCTGCTTGTCTACTGCCATCTACTTGCTGCACTACCATTCGCAGCGCCCTGACAATGAGCGCCGTTGGCGTCTTTCTGCCCTGACAACAAGCGCTGGCAGCCACCGCCATCTACATACTTTAACGACGAGCTGTTCAACTGCTGATCAAACTATCCACCTAGTTATTTTGCTATGAACAAACAGTAAAACCAATCAAGTTGAAGTGAACCATCAATTACAAACGAGATGAGAATGGATGGAACCCAGGGATGCTCGGGAGTTGAACCATGGCTGGCTAGAGGCTAGTCTTGCTAAAGCAGCCAATTCACTCAGGCAGACTACTCACAAGGATGGGTTGAGCGTTCACAGACTGACTCATAGATGCACTCAATGTCTGGCTGAAAGACAGCAAAAAGCAGCTTCAGGCCAACTATGACATGGGCATGGACTACTGGCTGAAGACTTAGTAGGTGCACATGTACTACTATCTGGACTCAATAAGATTCAACTGGACTTGTAGTCTGACTGAGGCGTTTGGTACAAGTGATGCTACTTGATCTGCTGGGGCAGATGCTAGATGCTACCCAGAAATTATCTGCCGATACAACAAAGTCTCGCACATGATATCCACAGGCTTCCATAGTATTCCATGCCTGAACCTCCTCACAATTTTGAATGGATTAAAAGTTGAGATTTGAACAAGCTGACACAGTTTTCGTTCTAACTGTTCTTGACTGGTTACAATCTTGCTCACGTAGCAGTTAGCAGGATTCTGAAAACGCAGTGATAGGATAAACGTAGGATTTGGATATTATGCCATATTGAATCCTTCAAAACACAGGAGTGTGTGATCAAAGTTGTTCAGTTGCACCACAGAAAATGCAGGAACTTTTCTTACGGTTATGTGCATGTCATAAAAAAGACTAATGGAAATTTTCCTTTCGAATTCCATGCAGATACCATATTAACCTTCATATGGTTTCCATTCTACAAACTAAACAGGTTGTACATGGAAAATTTCTAAGGAATAGAATTCTTAGAATTCTTTTGAACCGAAGAGGCCCTAATCTCCAGGTGATCACTCAACATCCTCAAGATAGATGTTTACACTCATAATATACAAGTGTGCATATAATAATTCAATTCAACATTGCAGCTAGCGGATATAGAGGACTGATAAATAGTGACATGTTTGTAGGTTATCTGAGAACAGAGACTACCAAATTAAGCAAAGTTACATAACCAACCTAAAATGCTAAATCAAATCTTCAGTTCCACTACCATAAAAAAAACTATGCCATAAGTAAGCTCAGGCAAAGTGTGGCTAACATAATTGCGTTTCATTTCATTGAAAAGAAGAGTTTTAATTACATTGAAAAGAGGAGTTTTAATTACAACCTCCTAAGAGATAAAAGGAGTGAACGGTAAGAGTACAATCAGTGTACAAGCGGTTTTTGTCCACAGCAGATTTTAAAAGCTGGCTGATTCTCCCAGTGTATTTTTCACAGCAGCTCGTTATATTATTATCATCCCGATCTAAACTGCGCCGAGCGCGTCGTCTTCCTCTCCCTGATACCTCCTCTCTCCTACAGGCAGGCCCCATCTACCAATTGCGCAGCCCCGCCTTGCTCCTGCGGGCCGGCCAGCCCGCAGGTGGCACGCTGCTCTCCTCCGCTTCTCAGATCCGCTCCCCTCCCCGCACGTCATTCCGACCCATCCCCCGACCTCCAGTCCGGCCACCCAACTCCATCGTTCCTTTTCTGCCCTGGCCAGAAAAACGGGCCTGCCGGTCCCGACACTTTCCGGTCAGTCAAGCGGATCAGCGGCCAGTGCGGGCGGTGTGTTGGAATTAGGCAACGTTCGCGTGTGAGCGAGCTAGCTAATCAGATCGATCTAATTGATTGCATAGCTAGTTAACCACCTTGTTTTCCATCAGGAGGCAAGCTTGTACGTTAGTTCGTGAGCCCTGTCGCCAGTGTTCGTACTAGGGGCTCGAGGCTGGACGTCACTTGAGAATGAATTTATTCATTCATGATAGGGTCACATAGGATGGAAGCATTATGCTGCGACACTCACAAAAAGAAAAAGATAATAATGAGCAAGAAACGCCATGTATCAGCATTCCTGCGTTGTCTCGAGTTACTCTTTGTTTAATTAATCTTTATTTGTGATACTCCCTCCGTCCCAAAATAAGTCTCAAATTTGCACAAAAGTGAATGTATCTATAATGTTTCAAGTCTAGATACGTCCACTTTTTAACAAATCTAAGACAGTTATTTGCGGACGGAGGGAGTATATGATTGTGAATCTATGGTTACAACATTTCTCGCGAATTCATGTTTTTTTGTTACTGTGTATATTTTTTGACCTTCCAAAAAGGTCATTTACATGATAATACGCGTATTATTTGGTGGCTTACGGTGAATTAGCAAATAAATAGTTTATGATGGTCCAAAGATATTACAGACAATTTCTACTAAATCACAGTTTCACAGTTGGTCCAGCCAAACATTCACTCTTTCTCACAGTTATCTGGTCACAGCTGATTTCTCACAGCCCACAGCAGCTTTTTCAGAATCCACAGCAGAACCAAACATACCCTAAAGTGCGGCGAGTTATCGTGTGAAGCCAACACATAACTAAGAATCTGTGGCACACTAAGTTTAAGTGTGTGGCAACCTGTGGCTGGTAACTCAGGCAAAGTGTGGCTAACATCATATTTGCCACAAGTGTGGCAAAAAAGTTGAGCCTATGACACATGGACATAGGAATACTAAAGTGTGACGAGTTATTGTGTGAAGCCAACACATAACTAAAAATCTGTGGCACGCTAAGTTTAAGTGTGGCAACCTGTGGCTGGGAACCAAACAAGCCCTATATCTGAAACAAGGAGGAACACCCACAAGATCATGATCACTAATGTTTTGAGGATTACAATACTGTAGGACTCGATATTGCACTTACCAAATTCTCCATCATTAACAGGGCCCGCTGTTTTGTCCGACTGCGGGTGGACTCCCACCTAATACGCAGAACATCACACAAGCTACTGACCTGAAATGAGACAAAGTGTAGCTCTGAACTAACTAGGATAAATATGTTTCTGAAAAAAAAATATTAAGTTTCCTTTACCACCTTATTTGCACATGTTTCAAGAATAGAAATATGATGCAATTAAAACATACCGGAAAGTAAGATTCGTCCTGAGAGTCAATTGACTCTATGTATGGTGCCATCTCCCACCCTGCGAAGAAATAAAAGAATGAGCAAAACAAAATCAGTGATACATGCTACTTCAAGACAACTCGTTAGTCATGTAGCCTAGTATTGAGTACAGGCCAAACTAACTTAAAAACAAATAAAGTTCACAAGAAATATCTGGTATGAAATTACAGAAATAACAAATAAATGCAATGCCAAACTACGAAACAATTTGCTTTAACCATAAAAGGTTGTTTCTTTTCTTTGAGTCTTTTCAGTAACTTCAAAAGTACAAAAAAAACTAACAAATATCATTAGGAAATAACATATTTTCAATGTATGTATACGTGAATATAACCGTATCACAGATACAAACACAAACTCTAGTATTCCGTTTGCACATGAATTTTAGCAATTATTAATGCAGAAACAGTATAGTAAGTGTGCTTATATAGAAAGCTTTTGCTATTCTACTCCTGTGTGTTTGTACACTACTTGCTTTACAATAGTTTACACCGCCAGGTTTTATGATATTTTCTACAACTATTTGTGATCCAAAATTGATGACATCTCATAAGTTTTTTATGATTTTATCTACGACACTTTCATAGAATTCACAATCTAATGCACAATTTTACAATCTTGTATGCATAGTTTTCGACCACATGTATAGTAAGTGTGCTAAACCTTGTGCCAAATAGAAGGTATAACCCTAAAATCATTTACTTGGTATTGACAGAATATAAAGATTCGAATAAATAGTTATATTTTGATGTCACCTAATTAGATCATTTGCCCAGATTTCAGAGCATGTGATCCAAGTAACCAAGTATACCCATAAGTATTTAGTTTGAGAGACATTTTTCAAAGATATGTATTTCTCAGTATATTTCTTTGGATATATATCCAGAAACAAAATTTCCGAAGAATAATTTCCAATTCTAGTATAAGGATCAGCAAGATCCAAACAAAAGAACTAAGGCAAACCACTACAGAGCAAAGCTAAAACAGAACTAAACATAATCAGCAGAGAGATCCTCCAAAAGGTCATGCATTTACATCTAATGACTGTAGCAATTATTGTGACAAAATGAGATATCTTTGTCACCCAATAGTTAAGTACTCTATCTGAAAACTCAGATACAGATTTTTGATACCAATTGTATAGTATAGGTAATATTATAATTACTACTACCTCCGTTTCAATGAATAAGGCGCACGCGCATTACAAGACAGACTTTGACCAACAATATCTTGATTATATTCTACATAGTTAGTATCGTTGGATTCATATTGAAAAACACTTTCTAATGATGCTAATTTTATACAAATAATATTTATATATTTGGAGTAATTCTTGGTCAAAGAAAAACACATAAAACGAGGACGCCTTATTCATTGGAATGGAGGGAGTATATTAAAAGACTTAGCTTTGTTAAAGATAAAACCAATATATATTGCAATGTCCATAAGGAATGAAAATATGACCATACCAGACATTTCATCACTCCGACTCCTCCGATTCACATGTAAACATTGTGCGAGTACAGCAGCCTGCTGGATAGCAGTTAGTGATATATGTGTGCTTGAAGATGGTGTACCCTCACTGCTCGAGTCATTCCCATTTTGTGCCAATCTAGGTGTTCTTAATATATCACAAAATTCATCACTTTCACCAGGAACAGAGCTCCTGGCATTTTTTAAAGCCACTTCATCACTCTGAGCTCCTGTTAGCTCTGCTGATTGTCTCTCATCAGCTGCTGGTTTAGTAGTCTTCGCAACTAGTACCATTTGGGACTTTGCGTCCACCTATACCAAAGATGGATCGTTTAAAAATCCAAGATAACGGTTATGCATATGTTGTGCAACAGCAAACTGAATTACCATTCAATATTGAAGTGACAAACACAACATATTTTTCTTATTTCTAACACAAGGCCCTCAAATAGGCGGACAGAAGGGGCATTAGATGTTATGTAATGATACTAGTTTCAGAAAAACAAAGTCAAGACATTCATTTCAAAAGCATGCCATGGAAAATGAAAATGGTTCCTCTGGCAATCTTCTCCCTCCATTCCTAAATATAAGATGTTTTCGCTTTTTTTTAGATTCACATATATCTAGACATACTTTAGTGTTTATACTCATCCATTTCAGTCCGTATCTAGACCAAATTTGAAATACCTAAAACATATTATATTTAGAAAGTAAAAAGAGGTTGAGTGTAATATACCTGGTGTATTGTTCGAAAACCAAGTATCCCTGTGAGAGAGAGATGAATTCCACATGCCTCTTGAGCACTATCCAGATGCAACCTATAAAACCATCAAACCAAAATTCTTTTACGACAGTATTATGCTAAGATCTTCCATAGGATTTATGTTGTCATCATCGGTCAGGATATAGGTTGGCTAACTCAGCAAAGTTGAGGTGCCTTATGATTGTCAGTCAGTCCCTACGCTATCTACGAGTACAACCCAAAAAAGCCATGAAATGTTTATGGACAATAACTATGGAGAACATTTGTTTCCAAAGATACTCCCAGATCTACTAACAAAACTTTTAACAGTTCGCATGCACTAACTCAATGTAAGACAGGATTTTGCCAGCATTTAACGTCATGAAAGCCTCAAATAAACACATTCAGTGAGACAATTGTATGTTGAGTGTCTAAAATTTTAACATTTCCAACTCAGAAATAGTTAACTATTGAAAGAACTGGCGTTATTTATACTCCACACTAAACTTTATTCACTTAAACACACCATGTTTAGTCCATGTTAATGTAAGAGAAATTAACTAGCGAGAAGTAATATAGCGACAAATGTTTCAACACATTCTTACTATTGCTCAGTTTACCTTTAGCGATCTTGAATGATCGCCTTACGGCAACTTTAGTGGCATTCATTTAGTTATCATGAAAACACACTGAGGACAAATATCCTCTACAGTGTGTTTAGTGGCAACTTTAGTGGCATTCATTCATTTAGTGGCAACTTTAGTGGCATTTAGTATAAGTAAGGTATAAGTATGATTTCTTACCTTGAGGCGTCAACTCGACCATACTTATACTCCGCGATTCCAGCTTCTAAAAAAGCAGCTGAGACAAAAGATGAGCCTTCTCCATCACATAACAAAGAACCCCAGTAGCTATAAACCTTTTCAAGTTCACCAAAATGGTTCAGCATTTTATTTTTGTACACTTGAACTTGATCAAACAAGCAGGACGATTGCTCATCTAAAATATTCTGCTGGTATATGGATATTCTGCACAACCACCATGACACACTCCAACAATCCGAGGAGTCCAGACTCTTTATGATTGTGAACAGAAGTTCTGCAAAGATAATGAACTGCAAAACAACAACACAGAAACTAACATGCTTAATATCTGAGATAGGCTAATAAATTCATCCTATATATTTATATCAAGAATCAATCACAAAATCCAACCAAAGTACCCTCAGACGTAACTAATTTTAGGTTTTCAAACCTTATACATTTAATACCAGAAGTTCTTTCAAAAAGATGATCCAAGATATGGAACAAAAGTATTGCTATCCTCCACTATATGAACAGCCAAAAAATAAATTAAATAGATCACAAAGTAGTAGCAGACCAGCAGTATAACTGTATAACTGCAATTGCCAAGTTTTCAATCAAAAGGTACAGTATTCTACTTAACACATCTTTACATATCCATAGCCACATTATCGTCCAGTATCATAATAAAATAATGTGCCAATGTTACTTATGTGTTTCTTTGAGTTATTTGTGCAAAACTAAAAAATTCGGACAGGTCAGCCTGCACCCCGGGTGATTAGTCTCTCACGTGAGACAAGAAAACCTTCAATAAGAACTCAAACAGAAACTAGTCACAGCGTTTTGCCAAATAAACTATGCGTTATTTCAGCGTAAAGTAACTGCTTGCAGAAAGATCATAGGAGAGATACCACATTAAAAAAAATGAACAAAAATGACAGTTCACACAAGACAATAAACCCACTGGGAATAGATTAATGAGCAAAAGCCGATAGAAAATCTATACCTGCAAGAGAGAGAACTTCCCATGAACATGGGAACCAAGAGAAGCTAAATGATCTGAAGCCCATGCATCCCATTTGCCTCCAGAATCACTATACCATCCTTCATCCAAAGATGAAATCTGGAAAGGTAAGGGTGAAAACTTTCCCGAAGGTCTACAAATAGTTGACAAAAACAAACACAAATAAGTGTTAGCCACATTAACATAAATAAATCTCTCGCAAGTTAAATATAAGCTGAGATCATTATCTCGTATATGCATCTTCAGAACAAAGTGAAGTAGTATCCCACAAGTTCGATATGTCATCGTTCTCTTGTACTCCCTCCGTATCAAAATATAAGTCTTTCAACCAACTTTCCACACACATGTATCTAGACATGTTTTAGTGCAAGGTTCATACAATGTTTTCTTTAGTGGTCATTCTTCGCTGAAGTCGGAGTCGCTGGCTCGAGTAGTGATGACGATGAAAGCGATGGGCAACCTCGATGACAGCTCTTGCTTTGGTGGTGTGTGTGCCGTGTGCCCTCGAGGCTAGTGTGTTCCATAACGGTTGGCACGGGTGTTTGTGACTGTCTTAGCTCGGTATTCAGCTAATAAAATGGGAAATTCTCTTCTCCTTGATTAATGAGAAGAGGCAAAACTTTTGCCTCCGTTTCAAAAAAAAAAAAAAAAATCTGCAACAACAAGCATACACAAACAACAAATAGTATTGTAGTTTCATTTTCATTTTGCAGTGAGGGCGGCCTGCCACTCGGTGATTGCCCGTAGTGGAGCCAAAGCTGACTGTAGCAATAAGCTTGTGATCTTTCGCTCATGCCTGAGTTGTTGTGTCGACACTCTGAGCACAGTGACAGTTTAATACAAATACAGGGCTTTCTCTCGGGGGAAAAAAACAAGTTATAGCGTTGTAGGTCTTATTTGGGCATATATCATCAGCTTATTTAAGGGAGCGTCGAATTTACCTTGGGCATAGGTATATTTAAGGGCTTATATGAGGGAGCGCCGAATTAAGCAAATTGAAAAGCTACGTCCCTAAACGATGTCGATCAAATTTCAGCTCAAATTTTAGCTCCCATTTTCGCTCTCAAACATTCCTCGCATTTTGCCAAATCAAGCAAACCGTGTACTGAATAAACCGGTTTTCGCTACAAAATGAAAATGCAGAAGGAACAACCAGTTGAGCTTCAGCAACTCACCCCGTCACGTTCTGCTGCGCGAACGCGAGCAGCGCAGCCACCGCCGCGCAGAGAAGAACCGCGCACCTGCACTGGAACCCCTCGCCCGCCACGCCATCCCCCTGGAGGAAAGACTCCACGGCGGCAGCGAGGTCGGCGTAACGCTGCGCCGGGGAGCCACTGGCGAAATCCGCGGAGGCGAAGGCCGAACCGTGGATGAGGTGCGGGACAGCGGAGGCGAGCGCAGCGGCGTAGTCCCCGGCCTCGACGGCGGCGAGGGCGGAGGCGGCGACGGGGCCGAGCGGGTGGGCTGGGGGAGGCGAGGGGGGGGGTGGTTGGGAGGCAGGGGAAGGGAGGGTGCAGCGCAGGAGGCGGAGCTCGGTCTCGCGGAGGAAGGTGGGGGCCGCCATGGCCGTGCCCGGTGGCGAGGTTTAGGGTTTTAGAACGAATGGGGCGAACACGGTGCTGCATCCCCGGTGGCGCGCAAGACGGGGCAACATGCGGGTCCTATACATCGACCAGGTGGATAATAGGGAGCCGTCGCACACCCCGCACTTATGGGCCTGGCCCGTTACTGTTTCTTCCAGCTTCCTGCTCGGGTTTCCCCCCGCGCGAATGGGCCTGGCCTGTTAGTTTTTTCCACCTCGACTTTCTTTTCCTTTTTCCTGTTTTTTGTGTGTCATTTTTTTTGGTTGTTTCTTTTTTCTTTCTTCATTTCAGTTTTCTTATTAGACATTATTTCTTTATTTTGAATTTTCATGTCTGAAAATGTTCAGATTTTTAAAATTTTCATATTCAAAAATGTTTATGTATTAAAATCGTTCAAAAATAGTTTTCGCTCAAATACCTATTTTTCACTTTTGAAAATCGATCAAAAATAATTTCCGTTCAAATACCTATTTTTGTTCACTTTTTTGAAAATAGTTCAAACATAATCTCCATTCACATAATTTTTCTGTTCGCCTTTTAAAGTCGTTCAAAAATACTTTCCGTTCAAATACCTTTTTTCACCTTTTGAAAATCGTTCAAAAATAATTTCCGTTCATAGACTTTTTATATTCGCCTTTTAAAATCGTTCAAAAATAATTTTCATTCAAATACCTAGTTTTTTCACCTTTTTTGAAAATCGTACAAAAATAATTTCCATTCACAAACCATTTATGTTCGCCTTTTAAAATCGTTCAAAAATAGTTTCCATTCAAATACCTTTTTTGTTCAATTTTTAAAAACCATTCAAAAATAATTTTCGTTCATCGCATGAAAATATTTATCATCTGTTAAAAAAATGTAACGTATTTAAAACTTGTGTACTAATAAAACACAAACAGGCCTCAGCTCTTGGGTTGAAGGTTCGCATCTACGATTAATTTCTCTTTTTTCCACGGCGAAGCGAAGGAGCCAATATGGGTCGGCCCAATAATGCGGGCGGGGGTGAGCGAACGCTTCCTATCGTCGCACGGTTCGACATACAGACATACAGGGAATCCCAACATGCGGAGGCCGCGGCTCAACGTGGTGAGGCGCACAACTCCGTTATTGGGCCTGACCCTTCCATCTCTTTTGTTTTTTGACCTGAGGCCTTTTAGCTTTATCACATAAAGGTTGTTGTATAACAGGTTCTGTAACTATGAGGTTATTAGGATCATGAATACCGGAAAGGTTGCTTTGGTACTGTTAACCGTCACGGCCGTAAAAGGGTGATCATAAAGACAGTTACTGGTGGCTTCAAAGTATGCGTGTATCCTAATGTTCTGAGATGGGAAATTACTCCTCTGTTAAGAGAGATACGCCCTGGGCCCTCTCGGCATTATAAAGGTATCCAATATGTTCTGCAGACAATGCATGATGAAGTTACACCATGTGGGATATCATAATACGGAAACGAGTAAAGGGAACTTACCGGGTTAACGAGATAGACAAAGATGATATGAATTAATCAATGATTAATTCAGGCATCATCCACGGATCTATATCTCGGATGAAGTTCAGTATCGTGACTAAAGGGATTTATATATTAAATAAGCAGCAGGTTCAACAGAGTGTCTTCGCATAACGATAGCAGCTATATAGATCGTTCCAGGATCTGTCACTGGTCGGTGATTGGTGGATACCCAATTATAGCTACCTGTTATCAAACCTGTAGGGTGGACGCGCTTAAACTAGGATTAGTTAGTTGTGTATTTGGTTGGTCTGGAATATGGAGAGAGTATCACCGGCATAGTGTTTCCATGATAGATATACCTTATCAAGAGAGAATGTTTTGTGATAGAAGTTGCTATCACTGTCGGATTTATTCCGGGAGTTTATATAAGTGGGATATATTTGTCCGGAGTATTTGGTCAGCAGACATTGGGTGTCTCGGATCATATGAAAAGTGTTTCGTATGATAGGTAATTAATTCAGTGAAATATTTTGTAAAAGAAAATATTATAATAAGAATAATTAGATAAAATATTATTTAATTATATGTTAATTAAATATTGATTTATTTAATTGATAAAATAATTACCAAAAAATATTATATTAAATTGGAGCCCACCATGAGGCTACAAAGATGGGCCCCTGGGCCCACCAAGGTAGCCGCACCACCTAGTGGTGGTGGTGGGCCAAGGCGCCGAAGGGGGAATTTTCCCCGGCCAAAACCCTTGTGGGCCTTGCGGCCCACGGCAGGGGAAGAGGCAGCGGCGGTGGCGGCCAAGGTGGGCTGGCCTAGGGCGGACCCCACCCGCCAGGTCGGTGCGCCGCGGTGGGACCCACCCGCCCTAGATCGGTTTGGCCTAGACGGGCCCCTCCCGGCCGCGACCACAAGGAAGGAGGGTGGGGGAGGAGGAAGTTACTCCAACTCCTCCTCCCATGCCGAAGTGGGCAAGGGGAAAGTTACCCCTTGTCCAAGCCGAGTTGGACCAGGAAAGTTTTCCCCTTCTCCAAGTCTCCCTACCCCTTGGCCTCCTTTATAAACCCCACCCCCTCCTATTTGGAGGACACACGAGACATAAGAAAGACACAATAGCTCTCAAGTTTACATATCTTCTAGTTGGATTAGAGGAACCTCTAATTAGAGGCAACCTATCCGATTAAACTAGATCTAATCTCTCTCTCCTTCTCATGTGTTGAGATCTCCACCTTCATATACACCAGCAGTGTTTCAAGCTTGGATGGCGAAGCCTGCTGAACCTCTCCCGGCGTACGCGTGCAAGCTCTCAGAGGGGTGATCTGTCGTTCGCGACGGTTGACTGTCACGTTGTTGGATCAAGGTGGTAAAGCTAGGAGGAGAAGGCACCGGAATCTCTCTACCAGGCCTGGTCGAGAGAAACGGCAACAAGCTACATCGACTACATCATCAACACTTCTTCCGCAACTACGGTATTGGTAACGTATACTAAACTAGATCTATGGATCTTCGTATTCGCATGTATTTCAATAGTAGATCTTGGGAGGTGTTGCGTAGCAATACGTGAAAATTTTAATTTACCGTACACGCAACCCAATAGAGGCGGTGGCGTCGATGGAGAAGGCTCCTGGGTCAATCCCCCTCTCGGCAGGGTGCCGGAATAGGATCTTCTGACCCCCGAAATTTGGTTTCGATGACGGCGGAGCTCGGAGTCGTATTTTGTGAAATCCTTCTGGGGTTAGGGTTTTCTACGCGGGGCAAGGGCGGTGCGAGCGACGCCCGAGGCGGTCTCACCACCCCTTGATGACGTGAAAGACACACGTTCGTTGGGAACCCCAAGAGGAAGGTATGATGAGTGCAGCAGCAAGTTTTCCCTCGGTATGAAACAAGGGTTATCAATCCAGTAGGAAGTCGGCTTTGTACTGAAGGTTGTTGGTGAAGGAGTGTAGTGTGGCGCAACACCAGGGATTCCGATGCCAACGTGGAACCTGCACAACACAATCAAACTACTTTGCCCCAACTTAACAGTGAGGTTGTCAATCTCACCGGCTTGCTGAAAACAAAGGATTAGGCGTATAGTGTGGAAAATGATGTTTGCTTGCAGAGAATGAAAAAAACAATGATTACAGTAGGTTGTATTTCAGATGTAAAAGAATGGACCGGGGTCCACAGTTTACTAGTGGTGTCTCTCCATAATAAAATACTAACATGCTGGGTAAACGAATTACAGCTGGGCAATTGACAAAATAGAGAGGTGCATAACAATGCATATACAAGTCATGATGATCACTATGAGATTTACTTGGGCATTACGACAAAGTACACAGACCGCTATCCAGCATGCATCTGTGCCTAAATAGTCCACCTTCAGGTTAGCATCCGCACCCCTTCCAGTATTAAGTTGCAAGCAACAGACAATTACATTAAGTATGGTGCATAATGTAAACAACACTATTATCTTTAGACAAAGCATTGCTGTTTTACCCCTAGTGGCAACAGCACATCCACAACCTTGGAACTTTCTGTCACTGTCCCAGATTAAATGGAGGCATGAACCCACTATCTAGCATAAATACTCCCTCTTGGAGTTACAAGCATAAACTTGGCCAGAGCCTACACTAATAACGGAGAGCATGCAAGATCATAAACAACATATATATGATAGATCAATAATCAACTTGACATAGTATTCAATATTCATCGGATCCCAGCAAACACAACATGTAGCATTACAATAAGATGATCTTGATCATGATAGGCAGCTCACAAGATCTAAACATGATGTCACAAAAGGAGAAGACAACCATCTAGCTACTGCTATGGACCCATAGTCCAAAGATGAACTACTCACACATCACTCCAGAGGCAGGCATGGCAATGTAGAGCCCTCCGGTGATGATTCCCCTCTCCGGCAGGGTGCCGGGAAGAGCTTCAGAAACCCCCCGAGTTAGGGTTGATGGCGGCGGCAGCGGATGTTTTCTGGAAATATGGCTCGGTGTTTTAGGGTTTTCGCCTCGGGGAGAATAAATAGGCGAAGGGGCGATGTCGGTGGAGGCCCGAGGCCCGCTCCCCACATGGTGGTGCGGCAGGGGGCCCACCCGCGCCATGGGGTGGGACGGCGCCTCGGTGCCCCCCTTCGTCTCTCCTTCGGACTTCGTGAACGTGTCGGGAAAATAGGAACGTGGCATTTTGTTTCGTCCGATTCCGAGGATATTTGCAGAACAACTTTTCTGAAACCAAAAACAGCAGAAAACAGGAACTGGCAATGTGACATCTTGTTAATAGGTTAGTCCCAGAAAATGCATAAAAATGCCATGAAGTGTGAATAAAACATGCAGCAATTGGTATAATATAAGCATGGAACATAAGAAATTATAGATATGTTGGAGACGTATCACCCCTCGGCGCGGCCAGGCCAGGTTTCCTCTGGTCTGGGCCATAGTGTCGTTCGGGGTCTTCTGGGCCTCTCCCGGACTTGTCCTTTTTGCTCACGGAGTTTTCTGGCATTTTAGAATTACTGAAAGTTTTCCAGATTTTTCTGAGCACTTTCATTTTTAGACCTTTTCTGCAATGCATAGACAAAATAAACAGGAACTGGCACTGTGGCATCTTGTCAATAGGTTAGTTCCAGAAAATGCATAATATTGATATATAAAAAAATAAAACATCTGACATTGATAAAACAAGCATGGAACATAAAAAATTATAGATACGTTTGAGACGTGTCAAGCATCCCCAAGCTTAGTTCCTACTCGTCCTCGAGTAGGTAAACGATAAAACAATATAATTTTTGTAGAGACATGCTACCAACACAATCTTGATCTAATAGTGATGTAATGACAAGTGAGCTGAGATCAAATCATTCAAAGCAAATGTGTATAATTGATATGGTAGGGTTTCGACCAAAGTGGGTGCTCTGGAGCCAGAATCACACCAAAACCTAGGTATTTTCCTAAGATATGTATGAGAGTACTGTGGTGGTACACTGGATGAGACAACATCAAACTCGTCGGTGTGACCCGCTTCGCATACCACAGTTATATCGGGCATGCATGAAGGTTTTTGCGGTCTTTTAAAGCTTAACTCCCACTTCGTGTGCACCGTATGGAATCTTGTGATAACTTGGGGTCCAAAAGGTTGTTTTAAATGTTCATATGAGCTACCCTAACACAACCAATGAGAAAAATGCACTTAGCTACCCCTTTCGACACCCGTGGAACTGGTAGATGATGATATGGTTGACTTTCGGTCAATTGTTTAGGGTTTAGAACAAAGTGGGTGCTCTGGAGCCAGAATCACACCAAAACCTAGGTATTGTCCTAAGATATGTATGAGAGTGTGGTGGTACATTGGAAGAGACAACATCAAACTCGTCGGTTGTGACCCGCTTCACATACCACGGTTATATCGAGCACGAAGATTTTGCAGTCTTTTAAGGCTTAACTCCCACTTCGTGTTCACCGTATGGAATCCCGTGATAACTTGGGTCCAAAAGTTGTTTTAATTAATGTTCATATGAGCTATCCTAACACAACCAATGAAAAATGCACTTAGCTACCCCTTTCGACACCCGTAGAACTGGTAGATCAATTGTTTAGGGTTTCGACCAAAGTGGGTGCTCTGGAGCCAGAATCACACCAAAACCTAGGTATTGTCCTAAGATATGTATGAGAGTACTGTGGTGGTACACTGGAAGAGACAACATCTAACTCGTCGGTGTGACCCACTTCACATACCACGGTTATATCGGGCATGCATGAAGGTTTTTGCGGTCTTTTAAGGCTTAACTCCCACTTCGTGTGCATCGTATGGAATCCTTGATAACTTGGGTCCAAAGGTTGTTTAAAATGTTCATATGAGCTACCCTAACACAACCAATGAGAAAAATGCACTTAGATACCCCTTTCGACACCCGTGGAGCTGTTAGTCAATTGTTTAGGGTTTCGACCAAAGTGGGTGCTCTGGAGCCAGAATCACACCAAAACCTAGGTATTGTCCTAAGATATGTATGAGAGTGTGCTGGTACACTGGAAGAGACAACATCAAACTCGTCGGTGTGACCCGCTTCACATACCACGGTTATATCGGGCACGAGTAGGTCGTCAAAAGGGATAGCTAATTAAGTGGACTTTGCTCCTTGGTTGTGTTTGGGTACCTCAGATATAAAAACATTTAAAATCAACATCACTTTCTACGGAAGGAAACAGCCTACAATATGTGTTATCTAACATATTGTGCGCCATTTCAAAAAACCACAAGTATATTTATTATTTCACAAACAAAATAAAAAACCACAAGTGCGGCACACGTGGCCGAACGGGCGGGAGTCGCAGCGTCCCTTTGGGAACACGCGCCTTTATTTCGCGCACCGCCCCCCTCTCTCTCTTCCAGTCCTGTCACTAGCTCGCTCACTCGCTCTTGATCTCACTCTCCTTCGTTCTCTCTCGCTGTTGGTTGTTTCTCCTCCGCCGATACATCGACAACACCATGGCGACCATCTTCGGTTGGAGAAGAAGGCCTGGCATCCTCTTCCTCCCTGGGCAGGTAGGATCTTTATAGGCCCTTTCGAGGTGACCGTGCGCGTCGTCCTCGCGTTTTCAGGGCTATCTTCGTCAATGGTGGTAAGATGATATCTAAGCCTCATATGCCTTGTATAGTTGTATGCATCCTAGATTTGTAGATCGAGATCTATTTATCTGCGTAGTAGGACCTGCATGGTAGATCTACATGTTTTTACGGATCAATATACGTCTCTTGCTTCATTTTTTCGCCGGTAGTGGTCGATTTGGTATATGGCAGATTGAACTTGAGATATTTGGCACGCATAGTTCATCTATTCCCACCATGATTTCGATCGGTTAGGTTTTAATAATGTAACCGATTTGGTGTTTCGGGTAGATTGTGCTTAGATTTGGGTATTTTCGTTCATTGCTTAGATGTTTTGTTTTGCTAGCTTAGTTCATCTTTGTCCAGGTTCCAATGCCAATGAAAGCAGAAAACATGGAGGCCTGCAATGACGAGGAGCATAACTGCATTGCTGATTACACTCGTCATGATGAAAACGTTGATAAAATCTGCTTCAGTAGAGAATCTGATCCTGATTCTGAATCAGATTCGGATTGTGAATCTGAAAATGATAGTGATGAAGAGGGCCTACGCATTGTTACAACTAGGGGTAAATCTAAACTTGGATTGTAAAAACTGAATTAATCTATGCAAAAATGTACTACTCTCTAAAATTTACTTTTCTTTCACGTAGGTCCTTATCAGGGGAATAAACATTTCGAAAAGCACATATGTTATGGCAACCATATGGGTTTATCAGTGAGAAGGCTCAAAGTTCTCAAGAGACAAGTCTCTAAGAGAAAACCTGACATACCTTTTTATGTCTGCCAGATCACCTCCTCTGCAGTCAAGGGGAGGAACCCCAAGATGGTGAGAACTTTGACATTCTTTTAATATCTCATTTCGCCAATCGACACATCATGAACTGATCGCTAATTTCTTTTGCTTTTAGTACTTTTCAATGGATTACAGTCAGAAATTCCTCAAGCAATATCTACATAAAGAAAGACCTTTGTGTGTCACTAACGAGGAATACACAGGTTCTCGTCAAGTGAGGATATCGATGAGCGAGCATGACGGCGTGTGATGGCCCTTAAAGAGGTTGATCTACGGCTCCAGAAAGCAGTCTTGATCTCCGGTGCGTAGTTACCTGCGTCAAAAGTAAATGGGTTAGGTTGAGACTCCAAGTGCAGAGTGTGTAGTAAGTCAAGCAAAGGATTCTTGACTTCACTAAGCATTTTAACTTCTCAACTTCTCTCTCTTTCATTACCCCAATAGATTCTTTAGCAACTCTCTCTTGCTCATGAATGTGTTCCCAAGACTTATTGATAACTTCTTGGCAATATTTAATTGTTTCCTCATGTTTTTGGGCTGTAATGATACTCTTTAATGATGACACTTCCTTAGCAAGCTGATCTACCCTTTCAAACAAAGCATCTTGTTTTTCAAACTTAGAGATAAATTCTTTATTAAGCTCTTTTTGGGTAGATATAAAAGATCTAATGGTGTTTTCCAAATCACTAGAAACATTACCACTAGTAGCATATTTATTTGGCACATATGGGGGTTTATTATAAGAGTTGTAATTATTGTTCCCATACCCATTATTACCATAGTTCCTAATGAAGTTGACATCAACATTTTCAGAATTATTACAACTAGTTCTTGCAAAGGAACATTTTCAACATTAGGTTTATTAAGCAAAGTAAGAATAGTATCCATTTTAGATGACAAATCATTAGTTTCCTCAATAGATTTCACTTTCTTAGAAGGATTGGGTGCCCTATCAGTATGCCATTGACTATAGTTTTGCAAAATGCTTTCCAATATATTTTTAGCTTCTACTATAGTCTTACTCATAAAAGCACCTCCAGCAGCAGAATCAAGTATGTTTCTAGACATGTAGTTTAAACCATTGTAGAAAGAGTGTAATATGGTCCATTCATTAACCCCATGTGATGGACAAGTTCAAGCATGAGTTTAATCCTATCCCAAGCCATAGCAACATGTTCATTTTCATTTTGCCTAAAAGAAAGGATGTTGTTTCTATTTTGCAAAATTTTAACAGGAGGATAGTATTTCTTAATAAAAGCTTCTTTAAGATCACCCCATGAATTAATACTACCGGATGGCAATGAATGCAACCACTCTTTAGCTTTTCCTCTAAGTGAAAAGGAAATAGCTTCAATTTTAGGATATCACTTTCAACATTCTTAAACTTTTGCATGTCACATATTTCAACAAAATCATGAAGATGCATAGAGGCATCCTCCATAGCACTACCACCAAATTGTTCCCTAGTTATCAAGTTCAACAAACTAGGACTTACTTCATAGCTATCAGCTGTAATCTCAGGTGTGGCAATAGCTTTAGAGATGAATTGATCATTAGGAGTGTTTGTGTAGTCACACAATTTAGTTCTTTCTCCCATTTTAGCAAGTTTTTATGTAATTTTTTAATTTTTTATGCAAAACTGAAAATAAAATGAGTCTCACAAATGCAAACCGAATTACAAATGCAAGACAATGCAAGACAATGACAAAACAAATAATTTTGCTTTGAAGGTAAAGATGGATAAGATGATGCTCACGTAGGTGCAACCTCCCCAAGCTTAGGTGTTAGCACAAGTTGGTGATGTTGACTTTGTTGTGATCTCCTTGGATAAACCTTCGCAGCTATGATTCCCCGGCAACGGCGCCAGAAAACAGTCTTGATGGCCCTTGAAGAGGTTGATCTACGGCTCCAGAAAACAGTCTTGATCTCCGGTGCGTAGTTACCTGCGTCAAAAGTAAATGGGTTAGGTTGAGACTCCAAGTGCAGAGTGTGTACTAAGTGGAAGACGTGTTTTCCCCACGAGGGTGACTCGAGGGTTTAATATCGAACTCTCGGAGAATCAGTAGTAAAAAGTTTATCTCTTTATCCTTCTTTTTGGTCACCTACAAAATAGAGTTAAATGTTTTGGTCCTCAACCTCACATGTGGTTGTCAAGCAAAAGGTGTAAGAATGATATCAAGATAATTATGCAATGCAAACAAGAAATAAATATGAAATGGTGGTGAATAAATGTGCAAGGATGATGATAACAATGATGAATGATATTTTTTGGGTTTTTTATGATGAATGCAAGATGTAAAACTTTTTTTGTATTTTCGGATTTAATAATGGCAGAAAATGGAAAAGTGATAAAAGTTGTTGGAAAGGTGTTTCTTATGATTAAAAATGGACCGGGGTTCATGGTTTCACAAATGCAGTCTCTCTTTAATAAAGTGGCAGACAATGGACACATAGAGTTGACATATGAGATTGCAACACAAGGTTTGATATCAAGTTACTAATTATATGGGCATCACGTCCTAACATGGAGATCTTTTGGATATTAATCTCACTTATACTCCACCAAGATGCGAACTAAATCATACACCTTAGTAATTAAGATAACTCAGAGTATAGCCTTAAGTATCATGACATGAAGTTAAAATAAGAACATGCTAGATCTAGTCACGGAGAAGTGGCAAGTCACCCACAACCCTTGTAGCATGGTATTTTTGTTTATCCCTAGTGAGGTAACAAAGTAAGGTAAAACACCCAAGTGGATCGCGATATTACAGTGGTCAACTTACCGCACTCACCACCCCCCGTTACTCCAACTAATGCACACATCACCCCCACACGCTCTCATAAACATGCTTGATCATAACAAGTAACAAGAACGGGGTACATAATATGCATCTATATTCATAACTGAAACAAACATTGCAATCTCAAACATATATTAACTCACAAAAAGATCCACCACATAGGAATTACAACGATGACCGTAATCATGTTCAGCAGCTCATACGGTACTAATTAGTGAAGCTCAAAGAGAGGAGAGATACATAAGTTACTTCCACAAACCCATAGTCCAGAGGTGGACTACTCCCTCTTCATCATGGAGACGGTGGAGATGTCGATGGAGAAGATGGAGACCATGCCGGCAGCGCCCCGCCGGAGTTTTCCCCCTCCAATCAGCAGCTCCAGATCTCTGTTTTCGTGTTTCTGTCGTGTGGCGGCGCTTGTTTTCGAGAACGCCGTGGGACTTCTTTTATAGGCGTTTTTAGGTCAAGACGAAGCCGGTGGAGAAAAGATCAACGGCGGCGGAGCCTCGAGGGCCAAAAGGGTGGGCCCCACGCGGCCAGGTACAGAGGCTGCGTGGGCCCCCTCTTTTGGGCTTCCGGCCTCCGTTTGCTTGTTCCTTCGCTCCCAAGTCTTCCTCCTTCCAAAATAATGACGCCTGTATTTTTCCAGGTTATTTGGACGTCGTTTGGGTCCCTGAAAGTTAAAAGGAAAAATAGGGTTTTCTGCCTGCGCAGGGTTAATTCCATAAAAATAGGAAATAAATATTTTATTCCCAAAAATCATTATATAACAGTGATATAACCCTTATATGATGCAAATATGATTGGAATATGAGTGATATAGTGCAAAGTTCATGTATGCATTTTACATGCATCAGCGTGCGGTCATCACTACAATCTGGGCAATTGTTGTCAAGGACGCCCAAATCCTACGAAAAAAATGGTTATCTTCTGGTTTAAGGAACATGGACATGGTCTTTGTGTCAACGTGTTCGCTGGTATACATGTTGAGCGATGCATGTGCGCTGTTGCTATGGGTTTGTGTAGTTTGTGTATCCTGCTGTGCAAATCTCAAAAACTTGAATAGATGGTCCGTGGGATGAGTTCTAGTGATACTTGATTGATTAGGGCTAACAGTTGTGGATAAAATTAAGTTGTAGTATCTCAATGGTTGTATCGGTGTTTGCTATATTAATATAGCCGGGCTCCGGCCTATTTTGTAAAAATTAAGTTGTAGTAGGTTGGTGAAATTGTTCTCCCAGCTTTAAAAATGAGGCAAACAACTTAGTTAATAGTATAAGAATCGACATAAGAGAAAACTAATTTGATTCAAAGTTCAAAGACACGATAATCATTCAACAACTTTTAGCACTAGATTAGGTTGATACGAACAGGTTCATTACAATGCTGCGACATACAGCTTCACCAAGATAAAAACAACACACTAGATTAGGTAGATACGAACAGGTTCATTACAATGCTGCGGCATACAGCTTCACCAAAATAAAAACAACACAGCTAGCTAGGAAAAGGACCATCAGCAGCACCAGTTTCTCCTCTCTTCTTCCTTATTTGGAGGCTGCACGGTGCCACATTCGACACCAAATTAAGGCAGTTTCCGGAGAAAGAAACTGAATGCAGCGTGCTTCGCCTTAAAGCTGCCTGATTTGGACGAGCTAAATGAACCGAGGCCGTCTGCATGCTGCTAGACACTGGAGCGGTCAGCAGCAAACTTCTGGCTGCAGAACGGGCAGATCCATCTGAGACCGACTTGGCACTGGAATTCTCCAGCCCGCAGTTTGCTAAGCACATGCCGGGCTTTAACATGCATCGCCCCCTCGTCATCAATACGCACCTCGCGATCGTCGGGTTCCTACAAAAAAAATTGGGATTAAAGCAAGCACATATATGTAACTCAATCTAGAAAAACAATCTAGTAACTACCAGAGATTAACCCAAGTCACTCAAACTAGTAACTCAATCTAGTAAATCAATCTAGTAACTACCGGAGATTAACCCAAGCCACTCAAACTAGTAACTCAATCTAGTTTTAGAACAAGGGGTGTACCGATTCATCGCCGCTGACGTCCTCATAGAACGGCCGGTAGGTCATGTTGTCCACAGTGGCGTCCTCGTAGAGCTGGTCAATCTCCGCGTACACAGCGGCGAGCTTCGCCTGCGCGGCGGCGGCGGCGGCCGTTGGCGCGACGTCGGCGTTCATTGGCGCGACGACGGCCAACGCAGCCGGCTCGTCCCGGCGGCGTACATGGTCGCCTCCAACCCGCAGCGGTGTTCATCCTCGTAGCTTGGTGGTGACTACGGCGCGGCGAGGAATAGCGCGCATCCGACTGAGTGGTGACGACGGGTGGTAGTGTGTGGGCTACTGCGAGCAGGCGGAGTGGGTTCCTGCGAGCAGATGGTGTGTGTCTCCTTTATAGCCGGCCGGTCGAGTGAACTGGAGACGGGATGCGGTGGCGCTGGGAGGGCACAGGGGGACGGCACAGACGGGTGGGTGAGAGTTTTAATGCAGACAACTCTCTACCACGCCGCACAGAGGCTTGGGGAGACAAGAAGGCTGGGCACTGCGCTAACGAAAGGCCCGGTGAGACACGCCTCCGCCGCGCAGGCGAAGTCGTAGCTTTGGAAGGCGAGAAGGCTGGTCGATGCGCAGACGCCGGCGTTAATGCGACGCGTCCCGTCCCGTCACTTCGCTGGTGTACGTCCACACCACAGTTTGTACCACACGTCCACACCACAGTTTTTTTAATTGACCACGCACCACGCGTTGGTGAAACGTGCACACGTGAAGTTGCAGTTCAACTCCACTCGTCGTGCATGCGAAGTTGAAACGTGCCTCTACATTTCCGCTCCACTCGCCCACCCGTGCATGCGCGCGCCCCGGTTCAGTACCACCGCCTTTCTATAAATAGATCTAGGGCATGCATACGTCCATTACTATTCACTTCAACTTGTTGCAAAAAAGCGGCGACCATGGCTCCAGCGGTGAAGCGCTCTGCTTCCTCGAGGTAGATATGGGAATTTCCATTTCCGTTCATGGGCTTCTGATCCGTTTCTGAATTCCTCCTGCTTTCATCTTTCTTAGGTCCGTCTTTATGTTAACATCAACTTCCGATCACTGCATGTATGTTTAGGGCAGTTGCATCCGAGGAGACAGTCACCTTTGAGTTTCTGACGAAGAGGGTAACTTTCCTAGAAGCTGAGATTGAAGCGGCCCTGAAACTCGCTTGCGACAATGTCGACAAGGTGATTGAAGCCAGAAAGGAGTTGGCGCAGAAGGGAGAAGCGGCCAACAAAGCGATCCTTTCGTTGCTGGAAGATCTGAAGAAGATGATGGCCAACAACCTCGACCTGACGAGGCAGGTTAGGAAACTGCAAAATGAGTTAGCGCTCGCGTACAAGGAAGCTCTGATCGCAAAGTCAGGGGAGATCCCAGGGCCATCGGATGCATAGTTTCCCACTGTATATGTTTATGTTTCAGCAATTCGAACTGGCTAGATCCCAAAAGGTTTATGTATCTAGGTTTTGAAATTCTGCCGTGTTGAAGATCGAGTAATATATATGTAATGTGATGTATTTGCCGTCTTTATTCCACGTCATCTCTTTCCCGTAATAAAAACTTATGTAAGTCTAGCATAATTGATAGTATCATGCATAGTCCGAATGCATTATTTTAGAATCAACATCCGCGACGTTCTGGTAAGTTTCGTCGAACGTAACTGGGCTACTGGGCCGCGGGATGAAAATCCGCGACGAAACATATGGAAAACGTCGCGCGCACTCGGCCCATTATCAGAAAACCCAAAACGTCGAGAGCAAAATCAACTTTTCGACCCACCGAGACGGAAACACGCGACGTTATCAGAACGTCATCGCCAAAACGTCGCGGATCGAGACTATTTCGGTAGTGACATGTAACAAGTGGTATAATATCAACATGGTACATCAGAAATTATAGATACATTTGAGACGTATCAGTCATGCACATGAAAATCTTTTAGCTGCTTCACCTTGTTGTTGAAACTTTCTACCAATTGCTGATATGATCACACTTGATGGCAGTGTTGAATCCTGACATGTACCATAATAAAAGAATGGTAGGTGTTCAACCATGTACCAAACTCCTCGCATGCTGCCATTACCTTACCAGATGATATGAATGTGTCTGTTTAGCGTAAGATCTTGCTTCTAGCCACATTCTCCCAAATTCTTCTCCTCTGTATTTTTTTATCAAATTCATCCACAAATGGCCGAAGCACTCCCTCTGCTCAGCATGTGGGAACACATTTTTAACTGCATTTTCCAGACCTTTTCATGCATCTATGTGTGACACTGGCCCTAAGCATCTTTTCAACTGCATCATGAACCATGTCCATGAAGTCTCTGTCTCTGACTGAAACAAGCCAACAGCAACAGGAAACATCTAGTTGTGTCCATCTAGAATATTGCATGCTGCCAACTGACCATTCCACTTGCCTGTCAAAAAAGATGAGTCTATGCTCAAATATGGACGACATCCTGCTTTGAAGCTGAAGCGATACGACCCGGTAAAGGTTGTATCCCATGTATAGTGCTAGTCCCTGGATCGACTCGCTAGCACACATGGTTCCAAATGAATAACAAAGTAAACCAGTGCATCATTATTACAACGTAATGATCCTGAAATTTAATTATTACAAACTGCATAGCTCATGGCTAGCTCAAATAAAAGTATCAAGTAGCAAATAACAGCGGAATAAAATAAAGAAGGCTCCAATCCAGAATGTGCCACAGGCGAAACACATGTTGAGTGGAGTCCCGCGACCTATGCAAAAACGTCACTCGGAATCAGAATTACCTGCAACGGTGAGTTACAGCCAGAAACAACGACTGGTCAATACAATTGAATTGTATTGGCAAGATGTGCTAAAAGAAATGTTGTTTTTATTACCTAGCTTCTACATGCATATTTGGCTAGGTGGAGTTTAGGCTATTTTGCGAAAAGCAATAAGTTTTAACCTATCATTTGATAAAACATAGTTTTCCAATAATATTCAAAGGACACACTGTATGACAACAGGTGCTCCTACCGATTGGTTCAACCACAAGTTTTAATAAATTACAAATTGGAATGAATGAGAAATCGACATGATCACAAGCCTAGTTGTTCAAGTTGTCCAATACCAGGGACATGGCTAAGATCTTAGTTTTTAGACTCTCGAGAGTTTTGTACACTTTCCCCGTAAGACCCAGTCAGCCCCGTTTACCCAAATACACAATTTGTATAAAGGTTGGAAGAAGACCAAGGCAGAACTTTTGGGAAATAGTCCCTCAAACCACCTGCGGACCCTGTCCATCCTACTATACGCTACATCAGCTGGTCACGACGGCTCGAGGTCCTATAACTTACTAGGTTCCGTCAACTGCCCATACATAATGTTGACATACGGTTGTACACGGAAACTACCAAACAAGCAATCAATCTATTCTCTTGTACGCTACATCAGCTGGTCACGACGGGCTCGAGGTCCTATAACTTACTAGGTTCCGTCAACTGCCCATACATAATGTTGACATACGGTTGTACACGGAAACTACCAAACAAGCAATCAATCTATTCTCTTGTAACCTGGGCGGCGATCCCCACCTTGCAGCACACTCCGATGACCATACTAGCAATCCGCCCAGATGATTGATTAATTAAAGTTGTTTTTATTTAATAACAAAATAACAACAATTTAAAAATCATTTTCATAGAGTGATACCACAGCCCCGAATAACTAAGCATTTGCTAAGCATAATCTAGTCTTACGATTGGCATCAAGAGGACAATATTCAATTGTCATGGATTGGAAACATATGGCTATCCTACTTGGGTTCTCATAGCATAGCAATATATATATAATCCTACACATGCAATTCTACAGAAAATACTCTAATTATGCATAGCAAAATAATGGGACTTTCATGGTAAAAACACACTTGCCTTGATTGTTGTCGTTCAAACACTCGTCACAGTCACAACCGTTGCACTCCGCACAATCTACACGATTCGATACATCACAATAAGAAAACAAAACAATACAGATCAAGAGTGCACATATGTATGCATGTCGAATTAATATCACACATAATATTTTTATTTAGTTCTCTGGTCATAACAATAGGATGATGCGTATGCAACTAACAGAATGCAACATGCGGTTTAAAAATTCAGGTTATGCTAAAACATACTATATAGAGAGTTTGAATTTGCCTAACTTTATATGTTCTGTAAACATGCGTTTTTATTGCAGAATTGGATTCTACAAGCTTTTCTGAAACCAACGGTAAAAAGAACATGAAAATCTGACGTGTGGATTATTTTATATGATTTTTACAAGATCGACAGAATCTCTGTTTTTCCTACTCGAAAACACAGACCACTTTGCCCCATGACGGCCTGTGATTGGCCAGTACTTCTTCAGCTACTTCTAATCTAAACCATGCAGGAGGAATCCTACGGCTACTGATTCTCTTCTCCAATCGATCATAACTTTCCAGCAAGCATCGTAGCTTACCAGCACGGCTGTGTCGATGATGAAGATCGGCCGTGATCGGGTGGTTGTACAGATTGATCGACAACTTCCAGGAGGTAGTCACAGACGGAGAAATTCGGCGGCAGTCTCGACAGCAACTCCGAACGTCCAGCGGTGAAGACGTCGCGCTCGCTCCAATCTCCGGCAGCTCGACGGAAAACTTGCTTCCGTCTCTGGTTTGTGTTGAAAACGGGATTAGAGAGATGCATAGACAAGGCTACGAAGATTAACAAGAAGAGAAAAGTCGGGCGACGAGAGTTTCGACGAAGAACCTTCACCGAAGTGAAGAACGACGGCGGCGTGTTCCGTAGATCGATAAGCGGCGGCCAGGTTTAGAGGCTTGTGGGAAAAACGGAAAGACGTTGTCGTGGAGATATTTATATGAGGGTTTGGATGGTGAGAGGATAGATGTATCGAACGAAATCTGGAGATTCTTCTGGAAACAGGTTCGAAACAGGTTCGGTACAGAACGTACGTATCCTGGAGTGTTTCCGAGTTCGGTTCAGAGACGCGAACATGTTTCAGTTCAGAAAACCAAAGCGATGGCTGGCGTATGTTCAGAATAGAAGGAACGATCAGAAAAAGAAAAGGGAAAACAGAAACGTGAGGTGAGAGAGGAAGAAAACAAGTCCTGATCTCCCTTGCCCCACAAATATACGCCTGTTGCTTCTTTGTTTCCCCAGTACATGTACGTGGTACACGTACTGCCTCTTCAGAACCTAAACCTTTGCTTTTGCTCTATCTATCACACGTAGTGCTATAGAGAAAATAACTTGTGTGCTTATATGCACAAATACACTTGTAAAATATAAATTGATCTATTAATTTGTGAATTTAAAATGTGATGCTGGTTGTGTTTAGTTAGTATATGCAATGCAATGGACATGCAATAATGCTCATGCAATACTATATGATGCAAATGCACATGAATGATATGAGACATCCAAATTCTAAAAATTGGGATGTTACAAGACTAACCCCCTTAAGATGAATCTCGCCCTCGAGATTCGGATTGGCTAGCAAAAAGGTGCGGATGGTCTTCTCGAAGATCATCTTCTCGCTCCCATGTCGCCTCCTCTTCGGTGTGGTGGCGTTGCTCGGAATGGATCATCGGCAACGCAACGCAACGCCCCGATTGATGCCTTAACACAGGCACAACCCTCAATGCATAATAGAGAGATCAAAACTTGTGGAACAACTGGCACATCACAGACTCTACGACTCAAAGCATTATAGTTCAGCTCTTATAATAGAGAAAGATAGCAAATATTACAACCAGAGGTCACAGATCCAACAGTACATCACGCGGAAGCAAATTATGTTGTTCTAGACAACAAGATCCAGATATGGCCTAAGAGGCCTATAGATAAACATTCCAGCGCCAGCTGTTCCGGAATGTCCCAAGCTGCCACCTGGGAACCCCAGACTACTCGTCGACGTCCACAAAGAACCCACCTTCGAGGTCGGTGAAGTCCTCCTCTGAAACAAAGCAAACGACGTTGAGTTCGACGAACTCGCAAGATTAAATATAGAGCTTTAGCTCGATGAGGCTTCCAAAGTTGTAAGGCTGTTTTGCATAAAGCTAGTTTTCTTTAGAAAAGACATCACTCCATGGCATCGACTATCAGAATATTTTTAAAGAGGTAAGAAGTAAACTCTTTTCTTTTGATCATCTTCAACAACCACCATCCATCACCACACCTGTCTACTAAGGCACCTCCCCGAATCACCCTCGAGGAAGTCAACCTTGCATCCTTGTTAGTACCTTTAGTACTCAGGTTTTAATCATTCCGTTCAAGTTATTCTATGGTCCCTGAATCCGGCACCAAGTCGTCCTTAACCGTGGACACGGCTTTTCGAAAGGATTTACCCTGCAGGGGTGTACAATGTTTACCACGCGTACCGTCCGGCCCATTACCTGCGCATTAGCTCTCTTCCTTGGAAAGCCGGCTGGGTGGGAGCGGTGTCGACTTCTCCCTCGTTAAGGACTTTCCAGGATCATCAGTGGCGGTAGGACTGCCAGTGCCTGCAACACCCGCCCCACGGCCACTTATTTTCCTAACGCTACCATCCTCATCCCAGTTCATACCACCATCATCACGCACGTGCAAATGGAAGCCCGAACTAGAGGACCCTGGCTAGCCCCGCCCGAGTTATTTAGTCTATGAGGGTTCCTGCAATTGCATAGGCCTCACGCATGGTGCACGCTCGGTCTTGGCTCGAAGGGGAGAACTCGCACTTAGGCGGCGAGAACGAGACAACCCACCACATTCCATGTGGCCTCTCATCCCCGCCTTTAAACATGTTATTATATGTCACCACAACTTTCCACCATCATCCGAACATTCCACCACAGTTCCAACCATAGCATATCCACCGGACGACTAAGCATTTCACTAAGCATGGCTAAGCATAAGCATAGCGGATATAATTAACTCAGGCCAACACAACAATCCTATGGATATTAGGAGGGAAACAGGTAATGGCATCGGAAAACATAATGCATCTAATAGGATACTCTAATCCAACCAAATTGACATTTGGAACCGCATGCAATATTATAGTGGAGAAAATATCTGCGGAAAACATAGGAGACATGCTCAGAGGGGGGATTACGCTTGCCTTGTTCAACGGGCTGGTAATACGGGTCGTCAGGATATTGTGGAGAAACCCCGACTGCTTGATCTATCGATGCATAAGAACACCGGAAAGAACACAATCAAATATCACTCAAGCAAACCAAATGCAATGCTCATACACATGATGTCATGACAAGTTTGATGCACTGAAATTATTATACCCAATGTATCAATTTAAATGGGGTGCAAAATAATTAAATTGACAAGGGAGAAGAAAGTCCCATATCTGGTTTTAATGCTTTCCTGTGCTATGTATTCATGTAAACATGCATGTAAATGATGCTACTGATTAGGTATTGAGTTGCGGAACATTTAGAGCCTTTCAACATCATTTTTGGAATTCTTTTGAATTAAATAGGAATTTCCAAAGTGGCATTTCAGTACTGCCATTTTTAGTATTTTCAACATACAGAGGGTTTAAATTGGTCAATTATGTCCAAATAAAATATGGATGTGTAGAGGGTGTCAAGACAAATTTTTAGACACCTTATTTGCTCAATTTGGAATTTCAGAGCTAATGTTATGAATTTTCAAAGTTTGCCATTTATTCTGCATTTTCTGTAATTAATTTCAAAAGGCATTTTAATTTATGCTACTAAGTGTCAAAACGACATAAACATGTAGAGCACACTTTGCTGAACATGTGGAATTTTGAATCACCCAATTTGGAGCATTTTTCAATTTGTTATTGATTTTACAAGTTCATTCGAATTTCTGCCCTTTTCTTTTATTCCCAGAGAAATCCTAACCGAAACGTTCTGCACCGCGGGTGGTCTAGCCACAGCCGCTGACCAGTGGGCCCATGGCCACGCTGGCAGACAAGCAAGCGTGCGGGCCCAGCGGCCGGTTTGACTGTGCACGGCGTCGCGGACGCGCGCGACGGTGATCGTCGGCGGTGTCGAGCACGGACCCGGCGAGCTACGGCACGAGGGGATGCTCTACGAGCTGCTACGGACTCGCACGGGCACGGTGAGCAAAACTACGGTGGCGCCGCTACCTATTGGTCGCCGGAGCGACGGAATCATCCGCGACTTGCGGCGGCCGGCGGCGGTTTCACGGCGATTCGACGAACCAGAGGGGAAGGGAGGGGACGGAGATGTCCAGGAGGTGCGCTAGCTCACCCTCGATGCGTGGGAACCACCGGCATGGACGGAGGAGGTCGAGGTTGGCGGCAGAGGCGCGGAGGAGCTTCGGCCGAAGAGGAAGGAGACAAGCACGGATGCGTCGATTCCGGGCTCCCCTCTGCGATTCCTCGTGCGGGGAAGGAGAGGAGGACGTGGCGGAGTTGCTGGCGGTCCTGGATTGGCGCGGGGAGCTCCCGAACGACGGCGATGCGTGGCGGCGCGCGAAGCTAGGTCACGGCCATGGCCGCGAGGAAATGGGAGAGGGAGCGAGCGAGGGCAGTGGTGCGGTGTCGAGCACGGAGCACGGGGGGCCTGGGCTCCTTTAAGCGCGTCGAGGCGCAGGGAGGGGGCCCCGGCATCGCCGTGTCGCCATGGCGGCTAGGCGGTGCGGCTCGGCCGCGCGGCGTGCGTCGCTACAGAGGAAGACGGCTATTTTGCAAAGAAACCCCCTGCCTTCATTTTTCCATTTACAAAGAAGCCCTTGGCTGTTTCTTTCAAATATCCAGTAGCCTTTCCCGAATTTTATTGAGGCACTTAAACAATTTATAAAAATTTGAGAAAATTTAGGGAGCCTCCTAACATCATGTAGGGGCACCACAAAAATTGGGGTTGCAAGATAAAATGTTTTGCATAACTTTTCTTCATAGAGTTTGTTTATGGCATTCTTGGTAAAACCAAAATGAATTTACTTTTGAATTTTAAAGCCATTGCAAAGTATTAAATTTCTAACCTTGGAACTTCCTTGACAAATATGAATTTGCATTTGTATTTGTGTTTGCCAAGAACAAGCACATTTAGACTTGCAAGGATTGAATTTAATTGGTGCCATTGCTTCCATTTGTTTTTATTTGTTGTAAACACTTGGTTTCAACTTGCACTCCACAACAATGATGCCATGAAGCATGAATGAAGATGCAAAAGTGGAAATTTTATTCACAAAATTTCAGTTCACAAGCTTGGGGCTGTTACAATTCTACCCTCCTTATAGGAATCTCGTCCCGAGATTCTAAGGTTGCGGAAGGAAGTCGGGATACTCTCACGAAGACTAGACTCCCTTTCCAGGTTGCTTCATCTTCGGAATGATGAGACCACTGAATTTTGAGGAACTTGGTGGTCTTGTTTCGAGTCTTCCTTTCTGCTTCATCCAGGATACGGACAGGATGCTCGCGGTAAGTGAGGTCTGCCTGGATATCCAGCTCCTCATGATTGACTCCATGGATAGGATCCTTGAAACAACGGCGAAGTTGGGATACATGAAACACATCATGCACATCGGGGAAGTTAGCTGGTAACTCTAACTGATAAGAAAGATCTCCCCGCTTGGCCAGGACAGTGAAAGGGCCAACGTAGCGAGGGGCCAATTTTCCCATAATTCCGAAGCGGCGAACGCCTCGGAGGGGAGAGACACGGAGGTAAGCTTTATCACCAATTTCATAGTGAACTTCCTGATGATGCTTGTCATAATAACTCTTCTGCCTAGACTGGGCAATCTTCAAATTCTCTCGTATGATTCTAACTTTCTCCTCAGCTTCATTGATAATATCCGGACCAAAGAGTGCCCTCTCTCGGTCTCGGACCAATTCAGCGGAGTTCGGCATTTTCTTCCATACAGAACCTCGAATGGGGCCTGTGGTGCCTCGACCGACTGCTATACAGTGACTGTGTCTCCGGTTATTCAACACCACAGACACACTATCAAAGCATAATAGAGAGATCAAGACTTGTGGAACAACTGGCACATCACAGACTCTACGACACAAAGCATTATAATTCAACTCTTATAATAGAGAAAGATAGCAAAAGACAAACAGAGGTCACAGACCCAACATTACAACAAGCGGAAGCAAAAAAAGGTTGTTCTAAACAACAAGAACCAAAATATGGCCTAAAAGGCCTACAGATAACATCCAGCGCCAGCTGTTCCGGGATGTCCCAAGCTGCCACCTGGGAACCCCAGACTACTCGTCGACGTCCACAAAGAACCCACCTTCGAGGTCGGTGAAGTCCTCCTCTGAAACAAAACAAACGACGTTCAGTTCGACGAACTCGCAAGATTAAGAGCTAATATATGCTCGATGAGGCTTTCAAAGTTATATGGTTGTTTTGCATAAAGCTGATTTTATTTATGAAAACATAACTCAAAGGCATCGACTATTCAGAGTATTTTCAAAAGAGGTAAGAAGTACTCTTTTCTTTCATCACCTTTCTCTACATCAACCACTGTACCTGTTCATCAAAGGCACCTCCCCGAATCACCCTCGAGGAAGCTCACCTTGCATTTGTGAGTGGTACCTCTAGTACCCAGTTTTTAATCATTCGTTAACGTTATTCTATGATCTTACCTTCACTTCCCAAGTTCGTCCATAACCGCGGACACGGCTTTTCGAAAAGATTTAACCCTGCAGGGGTGTACAAATGTTTGCCACGCGTACCGTCCGGCCCATTACCTGATCATTAGCTCTCTTCCTTGGAAGCCGGCTGGGTGGGAGCGGTGTCGACTTCTCCTCGTTAAGGACTTTCCAGGATCATCAGTGCCGGTAGGACAGGTTTGGTGACTCCTCCAACACCCTGTCCCGCGGACACTTACTTTCCTAATACCATCATCCTCATCTCAGTTCATCCCACCATCATCACGCACGCGCAAATGGAAGCCCGAACTAGAGGACCCTGGCTAGCCCGCTCGAGTTATTTAGTCTATGAGTGTTCCTGCACTGCGAATGCATAGGCCTCACGCATGGTTGCACGCTCAGTCTTGGTTCAAGAGGTATAGAACTCGCACCTAGGCGGCGAGAACGAGACAAAACACCACAACCACAGTGGCCTCTCATCCCCACCTTTAAGCATTTTTATTATCCGTCACCACAATTCTCCACCATCATTCTCATATCAACACCTGTTTCCAACATGAAGTATCCATCGTATAGCTATGCAATTGACTAAGCATGGCTAAGCATCAACATAGCATAATTTAGTAGCTCAGGCCAACAATACAAACCTATGGATAATAGGAGGGAAAACAGGTATTGGCATCGGAAACTTAATGCAACTATGGGATACTCTAATCCAATAAAATTGACATTTGGAACCGCATGCAATATTCTAGTGGAGAAAATATTTGCGGAAATATAGGATAAGACATGCTCAGAGGGGGGATTACGCTTGCCTTGATCAAGGTACTGGTAGGACGGCTCTTCGGGGTATTGCGGAGTCACTTCCACTCCTTGATCTACCGAGGCACAAACAACACCGGAGAGGAACAATCAATCACCACCAAAGCTTTAACAAATGCAATGCGCAAACACATGATGACATGACAATTTGAATCCCGGGAAGAGGATGATTCAACTATTCCATTTAAACGGAGTTTGGATGCTTGAGGACACATTTCGAGTACCCGTGGAGTTAGGTCATGATTTCACTTTACTTGTTGATTAAGAAAGATGAACCTATTTTGAACTTGCATATGAATGACATGATCATGTTAAGATGCATGGTTCAGCTGTAACAATCATTAGTGCAACAAGTACTTTAAGTGAGATGAAGCTTGGTGTTGAAACAGATTAAAACCAGAGTATCCGGAATGAAATCCGGAAAATTCCGGTTCTGGTACCGGGAGAAATCCGGTTTCAGGTCCGGAGCATTCCGGGTTTGGCACCGGAAGAAAAGATCCGGAAATGTTTCGGGTGGAAACCGGGTGTATTCCGGGCGAAAACGATCGAGTCTAGTAGCTATTTCACTAATCCGGTATAGATTCCGGAAAATTCCGGGTTTTGTACCGGATTTTCCAAACGCGACTGAACATGCTACTCCTACGGCGAATCGACGAACTAGCAAGTTATCGAGGAAAAGGAGTGCACTGGGAGGGGCGCTGGCTCACCCTGAGCTCGTGTGTGTGCTCGGCGAGGTCGGAGATGGACGGAGATGGCCGGAATCGAGCTCGTCGTGCGGCAGCCGTGGTTGGGGAATACGAGGACGGCGGCGACAATGCGGGCGGCCCCGGCTCGATTCCTTTGGCGAGGATGGAGAGGACGACGAGGCAAGGCTTCCTGCGGTCTTCGTTTTGCTCGGGGAGGCTTCAATCGACGGCGATGCGCGGCGGCAGCTCGGCGGCCATGGCGGAGCACGGGAGCTTGAGGAAGGAGAGGAGAACTGGGGGGAGCCATGTGGAGTGAGCAGGTGGGGCTCGTTTTCCTGCTCTCCTTGCAGGTGGAGGCAGAGGGGAGGGCCCGACGCGGCACGGGCTGGTGCGACGGAGCTCGAGCAGCTCGCTCGGTCGCTACAGGGAAGAAGGAAACGATGACTTGCTTTTCTGGGTCATCCGGTATGGATTCCGGAATATTCCGGTTCCGGCACCGGGTGAGATCCGGGTTCAGGTCCGGATGATTCCGGATCTGCTACCGGATTCCCTGAATTCTCGGAACTTCCTTGACAAGGATAAGATGTCAAGAGATCTTGTTTTGCAATTTTTAGTGCCTTTAAAGTATGGAAGTTTTGATTCAGCAAATGTGGCATTCCACTTCTCAGTGTTGCCAAACCAACTATTGTGTTGTTTAGCAATTTTATATGTATGCCATGATGCATGTATGGGATGCAAAAAGTGAAAATTTGGTCCATAATTTGCATTACCAAAAGTGGGCTGTTACAACTCTACCCCCCTTACAGGAATCTCGTCCCGAGATTCTAAGGTTGCGGAAAGAATTCGGGATACTCCTCACGAAGACTAGACTCTCGTTCCCAAGTTGCTTCATCTTCGGAATGGTGAGACCACTGACTTTGAGGAACTTGGTAGTCTTGTTACGGGTCTTCCTTTCGGCTTCATCCAGGACACGGATAGGATGCTCACGATAGGTAAGATCTTCCTGGAGATCCATTCCTCATGATTGACCCCATGGATAGGATCTTTGAAACACCGGCGAAGTTGGAGACATGAAACACATCATGTACATTGGGAAAGATGACCGGTAACTCCAACTTATAAGAAAGATCTCCTCGCTTGGCCAGAACGGTGAAGGGGCCAACATAGCGAGGTGCCAATTTCCCTTTGACCGAAGCGGCGAACGCCACGGAGGGGAGAGACGCGGAGATAAGCTTTATCACCAATTTCATAGTGAATTTCCTGATGGTGCTTATCATAGTAGCTCTTTTGCCTAGACTGAGCAATCTTCAGATTCTCCCTTATGATTCTAACCTTCTCCTCAGCTTCATTGATAATATCTGGACCAAAGAGTGCCCTCTCTCGGTCTCGGACCAATTTAGAGGAGTGCGGCATTTTCTTCCATAGAGAACCTCAAATGGAGCCATGCCCAGACTAGCTTGATAGCTATTGTTGTAGGAGAACTCCGCGAAAGGGAGATACTTTTCCCAATCCTTGCCAAAGAGATTACACATGCCCTAAGCATGTCTTCCAAAACTTGGTTCACTCTTTCGGTCTGACCATCAGTTTGGGGATGGAAAGCGGTGCTGAAGTTAAGACGAGTTCCCATAGCAGTTTGGAAACTAGTCCAAAACTTGGAGGTGAATAGGCTTCCACGATCAGAAATTATCTTCTTGGGAATGCCGTGAAGGACGACGATACGAGAGGCATACAGGTCTGCCAACTTGGCAGCTGTAATGTCCACACGAACGGGAGGAAGTGAGCCACTTTTGATAGTCGATCAATGATGACCCAATGGCATCATGTCCCTTTGGAGACTTCGGCAGACCAGTAATGAAGTCCATACCAATTTCATCCCATTTCCACTCGGGAATAGCAATAGGGCGAAGAGTGCCGGCAGGCCTTTGATGTTCAGCCTTTACCCGTCGACAGGTGTCGCATTCAGCAACATACTAGCAATTTCCGTTTCATCGAGTCCACCAGAATTGTGGCCGAAGGTCTTGGTACATTTTGGTACTACCGGGATGAATAGAGAGAGGGATTCATGAGCTTCTTGGAGGATCAACCCTCTCAATTTTGTTTCTTTGGCACTACCAAGCGGTCACCAAAATAAACAACTCCGGATTCATTGACAGAAAACATTTGGCCTTCCCGCTAGCAATGTTCTCCTTGATTTTTAGAATACCCTTGTCACGCTTTGAGCATCCTTAATCTGGTCCACAAGAGTAGATTTGATCTCCAGATTTGCAAGGTAGCCGGAGGGAACAATTTCCAGGTTCAAACGGGCAAACTCTTCATAGAGGGCAGGTTGGGCCTCTTCAATCATCAGATTGTTGCAATAGACTTCCGACTTAGCGCGTCAGCCACGACGTTTGCTTTGCCGGGTTGATAGTTCAGACTCACATTGTAGTCCGTGATTAACTCCAACCAACGCCTTTGCCTGAGATTTAAATCCGGCTGGGTGAAGAGGTACTTCAGACTCTTGTGATCCGAGAAGATCTCGCAACGGTTACCAAACAGGTATGGTCTCCATTGCTTCAAAGCATAGACCACGCGGCAAGTTCTAGATCATGAGTTGGGTAGTTGAGCTCATGCGGCTTAAGTTGGCGAGAAGCATATGCCACCACATGGCCATCTTGCATTAGCACAACCCAAGCCTTGAGAGAGGCGTCACAGAAGACGACGAAATCCTTGCTTGTGTCCGGCAGGACAAGCACAGGAGCGGACGTGAGCTTGGCTTTCAGTGTTTGAAACTCTCTTCAGCTTCGGCCGACCATACAAACTTTTTATCCTTCTTGAGAAGGTCAGTCAGGGCCTTGGCTATCTTGGAGAAACCTTCGATGAATCGGCGGTATAACCGCCAATCCGAGAAAGCTTCGAATGTCCTTGACTGACATTGGAGTTTTCCAATCCAGAATGGACTGAATCTTGTCAGGAATGACAGCCACACCATTGCGGATATCACATGACCAAGGAAAAAGATTATCCAACCAAAACTCACACTTGGAGAACTTGGCATAGAGGCGGTGTTCTCGAAGTCTTGTCAGAACCAAACGAAGATGTTCCTCATGCTCTTCATTGGTTTTGGAATAGATGAGGATGTCATCAATGTAAATGACGACAAACTTATCAAGATAATCCATGAAGATGGAGTTCATGAGCCTCATGAAAGTAGCTGGGCATTTGTGAGACCAAAGGACATGACGGTATACTCATATGAGCCATACGAGTAACAAATGCCGTCTTTGGAATATCCTCCTTTCTGATTTTTATCTGATGGTAGCCTGACCTCAGATCCATCTTGGAGAATACCGTTGCACCAGCTAACTGATCCAACAGATCATTGATGCGAGGAATAGGATACTTGTTCTTGATTGTCACCGCATTCAACGGTCGATAGTCAGAGACTAGACGAGGCACGGTAGAATCCCTCTTCTTGACAAAGAGTACCGGACAACCCCAAGGTGAACTGCTAGGCTGGATGAACTCCTTAGCTAACAGCTGATCAATTTGCTCTTTCAACAGAGCCAACTCTTCCACCGGCATACGGTAGGGCTTCTTGGAAATTGGAGCGGTACCGGGAAGTAGCTCTATGACAAACTCCACACTTCGGTCAGGAGGCATGCCAGGCAATTCTTCCGGGAACACATCCGGGAAGTCACACACCACGTGTATGTCCTGGATTTCAGGAGGGGATTCGCCTTCCATAAAGCAAAGGAGAATCTCAGGTGAGTTGGGTACGATGGCGGACGGAGGTCTTGATGTTGCAGGCCAATACTTCACAATGTCACCGGAAGGAGCGGTCACAGTAATGGTCTTGGCAGCACAGTCGAGATTAGCCTGGTATTTGGCTAGCCAGTTCATGCCCAGTATGACATCAATGCCTTTGGACTTCAGAGCTACCAAGGCATAAGGAAAAGACAAGGAACCTATATTAATCTGGACCTCAGGAGTAACCCCATCGGTTTGCCATTTGGAGCCAGGAGTAGCGATCACCAAGGGACGGCTCATTTTCTCGAACGGTATTTTGTGGTCTTTTGCAAAAGCTATGGATATGAATGAATGCGATGCTCCAGAGTCAAACAAAACTGTAGCTGTATTGCCGTTGATTCGTAACTCACCCATAAGAACGCCGGGGTCTCTTCAGCTTCTTCAAGAGACGTGGTTCAGGCGACCACGCACAATAGGTCCAGCCTTGCCAGTTGGAGTGGCAGGGGCTCGTGCAGGAGTTATCGCGAGAGGTGCCTTCTGGGGGCACTCCCTGGAGTAGTGGCCAGCCTGGCCACAGGTGTAGCAAGTGACTCCAGGTGGAGCAGGTAGCATAGGACGGTACCCACTTCCGCCTACCCAAGTGTCGAAGTAGTGGGGCGCGGAGGAGGTGGCCTGTATCCTGTGCTCTGGCATGAAGGGAGCACGAGGTACAGCGCTGTAGGGAACAAACACCCTGCGCTTCTTGCTCTCAGAACCCGAGGAACTCTGGTGGTCCCCATGTGCGGGCCTCTTGGAAGCTTCAAGTTCCTTTCTTCCTTGCTCAAGAGTGAAAGCCTGGTTGAACAGCTCCTGATAGGTCTGGAACCTGAAGGGCAATAGCTCATAGCGGAGCTGCGGAGTCAGACCCTTGCGGAACAGCTCTTGCTTGTCAGCATCATTGGTCACGTCCCTTGGGGCGTAACGAGAGAGATGGTTGAACTCACGACCATAAGTGCGGAGGTCCATCCGTCCCTGTTGCAAATCCAGGAACTCCCTCCTCTTCAAGTCCATGATGGCTGGGGAATGTACTCCGCACGGAAGGCAGTGCGGAAATCAGCCCAGGTGAAGACATGGTTGGCTGGAAACAAAGCCACATGGCTTCCCACCAACAGCCAGCAGCACCAACCAAGAGATAGGTGGCAAAGTTGACTTGCTCCGCCAATGGGACATGAAGCGCGGAGAACTTGCGCTCCAAAGCACGAAGCCAATCATCAGCTTCCAGTGGCTCCTTAGCATCAGCAAAGTGGGTGGCTGCGAGCGCAGGAACTCGGTGAGAGTGTTGCACTCGTTCCTCCGTGCATTCTGCTGCACCAACTGCTCAAGCAAGCGCTCATTGCGCCCACGGTTCTCCTCAATGGCCATCAAGACCTCAGCCATCGAGGGTGGTGGCGGCAGATCATCCTCATCATCATTGTGGTTACCGCGACCACCACGGCCTCCACGACCTCCTCGAGCCATTCTGACACAGTTAGTATCTTTCTCCGAATGGTCGAACAATAGCATTAGCGTCTACACAAGTACACAGACTAGGGACGATAATACTTTGCGAAAGGAATCAACAAGATAGAACTTGGGTCAAAGATCAGCATCATGTGCTACTAGTGAGAGTTAAGAAATCACAACTTAACACACTCTAGTTGGCACAATCCGGGACCTTATGTTCAAGTCCGTGGGTTAAAACCCAAAGAAAGGATCAAATGATTGATTCGGTAGAAACATCTGAGTGATTTGGGATTGCAACGCAGCGGGAGCAACGTGACACATAACACTAAAGGTCGAACCCACCCCGTTTCTAATCATTTTGAAGTAACAGACGAGGAGTAAAACCTTTAAACTCAAATCGAGGTAAGATTGCTCCGAGATTAGAGGGTAACCAGATAAGGAGTAAAAAGAATCCTAAGATGGTTTTCACAACTCATTTTTAGGTTAAAAATATTTTCACAAACACTAGACTCAACATCGACCAGTAGAAGGGTTTCCTACAGGCAGTACTGCTCTGATACCAACTTGTGGCCCCGACCCGACTGCTATACAGTGATACTGTGTCCCGGTTATCCGATACCACCAGACACACTATCAAAGCATAATAGAGAGATCAAGACTTGTGGAACAACTGGCACATCACAGACTCTACGACACAAATCATATAGTTCAACTCTTATAATAGAGAAAGATAGCAAATGACAACCAGAGGTCACAGACCCAACATTACAACAAGCGGAAGCAAAAAGGTTGTTCTAAACAACAAGAACCAAATATGGCCTAAGAGGCCTACAGATAAACATCCAGCGCCAGCTGTTCCGGGATGTCCCAAGCTGCCACCTGGGAACCCCAGACTACTCGTCGACGTCCACAAAGAACCCACCTTCGAGGTCGGTGAAGTCCTCCTCTGAAACAAAACAAACGACGTTGAGTTCGACGAACTCGCAAGATTATAGAGCTTTAGCTCGATGAGGCTTTCAAAGTTATATGGCTGTTTTGCATAAAGCTGATTTTATTTATGAAAACATAACTCAAGGCATCGACTATTCAGAGTATTTTCAAAAGAGGTAAGAAGTAACTCTTTCTTTCATCACCTTTCTCAACATCAACCACTGTACCTGTTCATCAAAGGCACCTCCCCGAATCACCCTCGAGGAAGCTCACCTTGCATTTGTGAGTGGTACCTCTAGTACCCAGTTTTTAATCATTCCGTTAAAGTTATTCTATGATCTTACCTTCACTTCCCAAGTCGTCCATAACCGCGGACACGGCTTTTCGAAAAGATTTAACCCTGCAGGGGTGTACAAATGTTTGCCACGCGTACCGTCCGGCCCATTACCTGATCATTAGCTCTCTTCCTTGGAAAGCCGGCTGGGTGGGAGCGGTGTCGACTTCTCCCTCGTTAAGGACTTTCCAGGATCATCAGTGCGGAGGACAGGTGACTCTCAACACCCTGCCCCGCGCCACTCATTTTCCTAACACCACCATCCTCATCTCAGTTCATCCCACCATCATCACGCACGCGCAAATGGAAGCCCGAACTAGAGGACCCTGGCTAGCCCCGCCCGAGTTATTTAGTCTATGAGGGTTCCTGCACTGCGAATGCATAGGCCTCACGCATGGTTGCACGCTCAGTCTTGGTTCAAGAGGTATAGAACTCGCACCTAGGCGGCGAGAACGAGACAAAACACCACAACCACAGTGGCCTCTCATCCCCACCTTTAAGCATTTTATTATCCGTCACCACAATTTCTCCACCATCATTCTCATCATCACCTGTTTCCAACATGAACCATCCATATAGCTATGCAATTAACTAAGCATGGCTAAGCATCAACATAGCATAGTAGTATCTCGGCCAACAATACAACCTATGGATAATAGGAGGGAAACAGGTATTGGCATCGGAACTTAATGCAACTATAGGATACTCTAATCCAATAAAATTGACATTTGGAACCGCATGCAATATTATAGTGGAGAAAATATTTGCGGAAATATAGGATAAGACATGCTCAGAGGGGGGATTACGCTTGCCTTGATCAAGGTCTGGTAGGACGGCTCTTCGGGTATTGCGGAGTCACTTCCACTCCTTGATCTACCGAGGCACAAACAACACCGGAGAGGAACAATCAATCACCACCAAAGCTTTAACAAATGCAATGCGCAAACACATGATGACATGACAATTTGAATCCCCGGGAAGAGGATGATTCAACTATTCCATTTAAACGGAGTTTGGATGCTTGAGGACACATTTCGAGTACCCGTGGAGTTAGGTCATGATTTCACTTTACTTGTTGATTAAGAAAGATGAACCTATTTTGAACTTGCATATGAATGACATGATCATGTTAAGATGGATGGTTCAGCTGTAACAATCATTAGTGCAACAAGTACTTTTAGTGAGATGAAGCTTGGTGTTGAAACAGATTAAAACCAGAGTATCCGGAATGAAATCCGGAAAATTCCGGTTCTGGTACCGGGAGAAATCCGGTTTTCAGGTCCGGAGCATTCCGGGTTTGGCACCGGAAGAAAAAGATCCGGAAATGTTTCCGGGTGGAAACGGGTGTATTCCGGGCGGAAAACGATCGAGTCTAGTAGCTATTTCACTAATCCGGTATAGATTCCGGAAAATTCCGGGTTTTGTACCGGATTTTCCAAACGCGACTGAACGTGCTACTCCTACGGCGAATCGACGAACTAGCAAGTTATCGAGGAAAAGGAGTGCACTGGGAGGGGCGTTGGCTCACCCTGAGCTCGTGTGTGTGCTCGGCGAGGTCGGAGATGGACGGAGATGGCCGGAATCGAGCTCGTCGTGCGGCAGCCGTGGTCGGGGAATACGAGGACGGCGGCGACAATGCGGGCGGCCCCGGCTCGATTCCTTTGGCGAGGATGGAGAGGACGACGAGGCAAGGCTTCCTGCGGTCTTCGTTTTGCTCGGGGAGGCTTCAATCGACGGCGATGCGCGGCGGCAACTCGGCGGCCATGGCGGAGCACGGGAGCTTGAGGAGGAGAGGAGAACTGGGGGGAGCCGTGTGGAGTGAGCAGGTGGGGCTCGTTTTCCTGCTCTCCTTGCATGTGGAGGCAGAGGGGAGGGCCCGACGTGGCACGAGCTGGTGCGGCCGAGCTCGAGCAGCTCGCTCGGTCGCTACAGGGAAGAAGGAAACGTTGACTTGCTTTTCTGGGTCATCCGGTATGGATTCGGAATATTCCGGTTCCGGCACCGGGTGAGATCCGGTTCAGGTCCGGATGATTCCGGATCTGCTACCGGATTCCCTGAATTCTCGGAACTTCCTTGACAAGGATAAGATGTCAAGAGATCTTGTTTTGCAATTTTTAGTGCCTTTAAAGTATGGAAGTTTTGATTCAGCAAATGTGGCATTCCACTTCTCAGTGTTGCCAAACCAACTATTGTGTTGTTTAGCAATTTTATATGTATGCCATGATGCATGTATGGGATGCAAAAAGTGAAAATTTGGTCCATAATTTGCATTACCAAAAGTGGGCTGTTACAGGGCCATACCCAGACTGGCTTGATAGCTCTTGTTATAAGAGAACTCCGCAAAGGGAAGATACTTCTCCCAATCTTTGCCAAAGGAGATTACACATGCCCTGAGCATGTCTTCCAGAACTTGGTTCACCCTTTCAGTCTGACCGTCAGTTTGAGGGTGGAAAGCGGTGCTAAAGTTGACACGGGTTCCCATGGCTTGTTGGAACTAGTCCAGAACCTGGAGGTGAACAAACTTCCACGATCAGAGATTATCTTCTTGGGAACGCCGTGGAGTACGACGATCCTAGAAGCATACAGATCTGCCAACTTGGCGGCTGTAATGTCAACACGAACGGGGAGGAAGTGAGCCACTTTTGAGAGGCGATCAATGATGACCCAGATGGCATCGTTTCCCTTTGGAGACTTCGGCAGGCTAGTGACGAAGTCCATACCAATTTCATCCCATTTCCACTCAGGGACTGCAATAGGGCGAAGAGTGCCGGGAGGTCTTTGATGTTCAGCTTTACCCGTCGACATGTGTCACATTCAGCAACATACTTGGCAATTTCTCGTTTCATCCGAGTCCACCAGAATTGTGGTCGAAGGTCTTGGTACATTTTGGTACTACCGGGATGAATAGAGAGAGGAGATTCATGAGCTTCTTGGAGGATCAACTCCCTCAATTTTCGTTTCTTTGGCACCACCAAGCGGTCACCAAAATAAACAACTCCGGATTCATTGACAGAGAAACATTTGGCCTTCCCGCTAGCAATGTTCTCCTTGATTTTTCGAATACCCTTGTCACGGGTTTGAGCTTCCTTAATCTGGTCTACAAGAGTAGATTTGATCTCCAGATTTGCAAGATAGCCGGAGGGAACAATTTCTAAGTTCAAACGAGAGAACTCTTCATGAAGGGCAGGTTGGGCTTTTCAATCATCAGATTGTTGCAATAAGACTTCCGACTAGCGCGTCAGCCACGACGTTTGCTTTGCCGGGTTGATAGTTCAGACTCACATTATAGTCCGTGATTAACTCCAACCAACGCCTTTGCCTGAGATTTAAATCTGGCTGGGTGAAAAGGTACTTCAGACTCTTGTGATCCGAGAAGATCTCGCAACGGTTACCAAAAGGTATGGTCTCCATTGCTTCAAGCAAACCACCGCGGCAAGTTCTAGATCATGAGTTGGGTAATTGTGCTCATGCGGCTTCAATTGGCGGGAAGAATAGCCACCACATGGCCATCTTGCATTAGCACACACCCAAACCTTGCAGAGAGGCGTCACAGAAGACGACGAAATCCTTGCTTGTGTCCGGCAGGACAAGCACAGGAGCGGACGTGAGTTTGGCTTTCAGTGTTTTGAAGCTCTCTTCAGCTTCGGCCGACCATACGAACTTTTTATCCTTCTTGAGAAGGTCAGTCAGAGCCTTGGCTATCTTGGAGAAACCTTCGATGAATCGGCGGTAGTAACCCGCCAATCCGAGAAAACTACGGATGTCCTTGACTGACATTGGAGTTTTCCAATCCAGAATGGATTGAATCTTGTCGGAATGACAGCCACACCATTAGCGGATATCACATGACCAAGGAAGACAAGGTTATCCAACCAAAACTCACACTTGGAGAACTTGGCATAGAGGCGGTGTTCTCGAAGTCGTGTCAGAACCAAACGAAGATGTTCCTCATGCTCTTCATCGGTTTTGGTAAAGAGGATGTCATCATGTAAATGACGACAAACTTGTCAAGATAATCCATGAAGATGGAGTTCATGAGCCTCATGAAAGTAGCTGGAGCATTGTGAGACCAAAGGACATGACGGTATACTCATATGAGCCATACGAGTAACAAATGCCGTCTTTGGATATCCTCCTTTCTGATCTTGATCTGATGGTATCCTGACCTCAGATCCATCTTGGAGAATACGGTTGCACCAGCTAACTGATCCAACAGATCATTGATGCGAGGAATAGGATACTTGTTCTTGATTGTCACCGCATTCAACGGTCTATAGTCAGAGACTAGACGAGGCACGGTAGAATCCCTCTTCTTGACAAAGAGTACCGGACAACCCCAAGGTGAACTGCTAGGCTGATGAACTCCTTGCTAACAGCTGATCAATTTGCTCTTTCAACAGAGCCAACTCTTCCACCGGCATACGGTAGGGCTTCTTGGAAATTGGAGCAGTACCGGGAAGTAGATCTATGACAAACTCCACACTTCGGTCAGGAGGCATGCCAGGCAATTCTTCCGGGAACACATCCGGGAAGTCACACACCACGTGTATGTCCTGGATTTCAGGAGGAGATTCGCCTTCCATAAAGCAAAGGAGGATCTCAGGTGAGTTGGGTATGATGATGGAGGTCTTGAGTGCAGGCCAATACTCACAATATCCCGGAAGAAGTGGTCACGTGATGGTCTTGGCGGCACAGTCGAGATTAGCCGGTATTTGGTTAGCCAGTTCATGCCCAGTATGACATCAATGCCATTGGACTTCAGAGCTACCAACGAAATGGGAAAGACAAGAGAACCTATGTTAATCGGACCTCAGGAGTACCCCATCGGTTGCCATTTGGAGCCAGGAGTGGAATCACCAAGGGATGGCTCATTTCTCGAACGGTATGTTGTGGTCTTTTGCGAAAGCTATAGATATGAATGAATGCGATGCTCCAGAGTCAAACAAAACTGTAGCTGAATTGCATTGATTCGTAACTCACCCATAAGTACGCCGGGGTCCTCTTCAGCTTCTTCAGCAGAGACGTGGTTCAGGCGACCACGCACAATAGGCCCGCTTGCCAGCGGAGTGGCGGGGGCTCGTGCAGGTGTCCCGTGGTAGGTGCCTTCTGGGGGCACTCCCTGGAGTAGTGCCAGCCTGGCCACAGCTGTAGCAAGTGTTTCCAGGAGGGAGATAGCTGAGGGCGATACCCACTTCCGTTCGCCCCAGGTGTCGAAGTAGTGGGGCGCGGCGGTGGTGGCCTGTATCCCGCGGCCCTCGGCATGAATGGAGCACGCGGCACAGCGCTGTAGGGAACGAAAACCCTGCGCTTCTTGTTCTCAGAACCCGAGGAACTCTGGCGGTCCCCTTGGGCTGGCCTCTTGGAAGACTCAAATTCCTTCCTTCCTTGCTCAAGAGTAAGAGCCTGGTTGAACAGCTCCTGGTAGTTCTGAAACTTGAAGGGCAGCAACTCATAGCGGAGCCTCGGCGCAAGCCCCTTGCGGAACAACTCTTGCTTGTCAGCATCATTGGTCACGTCCCGTGGGGCGTAACGAGAGAGATGGTTGAATTTGCACCCATAAGCTCGAAGATCCATATTCCCTGGTGCAGATCCAGGAACTCCCTCCTTTCAAATCCATTATTGACTGAGGTATGTACTCCGCACGAAAGGCGGTGCGGAACTCCGCCCAAGTGAAAGCATGGCCTGGCGCGAACAACGCCACATGACTCTCCCACCAACAGCCAGCAGCACCAGTCAGGAGGTAGGTGGCGAAGTTGACTTGCTCGGCCACTGGGACATGCAGCGCGCCGAACTGGCGCTCCAGAGCGCGAAGCCAGTCATCAGCGTCCAGAGGCTCCTTAGCATCAGCAAAGGTGGGTGGCTGCGAGCGCAGGAACTCAGTGAGAGTGTTGCAGCCATTCCTCAGTGCATTCTGCTGCACCAACTGCTCAAGCAAGCGCTCATTGCGCCCACGGTTCTCCTCAATGGCCATCAAGACCTCAGCCATCGAGGGTGGTGGCGGCAGATCATCCTCATCATCATCGTGGTTACCGCGACCACCACGGCCTCCACGGCCTCCTCGAGCCATTCTGGAGATTTGACAATGACACGGTTAGTATCTTTCTCCGAATGGTCGAACAATAGCATTAGCGTCTACACAAGTACACAGACTAGGACGATAATACATTGTGCAACATAACAAGGAATCAAAAGATAGAACTTGGGTCAAAGATCAGCATCATGTGCTACTAGCGAGAGTTAAGAAATCACAACTTAACACACTCTAGTTGCACAATCCGGGACTTATGTTCAAGTCCTTGGGTTAGAACCCGAAGAAAGGATCAAATGATTAGATTCGGTAGAAACATCTGAGTTGATTTGGGATTACAACGCAGCGGGAGCAACGTGACACATAACACTAAAGGTCGAACCCACCCACGTTTCTAATCATTTTGAAGTAACAGATAAGAAGTAAAACTTTTAAACTCAAATCGAGATAAGATTGCTCCGAGATTAGAGGGTAACCAGATAAGGAGTAAAAAGAATCCTAAGATGGTTTTCACAACTCATTTTTAGGTTAAAAATATTTTCACAAACACTAGACTCAACATCGACCAGTAGAAGGGTTTCCTACAGGCAGTACTGCTCTGATACCAACTTGTGGCGCCCGACCCGACTGCTATACAGTGATGCTGTGTGTCACCGGTTAAGCGATACAACCGGAGGTTACGGGTTTACCAATCCCGGCCAAAACCTTTGGCAGGCGTTGCTCGGAATGGATCATCGGCAACGCAACGCCCCGATTGATGCCTTAACACAGGCACAACCCTCAATGCATAATAGAGAGATCAAGACTTGTGGAACAACTGGCACATCACAGACTTACGACTCAAAGCATTATAGTTCAACTCTTATAATAGAGAAAGATAGCAAATATTACAACCAGAGGTCACAGACCCAACAGTACATCAGCGGAAGCAAATTAGTTGTTCTAAACAACAAGATCCAGATATGGCCTAAGAGGCCTATAGATAAACATTCCAGCGCCAGCTGTTCCGGAATGTCCCAAGCTGCCACCTGGGAACCCCAGACTACTCGTCGACGTCCACAAAGAACCCACCTTCGAGGTCGGTGAAGTCCTCCTCTGAAACAAAGCAAACGACGTTGAGTTCGACGAACTCGCAAGATTAATATAGAGCTTTAGCTCGATGAGGCTTTCAAAGTTGTAAGGCTGTTTTGCATAAAGCTAGTTTTCTTTAGAAAAGACATCACTCCATGGCATCGACTATCAGAATATTTTTAAAGAGGTAAGAAGTAAACTCTTTTCTTTGATCATCTTCAACAACCACCATCCATCACCACACCTGTCTACTAAGGCACCTCCCCGAATCACCCTCGAGGAAGTCAACCTTGCATCCTTGTTAGTACCTTTAGTACTCAGGTTTTAATCATTCCGTTCAAGTTATTCTATGGTCCCTGAATCCGGCACCAAGTCGTCCTTAACCGTGGACACGGCTTTTCGAAAGATTTACCCTGCAGGGGTGTACAATGTTTACCACGCGTACCGTCCGGCCCATTACCTGCGCATTAGCTCTCTTCCTTGGAAAGCCGGCTGGGTGGGAGCGGTGTCGACTTCTCCCTCGTTAAGGACTTTCCAGGATCATCAGTGGCGGTAGGACTGCCAGTGCCTCAACACCCGCCCCACGGCCACTTATTTTCCTAACGCTACCATCCTCATCCAGTTCATACCACCATCATCACGCACGTGCGCAAATGGAAGCCCGAACTAGAGGACCCTGGCTAGCCCCGCCCGAGTTATTTAGTCTATGAGGGTTCCTGCAATTGCATAGGCCTCACGCATGGGTGCACGCTCGGTCTTGGCTCGAAGGGGAGAACTCGCACTTAGGCGGCGAGAACGAGACAACCCACCACATTCCATGTGGCCTCTCATCCCCGCCTTTAAACATGTTATTATATGTCACCACAACTTTCCACCATCATCCGAACATTCCACCACAGTTCCAACATAGCATATCCACCGGACGACTAAGCATTTCACTAAGCATGGCTAAGCATAAGCATAGCGGATATAATTAACTCAGGCCAACACAACAATCCTATGGATATTAGGAGGGAAACAGGTAATGGCATCGGAAAACATAATGCATCTAATAGGATACTCTAATCCAACCAAATTGACATTTGGAACCGCATGCAATATTATAGTGGAGAAAATATCTGCGGAAAACATAGGAGACATGCTCAGAGGGGGGATTACGCTTGCCTTGTTCAACGGGCTGGTAATACGGGTCGTCAGGATATTGTGGAGAAACCCCGACTGCTTGATCTATCGATGCATAAGAACACCGGAAAGAACACAATCAAATATCACTCAAGCAAACCAAATGCAATGCTCATACACATGATGTCATGACAAGTTTGATGCACTGAAATTATTATACCCAATGTATCAATTTAAATGGGGTGCAAAATAATTAAATTGACAAGGGAGAAGAAAGTCCCATATCTGGTTTTAATGCTTTCCTGTGCTATGTATTCATGTAAACATGCATGTAAATGATGCTACTGATTAGGTATTGAGTTGCGGAACATTTAGAGCCTTTCAACATCATTTTTGGAATTCTTTTGAATTAAATAGGAATTTCCAAAGTGGCATTTCAGTACTGCCATTTTTAGTATTTTCAACATACAGAGGGTTTAAATTGGTCAATTATGTCCAAATAAAATATGGATGTGTAGAGGGTGTCAAGACAAATTTTTAGACACCTTATTTGCTCAATTTGGAATTTCAGAGCTAATGTTATGAATTTTCAAAGTTTGCCATTTATTCTGCATTTTCTGTAATTAATTTCAAAAGGCATTTTAATTTATGCTACTAAGTGTCAAAACGACATAAACATGTAGAGCACACTTTGCTGAACATGTGGAATTTTGAATCACCCAATTTGGAGCATTTTTCAATTTGTTATTGATTTTACAAGTTCATTCGAATTTCTGCCCTTTTCTTTTATTCCCAGAGAAATCCTAACCGAAACGTTCTGCACCGCGGGGTGGTCTAGCCACAGCCGCTGACCAGTGGGCCCGTGGCCACGCTGGCAGACACGCAAGCGTGCGGGCCCAGCGGCCGGTTTGACTGTGCACGGCGTCGCGGACGCGCGCGACGGTGATCGTCGGCGGGTGTCGAGCACGGACCCGGCGAGCTACGGCACGAGGGGATGCTCTACGAGCTGCTACGGACTCGCACGGGCACGGTGAGCAAAACTACGGCGGCGCCGCTACCTATTGGTCGCCGGAGCGACGGAATCATCCGCGACTTGCGGCGGCCGGCGGCGGTTTCACGGCGATTTGACGAACCAGAGGGGAAGGGAGGGGACGGAGATGTCCAGGAGGTGCGCTAGCTCACCCTCGATGCGTGGGAACCACCGGCGTGGACGGAGGAGGTCGAGGTTGGCGGCAGAGGCGCGGAGGAGCTTCGGCCGGAGAGGAAGGAGACAAGCACGGATGCGTCGATTCCGGGCTCCCCTCTGCGATTCCTCGTGCGGGGAAGGAGAGGAGGACGTGGCGGAGTTGCTGGCGGTCCTGGATTGGCGCGGGGAGCTCCCGAACGACGGCGATGCGCGGCGGCGCGCGAAGCTAGGTCACGGCCATGGCCGCGAGGAAAGGGGAGAGGGAGCGAGCGAGGGCAGTGGTGCGGTGTCGAGCACGGAGCACGGGGGGCCTAGCTGCTCCTTTAAGCGCGTCGAGGCGCAGGGAGGGGGCCCCGGCATCGCCGTGTCGCCATGGCGGCTAGGCGGTGCGGCTCGGCCGCGCGGCGTGCGTCGCTACAGAGGAAGATGGCTATTTTGCAAAGAACCCCCTGCCTTCATTTTTCCATTTACAAAGAAGCCCTTGGCTGTTTCTTTCAAATATCCAGTAGCCTTTCCCGAATTTTATTGAGGTACTTAAACAATTTATAAAAATTTGAGAAAATTTAGGGAGCCTCCTAACATCATGTAGGGGCACCAAAAAATTGGGGTTGCAAGATAAAATGTTTTGCATAACTTTTCCTCATAGAGTTTGTTTATGGCATTCTTGGTAAAACCAAAATGAATTTACTTTTGAATTTTAAAGCCATTGCAAAGTATTAAATTTCTAACCCTTGGAACTTCCTTGACAAATATGAATTTGCATTTGTATTTGTGTTTGCCAAGAACAAGCACATTTAGACTTGCAAGGATTGAATTTAATCGTGTAGATTGTGCGGAGTGCAACGGTTGTGACTGTGACGAGTGTTTGAACGACAACAATCAAGGCAAGTGTGTTTTTACCATGAAAGTCCCATTATTTTGCTATGCATAATTAGAGGATTTTCTGTAGAATTGCATGTGTAGGATTATATATATATTGCTATGCTATGAGAACCCAAGTAGGATAGCCATATGTTTCCAATCCATGACAATTGAATATTGTCCTCTTGATGCCAATCGTAGGACTAGATTATGCTTAGCAAATGCTTAGTTATTCGGGGATGTGGTATCACTCTATGAAAATGATTTTTAAATTGTTGTTATTTTGTTATTAAATAAAAACAACTTTAATTAATCAATCATCTGGGCGGATTGCTAGTATGGTTATCGGAGTGTGCTGCAAGGTGGGGATCGCCGCCCAGGTTACAAGAGAATAGATTGATTGCTTGTTTGGTAGTTTCCGTGTACAACCGTATGTCAACATTATGTATGGGCAGTTGATGGAACCTAGTAAGTTATAGGACCTCGAGCCCGTCGTGACCAGCTGATGTAGCGTATAGTAGGATGGACAGGGTCCGCAGGTGGTTTGAGGGACTATTTCCCAAAAGTTCTGTCTTGGTCTTCTTCCAACCTTTATACAAATTGTGTATTTGGGTAAACGGGGCTGACTGGGTCTTACGGGGAAAGTGTACAAAACTCTCGAGAGTCTAAAAACTAAGATCTTAGCCATGTCCCTGGTATTGGACAACTTGAACAACTAGGCTTGTGATCATGTCGATTTCTCATTCATTCCAATTTGTAATTTATTAAAACTTGTGGTTGAACCAATCGGTAGGAGCACCTGTTGTCATACAGTGTGTCCTTTGAATATTATTGGAAAACTATGTTTTATCAAATGATAGGATAAAACTTATTGCTTTTCGCAAAATAGCCTAAACTCCACCTAGCCAAATATGCATGTAGAAGCTAGGTAATAAAAACAACATTTCTTTTAGCACATCTTGCCAATACAATTCAATTGTATTGACCAGTCGTTGTTTCTGGCTGTAACTCACCGTTGCAGGTAATTCCGATTCCGAGTGACGTTTTTGCATAGGTCGCGGGACTCCACTCAACATGTGTTTCGCCTGTGGCACATTCTGGATTGGAGCCTTCTTTATTTTATTCCGCTGTTATTTGCTACTTGATACTTTTATTTGAGCTAGCCATGAGCTATGCAGTTTGTAATAATTAAATTTCTGGATCATTACGTTGTAATAATGATGCACTGGTTTACTTTGTTATTCATTTGGAACCATGTGTGCTAGCGAGTCGATCCAGGGACTAGCACTATACATGGGATACAGCCTTTACCGGGTCGTATCGTTTCAGGTGGTAACATCCCAATTTTTAGAATTTGGATGTCTCATATCATTCATATGCATTTGCATCATATAGTATTGCATGTTCATTACTACATGTCCATTGCATTGCATGTATTAAATAAACACAACCAGCATCACATTTTAAATTCACAAATTAATAGATCAATTTATATTTTACAAGTGTATTTGTGCATATAAGCACACAAGTTATTTTCTCTATAGCACTACGTGTGATAGATAGAGCAAAAGTTTAGGTTCTGAAGAGGCAGTACGTGTACCACGTACATGTACTGGGGAAACAAAGAAGCAACAGGCGTATATTTTTGGGGCAAGGGAGATCAGGACTTGTTTTCTTCCTCTCTCACCTCACGTTCAGTTTATTTTCCTCCGCTGATCGTTCTTCTACTCTGAACGTACAGCACGGCACGTCAGCCATCGCCTTTGGTTTTCTGAACTGAAACAAGTTTCCGTTTCTGAACTCAACTCGGAAACTCCTGCTCTCGTACGCAAACCGTATAGAACCTGTTTCCAGAAATATCTCCAAATTCTTGTTCAATAGCTCTATCCCTTCGCCACCCGAACCTGGTATATATACCTCACAACTCCACGGTTCAGTTTTTCCACAAACCTCGAAACCCTGGCCGCCACAGATCGGTTTTTCGATCGTCGTCGCCGCCGTTCTTCACCGAGGCTTCGGTGAAGGTTACTTCGAGATTTTCATCGCCCTGAGACCTTCCCTCCCTGTTCAACCTTTTCCCTTGAGTCTATGCATCTCGCTAATGTCGTTTTTCGCACGAACCAGAGACGGGAGCGAGCTGTCCGTCGAGCTGTCCGACGCCGGAGCTTGGAGCTGCAGAACACATTGTCTTCACCGTTGGACCTGCGAGAGCTGCTGACGAGACTGTCACGGAGTTTTCTTGGTGAGTAGATGATGCGTTTAGAAACTCTCTCGAGTTGTATCACCTTCCGAGCACCTCCGAGCAACGTCGCCGTGCTCAGCCGAGCTGCCATGGCTGGTTGCTTCGATCGTAACAGGGAAGAATTACAGTAGCCGTTGGATCGTGATTAGATGGGTTAGATTAGATTCAGTTGAAGGGGTACCAGCAAATCACAGGCTGCCGTGTGGCAAGTGATCTGTGAATTCGAGTTAGAAAACAGTCTATGTTTTTATTTTGTAAAATTCATATCTTTTAATCTACATGTCAGAAAATTACGTTCTTTATACCGTTGTTTCAGAAAATTGTGTAGAATCTTTTTCTGCAATAAAAACGCATGTGTACAGAACCTATATTACCCTTAAAAAAATAGACTTGTTAATCATATTAAATCTCATATTGCATTGTTTTAGTTGCATATGCATCATCTGACCAGAGAACAAAAATTGACAACAGAGGTGTGATATTAATTCGACATGCATACATATGTGCATTCTTGTTCTATTTTGTTTTGTTTTCTTATTGTGATGTATCGAATCGTGTAGATTGTGCGGAGTGCAACGGTTGTGACTGTGACGAGTGTTTGAACGACAACAATCAAGGCAAGTGTGTTTTTACCATGAAAGTCCCATTATTTTGCTATGCATAATTAGAGTATTTTCTGTAGAATTGCATGTGTAGGATTATATATATATTGCTATGCTATGAGAACCCAAGTAGGATAGCCATATGTTTCCAATCCATGACAATTGAATATTGTCCTCTTGATGCCAATCGTAAGACTAGATTATGCTTAGCAAATGCTTAGTTATTCGGGCTGTGGTATCACTCTATGAAAATGATTTTTAAATTGTTGTTATTTTGTTATTAAATAAAAACAACTTTAATTAATCAATCATCTGGGCGGATTGCTAGTATGGTCATCGGAGTGTGCTACAAGGTGGGGATCGTCGCCCAGGTTACAAGAGAATAGATTGATTGCTTGTTTGGTAGTTTCCGTGTACAACCGTATGTCAACATTATGTATGGGCAGTTGACGGAACCTAGTAAGTTATAGGACCTCGAGCCCGTCGTGACCAGCTGATGTAGCGTATAGTAGGATGGACAGGGTCCGCAGGTGGTTTGAGGGACTATTTCCCAAAAGTTCTGTCTTGGTCTTCTTCCAACCTTTATACAAATTGTGTATTTGGGTAAACGGGGCTGACTGGGTCTTACGGGGAAAGTGTACAAAACTCTCGAGAGTCTAAAAACTAAGATCTTAGCCATGTCCCTGGTATTGGACAACTTGAACAACTAGGCTTGTGATCATGTCGATTTCTCATTCATTCCAATTTGTAATTTATTAAAACTTGTGGTTGAACCAATCGGTAGGAGCACCTGTTGTCATACAATGTGTCCTTTGAATATTATTGGAAAACTATGTTTTATCAAATGATAGGATAAAACTTATTGCTTTTCGCAAAATAGCCTAAACTCCACCTAGCCAAATATGCATGTAGAAGCTAGGTAATAAAAACAACATTTCTTTTAGCACATCTTGCCAATACAATTCAATTGTATTGACCAGTCGTTGTTTCTGGCTGTAACTCACGTTGCAGGTAATTCCGATTCCGAGTGACGTTTTTGCATAGGTCGCGGGACTCTACTCAACATGTGTTTCGCCTGTGGCACATTCTGGATTGGAGCCTTCTTTATTTTATTCCGCTGTTATTTGCTACTTGATACTTTTATTTGAGCTAGCCATGAGCTATCCAGTTTGTAATAATTAAATTTCTGGATCATTACGTTGTAATAATGATGCACTGGTTTACTTTGTTATTCATTTGGAACCATGTGTGCTAGCGAGTCGATCCAGGGACTAGCACTATACATGGGATACAGCCTTTACCGGGTCGTATCGTACCAGGTGGTATCAGAGCAGTGTGTTGACTGTAGGATCGTGACCTAGGAAAAAAAATGGATTAGGAAAAAAGCCATGCATAGGATTGAAAGTTAATTTTATCCTTCTTGTATTTATCTTATCATTTCATGCTCGTATGCTTATCTACTTCGAAATTCTCACACTTTCCTCTTGTAAAATGTAGATGGAAGAGTACCCTGAGACCGCATACCCTGGTGTGTTATCCCCGTACCTCTTTGGGAGATAGCTTTTTGAACTGGTGCGGCAACTAGGTTTTCCTCAGCCTATAATCAGAGGAAGACAAGTGAACACCAACGTACCTGGAGTGGAAAGATGGGAGGTTCATACCATCATGGGACCTGACCCCATGGTACCAAATTTTGAAGCTGTGCACTACATCACGTACCATCCAACATGGAATGAAGGAGTTGATAGAAATATGAAACATCTGATGTCTCGCCTCATCTACACTTACGGTGGAACTCTACCCGCTGGTTCTGAATTCCGTAACTTTGGGATGAGGGATGATCATGGACTCGCATGCGTGACAGCAGGCCATAGAACCGTGACTCTCAAACAACAGAAGATATGGAGTACTATACCACCGTCCTGGAGAGGCAAACGGAAATAGACGCGGAGAAATATACTCAGGCCAAGCTGGTCATACATGCGCAGACTCAGGAGATTCAGGCCTTGGAGACCGTCGCTGGACTGTTTGAGCATCAAGCCCACAACCTGCAGCAACAGAACGTTGCGAAGGACACTCAAATCGCAGCACTTCAAGCTCAAGTCGCAGCTCTTCAAGCACAGATCAATCCACCTCCGCCACCACCGACGACGACGACGACGGTGATGATGACGACGGCCCCGACGGCCCCGGCGGCAACGGCGACGACGTAGACGACGACGACGCTGATGATGGAGGAGAGGAAGCTGCACTGGCGCAAACTGATGGTGAAGAAGAAGAGGATCCTGAGGAGATAATCACTTCATCTCTAGCGACGAGGAAGACACTCCAGCAAGGAACACACGTTCCAGGAAGCGTACGCACATGAGCTCCAGGAACTACATCAGGCTGTTCAAGAAACGCTAGTTAGAGAGACCACCAATAAATTATTAGGGAAATTCGATTTTGTGTCCAGTACTGATCGTACCAACTCATGTGGTACGGCAGTGCTAGCTCTGCGTTACTTTTAAGTTTTTCTGGAAACTTTAAATCATTAGGAATTTTCGAGTGAAACAATACCCTATTTTCGAGAATTATTTTAAGGTGATTGGTTTGATTATATATTGTTTGCTGAGTGTTGTTTGATCATGCATGTACGTATGGGTAATATGTTTCTGTAGTTTTATTCCCTGTACTCATCTATACCCATACAACAGATGCCTCCCCGTCGTGCTCCCGGTAGCAACAACAACAACAATGAGAATAACAACAACAACGAGTTCCAGCAGTTGATGGCAGCTCAAGCTCAGTTCATGACGGTGATGACGCAGTTCATGCAAAACAACAATCAGAACAACAACAATAACAATCCACCTCCGCATGTGGACATGCTCACAAGGTTTCTGAGGTTGAGGCCTGCAAAATTTTCCACTGCACCTGATCCAATGACGGCACTTGATTGGTTGCGTTCCGTTAACAAAGACTTAACCTGGGCGGCGATCCCACCTTGCAGCACACTCCGATGACCATACTAGCAATCCGCCCAGATGATTGATTAATTAAAGTTGTTTTTATTTAATAACAAAATAACAACAATTTAAAAATCATTTTCATAGAGTGATACCACATCCCCGAATAACTAAGCATTTGCTAAGCATAATCTAGTCTTACGATTGGCATCAAGAGGACAATATTCAATTGTCATGGATTGGAAACATATGGCTATCCTACTTGGGTTCTCATAGCATAGCAATATATATATAATCCTACACATGCAATTCTACAGAAAATACTCTAATTATGCATAGCAAAATAATGGGACTTTCATGGTAAAAACACACTTGCCTTGATTGTTGTCGTTCAAACACTCGTCACAGTCACAACCGTTGCACTCCGCACAATCTACACGATTCGATACATCACAATAAGAAAACAAAACAATACAGATCAAGAGTGCACATATGTATGCATGTCGAATTAATATCACACATAATATTTTTATTTAGTTCTCTGGTCATAACAATAGGATGATGCGTATGCAACTAACAGAATGCAACATGCGGTTTAAAAATTCAGGTTATGCTAAAACATACTATATAGAGAGTTTGAATTTGCCTAACTTTATATGTTCTGTAAACATGCGTTTTTATTGCAGAATTGGATTCTACAAGCTTTTCTGAAACCAACGGTAAAAAGAACATGAAAATCTGACGTGTGGATTATTTTATATGATTTTTACAAGATCGACAGAATCTCTGTTTTTCCTACTCGAAAACACAGACCACTTTGCCCCATGACGGCCTGTGATTGGCCAGTACTTCTTCAGCTACTTCTAATCTAAACCATGCAGGAGGAATCCTACGGCTACTGATTCTCTTCTCCAATCGATCATAACTTTCCAGCAAGCATCGTAGCTTACCAGCACGGCTGTGTCGATGATGAAGATCGGCCGTGATCGGGTGGTTGTACAGATTGATCGACAACTTCCAGGAGGTAGTCACAGACGGAGAAATTCGGCGGCAGTCTCGACAGCAACTCCGAACGTCCAGCGGTGAAGACGTCGCGCTCGCTCCAATCTCCGGCAGCTCGACGGAAAACTTGCTTCCGTCTCTGGTTTGTGTTGAAAACGGGATTAGAGAGATGCATAGACAAGGCTACGAAGATTAACAAGAAGAGAAAAGTCGGGCGACGAGAGTTTCGACGAAGAACCTTCACCGAAGTGAAGAACGACGGCGGCGTGTTCCGTAGATCGATAAGCGGCGGCCAGGGTTTAGAGGCTTGTGGGAAAAACGGAAAGACGTTGTCGTGGAGATATTTATATGAGGGTTTGGATGGTGAGAGGATAGATGTATCGAACGAAATCTGGAGATTCTTCTGGAAACAGGTTCGAAACAGGTTCGGTACAGAACGTACGTATCCTGGAGTGTTTCCGAGTTCGGTTCAGAGACGCGAACATGTTTCAGTTCAGAAAACCAAAGCGATGGCTGGCGTATGTTCAGAATAGAAGGAACGATCAGAAAAAGAAAAGGGAAAACAGAAACGTGAGGTGAGAGAGGAAGAAAACAAGTCCTGATCTCCCTTGCCCCACAAATATACGCCTGTTGCTTCTTTGTTTCCCCAGTACATGTACGTGGTACACGTACTGCCTCTTCAGAACCTAAACCTTTGCTTTTGCTCTATCTATCACACGTAGTGCTATAGAGAAAATAACTTGTGTGCTTATATGCACAAATACACTTGTAAAATATAAATTGATCTATTAATTTGTGAATTTAAAATGTGATGCTGGTTGTGTTTAGTTAGTATATGCAATGCAATGGACATGCAATAATGCTCATGCAATACTATATGATGCAAATGCACATGAATGATATGAGACATCCAAATTCTAAAAATTGGGATGTTACAGAAGCCATCGATGCAAGGCTTTAAAGCCATAAAGAATTTGGACAAATAAACCTTGCCATCCTCTGATACCTCAGTATCTATCTCGACAACACTGTCAGGTGACCTTTTCTCCACCTCTGCTTTGAAATTGTAAAGCATCCTAAATGTGTTTGCCCAATCACCATACAAATTTTTCATTGCCCTAAATGGTGCTGCATAGTTGTCAATACATTCTCACTACTGAACTGAGGCATCCATCTATTTTGTTGTGTTGTGCTGCCTATGATGACCTGTTGATTATGTGAGTTAACACGCTCTCACCACCAGACAACCACCAAAACTAAGAACATTGCACAACTAATAGTGTATTGTACTTGCTTTTGTTGGATTGTCTGGTGGCGGATAATTGTGTAGGCCTTGATCAACATAACTGAGTCTACGTGACATCATTTGACTATGACGAAATTTGACTGTGATGTTATTTGACACAATTGTTGGCTACTTGTTTTGCAGTCTGCTAAAGGCAAGGATGTTGTTGAGGAAGGAGGCAGTGCTTCCAAGAGAAGGAAGGCCCCCCTTAGCCACTTCCAGGACGATGTTTCTCCAACCCACTGGTGCAAGATTATCCGGGCACCGAGGCTGGATCTGCTGCCCATTCCTCCAGCATTCTGCCATCATCTAGGAGCCATCCCTAAAGAGATCATCCTGAAGACGAACATTGGCTGCAACTGGGTGGTCACCATCATGGATCATAATGGGGCTGCTGCCATTGACAATGGATGGGCACCATTTGCAATGTGCCACAACATCGAAGCCGGGCACTTCGTCACCTTCAAGATGTTGAAACCTACTGTTTGCAGAGTCACCATCTTCAACACCGATGCATCAAAATTGTCAAGAAGTGTGACCAACATCCGGTGAACCTTGTTCTCAAAGCTCCAATCCAGAATGCCTGAAACCTGTCTTCGTATCTATGCTCGTAGTTGAACTTTGCATGTTAGTTGTTGTCTACTAGTCTATGAACATTTCGGGATTCTATGTATGCTATGACTATTATCGTTATCTATGCTTATGACTGTGCTGGTTCCTCTCTATGCCGGTAAGCTCACCACTTCTCAGTACATGCATAGTCGCACGTAACCAAACATGCTGCATTGCATCTGAAGTTGGTCACACAGCCGACCAAATAAAGAAGGCTTCAGATTTTGCATCGGACCGAACGGGTCTGGCCAGAACATTGTTGGCAACCAAACTGGATGCACAACATGGGTTAGGCCGCATTTTTCTAGGGCCAGGCTCTGCAGGACCACAGATGCAAATGGCCTAAATTTGATGCGAGCAACCAAACGTGCCCTCAGTGATTGTGGGTGCTTATGAGTTCAGCTCGACGCCCATATCGATAGCACTTCAAGAAACACCCTCTATGATTTTGCATCAAGCAAATAAGGTATGTGCTACTTGAGGTGCTCGGGTAGGTGATGTTTCCAATGCTGCCTCCGTGGAGAAACTCAAGCACCATTTGTTGATGAAGTTGGCTTACATGCTTGAGTCCTCCGAGACTCTTTGTCTTCAAGCGTCTTTTGTCAGCTTTTAGAATTTTGTTTTAGTGAGCGGAGCGAACGTTGAAGATGGAGGGTTCTTGTATGAATCAATCCTTTTGTTGAGGTAGATTCTTGATCTGTAAACCTGTCGGATCTCCTTATAATTGAGGAGATAGTTGATCTTTGTTTCAGGATATGAGAAGTCATCTGCTCCGGCCTTCGCTTGATCCTTCGTAAATATGCTTAGAAAACTTAGGATCAAATTGTCGGTGGGTCGTTAAACCAGACCGACATCAATAATACTCTACGTATAGTGTACTCGATAAAATTGCTAGTCCCCGGTTTGTGTTGTCATTGATTACTCAATATAAGGATGACTTTTTCAATTGCTTTCAAGTGACATAAGGCCACGTACAACACGGGCGCTAAGGACAGGCGCCAGGATTACCAACATGGCCGTTACACCCGATTCCTGGCCGATCTCGGGAATTCTCCTGGCGTCGATGCTTTGACAAGCGTCGGCGCTCCACTTCAGCGGATGCTATCCATCCACGAGAAAACAATGCGTGCTTAGCGCCTTGGTTAGCGTCTACTGTTGGAGGACGGAGCGCTTAGTTTGTTTTCCTTTTCTGTGCGTATTATTTTTAGTCACTTTAGCGTCTGTCTAAGCGCCCTGCGCTGTACATGCCCTAAGTTGTCATTTTTGTGCAGAACAGAATACAAATATATTTTTAATTGAGATTTTACATGTTGGTGGAATATAACATTGTCTACATCAAGAATTTTTTGTATGATTTTTGAAAAAGTTAAATACGATTTTCAGTTTTTCGAAGTAAAATATTCCTGGAGCTGGGCCTCTATTTATCCGCACAGCATTATACTAGTTTCTTATTTTTGCTTGACGCTGCAGGAAAGTTTGTTGCATGCCCCGACTCGTTGGCTTCTGACTTCTGAGCGCAGCGGCTAGCAGCTCCTACCTCTATAGCTCTGTTCTGGTCTTCTGGAGAACTATACTCAGGCTTGACCGCCGCTCACGCGCCTCCTAGGCTCCGAACCAGAGTGTGCATTGATCCATACACTATAGATACACACCTAGTTTCAAAAAGAAATAGATACACACCTATGCCTTCCTACTGTCCTGACAGCCGCACCCAATAGAAAAATGATATATTTGCCCACACCCAAATTAGCCCCTGTATGCCACATCTTTCTGGCTACACAAAAGGAGAGCAGCCCGGTCAGGAAACCAGAAGCGAATCTCATCTGGTCAACTGCCGGTGAGCCCGCCGGATGCCTGATCAAATGAAAGGAGGAAAACTGGAGATGCATGACTCCAATGGGGCGACGTATCGAGTTCGCGCGCCTCCGTTCTGTCCGCGAGGGCCAAAAATACGGCCCAATGGGCGACGCAAACGGACCGCGGTCCGTTTTTTTGTCCGCCGCGACGCATCCTGGCCCAAATTTGAGCCACCGATGCGTCGGCCCCGGACGCGAGCGGAGCTCTTTTGTGTCCTGCCCTAGTCCGCCCCTGGCCCGCAAATCAGGCCATTCCCCACCCCAATCTCCTCCTCCTCCTCCGCCCCTTTCGCCGCCACCCGCCGTCGCACCCCCGATTTGGGACTGCAGGCCATTCCGGGGACGCCGTCACCAGAGCAAGTGCTTCCCCGCCGTCATCGGAGCAGGTGCTTCCCCGCCGTCACCGGTGAATCTTGCGGCCAGGACCGTCCACACCGCCCGCGACAGACACGCCGCCCGCAAGGTGTTCGGCCCTTCGCCCCGGCAAGTCAGGTACGACCCTCGGCCATGGATAGCGCGGATGAGTGGTTCTACAAGAACCACATCATGCACCGCTCATCCTCGGACGATTCCTCCGACGATGATGACAGTGACGGCCTGGTCGCCACCCTCATCGTCAACGAGTACGTAGAGAGGATGCGGCCGGTGTTCCGAGGCTCCTTGCCGGGCCGTTCTCCTGCTCTTGACCGGAACCGGCGAGCTGGCCAAATCCAGCTGTATGGGGACTACTTTCGTCCCCACAAGCCCACATACCCTCCCAAGGTTTTCCGGCGCCGTTTCTGGATGAGGAGGTCCTTGTTCAACCGCATCCGGGTGGGCGTGATGCATTTTGATGACTACTTCATGTGCAAACCCGATGCATGTGGTATGAGGGGCTTCTCGTCGTACCAGAAGTGCACCGCCGCCATTCGCATGCTTGCGTATGGGATTGCCGACGATCTTGTGGACGAGTATGTGCGCATGAGCGAGTCCACGTGCCTGGAAGCCATGTACAAGTTCTGCGCGGCCGTGGTGCTGGTGTTCGGGGCAGAGTACCTGCGGGAGCCCAATGCTGCCGACATGACTCGCCTCTTGGCAATCAACGAGGCAAGAGGCTTCTCCGGATGTTCGGGAGCATAGACTGTATGCACTGGGAGTGGAGGAACTGCCAATTTGCTTGGCAGGGGCAGTACAAGGGCCATGTTGGGCCTGCACGGTCATACTTGAGGCCGTGGCATCACAGACCTCTGGATTTGGCACTCGTTTTTTGGCATGGCCGGCTCGCACAATGACCTCAATGTGCTTCAGCGGTCTCCTGTGTTCAATAGGCTCTCCAATGGCCTGGCACCCCAGGTGACCTTTGAGATCAATGGTCACCAATATGACAAGCCATATTACCTTACTGATGGGATCTACCCCACATGGACTACATTTGTGAAGACAATCTCCAATCCCAATGATGAGAAGAAGAAGAGTTTGCCAAGCAGCAAGAGAGCGCAAGAAAGAATGTAGAGCGTGCATTCGGTGCTCTACAGTCCCGATGGGCTATTGTGCGTCATCCTGCTCGGACATGGGACAAGGACCAGCTGTGGGAGGTGATGACAGCGTGCGTGATCATGCACAACATGATCGTAGAGGACGAACGCGACGAGGGCTTGAATGATCAGGCATGGCAGTTCGGGGTGAGTTGGTTCAGCCCCAGGGACCGTCCACATTTGCTTAGTTCCTCGACTTCCACGGTGACATTCGTGAGAAGGATCCCATGTTCGGCTCCAAAATGATTTGGTGGAGTATGTCTGGCTGCACTATGGTAACCAGGGTGATCAGTGGCAGTAGTTCCATTTGATGAACTACTTGTCTTATTTATTTGGTTTGTAATGCATGAAACAATTTGTTATTTCTGAAACTGTTTGTTTGTGTTTGTTTGAACTATTTGGATTGTAATAATAAGTACTTGATGAACTATTTGGATTGCTTTTATGAATTGTATTATTTGTGTTATTTAAACTTATTTATTGTGCTTGATAATTGATAATTACTTGATGAACCTGGCCGTTTGTGGCCCACCTCCCCTATGTATCAATGAAAAATGCCCATATAGGACCTGCTTACCTGGAAAAAAAATACAGGGCGGACTCGATACGTCGCCCCGTTGGGCAGTGGCCGGAAAGGGCGGACGTGGGCCGGACATGGGTCCTTTTGGCGACACAAACGGATCAAACGCGGACCAAACACGCGTCCGTTTGCATCGCCCCGTTGGAGTCATCCTTATGTGTTCTGAGCTTTATCCTGTGTAATCCGTCCTTATGATTCTAAACTTAGAAACGTTCCGTCCTTAGTTGGTCATCATCGACACTTAAAATATGAAGGGTACTTTGTTTTTTTAAAAAAGAGTAAATTTCACCTTGCACTCGGCACTGGCCAAATGGTTCGGTCGACTGTCTTAAACCCATGGGTGTAACCGCGAAGGGTTAGAAACATGAGCGGTAGCCACCAAGCCACGATCCAGTGGTGAACATCGAAACAACGTACAAGAGACCAGCATGTCGTAGGGTAATCCCGAAGATCAAGACATCTTGGTAGCTAAGTCGTTAGAAATTCTCACCGACAATAACTTGGCTACAATTAAATGACAGTAACCTGCATTTTCTGAAACAATTCATGACGTATTACTCTCATGCTCTTTTGCACGTCTTATGTGGCAAACACTTTTCATGACTTTCAGTTTACCACTATATATGAGTGTCACAATTTTTTAGGGGTTTTTATTGGCGGGGATTAGTGGACAACTTAAGGTCCGGATTCGAGCAGCTTAATGTTGGGTTACATGAAATTACTGTGATGACATTGTGGTTGCCCATGAGAAGGGTTTGCGATTCTTTTGCTATCTATTTGGGTGCTCATGGATCGTTGCGTTGCGCCTCTACATTGGGTCCATACATGGTTCTCATTATAGTGTGTGGAGGTGCCTGATTTTCTTGTTCACGGGTGCAACCGCTTGGGTGAAGGTCTCTAGGACGATTGTATAAGTGATGCATGCGTGCAACATGTATTATCTAGGACGATTGTTCTAACACTCTAGCTCTTCTGTTTACCTTTTTCTTGTAAGGATTAACATTGCACAATGAAAAAGGTTACATGTACAATTGATGGAAACTCGAATGACTATGCTTTGTTAGGAAAAAAACGTGAGAAATTAGCCCGGGTTATATGTACCCTTTATTTTGAAATGTTTTTCATTTTAAAGTTCTAAAAAATCTTAAAATAATTCTAGACATGAAAATGATGTATTATACCATTGTGCAAATATTTGTCTCGAAATACATTGTATTCTAGGTTGTATAGAAATAAGAAAATTGCAGACCTAAAGTAGTGAACGGGTGCTTGAGCAGGTGCTAAAGGGGGAAAAACCTTGTTAGCACCTTAGGCTGCAATGCGTATGACAAGGTGCAAGCGCTTGTACATCGCCGTCTCACTACAGGAAAACGGCGATACGCCGACGGTCACTCCTACGCCGACGGCTTTTCGTCGGGGCCGTCGCCGTAGGGTCCGAGCTGGGCTGCCCAGCAAAAGCGTCGGCGCGCAGGGCTATGCCGACGGTAGTTATGTTTTTATTTTATTTTTCGTTTAATATAGAAAAATTCATATCCTTAAATTCATAAATTGAAATGTAACAAATAAAATGTCTAAATCGATTAGAAAAATGAGAGGAATCCAAATATGACAACTATATCATCTTTTGCGTCACAAAATTCATCTAACTATGCGAAATTACAAATGTGCAACGCATTTAACTATATTATGTTTTGCATCACAAAAACGCTGACGACCATATGCCGATGACAAATTAGGCTATGCCGACGGCCAAAAACAGTCAGCGTATGCGCTATTTCCTTTGTGCGTTTTGAGTGTTTTTTTTTTGCGTGAAACAACTGATAATATTAAAGCAAGTGTCTACAGAAAAACCCCAACAAAGATAAAATTACAACCAGGTCCTTCTGCAACCCAGTGTCGCCGACAACGAGCAGGACGTGCCGATGGCGCGCCACCGCTACTTCTCCACTCGAACCCTGGATCGGAAGAAGCCTCCCTGCGGACGGGAAGTTCGGACCTCAACTCCAGAGAGCCTCCACCCTACTCCGCCAACAGCAACACCTTGCTCCAACACCAACTCCTTCATCTTATTCATACGGATCCGCCGCGTCGAGATCCGGGGGGAGATTGACGCACACGGCGGCCACCAAGAACCGCGAGCGCGACGAAGGAAGCGCTCCACCGAGCACCACCCCAAAAATGGCGAGCACAACCAGCAAACACAATCCGGCCGCACCTCCATCGCCGCCGCCATGATCCCTAATAGAGCCTACGCTTTGCACACACCGGGATTGGAGGTTCCCCTACCTCCCGCCGCCAGAGCGGCCGGCGGAGGTAGGGGGAACCGGCGATTCGTCGGGCGGTGAGGTGGATCTACCGGGGGTTTCACAAAATCGCCCTCTACTGTTGCGGGAGAGGGGAAAGCTAGATTAGGATTAACTTGCTTGTGCGTTTTGACTGTTAGGCGGAAGAATAGTAAAGACCAATATGCTCAGCCAGGATTATGAGAAAACAACCGGTATTTGGGACTCAACTACCGGGTATTTTACGCAAGCGCCCCCGCTGTAAGTGACCTAATAAGCAACTAGCTCAGCCTGGCACGTGGGCCACACTTTTTTTTTTGAGAAACACAGTACAACGCAGACGCTCACATACACGTGCATACACTCACCCCTATGAACGCACACACGCACACCCTACCCTTATGAGCACCTCCGAAAGACTGAGCCGGCGGTTGGGTCTTGAGATTGACGAAGTCACCACGATGCCTCGCTGTCGACGGGAACGTCGCCTCCCACTGAAGAATATTCCGCCTAAATGAGAAACACCAGCGTCAAACCTGGAGTTTGAACTCTGCTGGGCTGGGGGTACAACCACCCTCCTAACCATCTTTCCACAGGCAAGTTCTACACGTGGGCCACACCTACGAGGTTCGAAATAGGAAGCTTAGCGTGACACGTAGATAATACTTGCCAAATTCAAGTCAAATTATGCAACTGAATACAAAGTGGACTGGGGTGTTAATTGCATACAAAGTAGTCAATTTAATTATATTGTACTCTTAAGGGCTGTTCGGATGTCCTCGCTCCAGCGAAACTCCTCCGATCCGGCTCCGAGCAGCGATTCCGGCGTCTCGCGCGGAGCAGGAAACGTTCGGCGCAGCTTCTCTGCTCCGCTGGACACAGAGCCCATTTTCGCGAAATTTGGCCTGCTTAGGAAGTGAACACGGCCTGCTTCTCTGATGGGCTCGATCTGCTCACTGAGGACGACGGGATGGTCGCCTCGATCTGCCGGAGGAGCCAACATGGGGAAGAGCTCGATCTGCTCACGGAGGAGCTCCGGCGGTCGGCGAGTTAGCTGCGGTGGCGGCCGTAGCCGGGGGCAGCGGCGGCCGGAGATGGCGGCGGCGGGTCAGAGAAGCAGCTCCGGCGGCCTCCCGGAGCAGCACACATGGAGGTGGCGCGAGGAGGAGCAGGAGGCCGCAAGCTCGGGGGCCGCGTGCTGGTCCGGCGCGATGGGAGGACGGCGGCGACCTCGGGGCAGGGCGGGCTCCAACAGGAGGCCGTTCTCGGGTGTGCTGTCACGAGGAAGAAGACGGCGAGCTCGGGGGTACGGAGCCGGGGGAGCTTGCCGCGGCGGCGGGATCCGAGGGCGGCGGCGGCCGGAGTCGAGGGGCCTCGACGGCTGCTGGCAGGGGCACGACTCGGGGCGGCGTTCCTCCCCGCGAGAGACGGGGAGACGGGAGACGGGGAGAGAGAAGCTCGCCTCGCTCGCGAGAACAGAAAAGTGAATCGTTTTTTATGACTAAGCGGTGGCATTCCTCCGTAATTTGGTGCTGCTCCGCGCGAGGCTGCTCCATGGATCGGCGAAAGAGGTGCTCCGAAGTTTGTACGTGCAAATCGCTCAGCTCCGCGGATCTGGCTCCGTGGAGTTGCCGTTCGGCGCTGCTCCGGGCCGGAGCACCGCGGATCTGAGAGCCGGAGGACATCCGAACACGCCCTTAGTCACTTGAACACGTTGTGGTATATTATCCTTTGAGTACAAGAGATGTCACGAGTTTTTTTACGAAACACGATACAAACACAGACGCTCAAGCATATATTCACCCCTATGAAGGTACACACATTCTACCATTATAAACACATTCGAAAGATTGAGCTAGTAGATTAGGTCTTGGATGATGAAGTCACCACACGCGTCTCGCTGCCAACGAAAACATCGTCTCCCACTACATGCAGGTTCTCAAATGTCACAAGGTTGGTCATCGTACATGTACAGTAAAATTGGTTTGCGACTCCACGTGGGACCTGCAAAAAAGTTTGTACTGAAATTTCTGACGACCCAGCGGCAATTGGGCAGGAAAATTTCTTTCCGTCAACGAAGCTTCGTTTACAAGTCTTACCGCAAGAAGTAACCCGTTACTCCAAATATGCAACATTTAGGGCATTTTCTAAGGTTTATCAAAAAAATGTCAGCGCGAGACAATCTACACGATTTGATTTGAGTTTTACTTGGAATCGTAAAATGACCGTTTACTGTGGTTCCAGTTTTTATTGCAAAACACAGTATAATGCAGACACTCTCACACATGAGTATACACTCATCTCTATAAACAAACACACAACCTATCCATATGAGCACATATGAGAAAGAGTTAGCGGACCACATCTTAAAAATGACGAAGTCACCACCGCCACCACGCTATCCACAGGAATGTCACCTCTTAGTAAGAGATATTCCGTCTAAATTAGGAACACCAGCGTCAAACTTGTGATTTAAACTCTGATATGCTGTGGGTAAAACCACACTACACCATCCTACTACAACAAGCAGTTCTTGTTCCGTGGTGACTTCGTCAAGACCTAACCGCCGGCTCAGTCTTTCGGAGGTGCTATAGGGTAGGGTGTGCGTGTGTGCGTTCATAGGGGTGAGTGTATGCGCGTGTATGTGAGCGTCTGCGTTGTACTGTGTTTCTCAAAAAAAAAAAAAAAAAAGCAGGTTCTCGTTCCGGGCTTTTAGTTTTTTTTTCCGGGCTTTCTCAGGTTTTTAATCTGTTTTATCTTAACCATGTAAAACTCTCATCCTGGTTTAAATAGCTTTGAATCGAGCAGACTGCACCTTTTGTCTAAAAAATACGGTCTTTATGGGCATAACCTGTAATGGAGCTTGGAGATGAACACAATGGATGGGAAATCCACTTGAGTTTCCAACGGAATGACTCGTCAAAGATACAGTATTTTATCTCTTCAAGAGAAGCGGAGAAAAAAAAACATCTGCCACCCTGCTCGCTGCCTGTACCGGAAGAGCGGGCTGTGCCTGTGCGCAGCTTTAGCCGAAAAAAAATCCCGGCCACTTTCCGGCCGCCATTGGGTTTTCTTGGTCCCTGAGCGATCGATTTCCATGGCTTCTCCTCCCCTTGCCGGCGCGAAGACGGGGAACTAGAGCAGTTCTTAGCCGCTGCAACGGTCCGCCGGTCGGTCGTCGGTGGAAGCAAGACCTGCTTGGACGCCGTGGTACTGGGTCATCGCCTCGTCGAAGTTCTCTTCTTCGATTTCTTCTCCTGCTGCTGCTGTCAACAAAGAAGGTAAGCCGGTTCCTGTCCTGCCTCCTTCCAAATCAGAGCATGCGGGGACGCTGCTACTACGTCCTCATCGTCGCCTTCTTTTTCGTGAGTCGGCTCGCGCCTAACGCTGCTGCTTCATAGTCGTCCTCTTGTTCGTGAGCCGTGCCTTGGCTGCGCTTTGTGCTGGTACCTGGAGTCACTCGTGTGATTAAAACTACGTCTAGTCCGCTCAAAGTTGTCCCTTTTAGTGTTACTGAGTGAAAGGTTTCTCCTTTAGAGTAATTTGCTGCAAGGATCTGTGCTTTGATCGGCGAGCAGATTCTAATTTTCTGCATTGTTGTTGCAGGAGGCAACCTTCTGTTCTTCTCTGTCAGCCACTCAGCCTCCGCGCCGATCGTTCACTGTTCAGGTAGGATGTGTTCGGCGATTTGATGAGTATCCTTTGGTGATGTTGTATTATTTGAATGGTCGGTCTACTGGCCATATTTTATTCCGTGCCGTGTCTAGCATTCCAAATGCTAGGGCTTTTTTGTCTGCGCCTCTCCTACGGCAATAGCTGATTTAGTTAGGCAAAGCACAGACAGTTGACATAACATAACCGTTCTCTGTGGGTTATTTACATGATCATTACATACTTGCTAATAGATATATTGACTTTAGTTATTTGGACATATTAGACTGTTATAGTTCAACTGAGTAGTGAAATGTTCATTTAAACAGTGGAAACATCTGAGAAAACAAAACTGCAGAATGTTTGGAACATCTTCAGCACCTCAAAGGCCTATTGTATATGTTCCATGTTATGGCGCTGAAGTAAATCCCATCGGCGCAGGCAATATAGATATAAATATACGAGTTGATTACGAATTAGGACGTTAGCAATCTTTGGTTCAAATGTACTCCATTGCACATTTGTAATTCCAATCATAGTGAATGCTGCATCAGTGCAAACAAATTCCTGCTGTCATATTTTTCTCCCACCCCTGCTCTCCAAAGAAGCAAGGATAAACTGAAACAATCAACGACAGCAACATTAAGATGTAACATATTCCTTTCCATTCTCTTACAAAAATTATCCTTTGTAATCACCATTCCTTTAATGACACAGACATTCATCAAGTCAGATAAATTTAGTACACAGAAAATTCCAACTCTGTCTTAACTTCCATCTTAAGGTAGCAGGTTCCATGTTCAAATGTATAGAGAAACACCTGATGGTCAGATCAATTAAGGCATCTAAGTTAGGACACAAAACTGTTCTCCTGAAAGATAGACATGTAAGTTCTGCTTCTAGACTTGGGCACAGCCAGATGTGATGGTTGTGAAATTTATCTATTATTCATAGAACTTGTTGAAACCACTGATTGCATGTTTGATGAACCACTGCTCAGTGTATGGTGTGTACCAATCAGCCAGTGGTCCATTCTTTTTTCGAGATACAACATTCTATTTACTTGTTGATATAGCCTTTTTGTTCTTATAGTGAATGGAGCAAGAGGATGGCCCTCGTGGTGGTGCGGGTGGAGAATTAACATCATTCTTATCAGATATTGTTCTATCATGGAACATGGCAATATCAATAATGATAGTCCTGAAAAACACAAGGTGATTTGTTTTCCGCACTATATCCGTGTTCAATACCGTATAATACAGTAGATGAATGGGAATTTGAGATCATATTATTTGTTGTATAAATCAGGTGAAAAGAATCCCTTCCATGTTCAGTTCTGTTGAGCAATTTCAAGATATTCACTCTGAACTTTTGGTAGAAGAAACCAGAGCCATGCTTAGATCAGCGCTGGCCAATGTTACAAAGTTTCAAGTTTTTCATCTGCATTCCGTGCAAGACTGTGGATTATCTTACTATTATGTTGATATTAATCTTGAAAAAGCAATATCTGATGACTCAGAATGCCATCACATTACAAAGGATAATGATATATTTTTGTTGAGCTCTGAATCTCCTTTAGATCCAGATTCCAACATGGCTTCCAGTTGTCTCGGAATGGCCATAAAAGTTGGCAGCGATACTTTTTACCAGAAAAGCTTTACTGTGTTGCTAGGAAAGAATGGTATCACAGAAATTGAACCTGAAGAACTGAAGTTTGCTACTTTCTTATCAAACTTGACGGCAAAAGTGAAGATCTCAAAATTGCTTTCATTTGATAATAAGAACAATCCTGCTGTCAGAGCGATTCTGGACATGAAGAACACGGTAAGTTAGTTCGTATGTTGTTGAAATAATAACTTTGTTCGCTGCCGTTTAAGTATGATGTATTGTGAATATAGCTTGGTCATGATATTATGTTTCATGTGATTGGCAGATTAATATAGCTGCCGTTTAAGTTAGTTCGTATGTTGTTGAAATAATAACTTTGTTCGCTGCCGTTTAAGTATGATGTATTGTGAATATAGCTTGGTCATGATATTATGTTTCATGTGATTGGCAGATTAATAAAAGGTGCAAGACTTGTGATACAGTGAGAAACTGCAAAACACAAGCTCAGACCATCCAGTCTATTGTTTCAAGTGCTGGCTGTGTTCATGTAAAACAAACCCAGATTGTTTGGACACCTCCGGGGACTGGAAAATATGGACTGATGACTGAGATAGTCAAAGTACTACTTGATCGCAAACTAAGAATACTGGTATGTTTCCCATCAACATCTCACATTTCCGAGTTCTTAACTGAGCTCGATGACTGCAATGATGTTATGCTTCTAGACAACATCCATAGTCTAGAAAAACAGAGATCATTCCAAGATGTGTCCTTAAACCATAAAAGTCAAGAGCTGTTTTGTTTCCTGACATTGTGGAAGTCTTGGATGAAAGAAATGGCCTATTTACTAGGCTTTGAGGCATATCATCATATGAAATGTCAAGTGTCTGTTGGCTGTGAACAATGCAAATTGACTGGGATCCTTGATTTTTCAATTGTGTCTTTCATTGAGAGGTTCAACTGTATCGCTGTTTCGCTTCGGGGTAGTCTGAAGTACATAATGGAACAGCTTCCAAAACTTTATGTACCTATGTGTGATCTGAAAAGGGCAAATGATTTGCTAGATAGTATTGATCGTTTTGAAGATCTTATACACGATGACTGCTTGTCTGATGATATTGCTCAAAGAGCGTTTGGTCTTGTGCCTGGTTTTGATTTGACTGCAGAAGACGGTGATCATGCCATTGGTGAAGAACTTAATAAGACACGAGCGAAATGCATCAGTTTGATACATGGACTTGTAAGCTCGTTGACATTACCACAGCTAGATAGTAGGCAGGAGATAGAGAACTTCTGTATTGCGCACTCAGTCGTGATAGTATCCACTGTTGAACGTGCTTCCCAATTGTGGGGGGTCAATATGGATCCATTCCATGCTTTGATAGTTGGTGATGCGGGGCTAATCAATGAAAATGAGCTGCTTATACCTCTTCTTCTTCCAATGAAACATACTGTATTATTAGGAGATCATCAACATCTGCAACCATCAGTCGAAAGCGAGGTACAATCTTGTGTGTATATTAATATATTAGAGGAATAACTGTTATGCATTCAGTATTGTAGATACAGAAAAATATGGCTATATGAAGTGCCATGGATAAACCTTGAACATAAATGAAATGTTCTGGCAAGCTAACTTGCTGTGGTGAAAGACATGCACAAAACCTATACTTTTTTCGGATAAATTTTGTTTGAGTTGTTTAGAGCTTGCTGCTGGGGCTTGTGTTTTACTGCCTTTTTATGAAGCAGATGGAAGGTCGTTCTTATATATCTCACAAATTCTTATTCATGTTCTTTATTTTGTTAGTGTTAAGTCTTTGTCCATCTGATTATGCTGGTCTTGGGTTAGCATCAGATTTCTCTAGGTTCTTCTCTATTGATCCTCTAGATGGTTTGTGCAGTTATATGATGAGTATGGTGATGCTTTAGGTCAATACATTGTTAGGTTACTGATCCCATGACTCAATCTTTCACTTCCAAGCCATTGAGCATCTTCACGTGTAGACGCATTCTCTTTTTGCCAACTTGCACTTGAGTCATTCTCTTCTCTACATGTTTATTCAGGGCATTGCTAGTACTTGAGGTTTTGAAGTAAACCAACCTTTGTCTGTATATGACTATATCTAATTTTTTGCTTAATTGTTAGATTTGTGAAGCAGCCGGATATGGTAGCTTGTTCCGAAGGTTGCAACCTTTATGTTCTAGAAAGCACATGTTGAAGGAACAACATGGAATGCATCCTTCAGTCAGTAGATTTCCTGAAGAAACTTTTATGGGCTGAGACCTTCGACCATTCCCAAAGTCAATGATTCGGAATTGTCTCAATACACTTTTTACAATATTCGTGCTGTGGGTAAATATGAACCTAAAGGAGATATTACTGTCCAGATGGCTCTAACCATGAGGCTTCTTGATAATTTTTGTAAAGGTAGGTAATATGTAATTTCGAACTAATATCCATTTCCGCCTCATTGGTCAATCATCATAACATAACTTTTGTTTTGTTATAGTTTCTGTGGCTAGAAGCCCCCGAGTTGCTCTGATATGCCTATCAAAAAATGAAGCTGCTATAGTTGGAAAAAAACTGAGATCTCATAATCAAATGCATCGCAAATATGATCTTGTTGTGAAATCTATTAACGACTTGCTACCAGAATGGTATGATTTGGTCATATTATTGACAATCATTTCTGATAATACCGAGCTTCATCGTATCAAAGATACTAATATAAATGCGGCTCTGACATGTTCAAGGTATGCATTCCAGAACTTATATGTTTCTTGCCACTGAACCATGTGTTGACACCAAGTTGTTTTTCTCGCTAGACATTCTTGCTGGATAATAGGCGAATATGAAACCTTGGCAGCTGGTCCAGTTATCTGGAGGAAACTTGTTCGTGATGCCCGGAAGCGGAATTGTATTGAGAATTGCGATGGGAAAGAACTCTCTAAGATAGCACAATGTTTGGAAGCGAATAATAATATTGATCCTATAAATTCGAATCCTTTAATTTCAAACAATGTACTTTGTAAGGTATGTTCATATCTGAAAAGGGACTTGAGCTTACTTAGTTATTAATTAGGCTCATTGTTTTTTGTAGCTGTCCCATATAAGTTTTGCAAAGAGAACATACACGATGTTCCTCTTTTTCATTTAAAGATTTCAAAATTTGAACTACTTTCGTGATGTAATCAATGGTAGTAACAGGTTTTAATGACCCTTATCTAAATTATAATGCAGAGCCTGGGGTTTTTCACCCCTTAAAAAAAGAAATTTTGATGCAGCAAATCAAAATCAAGACATATTCTGAGTACCTTTTGTCCTCTCTGGGCATTTTCCTTTTTTGTATTTTTTTAAATAGAAATATTTTCCTTTTTTGTATTGTATATTGTCAATTATGTATTTTCAGAACCGGTAACACATAATTTAAGCATACAATTCGCATGGTTGTATGAAGACTGAGTTGTATCGATTATACGTAAATCTCACTTATATATAATAAAAAAGTAAATCTACCCCCATTTAGAGGGACATGTCCAGAAATATAGCTTTTGTAATATCTATTTTCTTATGTTTTCAAATATTTAGATGAATGACCAAGAAATGTTAAACTTACGCAGCCAGGTCAGGAAATTACATGGTGTCAAAGGCCCCACAGGGGTAAATGCATATTGGCTCATGTTCGAGACCAAAGAAACGAACCTGGTGATTATATTGCTTATTGCCTTATTTATTTTGGTAATTTAGCTTTTTTGTTTCAAATTTATCACCTTTAAGTCGAATATTTCCATCTACGCAGACAGTTGCTTTCTCCAGTCCTGTGCGGGATCAGCTGAATCATGTAAAAAATATCAGTGTGCTTGTCTACAACCTCCTGAGCACTTCAGGTGCATTTTGTCTCTTACTGATTACAAGAGTCAATATGTGAGTAAGTTGAAGTTATCCAAGGGATTTGGATCAGAGGACCTTGACCAGAGAGGGCAGGCCCGAATGGAAGTTTCAGTGGATGTACTAAAGGATCCCGGTGTCTTGTGCAGTGATATCAGCACTGAGGTGAGATATGTTTATATGTCTTCATACTCAGTCATATACAGTTTGGTTTGCCTATAATTCTATTGCTAACTCCAGATTCTGGATATATCTTTTTTAATGTATTGCGCTTATTGCCCTAAAGTCATAATTTGTATGTTGATGAATGGGGTAAGCCAACTGGGTTAAAAATCATATTCCTACGTGTAACAACTTTAAAAACCTTTATCATTTTTTAATCTGCTAGGTCATTTTTGTTAAATATCACTGTCGGTTATCTGATAGGGTGAAATATGCATGGTTTTATCTTTAGAGAACATCTTATAACTTTGAGTACATCTAGGTGTGTCTATTGACAATTGTTCGGAACACTGTCCCCTGAATATGGTACTCTACCCCTATTGAAGTATGCGATTTGAGCTTTAGTTTAATCTCATTTTGAATATACTCGTGATGTAAGTCACACTAGGTATGCCTTTGCTGAAACTTGTGAAACAGAAAACCTTCAGTCAAAATTAGTCATCTTTTAAGTTGCTGGCCAGAATAGAGTTGGGTATCTTAGTCAGCTTTAAATTTGCTGTGTTGTGCAAAATTTAAGAACTTCACTCAGAAGAGCTTTCTGGAAAATTCAGAAACTTCACTCATAAAGTGAGAATGGTTTCTGGAATAAATAAAATGTACTGAATTTTCTAGTTACGTAAATAGAGATAGCGGTGAGCCGGTGACATAATCAGATTAGCTGCATGGTGTGATGGACTTTTCAATGTGTTGATTTATGAAATGTGCAAACCATTGCATGACACTCAGCTGAAATGCTGTTTGTTTGTCGATGACTGTCCCTTCTGTTACATACATGTGAATTCGGTGTTATTGTAATTGCTGGTTCTTGCAGGTAAATATGTCACAAACTGAGCAACTCTATTCGGGCCAGCGCCTAAAGATATCCGGTCACACTGTAATCAGACCCAAGGATATGGATGCCACACACCTGACATCACTTCTGAACAGAGGGAATATCATGCCCAGCACTTTACGAATATCGCGTAATTACTTGGGTCAAAGTCCGGGAGAGGTATATCTCTACGATGAGACGGTGCCTTATATTCACCCCAAGACTAACCTGCCTTGTTCACATGCTGTGATGACCATTGGCACGGGACATGAGCATGTGCAGAAAGAGCTTGGGGATGAGTATGAGGAGACCGAGGATGAGACCGAGGAGAGCAAGATGCTCCGTCACATCGTCATGCAGAACAGCGAGGGAAATCTCTTTGGGATTGATGGAGTTGGAAGAGTTGACCTAAGGAGTATCCGTCGGCTGTACGTATTGGCTCTATGAGGGGGGGGGGGGGGGGGGGGGGGGGGGGGGCGGGGGTACTTTGTGTAATAGATTGACCTAAGGGCTTCGTGGAACCAAGTCTTGTTGTCGAAACCTGAAGATATATGCTAGAGTAGGGGTGTTATTACTCTAAAAAAGGCCAAGTATACTAATATCTTGGTTCTGCGCAAGAATTTCCTTTTTTCTCAAAATAATGGTTAACTGTAGTGTAGTTGTGCCATTGAAGAGGGTTGCTTTTTCCTGATAAGCAGTCATGCATAGCTCAATTTGAGGACCATATTATCAGCCATTAATCTGCAAATGATCATGCACATTGCTACCTCACTTTAACATTGTCATGCCTCCATTCTATCCTTACTCACACAAGTATGCAGCAAAGCAGTTATATTCAGAGTAATACCACACAAATCTAAGTCGGGAGTTGCACACTGCAGTTTGTAAATCAGATATGTGTCTCACTACCGGGTTCTATGATAAACGTCCTAGATTTTATTTCTTTTTTTTTGAATAAGAAGATAGAGGCATCTCTACCTTATTTGCATTCAAAACAGACCGAAGTCCAAAAGTTCAGTACAAGCGAGGCTAAAGAAGTCCTAGATCTAATTGATGGTTCAGTTTTGGCTAGCACCTACACTCCTAAGTTAAACAGCAAATGGAAGACCCCATTTAACAACAATACCACAATTTTCTTTCACTGTATTTATTTCAGAGTAGGCTATGTATCTGAGATACCAGATCAGCACACAATTTTCTTCAGAGTACGAGTGTTTGAACATGCTACAATAAGATAACCCCTATTTGTTCAGTTACATAGAACCCTGAATCAGAGGTCTGGCATCTTTAATTTGCAGAAAGGGGACTACAATATTACACGATAATAATCAGCATGTAAATAAATTTTCTAGACAACATATGTGTGGCAAACATAACATGGTGAAGTTGTCCTACAGAATAAGATATGTCAACTAATCATCATATATATGGCTCGATGGAAACAATAGATGTACAGAGGAAATACAGAAGCACATCAAACACAAAACAACCAGCATGTTCAGCAAGGGATAATGAAGATTATCATACTAAACTCCATGGAGACGCTGCAATAAGGTTTCGGAGGTACCACGCGTGGAGTGGAGGTCGGCCTGCAGGTGTCCCTCGAAGCAGAGTTAGGACCGGCGGAACCGAAGCAGCCAAGCAGGGTACCGGCGGCGAATCGACGACAACCAACGACAACCATGACTTGCGTTGCGTTGGTCTGGGCCGCATGGGTCCTTATTTTCGTTTCCAACCAAGCAAAGGAGGGAGGGAGCAAGCTGCAGTAGCTCACGCCAACGTCGTCCGTCGGATGCCTGATGGACGGTGGCCGACGTCCCTCTGACTTGGAACTGGCTACGTTATCGGATCGTACGAGCCTGTTTCCGTTACGATATTCGAGTTCCTTCAAAGGACATCAGATCGGACTCTGATCTCTCGCCAATCGGAGCCAAGATATATAGGTCTCATCGGGAACACGGCCAGCCTGCCCCGACAAGTCCTGCTTCCTGACCGGCGAGAAACAGTTCAATGGATCAAAGATCACCACCCTCGCACGCCTCCGACGACCAACGGTAAGGAGCTACCTATCTCTCCCAATGTCGGTGTTTTTTATTCCTTGCATCTAGATGTATATATCGTCTCTGGTGGAAATAGCTAGCTAGGAGCGATCCCCGGCCGATCGACTCTACTCTTTCCCATGCATGTTTTCTAGAAATACGAAGAATATCATTGTTCGAGGCCTTTGACGGTAGGGGTAGGGAACAAACTGTTTTGGTTGACCACTGTTGGGTGCGTCGGCATATGCTGTCGCCATATTCGGAGCGCTCTCCCCCTATGTACGGCCTTCCGTATAATTTTCTTACTTGATTCTTTTTGAAATTTCAAAATAATGCAAATCAAAACACACATAGTCTCGGCCATAATTCAAAATCTCGCCACAAAATCAAAAACACCATGAAGTCCATCCACAAATATTACAAAGGATAAATCAAATGAAAGATGTTGTCTACACCGCCATTGTCCGCTCTTCCATCGTTGACATTATCGCTACCCTCTTGCAAGATGGCAACATGATTCATCATATACCGCACCCTCACTCCAGATGCATGATCAAAGTCAAGATCATGAAGTCCTCCTTATTTTTACCGTAATCCTTGCCTTTTGGAGCTCGAGCTTCGTTATCTTGCTTCTTCTTCAAGACCGTCAACATTTGCTTTATTCTCTTGCATTCTCAAGGTGGAGTTCGCTGAAATCTCGGCCAAGCACTTGTCGATCAATGCTTGAACTATATTTGATGATGTTGCCCCCGCAAAAATGTATTTACCTTCTTCTTCTTCGTGATGGGGCGTCCCGTCGAGGAGGAGAGCGGTCCATCGTAAAAGGATAAAATGTCTTATATTTCGGCCTTCTATCCTTTCTAATTTTGTACCTCCTTCTTCCAGAATACAACTTCCAGAATACATACGTATGAAAAAGGACAAAATCAAAAAAGGTCTTGCATTTTAAAACGGAGGGAGTATTATCCAATGGGGCTACGTCCATCAAACAAGTCGAGTGTAGATTTTGTTTTGTCAACAGGCAAAATGGGGAGAAATGAAAAGTAATTCCGCAGATTCAATAGCAGAGCGTAGGCTGCGCCAAGGCCATTCATAGTTTTTGCAGCTAATAATAATTGGACCAACAAGTGCTAGGAACATCCTTGCTTTTCCTAGCTGAAGCGGTAAAACCTGGTGACATGGAATCAGACAGTTGAAATGAACAGATTTGACCCTATTCTAACCATTGAAGTTTCAGATTAAGGTAAAATTTGTCAATTTTTACGGGCTCCTACAGAAGACTCTTCCGTACCGAAACCGAAAGACAAGGTAGGCGTGGCCTGAATAATCCACTTCTTCTAACAAAAAAATAGGCCCGGTCTCCCCAAACGGAAGGGAAATCTCCAACCGGTCTTGGGTTCCTCTCGCCGCCGGCCGCCGTCGCCATGGACCGCGATGGCCGTTCCTCTGACTACCAGGATCCAAGGACGGGCCAAATTAGGCGCCGCGCCACCGAAGAACAGCGCCGCGCCGCTTTAGAAGCTAGCCGCGCCGCTGAAGAAGCGTACCGCGCCGCTCAAGAAGCTAGCCGCCTCGTCGCAACGAAGCTCGAAGACGGGGGTGGCGCGCGCAAGGCAATCCCAACCACGAACCGTCCTCTCCCCGTGTAACTGAGTGAGATTTCGCCACTTCTCCATGCCCATCTATTCCCATCTGAGCAGCGCTTATTGCCGTTAAAAAAAATATCTCTTTTGGCCCCCCAAAAATGAAATTTTGATGGAAACTGCGAGTAGAACCACAGATTAAACATCTCTTTAGGCCCTAAAAAATGAAACTTTGTGGAAATTGCGAGTAGAACCACAGATTCCAGGCGTTTATGTACTGCCGGATTTAGCTCAAAACAATAGGGATGTAGTTCAAGCTTTCTTCTGATAATTCCTAGCACTATGAATCACTTAATGACCAATCTGCCATATTATGGACCCTTTTACCGTATGCACTCTACTTGTCATGAGCAACCAACCTTTTGTATTAGGGATATCACCAAAACCAATTGACTGTACCGTGTAAAAAATTATCAATTACATTTGAGACCATTGGCATTCCAAGAAAAAGAGGGAGCTTGTAAAATTGCAATTTCTTTATCTGAACAAGCCACCAATTTCTGTATCGTGTAGAAATTTATAGCTTCCATTCGAGACCATGTACATTTCTGTATCCTAACAAGCTACCGATAATCTCAAGATCTTAACTCAGTAATTCTACGTATATTTTGTTAAGAAACCACCTTTTGTCCCTAAGCTCTTGAGGAAGTTTACTTTTGATCCTAAAAATTTTGTTTGGTCCAAAACGAGCCGTGAACTCTTTGTAAAGTTCACATCCAGTCTGACCCAATGAAATCGGTGACATGTACTGCCCCATCGCTTCACCCTCTTGAAGTTGACTGGCTAATTGCGCCAGGCAGCTTGAGGGAACGTGTAGGCATGAATTGACCACGAGATCTCTCCGACGAGCGCGGCGATGACGTGATGCCGCTGCAGCGACAACACTGAACTTGACATCAGTCCGCGCGAGTAGGGAGGTCAGGTGACGTGGATTAGCCGGATGACACACTACAGTGGGACGCCACGGGTTCTCTGAAGGTTTAGGGATTTACAGTCCAAGTGTGGAGTTTAACTCAGTGGAACAGGCGATCAAGATCCAGTACCAATTCAGCCCGCATTAACCTTTTTTGTGCTACATGTTGGTGTTGCCCATGCAAGAGTTTTACATGTGATATAGAATTTTCCAGGAGTTCAGGGTTCATATCAGACCAAACTGAGGTTTTAGGATAAAAAGTGAACTTCCTAATAAGTTGAGGGATGACAAGTGGACTTTCTTCTGTTAAGAATATCATAATCTTAATTTATTACTCTTCCTTTACATGCATGTGTCTCATATTCACACGCTTGAGTTAAATATTCAACTTCCCTTTCAGCTACAGCTAGACTGAGAGTTACAGAAGCAACATGTATCATTGTTTCATGTCCATATGCATTGCAAGGCTCCACCTGTATAATTAATAAAAACATATAACCAGGTGTGTAGTGTGAGAATATAGTAGATACTCAGTGACATCAAGGAGTACATACATAAAAAAACTGTAATCAACTCAAATGATGAATGTGCAGTCAATTTTTACATGGTAACCCTACCATACTTATAAAATTTGTATCCTAGGTTTATAGGTTAAGATGTTCTTATTGTAGAAGATAATCAACATGGTTACCTCTTACCTTAAGATATCATGATTTAGGTTCCTGGAGATATGAATTGACTTCTGATATTATTTTTCTTTATGCTTGAGTATAAGAGCTAAAAAGTTATTTTCCCTTCCTAGCTAAACAAGTATGTATGCATATGACATGTGTGGAAAATCAGAGATATCAACCGAAAATGATACTAATCATAAACAAATGAACCAACCTATTTTAAAATTGAATTATGTGTTCACCAATTCAAGCATAAAGCTTAAAGAGCATTGCATGTAGTATCTAATTGTGTTAGCTGCATTCTGATGAGTACAAGTTGCCAATTCCAGCCATCGTGGAGGATATTTTCATTTCTATCAGTTATATATATGCTTGCTCTGTTGTTCCTCCATGACAAAGCAAGTAGGGTCCGTTATCACTCGTAAAAACTCAGTGCAGCTCGAAAGGAATGTAGTTGTTCTTTTTGGAATTGGAAAAAGAGAAACGGATATTTGGTGTAAATAGTTCAGTTTTAGAAGGGGGTCAGCCATTACTTCTCAAACCAATGGAGGTAGTCAACAAGTACGCATACAAACGCAATGAAAAAACAAAAGCTTCATAGCGTTGGAACTAAAATAGAATGGTGAGATCAAAAACATGAACTATACCCTTACAGAGCACCAGTGGGCTCACGTGTTGCATACTTTCTTTATTTCCATGGGATTAGCTATGATTAAGGCCAAGGGACTTCCATTTGATTAGTGTGTTTATCTTCTAAGGAATACCATGCAAGTAGTCCAGTGATCCGTACCCTTACCCGTCTCCCTCAACCTTGCTCAGTCACCCGTACCCATACCCTTTTACGGGTACAATTTTTTCCCATACCCGTCACCGGACTGAGGAGGAGATTAAATCCCACGACGGGATAGAGGGGTGTATATACAATCTTGAATGTCGATAAACTGCAGAGAACATATCAACAAATCAGATAAGAAATTGAAAGAGAAAAGATAGATCAGATATCTAACACGGTAGCTGCACATGCCGCTGCCAGCGGAGGAACCTTTGGCCGTGTGGCAGCGGCGAGGCTTCTCCGGGAGCTTAGCGGCCAGGTCAATGGGAGTGGATGGCAGCTGCTTGTGACCTAGAGCACGAAGAAACAGTGGGAGTTGGACTGAAGATGCTGGGCACAAATGAGTTAGTGCTGGTGGACACCGGAGAATAAAAAGGCAAGTGCTCAGACGATTCTTTCCACGATTTATTGTAGGGGAGGATTCAATTAGTACTGCACAGATCGTGGGGAGAGGAAGAGGGCGATTCTTCCCTTCGTTGCCCAAGTAGAAGATAGACGTGATGGGCTGATATGGGCTTTTAGTTGTGTTGGCTTCTTTAAAAAGGAAAGTCAGGAAATTAGAAAAAAAGGAAAATCAGGAAGTTGCTGATCTGTCAGTTTGATGAGGTGGATAGGCTGCATATCAAGAGAAATAGTTAGTGGGGATGACCTATTTAGTTATATAGGATTCAGAAGCTCTCTGTTGACCTGTGCTTCTTGAATTTTTCTCTAGATGACAGAAAAGCGGATCCATTGCCAAGGCATGCTGCACTAAGGCATCCTGAGTAAAACATGGAGTTTACTTCCCTAGTTCTCTCCCTGAATTGTGTAGTATTGGCTCCCAATACTTACGCCACAACATTAAGGGACAATCATTTAGCCAGATTCATCTACTTGTATATAATTCAGAAGCTCTGTATTCACATCTTGAGTATCATTGTTTTCCGGAATTACTGTGACCACACCATAGTTCAAGCTATGCAAGTCCAACTCTTCTTTTGTGGAGTGGGTCTAGCATCTCTGCACTAATGGCTTGAGCTGATCTGTGGCATGTTTGTAGAAACATTAGGATAGCCTGAACGACATAATAGCATAATTTTTTATTTGTTAAAACGCAGTTGTACGTTTCTAATTTGCAAATCTTTAATGCATTAATATAGGAAGATGACTCGAGCACTGCCATTTTACATGTAATTAACTACTTTTTTTTTGGAACAAATAACCAGAAATGGAAACAGACCAGCATGTAAACGCACCACAAATTACAAACGTTGTGGAATAGACTGTTGCGATTTGATCAAGTACTATTACAATGTATTTAATTACCCATAAAAGCACAACATAGTGCTCTGGGTTGTATTTGTGATACTGCCAACACATAAATGGCCACAACAGCTGGCCTTTAATTCCCAGCAATCACGGTTTGTTTTGCTACACAGAGGTATCTTCATTTGCTCAATACTATGTAACTGAAATTCATCATGCTTAGCATAACCTTGGGCGTATAGTTAGTTTGTTACCTTTGCAACTGAAAAATGATGTACTGTATTTCGAAATGCACCTGATGCCTTGAGCGGGAGGAAAGTCTTTGTCTTCCATAGACTCCTGTTAGTAAGATGTCTTTTCAAATCTTCCAACCTCAGGATGTCAGCTAGAAATCCAGGAGCTGGAAGAATTCATGTTCGACAAAGTGTTTATATTCAAATCGGCGGTATCTGGAAGTAGACGAGGACGAGAACTATCACCAAGCGAACTACTGTAAATGTACTTAGTTATCTTAGATGTTGTCTCTGCATATTCCATCAGAAGTTCATTAGGTGTGTTTTGGCTGTTATTTACACGACCTAAATGTCTGATACTTGCAGAAAAAACAGTATGTCCTAAATTTCTGATACTTGCATATGACTGACTAACGACATGTTCTGATCAGGGTTGAGGAGTGTGCTAGGGAGGTTAGCAGCAGTGAGGACCCTCTAATTACAGATCCGTCAGAGTTCAATGCCCTAGCACTGGACGACATTCCTCCTAAACTTTACTTACCCTACTGGTATGATCATAACTATTTCTGTATGAACCCGGTTATGATTTATTGAAATGAATACTTATTATGACCCATAGTACTCTTTGATATGTTTTGCACATCATTGGACTTTTTTAATTCATCTTCATAAAAGTAGTTGAAGATTGTTTATGTCCAATTGAATGCTAGCTAGCTAAGCATTAGATTAACAACTGGTTGTGTGAAATTTGTTGCTCTAGGTCCAATTTGCCTTATGAAACCAGAAGCGACTCGGACACCGAAGAGTCAGACTTTGATTGTACGTATGATTTTTCTGCTTGTTAATATTGATCTATTTGTTCTATTAAGTCTTAGATGCATTAGCATCGCACGAAATCTCAAAATACTAAACCTTTGTCTGTTTATACATGAACCAATGGCAAAAGAAAGTAACAGAGCTGTATGTCATTACTGGGGTGCAACACCTGTATTTTGTTCAAGTCTTAAAGCACTAAAACTTTACCTGTTTATACATGAACCAAATGGCAAAACAAGTAACGATCTAGATTGTAACACCACCAGCAAACAAGCATCCAAAGAAGTGTCTTTGTTCTTTATAATATTTTTTGCTCTAGAGGGGTAAATTTTCACTAGCCTGATTTGTTGCTTACTTCTGTCTATGTGGGCATCTTTTTCATTAGGGAGAAGGATCTGCAAGAATGGCAGGAGTACTTGAAAGACCATACGAGCGACACTTTAAGCGAAGCAATGGATAAGAGTTTAGCTAATGAGCGTGCCACTCTAGCTGCTGCGTATGCTAAGATGTCAGCTGCTCAGCATGCTGAAATGAATGTTCGATATGACTACTTTAGTAAGATCTACCCTCCCTTATGGTCCCCGCCTTCGCCAGCTGCTTCTGAAGCCCAGTCACTTCAGGCAACAGAACAGGCTTCAAGCGCTGAACCATCGGGGCAGCATTTGCTACGTCGACAACCAGGTAAACCATCCTTTCTCTTGCTGATATTCGGCATAGGTGTAGTTTTTCTCTAAGCACCATCATTTTGTACCATTGGAAATTTATGAATATGGGTCTATTTTATACATTTCCTTTGTACATCATGAGAAATTCAGCTTGCATGGCGATAGACGAGATGAAAAAACAAGGTTTCCTTTCAGTAAATTTAATATTTGGGTTTGCATAGAATAAAAGTTAAAGTTCTTCCTAAACCCTGGAGCTGCAGATTCATACCACTAACGTTGTTGTAAGTGAGTTATTGGAAGCTCGCTGATGATGATTGCCCACTTGGTAGTGTGCTAAGATTGTCCGTTAACCACTGCAGCAATTACTTTGCGTTTCAAAATGAAGTATTTATTATCTATATTTCTTAGAGAAATAGCAGAAAGTATTCATGCATGCATGTCGATTCGTCTACATACACCACAGTATCTTCCCAAACATTCATTTTCTTAGACAATGAGACAGATCAGATATGCAATTTTGAATTTGGTATGCATGCAGTCGTGAAGTTTCTGATGAAGAGATCATTCCAAATGGGAAAAACTGGATGAATAAGGAGGTGATGCTGGCATTTGATAAGTACAAGGAAATAAAGTGTGAATCTCAAGGTCTGTATATACAACTTGGAATTTTTTGATTGTTAAACTGCATAAAGGGCCAAGGAAATTGTACTAACAAGGGAGTTTATCTCGTTCAGGGACTTGACTGCCAGAGTTTGAGAAACTATGTCACCAATGTTTTAATGTGGAACATTATAACAAAATTTTCCACCACTACA
>CAMZMU010000063.1:99147848-99397259 GCA_947311845.1 Poa pratensis
TTTGCCGCCTGGATAGCAGGAGGATAGTCATTAGTACTTTAAAAAATTAAAGTCATATTACTAATTTGTAGCAATGACTTCACCTTGCATTCAGCCAGAAAATCTCTCACTAGACCGTAACCAATATGCTGTTTCCCAGTCAAATGGGACTGAGACCTCTCGAGAACATCATCGGATACTAAAAATGAGCCACATATTTCACAAAGTTCCATCTTCTTCTCTTGCAGCATGAGCATTTTGTGATCTGCGTGGTTAGTTAAAGCTGTCTTCTCAGCATTTAGAAGGTCAACCTGCAATCCAGAAGGGGCAATCCAATGAGTAATCAAAAAATAACTTTGAAACAAGGTAAAGAACTAAGATGGATCTTGTACATCATTACCTTTTTCATAAGTGCCTCAGCTTCATCCACTTTACAAGCCTCACAAGCTCCTCAATTTGCTCCAACAGCTTCTTGATCTTTTCTTCTAGCATTGCCAGCTGCTCAGATGTTTCCCCAGGGACGGGAGTGTAAGAAATTAGGGTTGGAGCTAATTCGGCCTACCTCTATTCCTCTGCCTTATCGGTGGTGCCGCTCACAATGCATATTGAGACTAGAGGGTGGGACCTTATATAGACTCCAAATTCCAGATAACTCAATCTGTTTCCAGATAGGACTGTGACTTGTTAGAACGACCACCATACCTAACAGCCAATTACCGAGCCTATTACTGTTAAATAATTAGGTCCCAACACGCATGTGTGAGTCATGTGCCGAGTTTGAATACACAATCAAATCGCAGGCTTTAACAATCCATAGAGCTAATCCTACGGACAACCTGGCATTCCACTCTATACTGTTCCCGGGTATAATTCCAGCGTATTAATATCACTGTATTCCAGTATAGACGTACCGGCTTCCTTAAGTATATTTCTTAAGTACATGTGCATCAATAATTCCCTGTTATTTCCGTGACACTTCCACATTGAAGTTTAATTCCGGACAATGTATGATATATAAAATGTTGCAAGACACAATTTCCTACATCTCCCACTTGACTGAAAACATTTTATTTCAATCAAGGTGAATTCCCATGCAATTAACATGGTTAAAAAATAATTACTTCCTTCATGCGCTCACGTTGTATATACACTTTGTGACCTTTGGAGTCATATTATCACAAGTAACAGGTTATGATGCACCTTCCACGACCTTATGTTTCCAAAACATTCCTTAGCCATATACTTCCTTCAATGCTTGACATGCATCAAAGTATTCATATATTCCGTAAACAAAGAATATCCATGTTTCCATTGTAAACCAAAATACCTACAAATATAAATATTAACATATAACATAAAAATAGATTACCTTTCACAAAGATCAATTTCCAAAAATAGTTTCAATATATCCACGCAGCTGAAGCTTCAGATCATCAAAGAATGAATAATCCACATTTTCTTGCGCCAACAACTTCATTTATGTGATTCCAACAATCTTTATAAGATTAATATTCCGTTTGCTAAAATTCCAACAAATCCTTTTTCCGTGCTAATCAAAATAACAACAATTACAGTGGCATGGCTAAGTTCAGATCGCACGAATAATGTCCCACAATAACCGTGGTATGACAATTATCCTTCCTTTTTCCTCACGAGTTCAAATATAATTCCTCGGAGAGTACCATTCCCTTAATCAAAAGGTACATGACAGGTTTGCACTTTTCCATAGAAAAATATATCAAAACATTCACTATGTGATTCCATCCCAAACGCAGGAAGCTTTGAAATCCTTTCATAAGAAATTAGAACTGAACCAAGCTTTCACTTCCATCAATGTGATATTTTTGAAACAATAAGAACATAGTTAGCACATATAACGATAACACAAAATAATTCACACTAACCTTTGTTATGATCATCTTCCATCATTAATAAAACCGTATGACTGATATTCCATTGATGTGAAGCTTGTTCCAATAAAATTAATTGATCTATTCAGTTAGCAAATCCTGTCATTATTCCACCTCCTCTAAATTACAGAGTTTCCACAAAGTATAAATATTTCCTTTGCGTAAATAATTAAACAACAAACTCCTCTAAATTCTAGAGTTTCCACAAAGTATAATATTTCCTTTGTGTAAAGAATTAAACAACAAGCTTAGAATTGTAACTTACACTAAGCATGTTGCATTAAACTTCCATCTAAATAAATCCATTAACAACCAATAGGCATGCGGTTCCTCCTCATTGAGTTTATTGCTTCCCGCAATGCTTCCATCCATAGTTAACATCAGCAACAAGTTTCAGTATATTCTTTCCTCTAAATATTAGAGTAACTTCCTCAAATAATACACAATAGCAAAGATATGATGGTCCAATTTAATTCCTCCACTTTTCCTAGCATGTTAATGTTGGGATAATTCCTCCCACTTTTCCTACGCATGTTAGTGTTGGGAGTTTAACTTGTGTCTTCCTTTGAGTTTAACACATACAAAATTCCGGTGTTACTATTAGTAAGCACACCCTTCATTAGAAAATATCATATTCCTACTTTCCACCAATTTTCCCTTTTCCAGATCAAAAAATGAAATACCATTTGATCCACTAGAAGATAAACATTAGAAATAAATATCTTGGTGTGCTATGTAGTAAACAATCATTCCAATTCCATACTACCAAAATATAAATAAAATTACTTCCTTCCAGTTCACGAAATATAAACAGTGACTGTGATAAGAAATGACTTACTGAACCAATGTAGTATGTAATGCTTTTCCACATAATCAAGGGAATAACCAATAGTGGGAAAAACAAATAGTTGTATTCCTCCATAAAACCATGGAGTATATGACATAAGACAACGGTGAATAATTCCATGCTCATTATATTAGTTTCAGTTCCTGAAGTGTACTTCCCCCACCAATCAGTTTTCAAACCTTTAAATCCTTTGATAAACTGATTTTCCACTTCAGTATGAGATGTTAACACAACAAATACCTTCCGACTTGTATTGTTAAACATATAAATAACCATATCAAGTGCAATCATGAAATAAAACAAATATAATCACCTCAAGTAGGAGTATCCAAAAATACCGTAAATATATGTTGATGAAGTATCATAATCCTCCACTTAAGTTTAGAATTCCCGAAATAATAATCCATCAATTAGGTTCCTTGATATGTGACCAAGTCGTAAATGAGATAAAATATTTGAACCTCTAGTGGGAGTGTAAAAAAATGTCACATTGAAGAAAAAATCCATAACTGATTGTCCTCCCACTTAAAGTTTATAATTCCAGTATTATCAGACGTAATTCTGTTTATAGAGTAAGACCAAGTCGCAAATTCCATCAACAATAAAATTCTGAGCATGTATTCCTATTATCAAGTATTCCTCCCTATGGAGTTATCTTCACAACCAATTTCCAACAGATTATCAATATAACATGAGAACCGTTGTGTAAATTACATAATGCACTAACTTTTCCGTTGAGCAAAATTCCACTCTTCCTTCTCCAAATATCATACATATCCAACAATTTCCGAGAGAAGTGTAAATTAAATTCCTTCTCATCGTGTGCGAATATATAAACAATAATAATTTTCCTCCATAAATAGAGTTTGATCACATAATTTCAAATTCCAAAGAATACCGGCCTTAGCAATAATGACTAAGTAGACATATCTATTCCTTTCGGAATTGTTTCCATATGAATAAAGTTGCTATTGTACATTCCATCAAATTATGACGCCCAAGCAAAATCCAAACTACATGGTAGTAGTCATATAACAAATATTTAGTCTAAATAAAAACATTGACGTACCGTTGAGTAAATATTGATTTCCTTTTTCTTGGAGTGCTCCACACGTTCCTCCAAGAATAAGTGATGCCAATTTCGTCATAAACATGCTTCACGCCTTCTCGTCGTTGTTACACCGGTAAATTCCAGCGAATTAGTATGTACTCCAATAAGTTCCATTGTATTCCGACGAGTTCCAAATATATTCCGGTACAAGTTCAATCCCGTAGCAATTGAAAAAGTCATAGTGACAAAAATATTAATCAATCCAACGAAGAGTTCAATCAATTTCCCGAGGTGCATTCCAATTTCCTCGCGAAGATAAGTCGATACGTAGCACAACAAGTTCCGTGGGAAAGTCCTCCACGTGAGAAAACAAATTGAGCGCAACAAGTCCAATTAATATCCAGTTTCAGTCCTCGAGTATGCAAAAAATTCCACATTGTTCAAGCTCGACAACACAAATTACTTTCCAGATTCGACATAAAACAAATCTGTCGTTGAATCTTTTATTCCTTAATCAAAGTTACTACAGCAGCAATCCCAAATATTGTTCTTCTAGAGTTCTGAATCAGTTTTCACATGTCAATTCCTTAATTCCATGCTACACGCATATTTCCAGCGCATGCAGTAGCACGTGTGTTGGGATAAAAAATATTACGGCAGTAAATTCTAGCATCCATAAATCAGCTTGCTCTCCTCGATCCCTGCGCGCAAAAACAATTTGGGCAAGGATGGATTGGGAGGTTGGCTTCCGATTGATCCGTGTGATCACCACTTTGATTCCAAGTTTCCCTCGATCCGCGTGCATGCACAGAAAAGAAAATTCCCAGCAGTCATTGCCAACTCCTGGTTGTCCCATGTTCAACTTGATCGGCGACCGAGGCCGAGTTCGCAGCGGAAAACAAAAGCGAAAATTCTGGCTTTACCTGGATCGAACAGCGCAGACCAGACTCGACAGCTATCTTCTTCTCGATCTGCGTGGCACTTAACTTCCTCGATCCACGCAAGCAGTAGAACATATCCTTGCGGATGAGTTTTGGCGACAGATTGCAAGACAAAAGTGCGGGGCAAATCGGCGACCAGATCGATGCGGTGAAGACGAGTTTGCATCGGAACATGCCGGCGATCGCGACGACAACAGTTGCACGGCGGACGAGGGCTCCCGACGTGAGATCACGGAGCGCGAGCCGCGACCGCAGATTATCTTCCGACGACCATCAGCGAACCCTTGCGACGGATTCCCGGCGACCGTGAACTTTTGGCTCTGATACCAATGTAAGAATTAGGGTTGGAGCTAATTCGGCCTACCCTCTATTCCTCTGCCTTATCGGTGGTGCCGCTCACAATGCATATTGAGACTAGAGGGTGGGACCTTTTATAGACTCCAAATTCCAGATAACTCAATCTGTTTCCAGATAGGACTCGTGACTTGTTAGAACGACCACCATACCTAACAGCCATTACCGAGCCTATTATTGTTAAATAATTAGGTCCCAACACGCATGTGTGAGTCATGCGCCGAGTTTGAATACAATCAAACTCGCAGCTTTAACAATCCATAGAGCCAATCCTAACGGACAACCTGGCATTCCACTCTATACTGTTCTCGGGTATAATTTCAGCTGTATTCCAGTATAGACGTACCGGCTTCCTTAAGTATTTTTCCTTAAGTACATGTGCATCAATAATTCCCTGTTATTTCCGTGACACTTCCACATTGAAGTTTAATTCCGGACAATGTAGTAGATATATAAAATGTTGCAAGACACAATTTCCTACAGGGAGGTGGCATAATAGTATCTTGCGATAACCGATCTCGACCACGCTTTATTTTTCTATCCAAATCTGTTACCTGCGAAAAATAAAAATATTTAAATATTCTGGTTACCAAACTTTGCAAGAGCAAGTGAAAACTCACCAATTTCTCACACTGTTGAGCTAGTTCTGTCTCAAACCTTCGCAAATAAGCATCATGCCTTGGAGAACTCTCGAAGCTGCAAGGGCCAAGAAAATCGAGTTTGAAACATTAAAATAATTATTTATATACACATCGCTAATCATACATATCAGAGAGCTGAATTATACACCAGAGAAATATTCTACAAATTAAACAGCTGAAATTGTAAAGCAAGAACAATCAATGATAGTCACCTATTATCAAGGAAGATACACGACATGGTTAATCTAGCTAGACATTCGACCCTTCAATGATGTTGTAGTTGCATGTCAATTCTGTTACTCTGAGTAAATTTGTAAGGTTGCAGACTCTGCGTTATACATGACTTCTTATTGATCCAAATAATTCTGAAACCTTCGGACCAAGACACCAGACATATCATTATTCCCAGCAATTTCATGATCACTATAGTTAAACTCAACAGCGTTTCGTGTGTGCTCAGATATAAAAATAACATGTCGAATTCAATCAAAATGATAAAAATGGTGTTACTTGTCTACTACTTTTGGGTGTTGTAATGTACTATGCGTTCCAAAAATGTGGGGTGTATTTTGACTGTCCAAATCGATGCTTTGAGCAATAATTAATCCGGCTATGTTAAAAAAATGATATACAATTGTGATATTATAAAATATAATAATGCACATGGATTTTACGGTCAAAGATAAAATAAAAAATATGCACTACATTTCGTAACGTATGGAGTACTATTGAAATAAAAAACAATTCTGAAGTATACAAGTGTAAGGATTTGTTGGTCCTGAACTAGCAAAGAGAACTAGGCCATTACAATCATTTTAGTTTGTTCCTCGGGTACTCCTGACTTTCCTGTATTCCTTTAATATGACAACACGATCAAATGATGCGCCATGCATAGTTTTGTGGATAAATAAGACCTCTTTAATGTAAAGAAATTCTGCATTCGGGTTGTTAGAAAAAGCAACAACATTTGCTCGCTCAATGGGTCAATCCAAGATAAATCAGTCTTACACCTAGGTTTCTTACACACAAAAACTAGCCATTTTATGATATTTAGATATGTTCTGCTAGGTAGAATATAGTACTAAGATGTGTATTCAGCCCACTGAGTTTCCTATACACATAAAAAGATCTCAATGCTCCGTATTACAGACAACACTTTCGTCTCGAGGAAGATACCAAGATGAACCGAGACATGATAACATGAGACATCCATGACCTAACCTCGGACAAAACTAAAGAAGCTCCCTTCACAGTTCCCACCAACCCAAATATACTCCAAAAACATAACAAACTAATTGCCAGATATGTCAAAATTTCAAGGAAATCCACACCTCTCCTTGAGCTTGGAATCATGGATCTTCGAGCAAGGCCCTGAGAAAAGCGAACGGAGCAAATCAGCAAAACAGACCACGATTCAATACAGAAATAGGCGAATTGGTCCAGATGAGGAATGGAATGGGGCAGATTTTTTTTTTTTAAGGATACGTCCAAGCGGACACATCGGTTTCAAGAAGGAGAGGCCAAGCGGCATTTACAATGCGTTTAGGCACATGCGCCAAAAAACGCCAATCCACCAAAAAAGAAAGAGGATCACTCGCCAACCCTCCACCTGTCTACGGGTCCTAAGCTACCCCTAAACATCCTCGCTGCCCGCCAGAGGTCAGCCTCGGCCTCCACCATACTAATGGCTGTCTGTGCTGAAGGCCTGTGACCTTCGAAGACCACACCGTTCCTATGTCTCCACAAGGTCCAGCAGATCAAGTTGACCGCCGTCCACAAGTCCTTCTCATCTCGGCCTCCCGGAGCCTTGGCTGGAAGCCAATCCACAAGACGATCGTCGTGGACAGGGATCCAGTCCACCCTACCCCACCTGCTCAGGAAGGAGTGCCAGACCTCTCTGGAGAGGACACACCCGAGAAGAAGGTGATCTATGTCTCCTCCACCTGATCGCACAGCGGGCAGGCGGCCGGCCTAGGTAGCCTCTCCGCCCTAAGCGGTCTGCAGTCCAGCATCTGTTCTTCAATGCTAGCCAAAGAAGAACTTGCACTTGTTGGGCGCTCATGAGCACCAGACCTGTTGCGCACCCGCCAGCCCAATCTTGCCCTCAAAGAGGGCTCTATAAGCCGAACGGCTGAGTACTTGTGGTTGCCCTCCCAGTTCCACCTGAACTCATCTGCGACCCCTCAGTCAGGGGGAAATCTGCCAACTATCCGCTAAGAACAGCAACTCGCGTAACTCACGCGCGTCCAGGTCAGGCGAAACGTCGTCTAGTGATACGTCTCCAACGTATCCATAATTTCTGCTGTTCCATGCTTATATTATACCATTTGCTACATGTTTTATATACACTTCATATCACTTTTATGCATTTTCTGGGACTAACCTATTAACAAGATGCCACAGTGCCAGTTCCCTGTTTTCTGCTGTTTTTGGTTTCAGAAAGTTACTTCTGGAAATATTCTCGGAATTGCACGAAACAAAAGGCCAAGTCCCTATTTTTCCAACATACACGGAGTCCGAAGGAGAGACGAAGGGAGCCACGAGGTGGCCAAACCACCTGGCGGCGCGGCCCACCGCCGCGCCAGCCTGTGGTTTGGGCCCCTCGGGGGTCCGCCGACATCGCCCCTTCGCCTATTTATTCCCCGAGACGTGAAAACCCTAAAACACCGAGCCTTTCATCCAGAACATATTCGCTGCCGCCGCCGTCGTCAACCCTAACTCGGGGGGTTCTGAAGCTCTTCCCGGCACCCTGCCGGAGAGGGGAATCATCACCGGAGGGCTCTACATCGCCATGCCCGCCTCCGGAGTGATGCGTGAGTAGTTCATCCTTGGACTATGGGTCCATAGCAGTAGCTAGATGGTTGTCTTCTCCACTTGTGCCATCATGTTTAGATCTTGTGAGCTGCCTATCATGATCAAGATCATCTTATTGTAATGCTACATGTTGTGTTTGCTGGGATCTGACTTATATTGATACCTATGTGGAGCTGAATATTATATTATCATGTCTATGTCATTTGTGATCTTGCATGCTCTCCGTTACTTGTTGAAGCCTTGGCCAAGTGAATACTTGTGACTCCAAGAGGGGTATTTATGCATGATAGTTGGGTTCAACCTCTATTTAACCTGGGATAGTGACAGCAAGTTCTAAGGTTGTAGATGTGTTGTTGCCACTAGGGGTAAAACAGCAATGCTTTATTCAAGGATGAATGTATTGTTTACATTACGCACATTACTTAATGCAATTGTCTGTTGCTTGCAACTTAATACTGGAAGGGGTACGGATGTTAACCGGAAAGTGGACTATTTAGGCATAGATGCATGCTGGATAGCGGTCTATGTACTTTGTCGTAATGCCCAAATGAATCTCATAGTAGACACCACAACTCACACATGCATGTTATATGCACTTATCAATTGTCAATTGCCCAGCTGTAATTTGTTTACCCAGCATGTTAGTTATCTTATTGGAGAGACACCACTAGTGAACTGTGGACCCCGGTCCATTCTTTTACATCTGAAATACAATCTACTGCAATCATTGTTCTCTACTGTTTTATGCAAACAAACATCATTTCCATTCGATACGTTTAACCCTTTGTTTTCAGCAAGCCGGTGAGATTGACAACCTCACTGTTAAGTTGGGGCAAAGTAATTTGATTGTGTTGTGCAGGTTCCACGTTGGCACCGGAATCCCTGGTGTTGCGCCGCACTACACTCCTTCACCAACACCTTCGAAGCAACCTCGTTTTCCTACTGGTTCGATTAAACCTTGGTTTCATACTGAGGGAAAACTTGCTGCTGCACTCATCATACCTTCCTCTTGGGGTTCCCAACTGACGTGTGACGTACAAGCATTGTTTCTGGCTGTTGCCGGGGAGATATTCCCTCGTCAACTTAGCGCTAGCAACACGTTTTCTGGCGCCGTTGCCGGGGAAAACCGAATTGCTTCTGCAAGGGGAGTCTCTCACACCCAATCTCTTTACTTTGTTATTTGTCTTGCTTAGTTTATTTTTATTTAGTCTTGTTTGCTCTCTTTATCAAAAACACAAAAAAATTAGTTACTTGTTTAATTCGGTTTGATTTTGTTTTTCAAAATGAATGCTCCTGAAAATTTGAAAGATGCTTGGTATAGAATTAGTGATGCTCATCATAGATGTACTAAGAAACACTCTACCACTATCCTCCTTAGGAACTTTTATGTTGGTATCTCTAGTTGGTATAGGTATGTTCTAGACACTCTTACAGGTGGAAATTTCTTGGGTACTCCTGCTTTAGAAGCCTGTAATATTATTGAAAGTTTGGTAGGAACACCACCCACTAAAGATATTAAAATTGAGATCACCTTGGAGGATGTTATAAATAAGTTAGACTCTATGGAGAAATTTTTTCCAAATTTTCTTGATTGTATTGGTAAGACTAATGAATCAATAGCCACCATCAATGAAAGAATCACTGTTCTTGAGGATAATAATATCCATGACACCCAAAATCATAGAATTGATGAGTTAGAGGAAGCTATTGAAACCTTAAGTTCAACCTTTACTTCTCTTAAGTCTAAAAAGGAGAAAGTTTATGTGGGTAGAGAGCAAAAGTTTATGTATGTTCCTAAAGTGCCAAAACCAAAGACTCATTATGAGCTTAAAATTGATAAAACTTTTAGTACGGTTAAAGGTAATGAAACACCTCCAGGAACATCTAAGATACCCATTGTTACAAGCTGTGTGTTGGAAGAAGCTTTTGATGATTTGAATGATTTGCCACTTGACAACACTTGATTTTCACTTTCTGCGCCTAGCTGAAAGGCGTTAAAGAAAAGCGCTTATGGGAGACAACCCATCGTTTTTATTTGCTGTTATTTTTGTTTTCTTTGAGTCAAGGAGTTTTGTTACTTCTGTAGCAACTCCTTTGTATCTTTATTTTATCGCAATGTTGTGCCAAGTAAAGTTCTATATTGAAAGTTGATGCAAGATTTGGATTTCTGCGCAGTGACAGATTTTTAGCTGTCACGGATTTGAGCTTATCTCCCTGTAGAAAATTCAAAAAATTCTGAAAAAATCACGCATATTCCTGAGATATGTACGCAACTTTCATTATTTTAGGCCAGATCCATCTGAGCAACTTAAGTGCCTCGAAAAAATTCGTCATTCCAGACTGTTCTGTTTTTGACAGATTCTGCCTTTTGTTTTGCATTCGCTCTTTTACTGTGTTTGTGTGGATTTCTTTGCTCCACAAAGCATTGGTGGCTGTAGCTAATGTCCAGAAGCTTTGGGATTGATTGTATCATTACAGAATATGAGAATTTTTGATTATGCACTAACCCTCTAATGAGAACTGTCTTGAGTTTGGTGTGAAGGAAGTTTTCAAGGATCAAGCGAGAAGGGTGATATTATGTGATCAAGAAGAGTGAAAAGCCTAAGCTTGGGGATGCCCCCGTGGTTCATCCCAACCATATTCAGAGAGACTCAAGCGTCTAAGCTTGGGGATGCCCAAGGCATCCCCTTCTTCATCAACAAACTTATCAGGTCATCTCTAGTGAAACTATATTTTAATTCTTTCACATCTTATGCGCTTTACTTGGAGCGTCTGTGTGTTTTTATTTTTGTTTTTGTTTGAATAAATTCGGATCCTAGCAATCCTTGTGTGGGAGAGAGACACGCTCCGCTTTTTCATGTGAATACTCATGTTCTTCACTTATATTTGTTGAGTATTCTTAACTAGCTACTGCAGTGCTTTTAGCTCCTGTTTTTCATGCATCTCTTCGAGCTGTTAGCACTTGTTTATAAATACTCTCTTGCTGCATTATATTATCATTTGGAGAGTTTATGTTTAAATAAATTGATTGGTGTTTGTTTGGAAGAAAGAAAATGCTACATGTAGTAGTTGGTATTGGAAAAGACATATGCATTCTTGTAGATCATTGTCTTGTTTCGATTTGATGCTTTGCAATTGTTTTGAGCTCTCAAGTAGATCATGTTTAAGCTCTTGCATCATGTAGTTAAAGCCTAGTAGTGGAGAACTACCGTAGAGCTTGTTGAGACTTGGGATGCATATTTGTTCTCTCTAAGGTCTAGATATTTTCTGGTAAAATGTTTGAGCAACAAGGAAGACAGTGTAGAGTCTTATAATACTTGCAATATGTTTTTATGTGATTCTTGCTGTACCGGTTTATACTTGTGTTTGCTTCAAACAACCTTGCTAGCCTAAACTCTGTACTGAGAGGGAATGCTTCTCGTGCATCCAAAACTTGAGCCAAAACCCATGCCATTTGTGTCCACCATACCTACCTACTATGTGGTATTTCCTGCCATTCCAAGTAAATATTTCATGTGCTACCTTTAAACTATTCAAAACTTTATTACTCCTTATTTGTGTCAATGTTTTATAGCTCATGAGGAAGTATGTGGTGTTTTATCTTTCAATCTTGTCATTTACTTCTGACAGACTTTCACCAATGGACTAGTGGCATATACATCCGCTTATCCAATAATTTGCAAAAAGAGCTGGCAACGGGGTGCCCAGCCCCAATTAATTACAACTTTCATTAATAATTCTCTTCACATGTTTTGCCCTGATTTATCAGTAAGCAACTTAATTTGCAAATAGACACTCCTCCATGGTATGTGAATGTTGGAAGGCACCCGAGGATTCGGTTAGCCATGGCTTGTGTAAGCAAAAGGTTGGGAGGAGTGTCATCTATAAAGAAACTAAAATACATGTGTAAACAAAAGAGAAGAGGGATGATCTACCTTGCTGGTAGAGATAACGTCCTTCATGGGAGCCGCTTTGAAAGTCTGGTTGACAAGGGGGTTAGAGTGCCCACTACCATTCGTTGACAACAACAAACACCTCTCAAATACTTATTTTGTGCTCTCTATATGCTTTCGAAAACTTAAAAAGCTCTAGCACATGATTTAATCCCTGCTTCCCTCTGCGAAGGGCCTATCTTTTACTTTATGTTGAGTCAGTTTACCTACTCCTTTCTATCTTAGAAGCAAACACTTGTGTCAACTTTGTGTGCATTGATTCTTACATGTTTACTTATTGCACTTGTTATATTGCTTTATGTTGACAACTATCCATGAGATATACATGTTACAAGTTGAAAGCAATGCTGAAACTTAATCATCCTTTGTGTTGCTTCAATGCCTTTTACTTTGAATCTATTGCTTTATGAGTTACCTCTTATGCAAAACTTTTTGATGCTTGTCTTGAAAGTACTATTCATGAAAAGTTTTTGCTTATATGATTCATTGTTTACTCTTTATCTATTTGTTAGCAAACTATAGATCATTGCTTTGAGTCACTTCATTCATGACATGAGCCTTGCAATATATTGATCAAGATTGTGTGAAAGCATGTCTCCTCAGAAATTATTTGTTGTTATCGTTTTACCTACTCGAGGACGAGTAGAACTAAGCTTGGGGATGCTTGATACGTCTCCAACGTATCCATAATTTCTGCTGTTCCATGCTTATATTATACCATTTGCTACATGTTTTATATACACTTCATATCACTTTTATGCATTTTCTGGGACTAACCTATTAACAAGATGCCACAGTGCCAGTTCCCTGTTTTCTGCTGTTTTTGGTTTCAGAAAGTTACTTCTGGAAATATTCTCGGAATTGCACGAAACAAAAGGCCAAGTCCCTATTTTTCCACACGTACACGGAGTCCGAAGGAGAGACGAAGGAGCCACGAGGTGGCCAAACCACCTGGCGGCGCGGCCCACCGCCGCGCCGCCTGTGGTTTGGGCCCCTCGGGGGTCCGCCGACATCGCCCCTTCGCCTATTTATTCCCCGAGACGTGAAAACCCTAAAACACCGAGCCTTTCATCCAGAACATATTCGCTGCCGCCGCCGTCGTCAACCCTAACTCGGGGGGTTCTGAAGCTCTTCCCGGCACCCTGCCGGAGAGGGGAATCATCACCGGAGGGCTCTACATCGCCATGCCCGCCTCCGGAGTGATGCGTGAGTAGTTCATCCTTGGACTATGGGTCCATAGCAGTAGCTAGATGGTTGTCTTCTCCACTTGTGCCATCATGTTTAGATCTTGTGAGCTGCCTATCATGATCAAGATCATCTTATTGTAATGCTACATGTTGTGTTTGCTGGGATCTGACTTATATTGATACCTATGTGGAGCTGAATATTATATTATCATGTCTATGTCATTTGTGATCTTGCATGCTCTCCGTTACTTGTTGAAGCCTTGGCCAAGTGAATACTTGTGACTCCAAGAGGGGGTATTTATGCATGATAGTTGGGTTCAACCTCTATTTAACCTGGGATAGTGACAGCAAGTTCTAAGGTTGTAGATGTGTTGTTGCCACTAGGGGTAAAACAGCAATGCTTTATTCAAGGATGAATGTATTGTTTACATTACGCACATTACTTAATGCAATTGTCTGTTGCTTGCAACTTAATACTGGAAGGGGTACGGATGTTAACCGGAAAGTGGACTATTTAGGCATAGATGCATGCTGGATAGCGGTCTATGTACTTTGTCGTAATGCCCAAATGAATCTCATAGTAGACACCACACTCACACATGCATGTTATATGCACTTATCAATTGTCAATTGCCCAGCTGTAATTTGTTTACCCAGCATGTTAGTTATCTTATTGGAGAGACACCACTAGTGAACTGTGGACCCCGGTCCATTCTTTTACATCTGAAATACAATCTACTGCAATCATTGTTCTCTACTGTTTTATGCAAACAAACATCATTTCCATTCGATACGTTTAACCCTTTGTTTTCAGCAAGCCGGTGAGATTGACAACCTCACTGTTAAGTTGGGGCAAAGTAATTTGATTGTGTTGTGCAGGTTCCACGTTGGCACCGGAATCCCTGGTGTTGCGCCGCACTACACTCCTTCACCAACACCTTCGAAGCAAACCTCGTTTTCCTACTGGTTCGATTAAACCTTGGTTTCATACTGAGGGAAAACTTGCTGCTGCACTCATCATACCTTCCTCTTGGGGTTCCCAACTGACGTGTGACGTACAAGCATTGTTTCTGGTGCTGTTGCCGGGGAGATATTCCCTCGTCAACTTAGCGCTAGCATCTAGCCATCCACCTGCGAGCCCCTCTCTAACTCTGCGGGAACAGATCGCGCCCTTGGGCACTTTCAAGTAGAGGTGCGGGGCCAAGTCCTCCACACGCCCGGCGGGCAGCCACCTGTCTGTCCAGAAAAAAGTGGAGGCTCCGTCGCCCACCACTGAGATAGTGGCTGCCTTGAACAGCTGACGTACCAATCGGGGGACTTGAATGTTGAACTCCCTCCAGGGTTTTGAGTCGTCTGTCCTGCTAAGCCAAAGCCATCTGGCCCTGAGAGCGCGGTTCATAAACCGCAAGTTGGGAATTCCAAGACCCCCAAGATGCTTGGGCATGCAGACTCGTTCCCACGCCACTAGGCAGTGACCTCCACGGGCGTCTTTGCGCCCAGCCCATAGAAAGCTACGAATTATCTTCTCAATCGCCACAAAGGTCTCCACTGACAAGTCAAGAGACATCATAGCGAAGATAGACACCGCAGAGAGTGTGGTCTTCACAAGCTCAAGGCGCCCTCCACGGTTAAGCAGCCCTGCACGCCACCTAGGGAGGTGGTTGGCAATACTATCCACCAGATACTGGAGCTAGCCCGCCGTCAGTCTCCTGAGAAAGCGGGAGCCCCAGATAGCGAAGCAGGAACGGCAGTAGCGGACAGTGTAGCACTTGGCCCACCAATGCCGTCTCGGCCTCATCACAACGGATCAAATGCGCAGAGCATTTCTCCAGATTCACCCTCAGCCCGGACACCAAACCAAAGTTGTCAAGGAGCCGAGCGAAAACCCTGAGGTCCCCCTCCAGAGGCGAAGGAAGGTCACCACGTCATTGATACGTCTCCAACGTATCTATAATTTCTGATGTTCCATGCTTATATTATACCAATTGCTACATGTTTTGTATGCACTTCATATAATTTTTATGTATTTCTGGGACTAACCTATTAACAAGACGCCACAGTGCCAGTTCCCTGTTTTCTGCTGTTTTTGGTTCCAGAAAAGTACTTCTGCGAATATTCTCGGAATTGCACGAAACAAAAGGCCACGTCCCTATTTTTCCAACACGTACACGAAGTCCGAAGGAGAGACGAAGTGGAGCCAGGAGGCGGCCAAACCACCTGGCGGCGCGGCCCCACCTCCTGCCGCGCCAGCCTATGGTTTGGGCCCCTCGGGACTCCACCGACGCCGCCCCTTCGCCTATATATTGCCTCAGACGTGAAAACCCTAGAATACGAAGCCAATTTCCACGAAGAGTTCCGCAGCGCCGCCGCCATCGACGACAAGTTTCGGGGGACAGAATCTCTGTTCCGGCACGCCGCCGGGACGGGAATTGCCCCCGGAGTCATCTCCATCGACACCACCGCCATCTTCATCGCCGCTGCTGACTCCCATGATGAGGAGGGAGTAGTTCTCCCCGAGGCTGAGGGCTCTACCGGTAGCTATGTGGTTCATCTCTCTCTCCATGGTGTGATCTTTATGTGATCATGTGTATTGCTAGTATCGCTGAATACATTAATAATGTTTATGCTACTCAAGTGATTTTGTCTAGTTTCTGGAGTCATTGTGACAACACGGTATCAAGGTGACAGTGTGGGTACTTGTGTGACTCTATGAATAATTTAGACATTTATCATGGCTTATTCTTGGGAATTGTGGTGTTTGTTTACTCAGACTTTGAGGTGTGCTCTTGCAGCCCTACGCATAGTACTCTTGCTTCATCAAGAAGGAGAATAATCCCGAGTAGTATTTACTTGTGTTCAGTTGTGCTAATCTAGTTGAATATGTAGATGTTACTCTTTATCTATTATGCACTCTAGAGTTACTTTAATATGAACTCCGGTACTCTCCACGGTGTAAAGGTGACAGTGTGTGCACCGTGTGTGACTCCTTTATGACGTTGTGGCGCTTGTTTACTCCGGCTTGAGGTGTGCTTTTACAGCCCTACACAATGAATGGTGTTTGTTATCCAACAAGAGAGTGTTTAAGAGTAGCTTTTACTTATTCAGTTATGAGATCATTGTTGAGAGTGTCCACTAGTGAAAGTATGATCCCTAGGCCTTGTTTCTAAGCATTGAAACACCGTTTACAACAAGTTCTGCTACATGTTTGCTTGCTGCCATCTTTATTTCAGATTGCAGTTACTACTTATAATCATCCCTATCACTTGTATTTCACTATCTCTTCGCCGAACTAGTGCACCTATACATCTGACAAGTGTATTGGGTGTGTTGGGGACACAAGAGACTTCTTGTATCTTAATTGCAGGGTTGCTTGAGAGGATATCTTTGACCTCTACCTCCCTGAGTTCGATAAACCTTGGGTGATTCACTTAAGGGAAACTTGCTGCTGTTCTACAAACCTCTGCTCTTGGAGGCCCAACACTGTCTACAAGAATAGAAGCACACGTAGACATCAAGCTATTTTCTGGCGCCGTTGCCGGGGAGGTAAGGTAAAAGGTATTCACATCCTCTGGCTACTAAGCTATTTTCTAGTGTTGTTGCTAGTGTGTGAGTGCTCGAAGGTATCTCCTTTAGATTCTGCAATTTTATCTTTTTGTTTCTTGTTTTTATTTTCACTAGTTAGGCTTAATGGAAAAACAAAAAAATTAGAGATCTTTATGAACTTTATATTGAATTAGGACATGATGCTTTTGAAGAGAAAATTAAAAAACCTATGGAGGCTTGTTTGCATGATGGTAGCAATGGTATTACTATAAATTCTTTGAACACCATTATTGCCAATGCTATGGAAAAGTCTAAGCTTGGGGAAGCTGGTTGTGATGAATATGATATTTTTAGTCCCCAAGCTTTAAGGAGGAAATTTGCTTTGATAATACTTTGCCTCCTATATGATGATTATAATCATTGTGATATTTTCAGCCCACCTACTATTGAGGATATAGTTTATGTTGATTATGATATGCCTCCTATATATGATGTTTACAACGATGGATATGATATTTTCAGCCCATCTACTATTGAGGATAAAAATCATTTTGACTATTCTATGCCTCCTATTTATGATGATTACAATGATGGATGTGATACTTTTACTCTCTCTATTACTAATGATACTGTTTATGCTTATGTGGAGAGTAATGATACTTTTGTGCATATGGATCATGGTAAGAATGTTTCATGTGATGGTTATATTGTGGATTTTATCAATAATGCTACTGAAAGTTTTTATGAGAGAAGGAGACATGGCTTCATATATCACAATATTGAATCTCCTCTCTTTTTGTTGAAATTTTTGAAGTTGCACTTGTTTTATCTTTCTATGCTAGTAGCATCATGCTTCAATAATTTGTTTTCTTACAAGATTCCTTTGCATAGGAAGTGGGTTAGACTTAAATGTGTTTGGTATTTGCTTTTTGATGCTCTCTTATATTCAACTCTTATACATATGAGAGCATCATCAAAATTATGCCTAGCTGAAAGGCGTTAAAGAAAAGCGCTTATGGGAGACAACCCATGTTTTTTTTTTTCTGTATTTTCTTTTTCTTGAGTCAAGGAGTTTGCTTGCTTCTGTAGCAACTCCTTTGTATCTTTATTTTATTGCATTGTTGTGCCAAGTAAAGTCTTTATTGAAAGTTGATGCAAGATTTGGATTTCTGCGCAGAAACAGATTTTTAGCTGTCACGAATTTGAGCTTTTCTCCCTGAGAAAAATCGAAAAATTCTGTAAAAATCACGCATCTTCCTCAGATATGTACGCAACTTTCATTAAATGGACCAGTTCCATCTGAGCAACTTAAGTGCCTCGAAAAAATTCGTCTTCACGACTGTTCTGTTTTTGACAGATTCTGCCTTTTGTTTTGCATTCGCTCTTTTACGATGTTTTGTGGATTTCTTTGCTCCACAAAGCATTGGTGGCTGTAGCTAATGTCCAGAAGCTTTGGGAATGATTGTATCATTACAGAATATGAGAATTTTTGATTATGCACTAACCCTCTAATGAGAACTGTTTGAGTTTGGTGTGAAGGAAGTTTTCAAGGATCAAGCGAGAAGGGTGATATTATGTGATCAAGAAGAGTGAAAAGCCTAAGCTTGGGGATGCCCCCGTGGTTCATCCCAGCCATATTCAAGAAGACTCAAGCGTCTAAGCTTGGGGATGCCCAAGGCATCCCCTTCTTCATCAACAACTTATCAGGTCATCTCTAGTGAAACTATATTTTAATTCTTTCACATCTTATGCGCTTTACTTGGAGCGTCTGTGTGCTTTTTTTTTGTTTTTGTTTGAATAAATTCGGATCCTAGCAATCCTTGTGTGGGAGAGAGACACGCTCCGCTTTTTCATGTGAATACTCATGTTCTTCACTTATATTTGTTGAGTATTCTTAACTAGCTACTGCAGTGCTTTTAGCTCCTGTTTTTCATGCATCTCTTCGAGCTGTTAGCACTTGTTTATAAATACTCTCTTGCTGCATTATATTATCATTTGGAGAGTTTATGTTTAAATAAATTGATTGGTGTTTGTTTGGAAGAAAGAAAATGCTACATGTAGTAGTTGGTATTGGAAAAGACATATGCATTCTTGTAGATCATTGTCTTGTTTCGATTTGACACTTTGCAATTGTTTTGAGCTCTCAAGTAGATCATGTTTAAGCTCTTGCATCATGTAGTTAAAGCCTAGTAGTGGAGAACTACCGTAGAGCTTGTTGAGACTTGGGATGCATATTTGTTCTCTCTAAGGTCTAGATATTTTCTGGTAAAATGTTTGAGCAACAAGGAAGACAGTGTAGAGTCTTATAATACTTGCAATATGTTTTTATTTGATTCTTGCTGTACCGGTTTATACTTGTGTTTGCTTCAAACAACCTTGCTAGCCTAAACTCTGTACTGAGAGGGAATGCTTCTCGTGCATCCAAACCTTGAGCCAAAACCCATGCCATTTGTGTCCACCATACCTACCTACTATGTGGTATTTCCTGCCATTCCAAGTAAATACTTCATGTGCTACCTTTAAACTATTCAAAACTTTATTACTCCTTATTTGTGTCAATGTTTTATAGCTCATGAGGAAGTATGTGGTGTTTTATCTTTCAATCTTGTCATTTACTTCTGACAGACTTTCACCAATGGACTAGTGGCATATACATCCGCTTATCCAATAATTTGCAAAAAGAGCTGGCAACGGGGTGCCCAGCCCCAATTAATTACAACTTTCATTAATAATTCTCTTCACATGTTTTGCCCTGATTTATCAGTAAGCAACTTAATTTGCAAATAGACACTCCTCCATGGTATGTGAATGTTGGAAGGCACCCGAGGATTCGGTTAGCCATGGCTTGTGTAAGCAAAAGGTTGGGAGGAGTGTCAACTATAAAGAAACTAAAATACATGTGTAAACAAAAGAGAAGAGGGATGATCTACCTTGCTGGTAGAGATAACGTCCTTCATGGGAGCCGCTCTTGAAAGTCTGGTTGACAAGGGGGTTAGAGTGCCCACTACCATTCGTTGACAACAACAAACACCTCTCAAATACTTATTTTGTGCTCTCTATATGCTTTCGAAAACTTAAAAAGCTCTAGCACATGATTTAATCCCTGCTTCCCTCTGCGAAGGGCCTATCTTTTACTTTATGTTGAGTCAGTTTACCTACTCCTTTCTATCTTAGAAGCAAACACTGTGTCAACTTTGTGTGCATTGATTCTTACATGTTTACTTATTGCACTTGTTATATTGCTTTATGTTGACAACTATCCATGAGATATACATGTTACAAGTTGAAAGCAATTGCTGAAACTTAATCATCCTTTGTGTTGCTTCAATGCCTTTTACTTTGAATCTATTGCTTTATGAGTTACCTCTTATGCAAAACTTTTTGATGCTTGTCTTGAAAGTACTATTCATGAAAAGTTTTTGCTTATATGATTCATTGTTTACTCTTTATCTATTTGTTAGCAAACTATAGACCATTGCTTTGAGTCACTTCATTCATGACATGAGCCTTGCAATATATTGATCAAGATTGTGTGAAAGCATGTCTCCTCAGAAATTATTTGTTGTTATCGTTTTACCTACTCGAGGACGAGTAGAACTAAGCTTGGGGATGCTTGATACGTCTCCAACGTATCCATAATTTCTGATGTTCCATGCTTATATTATACCAATTGCTACATGTTTTATATACACTTCATATCACTTTTATGCATTTTCTGGGACTAACCTATTAACAAGATGCCACAGTGCCAGTTCCCTGTTTTCTGCTGTTTTTGGTTCCAGAAAAGTACTTCTGCGAATATTCTCGGAATTGCACGAAACAAAAGGCCACGTCCCTATTTTTCCAACACGTACACGAGTCCGAAGGAGAGACGAAGAGGAGCCAGGAGGCGGCCAAACCACCTGGCGGCGCGGCCCCCCTCCTGCCGCGCCACCTATGGTTTGGGCCCCTCGGGCTCCACCGACGCCGCCCCTTCGCCTATATATTGCCTCAGACGCGAAAACCCTAAAACAAGCCAATTTCCACGAAGAGTTCCGCAGCGCCGCCGCCATCGACGACAAGTTTCGGGGGACAGAATCTCTGTTCCGGCACGCCGCCGGGACGGGGAATTGCCCCCGGAGTCATCTCCATCGACACCACCGCCATCTTCATCGCCGCTGCTGACTCCCATGATGAGGAGGGAGTAGTTCTCCCCCGAGGCTGAGGGCTCTACCGGTAGCTATGTGGTTCATCTCTCTCTCCATGGTGTGATCTTTATGTGATCATGTGTATTGCTAGTATCGCTGAATACATTAATAATGTTTATGCTACTCAAGTGATTTTGTCTAGTTTCTGGAGTCATTGTGACAACACGGTATCAAGGTGACAGTGTGGGTACTTGTGTGACTCTATGAATAATTTAGACATTTATCATGGCTTATTCTTGGGAATTGTGGTGTTTGTTTACTCAGACTTTGAGGTGTGCTTGCAGCCCTACGCATAGTACTCTTGCTTCATCAAGAAGGAGAATAATCCCGAGTAGTATTTACTTGTGTTCAGTTGTGCTAATCTAGTTGAATATGTAGATGTTACTCTTTATCTATTATGCACTCTAGAGGTTACTTTAATATGAACTCCGGTACTCTCCACGGTGTAAAGGTGACAGTGTGTGCACCGTGTGTGACTCCTTTATGACGTTGTGGCGCTTGTTTACTCCGGCTTGAGGTGTGCTTTTGTAGCCCTACACAATGAATGGTGTTTGTTATCCAACAAGAGAGTGTTTAAGAGTAGCTTTTACTTATTCAGTTATGAGATCATTGTTGAGAGTGTCCACTAGTGAAAGTATGATCCCTAGGCCTTGTTTCTAAGCATTGAAACACCGTTTACAACAAGTTCTGCTACATGTTTGCTTGCTGCCATCTTTATTTCAGATTGCAGTTACTACTTATAATCATCCTATCACTTGTATTTCACTATCTCTTCGCCGAACTAGTGCACCTATACATCTGACAAGTGTATTGGGTGTGTTGGGGACACAAGAGACCTTGTATCTTAATTGCAGGGTTGCTTGAGAGGAATATCTTTGACCTCTACCTCCCTGAGTTCGATAAACCTTGGGTGATTCACTTAAGGGAAACTTGCTGCTGTTCTACAAACCTCTGCTCTTGGAGGCCCAACACTGTCTACAAGAATAGAAGCACACGTAGACATCAGTCATCCGCATAGATCGACGTGCGGTGTCTAAGACCCGTGTCAGACAGAGGTGTCAACAATCCACAGGCTGTAGCCCTCTCAATCAACAGATGTAGAACCTCCATGACCAAGATGAACAATTGAGGCGAGAGTGGATCTCCCTGCCTCAGTCCACGTCGGTTGAAAATCTTTCCACCGGGATGACCATTGAGAAGCACCCTAGTAGAAGCCGACGACAGAAGGGCACAGATGGTCGCAATCAGGAGCTCCCTGAAACCCATCTTTCTCAACACCTCCAGGAGGAAGGCCCAACTGACGGTATCAAAAGCCTTTGTAATGTCAAGCTTCAGGAGGACTGCTGGCGTGTTCGAACTATGAAGCTTGCGCGCCATGCACTGAACCAGCATGAAGTTATCGTGCAGGCACCGTCCACGCACAAAGGCACTCTGGTGCACCCCAACTAGCTGTGGGATGGAGGGGGCCACTCTGCAGGCCAACACCTTTGCCACCAGCTTGGCGAACCCATGAATCAGGCTGATAGGGCGGAAGTCCCGAACTTCCTCCGCTCCCACCTTCTTGGGAATCAAAGTGATCAAAGCCTGGTTGACTGAACTAAATCCACGGGCATCACGCTGAGATAAGGAGTTGATAGCCTCCATAACATCCGCTTTTATGATCCCCAACATGCCACATAAAATCTGTTGGAGAACCCGTCCGGCCCCGGGCATTTGTCAAGAGGCATGCTCCTAATGGCGTTCCACACCTCCTCCTCAGAGAAGGTCATCTCCAGGTGGGAGAGATCCACCGTGGGCAGCTGCAGGTAGTCTAGGTCGAAGGAGAAAGGCCGATCCACCTCCGTCCCAAGGAGGACGTCAAAGAACGTATCCACGGCCTCAGCCTTGTCCACATGCTCGGTCTTCCTAACTCCGTCGATCATGAGGTGCCCAATGAAGTTCTGACGCCGTCTATGGCTCGCATGCATGTGAAAGAACCTCGTGCAGGCATCGCCCTCCCTCAACCAGAGCACCCTCGATCGCTGCCTTGCAATGGAGCGTTCGAGAGATGCCAAGCCAAGCAGCTTCCCCTTAAGGGCTTTCCTAAGCCCCCTCTCTGCCGGCGAGAGTGGTCGGGACTCCATGGCCACATCAAGACGCAAGATTATCTCATTGGCGAGCAGAATCTGCATTTTAATGTTGCCGATGAGCTTGCTACTCCATCTCGCCAGACTCTTGGCCGTTGCTCTCAGCTTAAGATCCAACCTTTTGAAGGGGTTGATCTCCTGCTCCACAGACGACCAAGCGTCCTGAACCACATCCAGAAAGCCCTCCGCCTTCGTCCAGAAGGACTAAAACTGGAATCTACGCCCCATCTGCAGATCTGGGGCTAAGCTCAACACCAAGGGGCAGTGGTCAGAAGGACCGGAGGAGTTCGCCGAGAGAAATGCATCCGAAAAGCGTTCCTCCCAGTCCACGGTCGAGAAGACCCTGTCCAGTCTCTCCATAGTTGGTTGCTGACGCTCATTGGACCAAGTGAATCTCCTTCCGTTAAGGTAAACCTCCTTCAATTCTAGCAGAGACAAGGTACGCCGGAATCTACGCATCATCGAGTGGTGGAGGACACCCTGGTTCTTGTCCTCCGGATCAGTGATGAGATTGAAATCTCCTGCAACCATCCACGGTCCCGCATGAAGGTCCCGAATGTCACGAAGCTCCTGAAGAAAGGCACGCTTCGCGCCCACGCCCTGAGGGCCGTACACCCCGGTGAACCACCACGCCTGATCACCCCCAATCGAGATGCTTGCGGTCAACGCATTAGCAGATAGATGGGGGTTAGAGACCATGACATATTCGGACTGCCATGCTAGCAAGATGCCTCCACGTGTACCCACCGCCGGCAGAAACAGGAACCCGTCGAAGGCCACTCCGAGACATTCTCGGACAACCTGAGCCGTGATGATCTCCATCTTTGTCTCTTGCAGACAAGCTATCTTGGCGCCAGTAGCAGCCATAGCCTGGAAGATCACTGCTCTACGCGCCAACGAGTTTAATCCACGCGCATTCCAAATGGCAATCACAAGATCCACCTCCAACATAGTTCTGGAAATACAAAACACGAGTACAGGAGGCTAGAGAAAGCAAAGTACAGAATCCACGCCTAAACTGGGCACTCTACTGGCACGTCCTCAGACGACGGCAACGCTTCAGGAAGCCACCCGAACAGGCTCAGGATCACGTCAATGTGCTTCTGTGGTAACGGCTGGCGGAAGAGGTCTAGGTACGCGTTCAGCGCCTCATCCCCAATGGTCTCGTCTTCCCTCGCAATCTGGAGGCGAGTGATCAACTCCCGCTGCTAGCGCTTGACGGGTGTCCCTGCCGCGAACTTTCCACAGTGCCGACTGCTGCGCCTCACCGGCCCGGAGTAGATCCTCTTTGCCCTACTGCGCTTCACCGGCCTGTGAAGAATCGGAGTCACGGGCCGCACGTAGCCCGCCCTGAGCTGGTCCAGGCCCTGGGTCTGAGGCCCCCGCGCTGAAGGTGACTCGTCCACCGGTGGCACAGGCTGCTCATCCCGAGCCTGCGCCAGCTGTTGGCCCGACCCATCCTGCTTGCTATCCCCAGAGAGAGAGACAGAAAAGTAGTCCAACACTTAAACAGGGAGTCCCCGCGCTGATCCTTCCAGCTAACAGGCGTCCAAGGTGAAGCGGACCCACCACTGGCAGGAGATAGCAGGCCATCAGAAGACATCTGCAGCTCGTCTTCTCCACATGCTCCTTTTGCCTCGTATTCCACTAGCTTAGGACCAATCAGTGCAGGCGGCAACAGCGGTTCTGGCGAGTTCAAATTTTGAAGCTCGGGCGCAGCACCTTGGTCACCACGTGACAACGGCAGCAGTGTGGTCTTTTGACCACTTTCCACGCCACAACCATGGGCAGGCTCGTGGGGAGCAAGCTCTTTTTCAGGCCCTAGCAGCAGCTTTGCAGGTTCCTCCAAAACGTTTCCGCCACGCGGCAGCACCGCAGACTCCAGGTCCAAAAGATGCCCATCTTGGCCACGTGAAGACACGGCAGTGGCCAGTCCACACTCCAAAAGCATCGGATCCCACTTCCTTTGGCCCGCCACTGCAGCAGGTGGGACCCAGCCCGAGGTCAGGAGAGGGTCATGCGACTGGGTCAGCACATACGCGTCAGCACCAACAGCGGCCCCACCACCTTCTGCTACAGGCCCAGTGAACGCCCTGTACCTCCTGCCTCCTTGCCGACGGTCGTCGCCGGCCGCCGCGCCTCTGCTACGGTTGCGGCTAGCAAAGGAAGACCGCCGGCCGCTTCGATCCTGGTCCCTGGCGCTGCGCTCGTTGCCAGGATCCCTGCCGCGTCCACCACCGCCGTGACGGCCAGCTCCTCCAACTCCGCTCCCCGGCTCCGGCGAACGTTGCCGAGACGAAGCACCTCTCTCAGCCCCAGAAACGAGCCGCAAGGAGATGACGTAGCGGAGCATCGTCTTCTCCAGCGGCATCGGCTCCTCGCCCGGCAAAACGAGGGCGGCGTCCTCATCGAGCAAGTCACCCGGTTCTTCAATCCAAAGTTCCTTCTCCGCCGGAATGCGCTCGGGATCATCCACCCATGCCGTGACGTAGAACGTGCGCAGGTCGACGCCGCTTGTCGACGACGCACCGATCCCCTCAATCCACGCCGTAGACCCGAGCAACGCTCCCACGGTCGAGCGGTTCCACGCGTGCCCTGACACGCCGGTGAGCTCCAAGTGCACCCTGTGGCGCATTGTGCCGCTTGAAGCTGCCGGTTCCACGGGGAGAAGCGCAGCGTGAAGCCCCTCCCATCCACGACGCCGGCGGAGGCCACCTCGTCCTTCATCCTGCGGCTCAAGAAGCGGAAGAGAAAGTCGGATGGCCAATGCCGATGGACGGAGAAGTTGTTCTCCACCTTGGGCAGCTGCTCCACGACCGCCCTCTCTGCTTCCTCCGGCGAGATGTGCGCACGGCTGCCGGAAACGAAGGCGACAAGCGACCAACGAAGTGCGGCCTCCTCCCGATCAATCTCAGCTGAGCGTGGGAGAATCACCACCTCCCGCTGCGGCCTGTCCACTACGGGCTGTTTGCCACGCACCCGTTCCGCCGCTGGCGAGCGCGGCGGAGAGCGAGACCTCCGATCATTTCTCCCCAAACGGAGCGGCGGGAAATCCTCCAACAGCGGCTCCCAGCGGCCGCCTGCCTCCACGCCGCGCCCATGGCCATGACCATCGCGCCGCTGTCCACTGTGCTCTCCACGACCTCCACGGTCCCGCTCATCCCGTCGGTCCGCGCCATGGCGAACTGTCGGCGCAGCACGTGAGGCCGCGGACTCCATGAACCCCGGTGGCGGCGAGGGCGGGTCCATGGCACCGATGCGCGTGTGCACAGGGGTGCGGCGCTGCTCCACGAGTTCACGCGGTGATGGCGGCATCCTCTGGCCGATGCGTTTGTGCGCCGGCGTGCGGCGCTGTTCCACGGGTCCCGGCGGCGGCGAGGGCGGCTCCTTGATGCCGATGCGCGCCTGCACCGGTCCACGCCAGCGATCTCCATCCACAGCCCGAGGGCCCTGCTGCACCGGAGCACGCCAGCGCTCGCCTTCCACAGCCCGAGGGCCCGAACGGCCAACCTCAGGCGCCGTCGCCGGCGCGCGCCGCAGCTGCGCTTGCGGACACTCCCTGGCGTGGTGGCCGTCCTCCTTGCAGCGGAGACACTTCGTGTCTTTCGTGCAGTCCCTGGATATGTGACCCGGCAAGGTGCAGTTGAAGCAGCACCCTGCCAAGTCCGGCGGCAGGTCGTCGCGGATCACCAAGGCAGGGAGCTGCGCGCCGCGTCGACGCTTTGGTCCATCCCCACCATGGAGCCAAGGGCGGGGTCCAGCAGCCGGCGCAAGAGGCGGTGGCGAGCGAGCGCGTCGCAACGGCGCGACGCGGGGCGGGGGCGAGGCCAGCCTGGAGAAGACCGGCGGCGAGGAAGGCGCGGGGGAGCGGGCTGCCGGCGGAGTGCCGCTGCGTAGCACCTCGCAGTAGGAGCGCGGAGAGGCGTCTTCCTCCTCGTCGGAGTAGTCAGCCCAGCGGCGCGACTGCGAGGACTCCGGCGGCGAGTCCATGGCAGAAGGCGACGAGGCGGCCGAGGTGGCCGCCGTCGGGGAGAGAGGCGGCCGAGCCGCACGGCGAGGCGCCCTAGCTCTCCTCCTCCGCACTCACGCTCCGCTCACGCTCCGCTCACTGCAAGTGCTGTTGGAACTTGGAATTGCAAAACATGGGGGCAGAATGGAAATACCCAGGTTGCTCTTGGTGTTGACAAAGAGGTCGTGGGGGCAGAAGCGGACCATGAAGGGCCCGCACACATCGGGATCGTCCCACTTCACCTCCCTGTGCCCTTTCCTCTCCTCCTCCGTCAGGTTGCGGGCTGCAAACACCGGAGCCCGCGGCGCGATTAGGTTAGGATTAGAATTCGAGTTCGGGAGGGGCTTTTGGGTAGGGAGGTCGGAGGATTTGGTATTTACCTGTGCCCATGAGCTCGTCCAGGAGAGCTCGCTGCGCGTCCATGGCGGAGAGAGTGGTGGGGCTGGGGAGAAACCCTAGCCTGCTCTTCTTCTTCTTCTCGTTTCGTCCTTGGTCCGTTGGTCGGGCTGGGGACTTGTCACAGTCACTTGTCTGTAATTCACGTGACAAGAGCTCACAATTTATATATTTTTAAAATTTTCCACAGATATTAAACCAACAAAAGTACACGATTATATCGATTACAAAAACAAAATTGAAATAGACTAGCAAATCTATGAGATCTTCAAGCCCTTTCTTCATGCATAACACAATCTTGTACTTTTCTGAAGGCATCTACGGTTAATATTCTTCAAATATTTAATAGATCACAACCACATATAACTTCACTAATGGGGGAACAGAGAAGGCCATCATTTGGATAACCCAATTTTAATATTTTTAAATATGAATATTATTATATTAAAACTAGATATAGTCTTTCTTTTGCCCTTAGAACTACTCCCTCGGTTCCTTGGGTGGGCTCGGTAGGTGTGACGGAACCTTCAATTTTAAATTTCGATGTGGGGAATGCTTTTGTTTATGATGTTTCATGATCCAAAGGTTTACTAAACTTAGCACAAAATGGACATCTACTAACACAATGTCTAAAACCACACGATAAAAAGGTGGTTGGATTTCTAACGCTGTCAACAAGGAGTAACTAAGACCAGTGACATATATATGTTATAGTCTATGTTACTCTTCTTATAGTGCAAATTAGTAACATAGATGATCGAAAACCACAAATGGAACCGGGGGTACAGTGAGTCATTTATTTTCAAATTTTTGAAACCACATTTTGAAGTATTAAAAATTCTGAAAAAAATTCCTGCGTGTAGACAATGTTGTATTACCTCAACGTGCAAAATATCAAATAAAAAAAGTTCATATTTTAATGTACACTAAAATGACAGAATCTGAAAGATTTAGAAGAGTTCAAATTTTGCACTGCTCCCTACTTCCAGCTTTCAGATTTTGTCATGTTTGTGCAGCCCAAAATACGAGGTATTATTTTCTGCGATTTTACACGTCGGTAGAATACAACATACATGCAAGAAACTTTTTCAGAATTTTTTACAACGTAAAATTGTGGTTTTCAAAGTTTTCAAAATAAAGGGCTCCATGTAGCCCGGTTCCATTTGTCCACTCTCCATATATGATCTTATTTATTAGCTTGTAGATTCTTTTTGTATTGGGAAGCGCTGCTAACTAGCTATGTTGCTCTGTTTCTTTCCCTTCTCATTGATTGTTGTCACATCATCCTTTTATCTCTGTGGTATCTACGTTACCACCTTATTTACTCGAGCAGCAACATGCGTTGGCAAAAGATGAAGGAAATCATAGAATTTCGTTTTTCCTTGATTGTAGGATTTTAAGGTAGTTTTTCGAGATCAGAGGAACCTCCCCATAGGATAACCAATTGTCATTGACGATTGCTAACCCTCGAGGAAAAGAGTGAATGCATTGGATATCTTAAGAACATCATAGTGTAGCACGTATTCACACTCGTAAATGATGTATTTAAACAAACATTGTAGTACTTGATTATCTAGGAGGCTTTCTTTTTGGTGTAGCCTAATACTCACTGGAGTTGTAACCTCACAACATCATTTCTTTCCAATCCTATAAGTGATCACTACCTAATTAATCGTGCATGATCGAGATAAATGGGACGGGGAGGGTGAGAGCCTGAGAAGGGATGCAAGGAAGGGGTGGCGGTGTCAACCACCCTCACCTTCGGTAGATGCGACGGCGGTCGTCTCAAACTCGACACTAAATGCAGTGCATCTGCCGAGATAACCGTGTCTAACACAATGACCAGCAACATGACGGTCTTGATATCGTCACTACAAGTCATGCCTGTGGAGTTGTGGCGTGCGTCCCTGGATTGTTGCTCCGGTCAATGGAGAAGCTCCCATCAACGGTGGTATAGCAGAGTGCGGGAGTGGCTAAAGCTCTGTCAACGTTAGATGGGGCAACCCATATCTTGCGGGTGGATGGATTGGTGGCGAGTGGCTCTATTCCTCCTACCAAACGGATTGGAAGGGGGGGGGGGGGGGGGGGGGGGGGGGCGCTCACCAGAGACCGATGGGTGGCGACCGGACGGGGAAGAGCTCTATTTTTTAGGAGATATCGTTTTCTTAAAATAAACCATTAATTAGGATAATGCGCTAAGATTCATAGCCAACAAGGAATGGGGCTCGGGCCCCCGTCATGAGATCTGGGAGTTCGATTTTGACCATCTTCTTGATCGTGTCCGGATCATCGGTACATGCATAGACCACAAAAGGTCGATTTTCACCACCTTCTAGATTGTGTCTGAATCATCGGCGCATGCATATACCACAAAGTAGGACAAATCACCCTTTTCCGATGAGGAGACCGCTACCATCCAGAAGTGGCATGTGACAGTCTAATAAACTATCATTTTAGCTACATGCCCGAATCCCTTAAATGGTTTTAATTTCATATAGGTGCATGCCCTAATTTTAGTACTCCCTCCGATCCGTATTAATGGGCTCAACTTTATCTAGATACGGATGTATCTAGTTAAGTGTTTAGACTAGATGCATCCGTATCTAGATAATGTTGAGCCCATTAATATGGATCGGAGGGAGTACTAGATTGTATTAATCAACAACCAAACAAAAATCTAGTACTCCAAAGAGTGACATTACCTGTCTACATACCAAGATGTCCAACCATAACGTTTCCAAAGTGGCCTTGCATATGATTAGCCTAAGATCAAAAAAATTGAACGTGGCCATCAAGCTCTTGATGTGGCAGAAAAGGATACATGCTATAATTCTTTTACTCTCTGAATCATGATAGACGCGGGATGGTCGAGACTTATAAACACACCTTTTTTCCCCTATATATGCTAATACTCTTTGGTTCACTTGTTATCTTGGTCTGTAGACAGGTAGTGTCACTCTTTACAACGAAATTACAGCTAAAATAATGCATTGCATCTGCATACAAGGTATTTTCTGGATTACCGGCAATCTCCAAGCCGATTATGTTCTTCTACTGCCACTTGCTGTTATTGTGATACCACTTTTGGAAGTTCGGTTGAAACTGGCAATGGAATTCATATCTCCCTCCACAGTTGCTCGCCGCAATGCGATGCTCAACATATAAGCAATCTTAACTCGTCTGCTCGTCCAGATCCTGTGGGTGTCTTTCTAGTTTCTATGGATGCAAATGTAACGCGTTGCTGTGTCTGCAGGTACAATAATATGCACCTGTGTTTCAGACAACCAGGTGTTGATCAAGGCCCTGCAACCTCACAGGAACAAAAACAAGACTACATAAATTCTGCCTGAAGTAAGTTAGTTCATACTATGAAATCCTGAAATTAAAGTGCATCTGAAATGCAATCACCATGTTCAGTGAAGCCTCAGGGATGGTAGATGTTTGCAATGAGTAACAGAGAGAGTAAAAAATAATGACACAAAAAAAATGCAGTAAGTGGCAATTTTATTCATGATAATTAGAGGAAGGTAAATTACATGAGTAACATAATATGTCACTTTTCTTGAAAGGATCTGGTAGAGCAGTAGACAGCGTGTACGCAAGAAATAAAACCACACTTCGAAGTCAACATGTGAACATGCATGGTAGGATCATACAGGTCGATAGGGGTTATAGAATTATTACTCGAAACTATCTAGTGTGCTTCCATTTCACTTCAAGGTTTGGGTAATTGTTTTCTTCTCCGCAACGACATCATCCCTGTATATTAACAAGCACAATCACAGATATTATGACCTTAATTTTGAAAACGGTTCGCAGCTTGCAATTAGAGGAAAAGAAAAAGATTCTCACCGTATGAGTTTCCTCAACTGTTCAATGTGGATCGTAAGTTCTTTCTGCTTACATATTAGTGTCTCTAGGGTCTGAACATACGAAGAAATTATCAGTCAGCTGATCTGATGTTTGCTTATGCTGCAGTTTCTTGAATAAGTATCTTATCTCACCTCCTTGGTCTGAGCAGCACAATCTTCAAGTTCTTGTATCTTCCCTGAGATCTGTTCATTGGCTTCTTTCTGCTGAGTATTTTCCGTCATCTCATTAGCAACCTGTTCCATAAATTTATCACAATTAGTAACTGGATAATTCTTGTTTCATAAGGAGTAGTTGGGCTATGAGGCAAAACTACTAATTCAAAAGATATACAAGTAATATCGGCTAATCTGAACTCTCAGTGCAACTGTATGACTGGTTCATGGTCAAACCACAACAAAACACTTTTGACATGTTTTTACTTGCTGTGTTGCCCTGCTATCACATGCTGTTTCACATTATTAAATGGAAGTTTACAAAGACAGAAACAAAATTTCAGTAGATGAAAATGACAGTATAAAGACCTGTTTATCCTCTAACAACAACATGCCAAGAGTACGTTTCCTACCACGAGTGGGATCTACATGTCTTGCTGAAGGCTCCTGAAAATAAAGTATGACAGAATCCATAATGCGGTCTTTGTAAGGGAAGTGTGGGAGGAGAGTAAGGAAGATAAGAGTATGTATCTACCGGCCACGTATTCTTATCCTTTCCCTTCTCTCTCATCTGAACAGTAACTGAGAGCTCTCTCCGCGCCCCTGGGCCAAGCCGAAGCTCTCCTCGGCGGCGCTGCCGTTGGGGAGTGGCCAAGGCGAAGCCCAGGTCTTTCTCCTGTGTATAGTAGGCCTAGATGGTGTAGTAGTAGTAGTTTGGCTTGGATTTGGTCCCGTGTGGCGATTGGCGATATGCCGTCTTCCTCGTCTTCGCGCCTGGCTGGGTCACCACCGAGCGGTGGCCATGGCTTGGAGAAGCTTCTTGCTATGCCTCCATGGTGGATGGTGTGGTGGGGGAGCGGATCTGCAGGCGGCTGCTTCTCTTTCTCCAATAAGCTCGAAGCTCTATTCCTGGTTCTGGGAATCGAGGTGGACTGGAGTTCTTGGATGCCTGCTTCCTTCTTCGTTGCGTGGAGGTAACAAGAGGAGGGAGGTGGCTGAAGCTCTGGTTCGGGAGGTGCAGCGGCTTCGTCTGCTTCTTGTTCTTCTTTTTCTTGCTTAGCTGCAATCCGGTGAATCGCAGCGACGCCGGAGGCTCTTCTTTTCTTCTCTGCAGGTTGAATCCGAGGTGGATTGATTGCAGGATGGAAGAAGATCAAGGCCTTTTCAATAATATCGTCTGCCGTATCACCTGCTTCGCTATTTGGGAGTGGAATCACGATCCTCTGGCCGGCCGTGGCGGCGAGGAGAGGAAGTGGCGCTTCTGTCTGGCGAGGTGGTTCGTGCTGCGCTCTGGAGTTCCTCACGCGGTGGACAAGTTCGCCGCCGCGTTCTATGGCCAAGAAGGTGGCCGATTTCCAACCTCCACATCGGAGGCCTTGTCGATCCGACGCCGGAGCCCGGCTTTGCGAAGCAATCAAGTGGTTCGTCCCCGTTTGCCTCGTGACTGCCGGCGTCATGGATCTTCTGCCGGATGGGAGAGTCTAGGTGATGCACTGTGCTCCGATCTCGGCGAGCTTCTCGCCTGGAGGTCGCCGGCGGTAGGTGGCAGAGATGCCTTAGAGCTTGATTGCTTTTTATTCTACAGCTCTAGGGTGTTTTTTTGTAAAAGAGAAGGCCCTTTTTTCGAATAGTAGGTCTTTTAGGGCAAGTGATGTAAAGGGCTTTTCTGAAAATTATACCTGCCACGTGGTAATATGAAAAGCAGCATCGGGGTCTTCGACCCCACCCCTTGTACAAAAAAAAAAAGAGTATGTATCTTCTACTCTGGTATGACACTTACTGATGAAATGGAGGAGAAAGGGCAAAAGGAAGATGAAATGAACAGAGACAATAAGATGTGGCAACTTTTTCTTTCTCCAATAGGCGTTCTGTTTTGATGAGGAAGATCCTTGTGTTATGCAATAAATATTTTTCTCTCAAGCAAAGGAAAACCAGACGAAGAAGAAAGAGAAACCTCACTGGAGAGATGAGGAGAGGGCAATCCAGGAAAGGAAGCCCACAGGTATGACATTATTATTTTTACTACTCTGAATGCATGTGCATTGCTATGGAACTAAAGAATAAATCTAATCATGTAAGATTCATGGCCACAAAAATTTGACTTGGAGTTAAAAAAAGAAGACAACTTAGAAATAGCAAGACCATAAAAACAATTATACGGCATATTTTGGAAGGTGCAAACTGTGGAGACTTCCACAGTGATGAAGTTACTTTGGTGGAGGAGAAGTGGGATGGCGGACTGTCAGCACTAACTCCAATATTTATGGGAGTAAAGATAAAGATAAAATACGACAGTACATATACTAAATGAGATTAAATACGAACAACCATGAAGTATCTAGTCTCACAGCACTTGAAATCGAAAATTAACACCACCACGTAAATAGCTACTGGCCAAACAATAATATTGTAACCTCTCTACTCGTCAACCAAAGGAATTTTCTGAGTAAAGTTACTGAAATTTTTTCCACTTACCAAAAAAATCCAGGTAAGTACAAAATATGCTCCCAACAATAAATTGATGGAATTTAAAGGAACTCCTTACGAATCAGCTTCCCAGAAAATTTCAGAAAACTCTAAAAGAAGCACTATCATACCTCACCTTAGAAGCACAACTAGTTTCCGCATCAGTCCAAGGTCCTTTATCTTTGAGCAAGCACCCTCCAGTTGCAGAACAAGCACATGTTCCACCAAGAAAGTTGGGTAAATTGCTGCAGGAAAAGGCACACGGTCAATCGACGAAATATGGATAATTGCTTATGAATTGATGAAGTTACCTTGGCTCAACAGCTTCTAGTACTGTGCTGAGGTAATTGGTCCCCAAAACCTTACAAGTAGCATGGGAGTAAGTGAAGTATTCAAAGATTCTATCTATTTTGCCTAACAACAACAATTAACAGTTAAAGAAAGAAAGGATGCGCTACCTGAATCTTTTTTAAAGTTCTTGCCTCCATAAATGATTTCAGTACTTTCCACAATGCTCTAAATCCAGAACCAGCATTGATTATGTAAAGTTGATGTAATGTCTGTATCACAAATGGCCAAATGAATATATTGTTAAAATTATTTGCTGCTGATATTAGAAGCTAGAAAATCTAGAAGTAGTTTTGTTTCAGAACAATAGGATTTTAGCCATACTATAACTGTTTTTGTTTTGGGCTGATTCGGTATCAGAACTGTTCTGAAAACCAAATTCCCAAGTTAAAAGTTCCTAATGTGCTACATTTCTGTGGTCCAGAAGTTACCTCTGGATAGTAATTGCTGTCGATCTTCTGAATTTCTATGAACATATCTCGTGCAGCTTTTGAAAAGTTGTTCATGCCCTGAAATAACAGGAGAGTCGAGATGAATATATTGGTACACGGTATAATAGCCCCATCATGTGCTAGTGCAAGCACGTGAACAACTGAGAAATATGATGGTTTCATGAATGACATTGTTGTTACAGCCATAAATTCCTAAAGTAGACACAACTTGACGCAGGAAGACCTTAAGAATGAACCAAGTTACATGACAACCAAAAAAATTTAAATACCTGCTTCCAAGACAAATGCTTGGTCTCAGTTTCAGACAATCAAGAAATGGTTGAACAGTAATGCTACTACGTTGTTCAATGCAACAATGGAATTATTATATAGCACTAAGATGAAGATACCATAGACAGCAACGCACCAATCCTTTTACATCTAATATGGCTGTTGTAGAGGATATGTGCTTCTTTGTGGCAAGAGAGCAAGCAGGATATCTCAAGGATAAAGTTTTCTCTTGTTCTGATATATGATATTTTATATATCGATCAATACTAGTCACTTGCGTGAGCTTATTGATATCCACTGAGCCAATCCGTTCAATGTATAGCGGCCTTCCAAATCTGTCAACTCCATGAAATCCATGAGGATAGCATTGTTTTAATGCATCATACTCCTCAAATTTAAAATCCTGTAACACAACAACACTGTTTTCCCTTAGTATTCAACCAGACAACAATAATGATGTGAAACTACAATTAATTATTTTATAGTTAGAAATGTAGGAGGATACAAGGACATTCCGAGACTCTTTGGACAAATTACACACATCAATATTTAGTTATTTACAAACAATAGCCATGGCATACCTTTGCAATGGCATCAACATCACAATCTTGACGCCATTTCAGCATATTCAAAAACATCTCTTTTGCCTTTAATACATTGAATCCTCGCATTCTCAGAAAGCTACACGGTGAAGATAACAACCAGTTTAAGTTCATCTTCGATGCAAAATCAGAATATATCTGACCTCATACCAGTTGAGGTGTAAAACATCTCCCAGTTATTTAGACAAGCATACAAAATAGTTCTGGATAACTGATAAAGTTTGCATACCGTAGTAGGACATGATAATCATCAAACTTCTCGGGGAGCTGGTTGCTTGCAAGAAGTGATTCCCTCAAAGATTGCACAGACTGCTCTTCCTTCTGGTCATGAATTCCATTGGCAATGTTCTGAGAAATTTTGATCTTGCTGTTCCTTCTAAGTAACTGCTCAATAGATTTGAAGCTCATCTTTGATATGGAGCTACTTTTGTTCTCCGCTTGCAAGATGTGCCAATAAGCTTCAAGTATAAACTTGGTAAATTAGTTCTGACGATGTGGTACTAAACCTTCCGCAAGAAGTATGCATGCCATTTTGGCAGTGCCTGAAGCAGGTCTGAACTCCACTGTGATCATTTTGGCATTCCACTTACTTTTATTTGGTCCAACCATGTAAGCAAGCATACACAAAGCAGACAGGAAAGCATAACTTCAACTGTGCAAGTACACAAGCATGAAAATATGGTAGTTGTGGTCTGGTGTTATGGTTTTGTTCCAGTAATATTATCAACGTCCGGAATTCAAATTTTAGAGTTTAATCTTTCCAAAGTTAACAAAAGTAACGTATTTAAGACCACCTATCCTACATAGAGCAATATGTTGTAACATCTGCAAAGAAAAGAAGTCGTGGAGCGTCTTGGACCAACTATCATGTTGGCTATTAAATTAGAAGAATCATTATGGACTTATCGACTTATTATTTCTGTAGGAAGCACATTGTTTGCAATGTGAGTTTGAATGAGCAGTACTAAAATGAAAGCCAATTTCATTGCAGCAATCTGTTTGGCCAACAGTAACCTGTAACCTGTTGCTAAATATAGTAGATACTACCACAACAAGTAGAATAAGAGATTCTTGTAAATTATTTTCTGTTTATAGAAGATGATTTCTGTTTGTTAAAATATTAATCTGGCGCACACGCAGGATGACAAAAGCTCAAGTGATGAACTTGGCGCACAGTTCCACTTTTGCACGGTCCAACTGATGCACATCGGCTAAGCTACAATTTAAGACAACACTGCGGGAAAATGAAGGGAAAAAAATTCCGACAACCACGCGCAATTCCGTTAAATTCAAACGCACTGCCATGTGTGAAGACACACAAACACAAACAAACAAACAGCTACACGAAGCATTTGTAATTCTGCGATCCCAAGAACCAACCTAGTACGATTGGAGCAGGACCTTACCTTGGGTCGAAGCCGGGGGATGCGGCCTGCCAGGAGGGCGCAACAGACTATTTTACGTATAAACCAGGAGTCTCCTCCGTCCCCTGCGAATTGGAAGATATAAAAATGAGGGCTGGGTCACCCGGCCGTGAGCGCAGTGGCATAACGTCGAACACATCGTGGGCATGCGGATGCGGGAGTGGGGCGGGGAGGTTGCTTCCGCGCGCGGCAACAGTAAGAGGAATCCAGCGTCTCCCCCATGGGCACGGCGCGGGCGAAGCAACCTGAGGTGAAGGTATACTCCTCCTCGGTCAGGACATCACGTGCGCCTGGCCTGCCCTGCCCTGCCCTCTCTCTTTCACGGAGGATTCATTGACGCCACTCGGAAGCGAAAGAGGCACCGAGTTCAAATTCAGGACACTACACATGGTCAAGTACTTTTTTTTAGAACTACACATGGTCCAAGTAACTAGATTAGCAACCTATACTAGAGAGAGTGAATAGGTGACAACAAATTTTACAGGGATAATAGGTTATATAGATCATGTAACTAGATTAGCAACCTATACGATGACAAGGATACAAACTAGCATACAAACTGCAGAAGCAAGTAATATTAGCGACAAATAGGTAAATGAGTTGAGAATAAGCACACAATGAACACGTAAATTTATCCTGAATTTCACTATCTAAGAGAAAGCTAGTCTTCGTCAGAGGGATGTGGAGTATTAGGATCCTCTATAGCCACCAAACCTCACCTTATTCTCCTCGTGCCTCCCGAAAACGGAGTGTCACGATCCACTAAGTGTTGCCATTGAAAGCAGCAACCAAAACCTTTACAAACAAGTTTAGGGCTTGCTACACAATTTAATTGGAGACTCCCAACAATATCCCGGAGCTTCTCACCACCAAGGCTAATCTCCAAAATTACCACTTTCGTCTACGGTTCCAACGAATTCAAAAGTAACAAAACCAATCAAAAAATAGTAGGGCGATCAAATTGTGTTGTTGTAACCCTAGATCTATATCTCCACTCTCACTCCTCTGAACAAGATTGGGGTAATAGAGTAGGAGATCTCGATAATTTGAACTTCGGAACAATGGACAAGAGACAATGGAAGACGTCCCTAGGGGTGGGAACTGGTAGCGGATAATCCGAATTATCTGACATTAGTATTCGAACAAATATGGTGTTGAAATTTGAAACAAATATGGATATGAAAATGGATATATCCGTATCCGAATAAAATTATGTTAGCCAACATTTGTAATTCTAACCTGATATGTCAATTCACCAACCTAAAAGAGTAAGAAAGTGGTCAGATATATTTTCCAGTCACTGAACTTTGAATTATTGTGTATTATATAGCTATATTTATCACTGTATTGTTCTATAGTTGACTCGTTACAAGACACAAGTCTATTATTTTGGTATATTTGTTCCCGTTCTGAATTGAGAATCGGATCCGTATTCGAGTAGCATTCGTTCGGCATTCGTATTGGATAACATCCTTATTAGTATTCGTATTCCTTTTAAAAATATGAAAACGGATGTGGGAAGAGTATTATCCGATCTGCATCCGTTTGTTTCCACCCCTAGACATCCCTTTCTCTTGGGATAGAAGTGGTCTATTCATAATGGCCCTTCAAATCCAACTGTTTTGTGTTGGCCCCGAGCCCTGGTGTAACCAGGGTAGGGGGCCCAAACTACCGCCCCAAGTTTCGACCTCAACTACCGGGCCTTCCAGTGAGTTTTGCACGGGTGCAAAACCACAATGGTTGCCCCGGGGACACAAACCCAGTACAACCGGGGTTCGGAACAACCGATGCCAAGGGCAGTACATCTGGGAGCCCAATACAACTTGGCGAAGAGTCGGGTCCAACTTTCGAGGATTTCAGGGAGAAATGCACAATATTCTCGACCCTGAAAGCACCCCGATACTTAGCACACTAGAACGCACCCGATACTTAGCACACTGGAACTTCCACGGACCGGTACAACAGGGGTGAATCAACAGTAGGTCTACATAACTGCTAGTTGCCTAGTTGTAAGGTATAATAAATTGCACGGTTGTATATACCTAGGAGATAAAATAAACTAGTGACTAGTATTGTCAGTAAGAAATAGTCCAAGCTTCCAAAAGATGTAGGAAGAAATGTTTGCAGATCTGTGTGCTGATGTTAAGCTTTCGGAATGTAATAGAGCGAATAAACTGATTGACTCAACAAATGGTGAATTCTCAAGGGTTTTGACTATCGTCTAGAACTTTTTATAACCAAATCATGGTGCACAATTGCTGTCACACTTAATTCCAAAGCTGGTTGACTCAACAGATGGTAAATTCTTAGGGTTTTGACTATCATCTAGAACTTGTTGAAATCAAATCTTGGTTGCACAATTGCAGTCACACTTAATTCTGATGTGGTTGACACACATGTGTTTGAGAAAATGTATGTTGCCTCGATGGTTGTAAGAAAGGGTTTTTAGCTGGATGTAGGAGAGTGGTTGGCCTAGATTGTTGTTTTCTCGAGGGTGTGTCAGCAGAGAATTACTATGTGCTATCCGCGGATGTGATAATAATCAAATGTATCAAATTGCATGGACTTATATCGAGGTTGAGAGCTATGACAACGGGTACCTGTAAATCTGGATGACAAAAATAGTCAAATAAATAGTCATGGAGAAGACCGGGTGATCATCTCTGATCAATACAAGCGACTTAGAATTCTTTTGATTCCCGAATTACAGTGATAATTTATTTTCTAAAACAAGAATCATATTTTTACAAGTTTCAAAGCAATCTTAAAAAAAATGATAGTAAAAAATGTAGTAACAAATTTATATAAAAAAATAGTTTTAAAAATATGCATTGTTCACTATACTCTGATCAATATTTTTTCATTTTTGTATAGGATACATCATTGAGTTCATTTAGGATTTTTTCAACTTTTTTAAAAATTATAAATATATTTTTGTATTTAAAAAGAAATAAAGGAAGCGGAACGGGGGAGCGAGAAATGAGAATTCCTTAACTCCATAAGGTTCCGAATTAATTATGGCGTTCAAAGCATCTTGCTCTCATGTTTTGCTGGAGGAAATGACGGAAACCACCACAATTGGGGCTAAGGTGTCTGGTTGCCACCAAAATTGCGCCTAGGGACAGAAACCACCAAACTTTGGGGCCGTAGTGTGACAAGGAGCACTGATTCGTGCGTTTAGTTGTCTTAACAACATTTCTGACCGTGCGGTCCCACTGTTAGGCCTACGTGGCCAAAAAAGAAAAAAAAAGAAAAAAGGTCAACGTTGTCTCCAACAATCAGCACCCAGTCAACCTATCTCTCTTGTGCCCATTTTGTCGAACACGTTTTATGCACATTGTATGCACCGCCGCCGGCCACCCCTCCCTCGCCACCACGCCCGCATCCCTGGCGCGTGTGGCCGTTCATCTCCGGCACGCACCTCTGGGCGGCGCGGCCGCCACCCACGCAGCCCCTTCGACGCCGCCGGCCACGGCCCGGGCGTGCAGCATGGGCATGGCCCTCGCGGCGCAGCCGTGGGACCTCCGGTGAGATGGTGAGGTCCCTCCACCGCCTACACGCGCAGCGCGCGGCCAAGAGCGAGGCGAGTGGGAGTCCGGCGAGATGGTAAGGTCCCTCCGACAAGAAGCACTAGAGCGCGGCGTCCTGAGCTACCACCTCTTTGTCCTCGCCGTCAGCCGGTCAGCTCCCAGCGCGCCCTGGTGCGGCGGGGCGGGGTCGGTCGCGGAGGAGCGCGAGGAGAGCCCTGGCGAGCGAGGGGATGGTGCGGCACGTGCTTGCCGCCGATGCCGTGCTGGCCGTGCCTCCGGAGCCCGAGAGCGTCGTGGGTGTCGGCGTGCGGGCATGTGCAGCCGAGCGGGCGACCACGCCATGGTCGCCTCGCCATGTCTGTGGGGTGCGCTGTGACGCGGGCAGGCGACCGACTACGCGGCCTATGTACTTCGCACTCGTCCACGACGTTCTCGATGGCCGACAGCTTTCTTCTTCGATTCCAGCGGCAACAAACCTCCTCTGCCTCGCCCCTCGTGCCAGGAAGTGCATCTGGACGCCCTCCATCCTTCTTCCCCTCCGGCGGTTAGGCGCGAGCACGACGCACACGCACGAGGGCGGCAGCGTGCCATGCGGCCTTGCCCGAATGAGAGGACGCGCTCCCGGCTGCCGTACAGGGAGCTAGCTGCGCGTATGCTCGCGCTGGCCGGGCGGGCTAGCTAGCTAGCTGCGTGTGGGCGTGCTCGCTAGCTAACTGCATGTGTGTGCGCTTGCGCCGGCCGGCCGGGCTAGCTATGTGTGCGTGCGTGCGCGAGAGCACAGACGCGGGCCGGGGCCGGGTTAGCACGCGCGGGGTAGAGACGCAGGCCGGGGCGACGACGCGAGGGTCAGCTCCCTAACGGCGGCAGCACCGCCGCACCGGGGAGCAAGCGTGGGAGCATCCGCAGCGGCCCTCCGCGTCCACGACACGCAAGCGTTGACCTTTTTATTTCTTTTTTCTTTTGTTTTTACCACGTACAGTGGGCCAGCTCGGTCAGAAATGTTGTTAACGTGACTAAACGCAAGAATCATGCTCCTTGTCACAGTCCTGCCCAAAAGATAGGTGGTTTCTATCCCTAAGCGCAATTTCGATGGCAACCAGACACCTTAGCCCCAATTGTGGTGGTCTTCTGTCATTTCCTCTGTTTTGCTGGGTTTGCTACCGGTTCCGAATTAATTATCACGATTCAACTTTGGTAACCCCCGTGGCGTGGCGAAATCTTCTAGATCGAGGGCGTGGCCTGCTCGCGGTCGGTTCACATTCTCGTTCAAAAGAAAAGTTCCCATTCTCGACAGGCAGCGGAAACCACGGCGGCACCTCCCTCCCTCCTTCATCCGTCGCCTCCAGCTCCATCTCGACCGGCCGCCCAGCAGGGCTCCAAGCTCCACCTCGACCGGCCGCCGATCGCGTCTCACAGAGGTAAGAAGAACCCGCGAAGATCGAGGACCCTGAGGTGTTCGCTGCATCTCGTTCCTTCAGTCCTACTCTTGCTGCATCTGTCTGTCCCTTTCGCTGCGTGTGTGCATGTTTGACTTTCCGAGGTGGGTGCCCGCGAGGTGTTCGCGCTTTGCCTCCGAGGAGTGCAGTGCAGAGCAGACGTAGGCGACGCCAGATTCTTGGATTGCTTCCTTCCTTTCTTCCCCACAGCACATCACAGCACAGCGGTTTCCATTCGCGGCATCCTTGGCATCCGATTCTTTCCCATTTCCCTGCTCCTCGTCCGAGCCACCATTTCCTGTAGAGGAAGCAAAGCGGATTCCGCAAGCACACGCGAAGCCCGCCGCGTCGGCACGCGGACACGCGCCGCCGCTGCTGTCCTTTTATGCTTTCCTTCCTCCCGAAGCCCAAGCTGTCGTCTCGGTCGCCACCTCGCGGTAGTTAGGTGAGAATTACGCGCCTTTCCTTTTTCTTTTCTTTGCTCCCCTGCCTTGTCTTTCTCGACTGCCAGCACGGCGCAGTAGCCCCACGGCCCCCACCGACCACCTCCGTCGCCGATCGAACCGTCGGGGCTTCGAGATGAGATGATGCAGCGCTGCGGCTGGTTTTCGTCTCTCTTCCGCCCCCGCCGAGGTGGTCGCGCCGCCGCTTTGCTCCCGAACCCAGATCCACCGCCTCCCGTGCCCAAGGTATCGCTGATAACAGCTGCTGCCTTCCTTTCCTGTCTTGAACTATCAAGGACGATGACAAGTACAGTAGGAACTTAGGCTTGTTTAGCACTATTTCCCTTGATCGACCAGTCTGCCCACTAAACAAAGATTCAGGGCGTGTTTGGTGCCATGGATATGAATTGGCAGAGGACAAACATTGGTTGTACAATTCACGCCTCTGCCCGTGCTTGCTTTACACTTGATGTAATACCAGAGATCCTATCAAGTCTATCGGTACATTCCACATGCAGCTTCCATTGTGTGAACCCATTCCACAGTTCTTTAGTCATATGATTCTAGGAAAACGACATTTAAAATAAAAGATTCAGGAAATGAAATGGTTATTACTGTTGGTAGTTTGTACATCGATCCTTCTTTTGTCATCTCTTTGTATACACATATTCATACTTACCAGAAGGATAATCAACAGAGAAGGAGGTCTTTGATTTCATGTTTCATGTTAGGAAGGTCAATCACTTGTTTGCAAGGAATATCCTTAGTAATTCACACAAATTCAAGAAGCACCTGGAAATGCAAATTACAATCAGCGCATGTGATGAGCACTGGCCAAAGTAACAAAATTCTTAATAGCATACATATGTCTAAAGCTAACAAAGAGATGATAGCTTATTGGGAAGAGATGTTCTTCCTTTCTTCCATTATACAATATTCTGCAGACTTTTAAATTAAATCCGATTCATCTAGCTTCGCAAGTCACAGTTCTTTTATGTTGTACATGCATGCTATCGTTCTTCTTATGGCTCAAGAGTCAAGACACTGGATTTGATATATGCAAAAAATATTTATTTATGGAATATTGAGCAGGGAGAAGAGGATCACGGTGCTTCTGAAGAAGTTACCATGGAGAACATTCTACCAAACAGTGATTTTTCTGAAGATCTATGTTCATGGCATCCTAATGGTTGCCATGCATTTGTGGCTGCTGAAGGATCAGGCTACCATAATGGTATAAGGCCACATTCAGGGTCTAAATATGCTGTACTTACTAATCGCACACAGACTTGGCAAGGACTTGAGCAGGACTTAACCGAAAATATTGGCATTGGTACGAAATACGTTGTTGCTGCCTATGTCAGAGTTCATGGGGAACTTCATGAGCCTGTTGGGGTCCAGGCCACACTAAAAATTGAGAACGAGGGATCTTCTACCAACTACCGTTCTGTTGCAAGGTACTTCAACTGGAAGGTGCTGTTTATTGTCTTATATCATATTTATATAAGTATAATTTGTTTATTTAAGGAAGTTGTTTGACCAGGATTTTGGCCTCGCAAGAACGCTGGGAGAAGTTGGAAGGTTCTTTTGAGCTTACAACTATACCAAGACGTTTGGTATTTTACCTTGAAGGTCCCCCTGCTGGTGTAGACTTGCTCATAGATTCAGTTACCATCTCCTGCATGGTATGTTGTCAACTCTTCTATGTTTTGGTGTGTGAACCAATCTTGTATTACTAACAAACAGCAGCAATCATGCTTCACATTCTGATATAGCAACATGTTAACCTGTTGGCACCACATTTCCCAGTGCCTTTCGAAAATGAAGTAGTATTGTCTGCTAAAACTAATTTCTGGGACCGTACAACCAAAATACATTTCGCTTAACCCTCCATCGCATGTACTAGAATTATTTCCACCATAGTATGTGCATCTCATATGTTAATATTTTGTTCTTAACACCAGCTAGAACTATACTGCCTATTGATTAGATTCTGTGCTGTTTAATTTTTAACTACTTTAAATTTCTGCAGAAAGCAGATGGGAAGACGTCCTCATTGATTGGTGGAACAGCAAACATTATTTTAAATTGTAATTTTTCCGAAGGCATTCATTCATGGCATCCTATCCACTGTCATGCATATGTGGCATCACAATGGTCCGGTTTCCTTGATGGTATCAGAGGGAACTCAGGAGAAAATTATGCCGTTGTCTCAAAGAGAACTGAACCCTGGCAAGGTCTTGAACAAGATATTACAAATAGAGTATCTACTGGTACAACTTATGCAGTTTCAGCCTATGTTAGAGTTTATGGGAATATCCATGGTCAAGCTGAAGTAAAAGCAACCCTGAGGTTGCAAAATCCAGATGAACCAGCACACTACAGTCCTATTGGAAGGTAATGCTTTGAAGTTGTTCAACATCAAAATTCTTTCTTCACTAGTTTCCACCCCTAATTCGTGGTAAAACCTGATGTGACAGGGTGTTAGCCTCAAAAGAGAAGTGGGAGAAGTTGGAAGGTTCTTTTTCTTTGACAACTATGCCAAAATGCGTGGTCTTTTACCTTGAAGGACCTCCTGCTGGGGCGGATGTTATTATTGATTCTGTTACTATTGCTAGGTCTGAACTTAAGCAGTCCAAGGTGAGTGTTTTCTGTGTGCATTTCTTTAACCCTTTGCTGAACAATACATTTTACGATTCAATTTGATAACCTGTTGTATATTTCTCAGAAGTTAAAGTTCATCTAGAATTTACTGCATGTTATGCTTGAGCATTGAGGAGTTCTGGCAGTCTTTTAGGCAAACATTTGCATTTAATACTTTTGGTGCAAAAGATTGAATATAGTCATTTAATTTTCACAAATTTCAGCACGAGTGATTTTGCTCATTTACCTGTATTTTCATCTTCTGATCTATTTGTTTTTATATTCGCGGAAGGCGAGTGCAAATATTTTTCTTGCGATGCGTATGACATGTTAATCTATCATTTAAAGGATGTCAAATCGCCAAGTGGAATCAAGACTGTTATTAAGAATCCTCAGTTTGAAGAAGGGTTAAGCAGTTGGTCTGGAAGAGGATGCAATATCTGCAGGCATGAGTTCACTGCATATGGGAATGTAAAGCCCGTAAATGGCAGCTACTTTGCTTCAGCAACTGGACGGGTTAACAATTGGAATGGCATACAGCAAGATATCACAGGCAGGGTGCAAAGAAAAGTCTCGTACGAGATTAATTCTCATGTTCGCATATTTGGCAGTGCTAATGAGACTGAAGTTCGCGCTACTTTGTGGGTACAAGAATATGGCCGTGAACGATATGTATGCATTTCGAAGTAAGTGTGTCGATCTTGCTATTCACACGCTTTGTTATAGGGGTCGTAGATATTACCGGTTTACTAATTTTTCTATTGTTACCAAAGAAACCAGGCCTCTGATAAGCGCTGGACACATTTGAGTGGAAAGTTCCTCCTTCATGCTCCCTTCTCCAAAGCTGTCCTTTTTATAGAGGGGCCAGCTGCAGGAATTGACATCCTTGTGGATGGCCTTGTTGTATCTCCGGCAAGAAAACTTCAGGCTGCTCCACGCCCCAAAATTGAGGTTTGTAAGCTAATTATTTAATTCAATTACTTCCCCTAGGAGTGAGCCATCAAATGACTCAGCTACTGTGCAGACAATAATAGTTTTGCTAAAAATTCTCAGTCATGGATAATGATTGTATAGATAAGAAGTTTTAGCTTTTCCTTTCCAACTCAAGTATTCTTTTTTAATGGAATGATGTTTTCCTTGTATTTCAGAATGTTCTGTATGGAGCTAATATTTTGCAAAACAGCGCTTTCTCTCACGGGCTTAGTGGGTGGAGCCCTATGGGTTCATGTCGATTGAGTGTCCATACGGAATCACCCCATATGCTATCTTCCATCTTGAAGGACCCATCGAGTCAGCAACATATAAATGGTCGCTATATCCTTGCTACAAATCGCACCGATGTGTGGATGGGGCCTTCTCAGGTGATAACTGACAAGCTAAGGTTGCACACCACCTACAGAGTCTCTGCCTGGGTACGCGCTGGATCTGGAGGACATGGCCGTCACCATGTCAATGTTTGTCTTGGTGTAGATGACCAATGGGTTAATGGTGGGCAAGTGGAAGCCGGTGGTGATCAATGGTATGAAATTAAAGGAGCATTCAAGCTTGAAAAGCAGCCATCCAAAGTTATTGCGTATGTTCAGGGTCCTCCTTCGGGTGTTGATATCAGAGTCATGGGCCTCCAAATTCATGCGGTTGATAGGAAAGCACGTTTTGAGTATCTTAAGGAGAAATCAGACAAGGTGAAATTCACACCCCCTTGACATTTTCCATGTTAGGATGAGAGTTGATGTCTCTACACAAGCATACTAAGATGTTTTCCTCAAAATCATTATTAAACTGAAACCTTTCGTGTCTACATCACCATTGATTGCTTATAACAGCTGTGATCTTTAAAAATATTAAATACATTTTTTCTAATTTGCTCTGATAGGTAAGGAAACGTGATATTGTTCTGAAGTTCCAAGGATTAAATGCTGCGAAAGTCTTTGGTTCAGCTCTCAGGATACAACAGACTGAGAACAGTTTTGCATTTGGATCATGCATAAACAGAAGTAACATCGAGAATGAGGATCTTGCTGATTTCTTCGTGAAGAATTTCAATTGGGGTGTATTTGAGAATGAACTGAAGTGGTACTGGACAGAGGCGGAACAAGGAAAGCTAAATTATAAAGATTCTGATGAGTTGCTTAAATTTTGTCAGAAACATAACATACAAGTCCGTGGTCACTGCTTATTCTGGGAAGTGGAAGATTCAGTGCAGCCATGGCTTCGATCATTGCATGGACACCACTTGATGGCTGCCATACAAAGTCGTTTGCAGAGCCTACTGTCAAGGTACAAAGGTCAGTTTAAACATCATGATGTTAACAATGAGATGCTGCATGGGTCTTTCTACCAAGATAGACTTGGAACGGATATTAGGGCTCACATGTTCAGGGAAGCACATAAACTTGATCCTTCAGCAGTCCTCTTTGTGAATGACTACAATGTTGAAGATGGGTGCGACTCCAAATCTACCCCAGAAAAGTTCATCGAGCAGATTGTTGATCTCCAAGAACGGGGTGCACCAGTTGGTGGGATTGGCGTGCAAGGTCATATCAGCCATCCAGTGGGAGATATCATATGCGACTCCCTGGATAAACTGGCAATACTGGGTCTCCCTATTTGGATTACTGAATTGGATGTCTCTGCAGAGAACGAACACATGAGAGCTGATGATCTCGAGGTGTGCCTCCGCGAATGCTTCGCGCATCCTGCTGTGGAGGGGATCATCCTCTGGGGATTCTGGGAGGCGTTCATGTTCCGTGAACATGCTCACCTGATCGACGCTGATGGAACAGTCAACGAGACTGGCAAAAGGTACCTTGCTCTGAAGCAAGAGTGGTTAACCAAAACTAACGGCGACATCGATCACCATGGGGAGTTCAAATTCAGAGGCTACCATGGGTCGTACACGGTAGAAGTAGCGACGCCCTCAGGAAAGATAACTCGGTCATTTGTTGTTGACAAGGAGAACCCTGTGCAGGTGGTCACTCTGAACATTTAGCTTGCATAAGGTGAATTTACGTAATGTATTGAGATTTGTTTGTTGAAAGAGTACGGAGATATCTTTTGGTTTGATGCCATATCTTCAGAGTTTACCTTTGTATGTTCTAGCAGCACAAATTCCTTCGCTATAGAAAGTAATGCTAAACCCCGTGAATCTTATTCTTCCGATGCATATTCTGAGAAGAGATTCTGCATGAATACCAATTTCCAGAATCTAGAGATTTATTAGAAACAGTAGTACTCCCTCCATTCCGAAATATAAGATGTTTTATCTTTTGTTCAAATTCATATGTATCTAAATGTATGTGGACAAAATCTCAAAAAAAAAAAAAATGTATGTGGACATGTTTTAATATGTATGTATACTCATTTGGTTTTGCACCTAGCTAACATGTGATCTAGGTATCGTTTCAAAAAGAAACATGTGAGCTAGGTAGAACATCTTACATTATAGAACGGAGGGAGTACTTGAGAACATGTTTAGGTTGACATGAAAATGGGCTACAACGTGCAACGTGGAGTTGTATATTTTAGAAATGGTTTCAGGACATGCCAGTTTGCAGTTATTAGAGCCCTGAATACGAAGCCTCCCTGAATACGAAGCCTTGTGATGCACAAACGAAGCATTGTTTAGTTGTTTACTGATAAGAAATCAAGCAAACGCGCTTTTGGTTATCAGCTGTCAAGCACTCTAGTGAAGAAACAGTTTATCGTGCACACAGCAGCGAGGCTGGATTGTCCAATGACCAAAAACGTGCATATAAGAGTGCAGGCCTTGAGGCGCATGCAAGAGCAGACAAGTTGCGCTAGAAACAAAACCAAGGACTGCTCCTCCATGGTTCCGAGCTACTCTTTATTTTTTTTAGGTACAAGGGGTTGATAGTTTGGAACTTTTGATGCTCAGCCGGTCAACCCGACGACCTCATAAACGCAGCTGCTCCCCACTCAATGGAAAATATCGTGTACAGTATTTGAAGTATCTAATCCAATTTTTTTAAGTAGTCGGTTTCTATTCATAAAAAGGAGATGACTTCCAAGGAACAGGAGTAAATTTGGTTACTTTCATATGACATATTCGTAGCATGCATTGCATGACATAAATTCTTAAAAAGGAAAAATATAAAAGTGGGTGTAAATGTCAGGAAAGCAACCTAAAATAGAAAAAGGAATGCCAAGTTTTGTGTGGGGATCCTGATGTTGGCGGCCTGGTACGTCCCAGAAAATGAAATAAAACGGCTGTGTGCATCCTCGTGATGCAGAGGCGGGGCTTTTGTTCCCCATTTCAAAAAAAAATGTGGCGGGTCCCATATCACATCTTGGAGGTTTAGTTTGATGACGTCGCGCGGTCCATGGTGACACGGTGTGGCGAGCGACGGCTATGCCTGCGGATGTTGTAACCCTCTTTGGGACGCCGTTGTGGTTACCTTCCCCGTGTCAATGCTCCGGGCGAAAACTCTTGACCGTTTCTGTCTCGACAACGGCGGAGTTCTATGTTGTCACCCTCTTGGGGACGTTGTCGTGGAGCTTCATTACCTCTCGTTCTCGTTTCGATGGCATCGGTAGGTAAGTTCTGATCCTGCTTCGAGGCACTTTCGGCGCAGGCGTGTGGCATTCTCGGTGGCCTCTATGTTATGCACGTGACTTTGTCTTCACTTTGTACATCCTCGTTGTCCGCTAGCAAGATCGGCCTCCACAGCCCGACACTCCATGGCCCAGAGCAAGATCGGCGCTCCACCACTCCGGTGTTTTCAGAAAGAGGCGTGGTGGCACCTCTAGTTAGTAATCTCGGGTGCTTCGTCGGGGTGTGGCGACTCATGTTTTCTTTTGTTTCTTTGATCTATTTTGTACGAGGATTTTCTTATCATCACTTTGTATCGGTTCTGGCTTGTAGAAAATTTGTGTGTGCTAAACTGCTAATACATGTAGCTTTTGGAAGCTCTAGTGGAGAGAGGACCGAAGAAGTGCAAAATTCGGCCGGGCCTTCGCGAAGATCACTTTAAACGATCTATAGCGAATCTGGAACGACCATACATTAACCCAGGTGTCCATCTCTGAACAGGCTCTCCAAGTATGGCCTAATGTGCCTTTCCATGGCGATAAATGTTGCTGAATTTAGTGGCTGAGAATTCTTGTTAGCTTGATACGGTGAAGATGTTTATATTCAGAGTGGGGTGTGAGTCTGTTGGCATCTCCTTCCAGAGTGGAGCTTACGTAACACATTTTCGTTGCTATTCCTATGCAGACCAGACTTGAGGCATGAATTCCAAAATTGGCATGGTTAGGAGCGTGTGACACGGTCATTTCCCACTAAAACAGATCTGCATACATCATATTAGCAACCAAAATGAATGCGGGAGGAACTTGTGAGTATGGATGGACTGCTGAAAGCCGAAATGCAAAATCGAGCCCGGGAGCACATGCTGATGTTGAAGTACAACATAAGTACGTATTTAGCAACTCCCAAGTCGTTATCATGTTCAACGGTAAGTGCCAAAGTGGAGTCTTGCTCCTCGGGTAGCACCACTTTATTTTTCTCTCACTTGGATGAAGTACAGCCGTCGATCTAAAGTAAAAATACACCAATTCGTTTTGTTTTGTGCGATAGTGTCCGCATCACGTTGTGCTTTGTTTTTGTTTGGCGTTACAACTAGGACATGACTGTTTGGGATAGCTACCTCTTCTACGCTTCCTTCTAGTATTTTTTTTTCAATCCTTTTGAAATTATGAGGCACGCTCCATCGATCAAGCAGCCATCGCCTCTGCCCTCTCTCGGAGTGATGTGCATCTATCTACTAGTCTAACCAAAGATAATAAATAAACAAACCGTTTCGTCTCGCACTAAAGGACAGATTTGACTATCAGAATTTACAAGGACAAAAGTCTACAGAAATATAACTTTTTTTCTGAAAAAAGCAGAAAATGCTCTAAAGAGTCGTTTTTGGAAAAGAGAGTACAAAGAGTGTCCAAGTAATAATTAATCCTAGCCGCTGCAATCGGCATCCTGAATTGACTTGGGCGAGCCGTGGAAGTGGAACCCCTCGCCCGTGCCGTTCAGTTACAGGGTGCGGCGGGAAGGCGAGACGCGGACGCTGCGACGCCGTCCACGTGCCAGCTCGCCGCGTCCACGCCAGACGCACACAATGGACGCCTCTCTCTGTCTCTCCTCTCCTATAAATGAAGCACATCTGATCTCAGCGGCACCACAGATCGTGTGCTCGTGTGCGTGAGAGAGAAAGAGAGCGGCAGGATTCTGGGCTTTGGTTCTCTCTCTGTCTCTCTCGTTCGTCAAGAGCAGCTGAAGACCGGGGAAACAAGGACGACATCGCAGGCCGGCACTGCGAGAGCAGAGCAGACACCACGTGCCCACGCGCGGTCTTGCCGACGGGCCAAGAAGAGATGGAAGGCAGGACGCCGTCGTGCCTCGGCCGCGCGGCGGTGCCAGTGAAGCGGGTGTGGCACGGCCTCAGCGCGCGCGTCGGCCTCCGGCGAACCACCGGTGAGTTCTTTTCCTTCTATTCCCTCCTCTCGCGATCGATCGAACCCAAGAACAAGTTTCTGAGGCGGACGGATACGGTGCAGGGCTGGGCGAGCTGCGCAAGGAGGTGCGGACGTGCGAGTACCGGGACGTGCACGTCATGTGGGAGATGCTCGGCGGCATGGACGACGCGCCGCGACACGACGGAGCCGCCGGGAAGAAGAAGACCAAGAACAAGAACAACAAGAGGAAGGCCGCCACGGCAGCGGCAGCGGCATCGTGGAGCCGGCTCGTCTCCTACTGCTGCGCCTGCGCACGCTGAAGCAAGCACCTGATGTCCTGATGGATTCGGGCTCTCTCCTTTGTGGGTTCTTGATCTTTGCGGCAATACCTGAGACTTGTAGAGCGTGTATATTCGGAGTTGTAAATTTTATTCACTCGCCATGTACATGACCATATCAGCAGGCACAGTTTTGGTTGCTTATTAGTATTTGCTTGCTCGTCTCATCGATTGCAACTTATTCTTCGTCCGCTTCCATATTCTGACCAGGGTTTAATGGTTGATATTCACGCGGAGGACGATTTGACATTTTGACGTGTGATCAAGCCACACAAATAATAATACTGTAGATATATACCCAGCTGTAGATAGATGGTGACTCTTTACCAGTTAATTCGTCTGACAGTCTGTAAGGGTCTCACTAGGATTCAAATCGATTAACAAGCACAATGATCCGGATACAAGGGTTTCAGCAAGAGATTGGGGAAGAACAGAGGAGCAAAGATAGGGAAGCAGAGAAACAGAGTACAAGGGAGAGAGAGCCGGTTCCTTCCGTGATCCAACTAGATGCCGTTCCTGTTGCCGTGTCCTCCGTATTTGTAGTTTGGTTCCCTTGTTACTGGTTGCTGATGGGTGGTCAAGCCCATAACGACGGCCCAGCTGCCAGCCCAAGACGATGTATAGGAAGGGTCCCTGACACCCCTCCCTCCTTGAAACGCAGCTTGTCCCCAAGCTGCAGCTGCGACGCCGGGGTCCCAAGGAAATTGCAGCTCCTTGTTTTGATCCGTAGATAGCATATGCCTCCCTCCTTGAAATGTTCGTTGTCCGCCACCAAATGCCATCATAAACATCACTTCTGAACTGGCAGCCACCAAGGCATACATTACTGTCTCTGTATTTGGAAAGCGCTTCAAGTTGTCGCAAGCAAAACTATGAGCCATCTGAACCACTTGCTCCCAGCCAAAATTACTATGTTGATATGCATGAGGTAACAGCAAAATTGGTTGAACTGAACAAGCAACAACCAGCTGCCTAGTAAACACAATGCTGAACATGCTCGCGATTTCAGTCAAGAAAGCAGTCGTAAACCACCATAGTTCCATCTTTTCCAGAGCAACAGACAGACTAGAAATGAGGAAAGCTGGTCGACCAAGTGCATAATGTGCAAACTTCCAGTTCGGACAGAATTTTCCAAAATGAATTAGCTCACAACTAAGCACCGAGACTATATTATCCCATTCCATTTGAGCAGAGACATACGCACCCCGAAAATCCTTAACATGAATTGACATAGCACTATTATTCACAATCATCATAGAGCATTTGGAATTGGAATACCATGTGGTTTTTGTTCCCAGATCAAGCTGACGGTCAGTAGGATAATTACTTCGGACTGCAAGATGAGTAGCAACAGCTAGACAGATTAGAATCTTGTACCTGGACCATATTGTGATGTTGTACTTGGTACTATCCACATGCCCATCTTGAAGGTCAAGTAGAATTCCCTCAACTGTCAGCTGCTCCAGCCCACTGATTACAGATTTAGTTAGAGCTGTGTTGTATCCACTAGAAACTAGTACAACCAGTGACACTGAACCATTTGACCCAGAGTCGTTCAGACTTTGCAACATCAGTTTGCCACCTGATATTCCTTGCATCACCGCTCTGCTAGTGCTCTTGCCAAGGGCGTGAAGCCCAGCTTGTATACCAAAATAACTCAGACCAGTGTACTGCTGCACCATGTAGGAAACCATGTTAAGCTCCAGCTTATTGCTCTCACGGGATGTACTATCACTTGAACTTGAGATTTTCTTTTCCTGTTCAGAGAGACAAGCTAAATAGCAGGCCCCAATTGGCCTATGAACTAGTACAAGCAGTGGCAGGTTCCGTGTACCGTGGCATTTAGAGTTGAAACCCAAATAGCTATGATCAAACCCACTCAGAAACCAATTCAGTATTGAAACATTGACCTTTAAATGGAAACCAGAGGCAGCTGGATGGAGCAGGTGCTTAGAATTATAGCCTGTTGTGACAATGCATATGCCAACCAAACAAGTAAGGCCTCCAAAAAGACGCCAACCATTTGCTCGACCCCTCCCCTCCTTTCCCCGTCTACAGTGAAACGAGGGCGATTTTTGGGCCTCCCCCGTGCGACCAAGCTCTCCGCCGGCGATCCGGCCGATTCCTCGCTCTCCGCGGCCGCTCCGGCGGCGGGAGGACGGGGAATCGACGGATCCCGGTGTGTATATAGCCTAGGTGTGTGTGGGGTGCTAGCCGGCGGCGCTGCGGAGGTGGCGGCGTGGCCGGAATGGCTTTTGGCGGCGGCGGTCCCCTCCTCTGCTGTGGGTTCTCCGGTGGAGGCCCGTGGCGGATCCGTCGCCCTCTGCGCGCCTGCTGCTCTCCGGAGCTGCAGATCGCGTCCTCCCGAGCCACCGTCCGTGATGGCGGTGGTGGCTCCTTGCTGGGGGGTCCTTCCTCCTCCGCCGCGGCGGGTGGTGCAGCTTTTGGTCAAGATCTGTAGGAGTTTGCAGGCGAGTTCTTCTCCTTCGTCGGTGGACGCGGTGGGCTTCGCGGAAGACGGATGGCGCTTTCGGTCTCGTCTCCGGCGTGAGACGGCGACGGCGCTCTGGCGGCGGCTCGGTGCTGATGTTCTTTCATCGCTCAGATTCTGCTGCTTGCGGCAGATGGTTCCTGCAGCTTTTCAACAAGGTTGGTCGAGGCGTTTGCTCGGGTGCGGGGTGTGCGTGGTGGTTCTGTGTTTGCCGTGCGTGGGGTGGATCTTCCTGCTGTTCGTGCGTGTTTGTGCGTTGTGTTCTTGATCTTGTACACGAGCTCCTTTCAAAAAAAAAGTAAGGCCTCCAAAAAAAACCAAGCGTGTGAAAAGTGAACCCGGATAAATGGAAGCGCCTCTTCTCACGATCAAGATGAACATGCTGAAAATGCCACTGTTTTCCAGCATCAGTTGGACTCCACAATCGATCCAACAAAGTCTTCCACTCAGAATAGAGACACACCATCATCATCAGAGCCAGTGGCGGAGCGTGGACAAAACATAAGAGGGGGCAAATTTCATAAAAAATACAAAAAAAAGGCCATGTGATAAAACAAATACAATGGATAATTGGATGGCAGTACCATGATGAGATATTTTCTGTTTCATGCAAAAATAGCAGATATATAATTTGATGTTCCAAAGTTTTTTTTTTGCTAATTGCCAGAATACAACTGAGTATGACCAATAACAACTTAGAGAAATGCTTTTCGGTCCTTTTTAGCTTTCAGCTTTCACACCAGAAATAATATCTTTGTACCTTTTTCGAATAAATTGAATTTTACAGGTCCGTTTGGCTGTTGTTCTTCTTCTTCCTCTTCATTAAAAATTTCATCAATGCATTCAAAATTCTGAATTGCCTAACCTTGGGGCATCAAGTACATGTCCATCCTTATAAAATAATCAGAACCCTAACCTGGTAGGGGCAGGGCGCTGCAGCCTGGAGGACTAGCGCAAGGTTTGTTTTTTATGGAGAGAAAGAGCAGCAGAGTGCAGCGGTGCTGCATGTAGTGCCAGGCAGGGGAGGGGCAGCAGCTACCGATCGCTCTGTATGGTCCAACTGAGCAAAAAAGAGAGAATCTTGGTTAGGATATGTTGATGGACTGTGCGATGTGTGTTGAGCATACGTAGTAAATAGAAATTCGCACTTTGGAAGGGGGGGTCGTGGCCCTGTTTCGCCTCCACGACGCTCCGCCCATGATCAGAGCTACCGTTGGGATTTCCAAATATGGTTTCTACAGTTTATCAGAGCAGGGAATAGTACCTCTAGTAGAATATAACCTGGTTTTCTCAATTGACCGTGGACCGCAACAAAAGCAAGGTATCACATCAATATTTTGTGAATATTTCACGCCAGAAATATGATCTGTATCCCGAAGACAAACAATGTCGCAGCAGTCAGAGAAAACTGCTTGTCCAGGATCCCATGGTGACAGTACCCATTCATCACACAGAACAAAATTTGAAGAGCTAATTGCAGGAGCACATACACAAGGAACAAGCTTCAGTTCAAGCCTTCTGACCAGGACTCGCAAATGGAACCGAGAGATAGTGCCACGTAAGTCTGAAATTTGCATCTCCACAAGAGCACAACCTTCTGCCCAAAGACTGTAAGGACGGCACCACTGCAATTGCTTCATGATGGCCTCGCTTAGAGTCTCACAGTCATAATCCTCGATGAACGACGGCCATGGCAGGGGCCGTGTGTCATCTCCATTGCCATGAACATACAGTAAGGAAGGCCAGGGCAAAGGCCGATGTAACGGGACCTTGTTTGTAACGCACTGACTAGAACTCGGCCTGAAGAGCCCACTGGCGTTGTAGAGTTGACGCAACTGAATCACAGGTGTAGAATCCGTAGGCGCGAGAACTTCCAGAACCTTACTCATCATGGCCAGGGGCGCTGCTGCAACAAGGGTGGTGTTGGTGTCGAAGACGCACTCGGGCGGAGCCGGTGTCGAGGACGCAACCAGTACGGCCGCTGCCACTGGGTGTCGGGGCAGGCAATCAATCGAACAGGTGGCGGGCGTGGATGGAACACCACTGATGGCTTGATCGTCGAGGGTTCCGTCACTTGCTGCAGGTGCATCAAGCACGGGAACGATGTCGACGGCGGCCATGTGCGCCGTGGGCGCCGTCGTTGGGGCGGGTGCAGACCTCGACTCGGTGGTATCGCGGCTTGGGTCTCCCGTCGAGCGCATGGTCCACGCTGGAGCTGCGGGGCCATCAAGGTCGATGGTGATGAGCTTGGCATCGGAGTAGGAGGACGCTGGCGTGGGAAGCTCGGCGATAGGGTTGGGGGACGCTGGCGTGGGCACGGGAGTGACGCTGCAGCCGTCACTCCCGGCGAAGGTCGAGGAAGAGGGTGCCGCACCGCCCGTAGTTAGGCAGGAGTCGATGGTTTGGATCATCCTGTCGTACCTTGCGGCAAGCTTGCGGTCGGTGATGTCGATCAACTCCTGCAGCAGGCGAAGGATCTCCTCGTTGGTTGGATCCATGGCGGTTGTGAAGGACGGATGGAGAAATCGATGCAAAAAATTGGGAAGGGTGATGGGCTGGCTCTGATACCAGGTGTAAGGGTCTCACTAGGATTCAAATCGATTAACAAGCACAATGATCCGGATACAAGGGTTTCAGCAAGAGATTGGGGAAGAACAGAGGAGCAAAGATAGGGAAGCAGAGAAACAGAGTACAAGGGAGAGAGAGCCGGTTCCTTCCGTGATCCAACTAGATGCCGTTCCTGTTGCCGTGTCCTCTGTATTTGTAGTTTGGTTCCCTTGTTACTGGTTGCTGATGGGTGGTCAAGCCCATAACGACGCCCAGCTGCCAGCCCAAGACGATGTATAGGAAGGGTCCTGACACAGTCTTGCTAATGTGATCGTGAATAGCATATGGAAGATGCTGAAAGAACATAAGAAACAGCACTTGGCAACAGACAATAGGTAATTACTTGGATAATGTGATCCGCTCGTTGTTTATATGATACTGACGTCGACACCGTAACAGGTCAATTCCAGGTCATGCTATAGACTACGAAATCGCAAACTGAAGTGATCTGCAAATATCTGGTCAGTAGGATATATACGTAATACGTGTTACCTCGAATTAGGGAGAAAATGTAAGCTATACAGTATTTGGGACGTAAAAAAAATTTCACAGGAAGTCTGAAGATCTTCATAGGAAGCGGTCGGATATCCACAAGTACCAAGGAAATAAATATCTCGTTGGTGGTTCTTAACGGCGGGGCGGCGTTTGTGATTGGTGTCAAAATCATCAGAAGCTTGGAGAGCTCTACGGTTGCTTAAGTTGATGTGATCATCATAGGGCAGGAGAGACTCCCTGCGCCGTAGGGAGCGAGGCATCCACAAAACCTAAACCGGTGGCTCACCTTGTGACTGCTGGCGCGGCAGTGCGGCACCATGACTGAGACCTATGCGGATTACGACCACCTGCTGCGACACTGTTCAGCGTGTATTACATGGGAGTTTCAGAGCAATGTATGCTATTAGCAAAGACTTGGGATAAATGCAAAGTGCCTTCCTTGGCAAAATTATGTGCACCATTCTTCTACACTGGAATATCATGTAGAGTTGACAGTTACCATAATCATTTGTATTTCTAGGAGATCAAGCACTAGAATGTTCCTATCATTTGATTGTTTTGCTTATTTTCAGTCCTAATTAGGGAAATTGTCAATTAATTTCCTGTATTCACCAAACGTGCGAAATTCCCCTGCGTGCTTCTCGAAGTATAGGGAAGGACAAGTTTCAAGACAGAGATACACAGTTTTCCTTTAGATTTCGGCTATACTGCCCTAGTCAGTTTACCACATCTGTACCATCAGGATAATAAAGCTTCATAGCTGTAACACATGTCGTAGCATGGATCTCTGATGTAATAATGTATGGTACTTTCTGTACATCGTGATACATCACTAGACCCCAAGTCTATGTTGTGTACTGATGAACCCAAGCGCTATGGCTCTGTAACAATATCGACACCTGAAAACTTCAGTGTTGTATTCGGATATAGCAAAGCAATAAAGAATGGCAAACGCTACGCGTCAGTCGCTTGTAGCGAGCCATTCCTACAGCCGCCTCCAGAGCCGTCCGATGCACTTAAGTGAAACGATCTCGCGCGTCCGATCTATGTAGCAAAAACGTTTCGCGCGCAACATTTTTTGCCTGTTTATGCAACATCCCATGTAGCAAAAAAAAATTTAGAAAAATATTGCCTCGAATGAATGTAGCCAAAAAAAATTGATGCAACAATTTTGTTGACTTTTGCTAATTATCAGCTGACTGATTTCATTTTCGCGCTCAGTCACTTTTGTGTCCGTCCGATCTGTCTTTGCGATTCGTGCTGGTATCGTGTCTCGTCACTGCGTTTCTTCTGTTCGCGGGCTGGATGAAGCCCGTTTTGTGGGCGGTTCTGGTACCCGTTATCCTCTTTTCCCCTTCGGCTGGTTTTTTTTTGAATTTTCTATCTGCTCTGTCGGCACCGCTTAGCTACGCGTCGTGAGAGGGGAGAGGCGAGGTGAGAGGCGAAACAGGGGAGCTCCTCCTTCGTCTCTCTCGCCATGGCGTCAATCGAAGGAGGGGATGGCGGGCGGCGGCGAAGTCGACGGCGTACGAGGTATGTCCCAAGCCAAGCTCACATACTCCTGCGTTGTCGCGCTTGTGGGCCCCCGCAAGGTGCTGATTCGACGCCCCGAGAGGTCGGCGGCGTTGTTTGATTTTCGTGTCGTCGGCGGCGTGTTTGTTCGGATCTCCGGTGCGGCGTCGACGGCGACCGAGTTGTGTTCTTCGTCTATGCTTTTGTTCAGCTTGATGCCTATGATTTTTGTTCGATTTGTAGCTCTTAGGTAGGGCGTAGGCAAAGGATGTTTCCAGATCTCGTTGCCAGCCATGACCCCGCGCAGCCCTCGTCGGTTTTTTCGACGTGAGGTCTGCCATTTTTGCGGCGAGGGAGTGCTTTGTTGTTGCTGTTTGTGGTTGATTTTGGAGAGCCTAGCTTCCCATTCGCATATTGGGGTCTGTTGTATTCCTGTGCGCAGGGTTGCTGGTGTGTTTGTGCTGGTGTGGTTTTGGTGGTGCATTGTAGGTGATTATTTTGAATTCTCGATTGTGTGTTGGTGGTTTCTGTTCTTAGCATAATTTCCCTGGGGACACCAAGTTCAGCGTCTAGATTTTTCAGTGTTAGTCTAGCATACAGAACTGGATGGGTGAGGCATTTTTGTGTGTGTGTATTCAGATTTGCAGTAGATGATTTGTCTCCTTTATTTGTACAAAGGTGTTTGTATTCATTTCCAAACGCATGTATGTGTGTGAGCATTTTTGTTATTTAATTTGTTGTTGGTGACTTCTTATGTAGGGGGCACTCTGTATCTGCTGATTTTGTCGATGACCATATCGGCCTAGGTCATACTGATGGGCACAGTTTCTCCAGCGATTGTGATGTTAGTGGTGTTTGCTTTAGTTTTTTTACTCTACGGGCCTGATGGTCTCATACAGTAGCTAACTTTTGTCTAATTGTGTTGTATTTTTTCCTCATTTTTCAGGTGAGAGAATATGATATAAGTGGTAGGAATAAGGTCTTAGAAGATGCACTGTTTGGCCTCTTCAGGAAACAGGTTATTTTTTGCCCATATACTAATTTCATCATGATTTTACTCTTTTGTTATGTGTTTCTTTTTCTTTTTTTATGCTGCTTGTGTGTAGGGCTGGGCATTCGGTCTAACCGAACCGATCGGTTCGGTTTCTCGGTCTATTAATAATTTCGGTTTTCTAATATTGATGACCGATCGGTCCTCCAAATAAACAGGAACCGAGAGTTCGGTTAACCGAAAGTTTCGGTTCGGCTTCGGTTTCAACCGAACGCACCGAGCAGAACTGATTCTCAGATCAAATTGATAAACACGGGACATCACCGAAAGGTGGGCAACACAGAAAAAGGGAGAGGAGATGCACTGATCAGGAAAACGAGACATGAAAGAGACGTCACTTGCGTTCAGGCTACCGTGCTTGCCGCCGTGAAGAAAATCGAAGAAGGAGGGGTGAGCGGCGACTGGCGGGCGGCGGAGTATGAGACGGTCGGCGGCGCCTTAGTTGCAGTTTGAGATCTGAGGTGCTGCGGAGCCGGGACTCAGGAATGACGGGAGTTGCGTTCTGCGTTTGACTAACAAAGAGATCAGATCCTGGATGCTTTTACGTCCAAGAGATTGTTGCTGGGTCGTGGCTTGCGGGAGAGCTTCATGGGCCATAAGAAGAGAGTTATTGGGCTGGGCTACTAATCGTATTTACATGTAATATTAACACCATTCGGTCAGTTCGGTAGTTCGGTCAACCGAGCACTAAAACCGAAAGAACCTAACTAAATTCGGGTTTTCAAAACTGACAACCGAAGGAAGAAGCTAAATTTTTCGGTTCCGGTCAATTCAGATTCGGTATCGGTTACTTCGGCTTCAGTTTTCGGTCCTCGGTTCATATGCCCACCCCTACTTGTGTGTGTCTTGATTACTCATCTTGTTTTTGTAGGCTGTGAGTAGTTTGAAGAGGAATTTTAGTGATATTTGCCAAGATATGGTAGGAACTGTTGAGGTTAGTTTTATTTCTCCTTTTTTTTCATTCTCCTATGCTGCATTCCTTTTTGTTCTTCTATCTCTCATTGTTGTGAAATATATATTTCTATTATTTTGTAGGTTAAGAAGAGTAAATCAGATGGTGTAGACACTACTGCTTTCACCAGATACAGGCCCAAGTACTTTCTGCAAGTCCTAAAGAAATTGACTAATGACCAGAGAGTTATTATTGAGAAGTTTGGGTTTCGGTGTCTACTTCTATTTGATTGTTGTTATGTTCCTTCAGTTTTTGCTAGATGGGTGGCTGATTGCATTGACCCAACATGCTCTCTCATCACAGTGTGTGATAAGTCATTTCTTTTATCAAAGGATACCTTTCATGTTGTTCTGGGTTTGCGATGGGGGGGGGGGGGGGGGGCGCATATCCCAATCAATAGCGGTGATGGAAAGGATTTTATTCTATCTCATTTTCAGTTGCCTGATATGCCTCACATAACTTTTTTCGGGAACAAGCTCAAAGGGGTTGATCCTTTAAGTGAACTTGATGTGTTTGTCTGTTTCATGACTGTGGCGTTATCTTGTTTCCTCTGTCCCTGCTTGAATGAGTCTGTGAACACCAACCATCTCGCAGTTCTTAAGGATCCTGCAGCGGCTAAGCAATATGATTTCAGTAAACTTGTGTATGAGCATTGCTTGTATAGTTTGTGTCAGTTTAGTTCTTATGGCAAAGCTAGAGGAAGGAGGATGAAGGTACCCATCTGCTGTAATTACGCACTTGCAGTGAGTCTCGTTTTATATTTTTTTATTGTACTATTGTGTTGTTTGTTATGTTTTTATGTGTATCTTTTTTCTCTCTGACTTCCGGCACTTTTTTCTGTGAACTAAAACTCAGGTGCGATACCTAGACTTTTTGGACTTTGGCATTCGGAATGTGGACCAGACCATTCCAAGGGTTCTTGTGTGGAGGGGCTACATGATAAAGGTGTACTCCGAACTTGATTGTAAAGGTTTTCACCAATTTGGAAAGAAGCGATTAAAAGAAGGGTTGTCTGGCTACTGCCCTCAAGTAATTATTTGCTCTTTTTTTGGTTGCTTTGATTGTTAGTTCTTTTGTCGAAAATGTATAAGCTATCCTCTCTGTAGATTTCTCCTGTGATGGATAGGCTTTTTTTGGGTATGTTGTGCAGGATTCTGGTCTACCTGGTGCTAGGATGAAAACCGGCATCCATCTCAGTTTATCTCCTTTGTCTAATGACTTCAAGATCAGTGCGCATACTAAGTTTATGGACTCAATCCCTGCTGGCGTATGTCATTTTTGTCTCTTTTTAGTTTCGATTTTTTATCTCTTTGTTTATTGTTGCCGTGGTTCGATCTTTCCTTTTGGTGCTGATCAGTTCTATGTTTCTTTTTTTCGCAGGTCATTGATGGCATTGTTAGCATTACCGATAAGTTTGTTTTAAACAACCCCTCTTCTAAGAAACCAAAGTTGGATGTGTTAGTCTCCAGTGTGCTGGAGTTTCTTTCCAAAACAAGTGTCCCACACACTAAAGTTCATTCAAAGTCACCACGAGTCGATGCGAATAATGGTGTCAATTTTCAGAAGCAGCTACCTACCAATGTACATCTCAGCTTTTATCTGTTTCCCTTTGTTGTTTAGTTTTCTCCATATTGGTTCCTTTTTTAGATTATTTCCTTACATTATTTTTCTTTTTTTGTGTTGATGTGAAAGCAGCGTTCAGATGGAAACATTACTTACAACCCAGGTGAAAGTGACAAAGTACTGCAGAAGACTACTCCTCCACCTGTTGACGTTGCGAAAGATATTGCATACGGTCTCTTTCATATATCAGACCCTTTGTTGTTTAAATCCGTTTTTCTAGACCCCTTTTGTTGACTAGTCTCACCGTGGTTTTTTGTTGTCCTTTTGTGTGTTTTTCAGCAACCCCGGATTGCATGATAACTAAAGTTGTTGAGGGTAATAGTCTTATGACAGTCAATTGTCCTTTTTCTCTTATCTCCTGAATAGGTTTCTGTTTGTCTTGTGTTATATTTAATTTTCATTCCCTTCTGCCATAAATCAGCCCTGCACTGAATCCGATAAAAAAGGTGAAGGCCAGGAGGTGTCAAGTTTTGGCTGGAGAAGATGAACTAAATCATTTGAGTCGGAAGCTATGCACAACAGTTGAAGTGAATGGGCTGGGGATATCTGAGCGCAACAAAGGGATTGTTGAACTGAACAACGGTCTGTTTGATCTGTCTTGTGATCCACCTGAGTCTGGAAGCAAAAAGGTTGGTATCTATCTTTTCTCGGCTATTCTCTATGTGTGTTTTATTCTGGCATCAATATGAATGCTTTTTTCGCGCTGTCTTTGTTGTCTGACATCCATGTTTGTTGTTTGTGAATTTTTGTTTTTCAGATGCAAACAGGCAACATCAGGGTACGTAGGTTGCTCCAAAAGAATGGTTCATTGAATGACCCTATCAAAATTGATGATATGCCCCAAATCCGCCAATGGTAAATACCTATCCCTTTTCTTTTTTGCTTCCTCTGATTTTGTTGTTGTTGTACACATAATCATTTTTTAGCTCAATTGTTTTTGTTATTTTCTTTATTCTTTGGATTCGTTTGTATGTTCACTGTGTTTGTGGGGTTTTGTAGGATGGGAATCGTGAGGGAGTGCAAATTGTGGGGTCTAGCGATTTCAGGAGGAGATGCGTTGAGTTGTCAAAGGAAACCGATAGGACATACAACAACATGATGCTGTCTAATCAGCAGGCGGGGGGTGTAATGCATGTTAAGCAAGACAATGTCCAGAAGGAAGAAGCTCAAGGAAACAACAACAATGCCCAGATTGTAGCTCCTGTGAGGCGGAAGTATGGATGAGATATTGTTGCTTTTGTTGGAGTCGCTGATGAGTCACAGCTTAAGGGGCGTGCAGAACGTTTGTTCCTTGTGGCCATTTTGGTCTTTAGTTTCTATAGTTCAATGTGTAGCGTCTGTTTTGCATGTTTTGCAACTTTCCCGAGTGTGGGAAATAACCAGTGTAGCAAAAGGCAGTATGGATGAGATCCATTTTGTGTTTTGTTGGAGCCAACGATGAGTCGCAGCGTTTGGGCATGCAGAACGTTTGTTCTTTGTGGCCATTTTTGGGCCTTAGTTTCTATAGTTCAATGTGTAGCGACTTTTGCAACTTCTCGAGTGTGGGAACTAACCAGTGTAGTACAAAGCGTCCATGGCCTTTTGTCATTTTATGTACTTTCAATTCCATAAACATCCTAGTGTATGTTTGTTTCGTTTAATGCGCGTTAATGTGTGCCCAGAAGCATACCTTTTATCGTCATAATTTTTCAGTCCGTGCACCACACCACCATAGTGTATACAAGAAGTCTTGTTACTCATTCATAGTAATGAAAACACACTAGTCACAGTTATAATAAGCAATCATAATACATATGCTCATAGTGTTTCACAGCTAATTTCTTTTTGGTTAATATGCATTATGCAGTTCCAAATTTTTTCAAGAATGACTGATTCTCTGGCAGCAGAAGTTTTTGTTTTGTCCTCCGGAGCTTCGCTCGGTTTTAGTTGTCAACGCTAGCGCCTGGCTGCACGATGGTGCATTCTTGATTTGTTTTCGTGGATGATCTTTTATTCTTCGGTCTTGATTTGTCAGCTGTGGGTTTGCCAGCAGCACCTTGTTCTTGCACCACATCCACCGGAGTTTGCATGAAAGTTCCACTTTGTTCACGCGTGCTCTGGCGCTTGTTTTCGGTGCCTTCTTGAGTTGTCTTCTTGGACGGTGCTCTTTTTCTTGCCACTGCTTTTTTCTGCTGGGGCTGCGCTGAGGTGCTGGCATTGTTCTGTGTTCCTACAAAAGTCAAAGAATAACATTTCGTTTAGTATTTTTAAGAGAAATTTTCTTATTTTCTCCCTAAATCTTCTCTTTACATTTTACCATCCTTTTTCCTACAAAAGTCAGAGAACAATAGTACGTACTTGAATTAGCAGTCTCTTTAGTCCGCTTCCTTTTGGGTTTTGGTAAGTTATACTCCTTATCCCTGTTAGGACATTTCCTTATTGTGTGCCCATATTCTCCACAATGGCTGCATTTGTAGAACTTGTTCGCTTTTATAGCTTCTTGTATGGTCATCATTCTCGGCCTTCCTTTTGTGTTTGATTCATCTGGGTCCAAAAGTTCTATCGTGGAGCTTGCATTATCCCCGTCCGGCGCGTTTGCAAAATTTGATATGGTCCTTGTTTCCAGAGCCTCCTTCTTCATTTCTTCTTGAAGTTCTTTTTCAATCTTCTCAAGCTCATCATCAACTCTGTCCATTTCTGTAAGCAAGTAGTCGTATTTTCTTTTGTGTGTGGCCCCTTTTGAAGCTGTCTTCACCATCCTGCGTGCAAGCAGATTGTATCTGAGCGTATCATTGTCAGCCAGCTTGTCAGGCACAGGTAATGGATGGATCCTCTTATGTGTTTTGCGCCATCTGTCAATGATATACTTGTCTGGTATCTGTGGGATGTCCAGGTGAAGCATGATCTTCAGTATGTGCGAACACACTAACCCATCCTTCTCAAACTTGCAGCATATGCAGTTGTACTCTTCCTTTTCCAAGTCAACGCGGACCACATATGTTCTGGATCTGTGTTCTTTGATGGGATAATTCTGGGCTTGGAACAGCAGGTACAGTTGTCCTGGAATCTCTTCTTTCAGTCTCAGCCTTGTGACATCAACTAGAACTTTCTGGAATTTTCTGAATATAGAGATGTTATATAGATCATGCGCTTGTATCTCTATGTAGTATTTAGTCTTAAATTGCTCAGGTGGGACTTTCTTGTGTATTGCATTGTGGTCGCACTCTCTTTCTTTTGAATGAATCGAGTCCATTATTCTCTGATATTCACGCAAGAAACTTGTCATGCTATACTGCGCACCAACCCCTCTCTTGAAAAGTGTGTTTGTCCCCTCGCTTCTTGCTGTTGTTTGCAAGAAGGGGAAGAAATGCTGCTTGAAGTAGACTGGCACAAACCTCTTCCTGCTTGTCCACAAGGTCTTGAAATAATCAAGGTGTCCCACTTGGTAGTCTGAAATCATTTTCTGCCATGAGGTCTCAAACTCTTCCTCTGTCAGTGAGTTGTCCACTATGTCCTGAAACTCTTCATATAGGCCTTCATTAGCTCTGAAAGTTGGACATAGCTTGCCCTCCACTGTGCTCTTCACATGAAACAAGCAACTCCTGTGCACTGTGTTGGGAACACTTCGGCTATTGCAATGAGCATAGCTCTGTCCTGGTCGGTAATGATTGTTTGTGGGTGTTTACCTCCCATAGCCCATATGAATTCTCTGAAAACCCATTTGAATGTTTTAGCTGTCTCATTCACAATCAGAGCACAACCAAAAATGTAGGTGTTCCCATGGGGAGAAACACCAACAATGGGTGCAAATGGGAGGTTATACTTGTTTGTGAGGAAAGTTGTGTCAAAGCTGATGCAATCACCACAGGATTCATAGTAACTTCTTGAATTTGCATCTGCCCAAAACACACTTTTCACCTTATTGTTCTTATCCACCTGAAATGAGTAATAGAACCCTGAGTCCTCAGCGCGTTTTTTCTTGAAAAACTGGACAACTTGCATCATGTCAGTGTTTTTGAGCTCTCTGTTGATGCTTGTGGCAAAATTGCTCACTTTTTTCTTGTTATAAGGCGTGTTTTCATGGCCACCTCGTAGGAATGACAGCACCGATACAATCTTGCTTGTTGTTATGTTTGCTTGTCTCAGCGATCTTATCATTGCTTTTTCCTCATTTGTCATGTAGATGTGGGACCTGAAGAATTTGCTCTGGGGGCTTAAAGTGTGGTTGTGGTCAAGCATCAGGTTCGTGATACGCCAAGCACCACTCCGTTCACTTATGACCATCTCCACTTTGCAACCTGTCCTGTCTATTACAGTACTCTGCCTTTGAGTTGCCTTCTGCTCTTCTTCTAGTGGAGTGTTTCTGCCATACTTGTTACATTTCAACGTGGCCCTTATAACCTCTCCTTGTCTCTTCTTGCTTGTTGTCCTGTAACCAGACACTATGGTAACCGAGAAACCTGCTGCAAACGCATACATGTTGAAAAAGTTCTGAGCTTCATCTCGTGTTTTAAATTGCATCCCTACTTCTGGTATCATTCGTTGCTCGATTGAGTAATCATTCTGCCCCTGTGAATTTGATTCTTCATTTTCCAGGAAATTGTCAACATCTTCGTCACAGATGTCTCTTTCTTCTTCTTCATTATTTGTTTGGAGGTGGCCAGTTTGTGTTGAGTTGTTTTCAGTCTGCTTGCCATTCATCAAGTGTTGTTGCCTTACTTGTTCATCCCGAACTGTTTCTTGCCTATCGCACACCTGTAATTAGGCAATGTATCATATTTTATTTCCCATTTTCTCTTTCTAGGTCTTGATTCTATTTTGTTTTGAAGAAATAACAGTAACATACCTCATCATGTTCTATGTCTTTAAACAAGCTGTTCATAAAAAAACTCACTCGAGTCATCATTTTCTTTCACAGGGATAGCAGTTACTGAAACTTGAGAAGATGAAAAAGGCGGAGCACTGCAACTCCCAGTAGCAGTTAAGTTCACATTTTCCTGCACAATATATTGCATCATTCATTTTAGGTCGCTTGTTTTCGGGTGTATTTCTATATGCGCCCGCATTGTGCAAATATTTATCTGCCATAACATAATACCTGTTCTGACACATTTTGGTTGTCACATGTTGCTGCACAATTCTGCCATATTGAGCCAGAAGACATTTGAGCCCCGCTTGATTCGCCAACCTGCATTCAAACAATGGTATTTTAGGTTAGTATTTGTTTCTTTAATTCTTCTGGTAGTTTGTTGCCATATGTAGTTTGTTGCAAGTGTAGGGGGTTTGTTTTATCTTTAAAATGTTTTTTGAAAATAACCAACCTTCATTGAAGGCTCGCATTGCCGTGATGTGTATAATGCGTCAAAACTCCCCTGCAGCAGCCCTGTGAATGTAAAATCCTGTTGCTGCAACAAAATTTTTAGATCATCAACAATGAGCAATGTTCTTTTTAAATTTTTGTCACACATGTGGTATATCCCAAAATTTGTTCATTACATACCTCGAAGAAGAAATCATCGAAGTTGTGTCCCTCTGTATCTTTCTGATTTTGCACGCATATTCATCCTCCTGTTGTAAAAATACAATTTTTAAGAACAATTTATGAAATATGCTCTCTCTCTCTCTCAATCCTTGCCTTTCTCTCCTCTGTCTCTTTCAGTCATCTCTCTCCTCTATCTCTCTTTCTGTAGCTGCAGGCTTCTCTCTCTCTTTGAGATTCATGCTTCTCTCTCTCTTTCAGTTTCAGTATTGGTTTTTGTTCATGTTTCTTGGAGATTCATGTTTCTTGGAGGTTCAGACCTCTCTCTCTCTCTCTCTCTCTCTCTCTCTGTTTCTTGTAGTTTCAGGCTTCTCTCTCTCAGTCTGTAGATTCAGGCTTCCCTCTCCCTCTCTCTCTCTCTGATACTCTCTCTCTCTCTGTAAATTCATGTTTCTCTCTCTCTATCTATCTATATATAGTCTCTCTCTATTTTTAGTCTGAACTATTTTCAGGTTTTCCTCTCTCTCTCTCTGATAGTCTCTCTGTGTCCCTGTTCCTAGTTTCAGTATTTTTTGTCTCTCCCCTCTATCTCTATATATGTGCTTCCTGCCTCTCTCTCTCTCTATATGTGCTTCCTGCCTCTCTCTCTCTAGATGTGCTCCTGCCTCTCTCTCTCTCTATATATATGGCTCTCTGAATCTCTCTCTTTCACTTTTTTCTCTCTCTAAATTGTGTAGCTACTAAGATCTTTTTGTCTGCATATATGAAGAATTGTCTTTGTGCTTTCCATGCATCTCTCTCTATCTCTTTGAATGTATATATGTGCATCTACCTCTCTCTTAAGAATGCGTCGTCCTTGCTTTCCATGCTTCTCTCTCTGTCTTTAGATTCAGGCTTCCCTCTCCCTCTCTCTCTCTCTCTCTCTCTCTCTCTCTTTAAATTCATGTTTCTCTCTATCTATCTATATATAGTCTCTCTCAATTTTCAGTCTGTACTATTTTCAGGTTTTCCTCTCTCTCTCTGATAGTCTCTCTCTCTGATAGTCTATTCATGCATCTCTCTCTCTCTATCTCTCTGAATGCATATATGTGCATCTCTCTCTATTTCTCTGAATTTGTATTTTTATCGTCGCTCTCCGCTGGATTTCTTGTTGTTTATGCCGTACAAACTATTCGGATTTCTCCTTCGTATAATAACAGGTATGTGCTTCTTCAGATTGCGGGGCCGAGAACACGCTGAAGACAAGAGACGTGATTCAGTGCTGTGAGTGTGGCTACCGCATCCTCTACAAGAAGCGCACCCGCCGGAGTACAACCTCACCGATTTATTCTCCTAATCTCTTTTTTTTGCACTTGCTTCATGGGGTCACGATTGCTTGTGCTTTTGATATGTTTATTGATCTAGTTGATGACCAGTGAATTGTGTTCCCTAACTACCATCTCTCTGAATTTGTATTTTGTATGCCCTATAATGCATAACTGCATATAATGCATGTGTACTATGTTCCAACAGGTTTTATATAGTATGCCTAAACTCTGCATGGACTGTTCCCTTGCTGTCTCTTATTACTGCTTGAAATAATACAGAGGGAGCCATATCTCTCTTATATTTTTAGTTTCAGTTTTCTTTCTATCCATGCTTGAAAATAATTATACTCTGATACTATGTGTGCTTTGTTTGCTGACCTAATTTTGCCAAATGTTTGTGTGGTGGAACTAGTTGGTTTCTCTCTATTTTAAGGTCTCTCTCTCTATGTGTCTCTGAATCTCTCTCTCTCTCTCATTTTCCTTCTTATTTGTGCATCTATCTATCTCTCTATTAATAGGATATCTCTCTTAGTCCTTATTATTTTATATTTGTGATGTGTGAGAGAACCCTGTAGGTTTTAGGTACTCTCTACTGTCATTTCGATTTTCGTTTGTGTGTGTTTTTGTTTTCATATCTGATCATGGGTCCGCACCCTCTAAGAAATAAGATATATATTCAGTTATACATCTTTAACCCGGTTGTTTTGTTTGTCGATCTCATTGCTGCTTGCATTTTTGGCCTGAATCTTTTTTCTCTCAAAATTGTGCAGAAGCTCATGTTTTCGAGAGATGGAAGAGATGGAAGAGTTTGCTTCAAGAATGGATGGCCAAAATTTGCAACTGTGAATGTTTTGGTAGAGGGGATGGATGTGCTTATCCTCTTGCACAAGAACGACAACAACTTCCTCATGGTCACTTTTGATGTTCTGTAGAACAACAAAACATGGGTGGTTTTTTAGTGCTATGTGTTGGTATCTATGTCATGTCGCTGCAATGCAACGCCAGGTCATGCTATCCCCTAATCTTACTAGTAAAATGCAGAGAGAATATACACTGCATTTTTGGTTTGTATCTTTATCATTCGAATCTATAACACGAGAGCTGAAGTTGATCTCCATCTATATATGGGTTTTATGCGAACTCCATCTATATGTCTTTACTAGTTGAGTATGTCTCCCCTTTTTTCTGTACCATATGTTTGTCCTCAAAATTTTCATGTGCATACTGAATCTACTATCTGGGATGAGCTAATCATGCAGAAGTTGTGCTGAGGGAGGGGGGTAAATAGCACTGAAGCATGAAAGGATCCATGATCTATCATATCAGGTCGTACTGAAGTGGTGGCAAGGATTAGTACCTGAAGAATAGAGGTTGTGTATCTGTCCAGGTTAGCTTCTCCCTCTCCCCCGTCAGATCTCTTCTTCCCGTCTTCAGGTTCTTCCATTGGCCCCCAGATCTCACAATCCAACTGATCTATGGGTGTATATCATTTGGTTTCCTCTTTCTTTTTGTTTCTCTGGTAAGATGGGAGCGAGGCAGTACCTGATCGAGCTTCTCCTCTTTCTTGGGGAAGAAGACGATCACCTGCCTTTTGTCCTATTTTTCCAGTTGTGCCCCTCGGCAGCAACACGGCAGAAAGCCCACGGCAGAAGAGGCCCAGTTTTGTTTTCGGGTATGGGTTGGGCTACATCTCAAACGCGCGCGAACTCGACAGGATGGACCGCGCGAACTGGACAGGATGGAGAGAGACGCGCACGGAAACGATTTGAATTGAACGAGCATACACATACGCGCGGAACTAAGACAGGACGACGTGGCAGCGTTTCATTCGTCCATAAAATCTGTCTGTGCACGAATTCGAAATCAGCTAGCTGACAGTTAGACAATCCCATTTTGTTTGCACGGATGTGTAGCAAAAAAATTCGGATATGTAAAAATTGCAACATGTAGCACTTTAAAAACAGCCATGTAGCAAAAACCAACTACATATGCAACAAATTCCAATTCGGTTGTAGCAAAACGTGAGTACATCGTCACTTTTGCAGAAATCAGCGTAAAGCATTGTAGCACTTTGCGTATGCTTATACAACATAAAAAAGTCTCAAATGTAGCAAAACTGCACACCGCATGTAACATCAACAAAACTCCAAAACCTGACCTCTCTGTCATCGTCAATGGAGGCACGCCGCACGCCCATGACTGATTCGAGCTCTCCGCCCATGAATCCGCCACTCTAGAGGTGTGTAGAAGCTAGATCGAGCAAACTTCTGCCCAATCCAGTCGCGGGGCATCTTCTTCTCCAAGTACAACGAAGATTGGGCGCCTCTCCATCCATGGCCTCCATGGGGGCGTGCTTGTCGGCGGCCCCGGCAGTTGGAATCGAAGCCGGCAGGGAGAGGGGTCTGGGAAACCGCGGCGCCGACGGGTGGAACGGGAGGCGGACGGGAGGTCCGGGAGGAAGCACAACCCGTGAACACCGTCTTCTCCGGTTGGTGGCGCGCGTCGCAAGGTTGCCGTCCATGGCTTCCTCGCCATCCGGCGGCGGACGGCAGTGGGTGGCCGCAGTGGACGCCGCGCGGAGGAGCAGCAGCGCCTCCGGCAGCGCGGAGGAGCGGCAGCGGTCGCCGGCCAGCAGGAGCAGGGAGTAGCGCGGAGGAGGCGACTGAGTCACGAGACGCGGGTCGCTCGCGAGTCACGGCGGTTGATAGATAGAGTTTTCCATAAAGAATGGACATGTATCAACACTGGGGTTCAGTGAGTGGATTGAAACATGACGACACATCAAGGAGTTACCTATCATAGACAGATAGTATATGTTTTATGGTGGAATACGGATTTGGAACAGTCGTTGGGAAAGAAGCATAGACCAGAATTCTTTTGCTGGAGATAAGTGTGTGAGTTATGGATATGATACTGATAAAATGAGTTTTTGTTTAAACAGTACAAGCAATCAATGCATAAAAATATCAGAACTATTAACTGCATTAGAAAAAGCTAGAAGAATCCAGGATGACAGAAAACTTAAAATTCTACATCAAGGCCGCACTACAACGGACAATGGGATAGCATATTACATACCCTGACCTCATTACTCGTAATGCACAACACCTGGAGGTAAACTTTCAGAAAATTCATCTCGATCATGTCTTCGGATCAATGCTCTGGGAAGATGGGTGGCCAGACCATCATGAAAGGATAGATCTGAAACAGTTGATCGTGCTCATATTCCATCTCATACACCTTCTCCACTGTCCTGCTCCCAATATACATGCAAAAGATCTCAGCATCCACCCCTAAGAACACAAATTCAGCATTGTCCCCGGACCCAGCCAGACAAATGCATGACGGCCCTGATTCCCAACCAGACTTAACAAGATGACCAAACGCCTGACGTAAACAAATGGTATCAACTAGGACCCAAGTGCCAGCGCTGTTGCCATCTGTGGAGTGGAGCCAAACGTGGATCTTAAACCTCACCAGATTGATGAGATAAACCCCAGAATCAACTGCCTGATGAGATAACTTGAGACTGAGCTGAAGGGTCTCGGGGCGCTCGTACCGCACCTCGTCTGGAAGCTCAATGAAGAATAAGCGTGTGGACGCCAATTCCAGCCCAAGTATGTATCCTGTTGTGCCCAACATATACAGCTTGCCGTTGCCGTCGTGGAGCAAACGACGGTTCATGGCGGATACTTTCCAATGTACCGGGAGCACTATGGAGCCCGATGTTCGGAGATCATGGCAGACTCCATCTCGAAAGGATCGTACCTTGGCGAAGACCTCCCGCTGGCTACACACAAAGTTCACAGACAGACCGTCGTTGCCGTCACTGGGGAGCAGCATATGTGCGCAATAGCGATCCTCGTCCGTGATGGACATCGGGGAGGTCGCGACCACGGCTCCGTCTCTCGCCAGGTTCAGCGGGCTGCGGACCTGGTACGTAGATTTGTGATAGCTTGTGTGGCGGAGAAGGAGGCGGCCATTCCTGCAGTGCTCGATTGATGTATTCCAGTAGCACTCGGCCGTGAGATCAAAGCTTGCGGGGCGGCGGACGAGAGCGGCGAGCTCCGGTGGCAGACCAGGGAGAGGCACGAACTGCTGGAACCCCCTGCAGGCGCTCTCGGCGTAGAAGCCGAGGAGGCGGGGCGGGTGGCGCTCCTGGAAGCGGCTGAGGAACGCCGGATCGGAGGCGTGGGCAAGCCAGCGCTTGCAGACGAGGGCGGCGCGGACGAGCCAGGTGGGGAAGTCGAGGCGGAGGAGAATCTCCCGGAGGAGGTCGCTGTCGTCGAGCACCTTGGATACGGCGGCCGCGGCCGCCGGCGATGGTGGTGAACGCCGCGGCCTCTTCGATTCTCTCATGATTCGGGACTTCGATGCGGATTTGGGAGCGTCTTGGCAGCTAACTAGGGATCCCAGACTGAGAGGGGGCGAGGAGATCTGGAGTACAGGAATTTGGTTTCGGGCAGAAAGAAGAGGAGGCGAAGGCGACGGGGGATGAGAAGGAGAAAATGGGAATTTCATCTAAACCATTTCGATTTGAAATAGTGTCAGTTACTCATTTCAATTAACGTTAAAACAGCATGCCAAAAACGAAAAGTATATCGGGAGGCTGAGAGCTCCACATAGCACTTTTTTCCAATTTTCGAAAAATAGATTTATCTTCCATACGTAGACAATATTGCATTCTTGTAATGTGAACAATCTCAACTCAAAATAATTCGTATATCAGGCTACACAAAAATAACAAAATCTTACAGATTTTGGAGATTTTAAAATTTGAACTATTCCTGTTTTAGGTCTCAGATTTTTTTTCATTTATTTATAACCCAAAATATAATATATTTATTTTTGAGTTTTTTTAATTTATAAAAGACTACATGATCTACCTACATGATTTTTTAGATTTTTTGGAACTCCAAAATATGTTTTTTGAATTTTTCCAAATAAAGAGCTATTGTGGAGCTCAACCTTCAAATCACCGCTCTCATGCCAAAACGTGTTATATTGTGGGACGAAGCGAGTGGTATAATTGTGGGACACATGGTTGAGAAATAACAATCCATGATTAATCTAAACATGTGCGGCACAACATTTACATGTCTATTGGCACGGGTGGAGCTCAATGAAGGCCGACCTGGGCCACGGCCCGCCCAGCTAAAACCAAAACACTGAAAAATAACAGAAAAATTGGCCCATTAAAGTAAAAATTGTGTTGTTCTTGGGCCGGCCCGCCCAAGATTTTAGCTGGAGCTTCGCTAGTGCCTATTGTGTGGATTCAGTATGATTTTGTGTTGTCGTGTGATGGGAGGATTTGGTATGATTTTGAGGGGCAACAATATGGTAAAAGAGGGGAGATTTTGACACTCAATTGTGTATATTTAGTTGCCAGGTTCCTGAGATGTGGTGCCCATCTGTCGGAGTCTTACGAAGCGGGCTTGTTTCAATTTGTACGACACTTCGGAGATGGCCCTGAAAGTTGGGCGTACGATGAGTACTAAGACAGGTTTTGGCCCATCCGGGTAGACGAGTGCGCAGAGGGGTTGGACCGATAGAAGACCTATGGGGGCGCAGGTACCCACGGTTGCCCGCTGCATTTGTGCTGTTGTGCACACCCATGTTTGGTTTCCCCATGGCCGGCGTGTCCGGCTCTCCGAACAACCATGAAAGTTGGGGCGAACAAGTTGTCAAAGGATTGTTCACGCTGTCTAGACCGATGAGGGCGCTAGTGGTGATGCTTTCCTGTCCATGCCACAACTGGCTTGTGACTTCGTAAAGACAAGTTATCACGTAAATTTACTTATCTGTTGCCCTCTCTCTGATCACTATCCACCGGATAAGTTTGGCCAAAATTTGAATTAAGAATCCTAAACTCTTCAGAAAAAATAGAAAAAGCGATAAATCGCATATGGTCAAGGTCCCGCTTCATTTAAAAATTTGGTTTATATACTAAAATGACCAAATAAAACGAAAATTTATCGGAATACACCACCAAACATATAAGACTTGTTGATTTTTTTCAGAACTTTAGAAAAGGTTGACTTCTAAGTCAAGCTCATCCGTTGGATCTTGGAGAAGGATGCTCACGGGCCCGGCCCGTTAGCACACATACTTGGCTGCGTGAGGAGCCTGGCCCGACACGTGAATAAACGGGTCGTGCCTAGCCTGCGGCAGGGTGGGTCCTGGGCCAAGAGGGTAGGTATGCAGGCCGATACAAGAAGGCCATTTAATATTTTATTTATTCTTGTAAAACAACAAGACAAAATTAGCTCAGAAATAACCCAAAACAGGCGAGAAACGTCAAAAGGGCCGGCTTGTTTACTAGACATGTCTGGACCTGGAAGCGAGCCCGAAGACGGACACGGCACGGCCAGCATAGTAAACAGGCCATGTTCGGGCCCATTTAGCACCGAGCCAGCCCATTGGCAAAGTCGCTCGATCTCTGTCAAATAAAATCCCCTCGGTCGAAGGTAAAAACAAAACAATCCCCTCGGTCGCACGCTGTACTGTGCTAGTGTGCACACTCACGTTTGATTTCCGCCGATTCATCAGTGGTTTTCTGCAGTTTCCAGTCTGATTCTTCTTCTATCCGTGAGAATTTGGAGGCAGAGCTCCTCGTCGTGTCCGCTGCCTCCCCAAATTGGAGTTCTGACCAACCCCTACCCCTCTTTTTCATCTTCAGCCGCGTTTGTTCTTCCGCTTTCCACCGTTCAGGGCGGCGCCCGCGACGTGTTTAATGTAAGGAATCATGGTTATTTGAATCTTGGAGCATGGAATTTACCTACTTCTTGTCGGTTAATAAGTCTCTATTGATATCGATTTGGAATTTACCTTGATTTTTAATCCTTGTGGACGTACGTGTTAGTTGGATGGCGAATTGCGTTTTTTTTAGTACTAGTTATTATGTAGTTCGATTGGAAGTTAGGTTTTCCTTACGCAAGTAGTGCTTCTATGTGTGTACTTCATGTTGACAGCGATATAATTGCAGGGAGGCAGCAGCACTGGAAGAAGTTCAGAACTGTGTGGTGAAGCTGGTTAGTTGTTTGTAGAACTGGACTTTTTTCGTACCAATTATACTCAGTGAAATGAATGCTTCAGTTATTCTAATACATCTATCGCTTCATAGAGGAGCAATCCTCAGCGGCACAGGAATAAAGTATACGTTGGCTGCGGGGCTGGATTTGGGGGTGACCGGCCGATGGCTGCTTTGAAGTTATTGGAGAGAGTCGAAGAACTTAATTACATAGTACTTGAGTGTTTAGCAGAGCGAACACTTGCAGACCGCTACCGTGTTATGATGTCGGAGGGAAAGGATTTGATCCCGAGGTATAGTCTTTGAGTAGTACTAGTTGATACTTATGCATTTACAAGTTGTTTTGCTGCTCGCAGCAGGTGATACCTGTTATCTTGTGAACTTCATCTCTGGTCACGAGTTCAGGGAGAATTTATTGCATCTATCAAAATTCTCTGATTTTATCTTGTAAATACATATTTATGTCCTTTTTGCGGTAGGACTATTTAACTGACTCTATTTTGCTGAATTTCTTGTGGTACTGTAGACAAGAATTTCAATGCACCTAATAATATGTCAACATGCAGTTAAGGAGTGGTTGTCCATGCTTCTACCCTTAGCTTTGGATAGAGGAGTTTGCATAATAACTAACATGGGTGCAAGTAAGACAATACTCTGTAGTTTTGCACTTTTCCTTTACCTCAGTTGTTTTGTTTTCTCACTTAGATACTGCAAGTATCCTCCCTATTTATTAGTTGATCCATCTGGAGCACAGAAGGAAATACTGGACCTGGCATCTAACTTGGGACTGGAGATAACAGTCGCTATAGCATATGAATCATCGATTTCAGATTCAGGTACTTGTGATTTTTTCGATAGTATCAATTGCATAATGCTTTGGGTGCTACCAAGCTGTAAGTAAGGAATGCCAACCATCACAGTTTGGTGCGTGTGATCAAAACCGAAGATCAACCTTAGAGCTGTTTTTATGTTTGGTCTTTTTGCAGGAAACTCTGTATTATCAGATGAATCAATTGGAGTTCGACAGGTAATCTGTTTAGCTTAATTTGCTGCACCCTTAGAATTTATTCATTATTTTTATTTTTCTTGATTTTGTTCGTCAAATAAACGCTGTCTGGTTTCTTAGCCTCACGAAAACTAACATTTATTAAACTTACAAAAAAGTAAGTGCCCATAATTGTGTAACAATTTGCATTCAAACTTATGAAGTTCCTTAGCATGTGGTTGATGGCCCATACGAGACTTATGGTTGACGTGACAGAACTGGAAACTCTATAATCAGGATATTCTAGAGTGTACCGATTCAAGAACTTAAGAAATATATTCTTGCTGCTTTGCCTCGACATATATAATTCCCTGGCCATTTTCACTGAAGTTGGCAATAGTTCAGAACGTGCATATTGTTCTTATGTCCGTTCTCCATTTGAAGGAATTTCGTTGTGTGTGCAGGGAAGAAGCACATACCTTGGTGCAGCCCCCATTGTACATTGCCTGGAAAATTACAAACCACACGTTGTCATTACTTCTCGGGTTGCGGATGCTGCACTATTCTTAGCACCTATGGTATGCCTTCCATGGATATTCTTATTGTTTACTAATATTTTGATAACGTAACTTCATTGTTTCAATATATGAATTCTAGCATAATGAATAAGTCGTGGTAGGAGGGCAGTACCTTGGGCTTTATTTCACCAGGCTTTAGTTATGTTTTTCTTCTCTGAATATGATGTTGCCTATCATAATTATTTAGTTAATATTCTATCCTTTTCCCACTGCCTTACAATATACAGATTTACGAATTGGGTTGGAATTGGAATGACTTTGAGGAGTTGGCACAAGGGACATTAGCTAGCCATCTTCTGGAATGTGGTTGTCAACTCACTGGAGGATATTTCATGCATCCCGGTACATCTCTTGTTCTCACAAAATCATTAGGCAGGTATTTCACTTTATTCATGATTCATGTTTCTCTTATGTTCTACTTCTGGTATTTGTAAAGAGCAGGAGATGCATATCGGAAATTTTCTTTGGAGCAACTTCTGGATTTGTCTCTTCCATATGCTGAAGTTAGTTACGAAGGAGAAGTTTGTGTTGGCAAGGCAAAGGGTAGCGGAGGTCTTCTGAGCTATGGCACTTGTGCAGAACAGCTTCTGTATGAAGTTGGGGATCCTGCAAACTACATAACTCCTGATCTGGTGAGGTCAAATGACATTCCCAGTTCTATGTAGTTTCTTGACTGAACAGTGGTCATATTTTGTGGAGCAGGTTGTAGATTTCAGTGATGTGCAGTTCCATCAAATATCAAAAGATAAGGTTCACTGTAAAGGAGCAAAACCATCTAATCCTTGCCGGCCTGAGAAACTCCTCCAGTTATTTCCTACTGTATGTTTTAGTAATAATATAAATTGTACCAATTTCTACTTTTTTCGGTTAGTCTTCTTCCAAGTAAAAGCCAGTGCCTAGCATTAACGTTTTACATAATTGGGTATTTACCTGTTCCATGCTATCTTACTGGAAATGAAAAATCTTACAATATAAATTGAGTATTTTAATGTGTCGTATGGCTTAAAATTTGTCAGTTAGCTTTCTTGTGTCCTAATCGAACTCTATTTGAGTAATTATCCTGATCAAAGTAAGCTTGCTATTCTCTGATAGAATAGAACATTAGTGTTTGTGAATTGAAGAAAGGTCGTTCAATTATAGTCCCATACATATATTTTGTCATCAAGAGGCTCATACTTAGCTTTCTCACTGCACTCGTTCACATTTTTAGGAAAGAGGTTGGAAAGGCTGGGGAGAGATATCATATGGTGGACAAGAGTGTTTAAGGCTCGCTCAGGCAGCAGAATACCTTGTAAGTTCATGGAAGTGTTTGCATGCTATATATTTTTAGATCTCTGGTGTGTTAACAATTGAATGCACCTCGTTGCACGTTACAGCACATAAGCAGTTTCTGCACTTACACATTTTCGTCTGGCAATTAGGTTCGGTCATGGATGGATGAAAGATATCCTGGCACTGAAGAAAAAATTGTCACGTACATTGTGGGATATGATAGTTTGAAAACTGCTGGAGGTAGTAAAGACAGTCACTCTGCCAAGGAAGTAATAGATGCTAGACTTCGGATGGATGGACTATTTGACCAGGAGAAGCATGCTGATGGATTTGTTCAGGAGTTCATTGCACTTTACACAAATGGTCCAGCTGGTGGTGGTGGCATCAGGTATTTGCAATTAATTGTGTTGGTCTTGTACTGTAGAGCTACTCCATCTGTCTAATCTTGGCATAATTACGTATGTACTGAGGTATGCGTTACATAGATGTCTAACCAATGAAATTTGGTTCAAACATGGAAACTGAATATGAAGATGAAATATCATATTACCATTCGTGGAGAAGATGTCAGCTTTTTTATTTTCTCCTTGCTCCTGGAGTTGCTAAACTAATTTGACTAGTTTGTTTCCAATTGGCAGCACTGGGCAGAAGAAGGAAGTAAATCTGCAAAAGTTGCTGGTACTGATGGTCACTCCACTTAATCTCATGAATATTTTATATGTTGTTATCTGATTTTTTGTTTCATTATATCAGACACAACTTCTTAACCTGATGGCAATCTCTTGTAGGTAGGATTTTAAAATAACTGTTTGCCTTTTGCCATAACATTAATTTCTATTTGTATAGATTGACAGGGAAAATATCTTCTGGCAAGTCAATGTAAAGAACTCAATCATTCCTAGCTCAGAGAATCGGTCTGCCAACATTAAGAAGGGTCAGGTGCGTACTCTACAAGAGAACAAGTACCTCAGTACAAAATTGGAGGAACCACCATCTCCTGTATCTGCTCCATCCGGATCAGAGATCGATCTCTACCGCGTGGCTCACAGCAGAGCTGGTGATAAAGGAAACGATCTGAATTTGTCCATCATTCCTCATTTCCCTGATGACATTGGCCGGCTCAGGACTGTGATCACTCCTGATTGGGTGAAGAATGCCGCTTCACCTCTCCTTGACTCGTCCCCGTTTCCGAATGATCGAGCAATCCAGTGGCGAAATAATCTACTCGAGGAAGTCGTGGTTGAAATTTACGATGTCCCTGGCATCAGCTCGCTGAACATCGTGGTGAGGAATATCCTCGACGGCGGCGTGAACTGCTCCAGAAGGATAGATCGGCATGGGAAAACTCTGTCGGATCTCATCTTGTCCCAGAAAGTTATCTTGCCTCTATAGTTACGGGTGCCGGCACCCAATGTGGTCACGTGGAGATACATAAAAAATTTGTGTACTAGTCCTTCTGTTCCACAATATGTGGTCATGTGGTTATGTGTAGACACATCAAAATTAAGGAAATAGAAAACTCGGCTTCACACTTTTTTTTAGAATACTTTTATTAGATGTTCTTTGAGAATACTTTTTTTGATAAAGGGCATTTTTTATTACTCAAAGCATTCTCAAGGTACAAAAAGAACACAGGCTCCGTATAACAGGGATCCACACAACCTTGACGTTCCAACAAAAAAAATATAAAAGTAGCAACGGCGAATTACAAGGGCCATTCAGCAGCCCGTAGAACGCCTGATAAGTAGACAAGGTCCAATCCGTAGATTATGCCACCACCCACGTGGGATAACAAAAAACCATCACCGTGTTTTCCGTAAACAGGTCTCGAAATTCCTCGCACTCTACGTGATAGAAAATATACATTTTATGCTCCCTTGTCGTTTCTTATATGAGAATTACTCCTTTGCGAAGATACCATCCATTTTTTTTAATTTTTTTTCATGGTTTTTGACTGGCACGTCTTGATACGTCTTGATGAAGCATTGCCCAATATATGGAGTCTACCGAGAATTTAACATTCTTATGTAGGTTCCTATAAAATACATCAAACCCGTGGGATAGCTGGACCATAGCTTTTTTTTTCTTGCCAGAAACTTCCTATCTATTCATCGTTGTCAAGGCAGTACAAAGAAATCTAGAAGAAAGAATTACATCCAAATCCGTAGACCGCCTAGCGACAACCACAAGCACTAGAGCGAGCCGAAGGCGCGCCACTGTCATCACCCCTCCATCACCAGAGCCGGGTAAAACTTGTTATAGTGGACAGTCGGGAAGTCATCATGCTAAGGTCCCACAGGACTAGCGCACCAGAACAACAACAGTCGTCGATGAAGAGAAGTATAGATCAGAAGGATCCAATTTATAGACAAACGCACGAAGACGAACGAAGATCAGATCCAAACGAATCCACCAAACACAACCACCGACCGAATCCCACCCCACTTGTCAGGACCAATTTGCATATTTGCACGTGGTCCCACTTGTCAGCCAATTAAAAAATTAAAATGTCTAAAAAAAGACCTTCTTCTTCCCAGCCAACAACACCACCGCGAGTACCCCACCCCACCACCGCGCCTCCCTGCTCGCCGCCGTGCCCACCTAATCTACGCCACCCCCGGTAACTCATGTACGCCGCGGCCGCCGCCGACGACGGCGGGGGGCAGCACAGGACCACCACCGCCACGGGCAGGGCGCAATGGAGTAGGAAATGGCGAGGCGGTACGCGACGGGGCGACAGTCGTCAGGCGGGGCAAGGGCGCGACGGGGCGGCACGAGGCGGCGCGGGGGCGCGAAGATGACCATCGCCACGGGCCACATCAACCTCCTCATGCGTCGCCGCCAACCGCCGTCGGTGGGAGGGGCCACGTCTATGGGGGGCACTGAAAGTGCATGTCCCCCATGCATGGTTTTGGTAATTAATGACAATCCTTATGGACTAATGTTTACATTGAGATATTATTATAGATCTTGTCCATGGGAAAAGTTTGGAGTTCATATGTTGGACTCTTGAAGATGACATGATGACCATTGCTCTATTCGAGGGTTTATATGAAGAATGGTTCATGTGTAGAGTTGAGAATTTTGCAAGTGTGGCTTGAAAAAGGAGAATGAGTGAACATTCATGTTTATCTCCAAGCTATCATATATATCAAGAGAAATCTTCACCAAGCGGAGCATGTGCTAGCAAGCACAATCAAGAAATGTGTTTCAACTTGAGAGGGTCAAGATCGTCATCGAGCTCAAATGGAATGCGCAAGGGAAAGGTATGATCTTGATAGGTTTTCTATTTTACCAGTCTCATGTTGTTAGTTTGGAGACCGGGTTATAGGATAGACGGCGTACTATCAAGAGTGGCTCTCAAGTGAGTAACTTGATAGCATCTTTGTGGAGAGCTCAAAGCTTTGCATACTTGGCATTTCATCTTTCTTGGTTCTTATTTGGCTTTTATCCATGTGATGACTTAGAGCTAGTGTTTATCTCCATACCAATCTCTAATGCATCAAAAACAGATTTCATATGTATATCCTATTGCGTTTTTTATGTTCGAGGTTTTACCGGTTTTACTTGTGGTTTCCTCCTCACATGATGGACTATGATGTGTATATGCATAATCCTGTAGAGCCTGTGAGTATTCTAGCAAGCCTAAGATCGTAGAAAACGGAGTCCGGATAAGAAACATTTTGCAGTTTTGGTTTGGAGGTGATCGGTTGTTCTTTTATCGAGAGGTATAACCTTTCCCATTTGGTTTTATCCTCTCTTGTTGTACTAGGATGTTTTTCTGCATGATATCGTAAAGCTCTTCGTGACGATTCCAACGAGCCCAAGATTATAAAAAATGGAGCCCGGATGAGAAATTTATCATCATCTTGGTTTTGTTGTTTCTGTGTGAGCATCTGCCTAAACCGAAATATCTGGATCTTTTTGGTCCGGATATTCCAGGGGACGGATATTCCGACCCTAAAAAGTATTTTTAGCTCCTTTCGAGTCCCGAGTGCGAGGCTCTGTTTAAACCGGACATTTGGGCCAAATATTTTGAAAGGGGGGGGGGGGGGGGGGGCGAATATTCCGGCCCAAGCAGCTGCAACGACTATATTTTAGGGAGGGACTATAAATATTCCTCCCCTTCTTCAACCTCAAGGCAAGCATGTTTTCTCCTCTCTCTGCCACCATTGTTGACCTTAGACAAGTTTGCCTCTCTCAATCCCTCCCATGATTGTTGCATATTATTGAGTGAAAAGTGAGAGGAGATCTAGCTCTACATTTTCACTAATCTATCTCTCCTCTAAGTGAGAAGAACCCTTTGGATAGATCTTGGAGTTCCATTTGTTGAGTTCTTCTTTGTTCTTCCTCTCTTCTCCCTCATAAGCATTAGTTGCTTTTGGTGGGATTTGAGAGTGAAGAATTTGAGCACTCTTACCATTGCTTTGTGTATCGGTTTGTGCTCTCCACGAGGATTCGTGGAAGTTGAAATTTTGTGAGCTTGTTACTCTTTAGTCATTGGACCTAGACACCCTTGTGGTGGTTGAAACCTTTTGTGGTCACTTCTAGCCATCTGGGAGCCCCCAATCCAATTGTAGGTTGTGCCTGGGTTGTTGTTGAAAGGCTCCGGATTCGGGATCAAAGGATTCCGATAGTGAAAGGTGAACCAATCCTTTGTGGTGCAGTTCATCGGAGAATAGAGTGAGCTTTTATGGCGTTGAGATCGACCTTTATGGTGTCTCACACCTATCCATCGAGACGTACTACCTTAATAAGAAGAAACTCGGGATTACATCCTCGTCTCCGCGTGCCTCGGTTATATCTATGCCCGATCTATTTACTTATGCACTTTACATTGTGATAACCTTCGTGCTTGAAGTATTCTCTATTGCTATCACCTTGTTGCTTGTCTTACTTAACATAAGTTGTTGGTGCACATAGGGCATGTTAATTTAAACGCATAGTTTTATTCCGCAATTATCAAGACTAATCCGGAAAAGTTTTAAACCGCCTATTTACCCCCTCTAGGCGACATCCTTTTCCTTTCAGCTGCGCCGGCCCCAGGACGCACCGTCATATGGAGAACAGGGGACTCGCCGGATGTGGGGGAACAGGGGCGCCCCGGCGTAAGGGCAGCAGGAGCTCGTCGGAGATGGAGGAGAAAGAGATTTTTCTTTTTTTTAGACATTTTGGTTTTTTAATTGTCTGTGCAAATATGCAAATTGGTCCTGACGAGTGTGGCTCTCCATGCGATGTCAGCTTTTGGGTGGTACCATACGTCAGTTTCCCTATCAATTCACGTTTCACGACCGAAGTGTGTTTATTGCGAACGAACTACACAAAAGACGCAGTTTTATGCGATCTCACGTCATTGCCGTGATTTTTTACAATTTGAACATCAAAGTCGCGGTTTTATTGTAACAAGCATCTGCTAGGTGCGCCCGTTTCTTCAGACTCTATCTCCCCGTGCGTAAATATCGGTCTGGAGCAGCTGGCGTCGTGTTTTGCGGCGACGCAAACAAGAATCCTGGGGTAGTCGGACGAGAATCGGGCAAAACGGCCAAGAAATCGACCCTAGGTCCATAGCTGCCTAGCATCCGCTGTTACTGTCCGTGTTCTAGATGGCAGCAGCCCCCATTGATTGGATAATGCTCGATCCCTTCGTGTTCCGCAGGGATGGCGCTTCTTCCTTCCCGGACGACGAGACAGCGCCCTTCAGGGTTCAAGGCTCCAGCCCCTATGGCGGCCCTTTCACCGTCGCCTTCCGCATTGTCGACCCCCCAGGCATCTCCCGCCTCTACCTGCAGTGGCCGGGCGGCCCAAAGGAGGGCTCTTCCTGCGACATTGTGGCGGTGCACCGCAACCTCCTCCTGATCAGGCTCACCTCCAACCCTGTTAAGGTGAAGGACGACTCCCTGGTTTGGCCGCAGGAGTACTTCATTTGCGAACGAGGGCCTTCCTCCCCGCCGCTGCAGCTCCACCGGATCCCCATGTGTACCAAGCGATCTTTGCATCTCCGCGCTCTTGGTATCATGTCCGGCCCGGAAGATAAATACGTCGTCGCGCAGCTGTGCTTGAGTGACTCCAAGTTGCCGGCCAGGATGGAAGCTGAACTGTGCGTGCTACGCTCCAACAAGTGGAAGCTGATAAAGAATCTACGCATCAAGTACGAAGACCATGAGCTCTTTGATTTGATCCATTGGAGAACTGACAGGGTAATCTGTTTCCTGAACAATCTGTGCTGGGTCAGTTACTCCGCTGGAGGTATTCTATTCTGTGATGTGCTAAGCAAAAAGCCAAAAATCTCCTACCTCGGGTTGCCTGTCCATGACCAATGTGGCACTACCGATTATAACCGGTGGCAGGATATGAACTGCTCTTTGTGCGTCACGGATTCTGGCAGTAAGCTCATGTTCATTTGTGTTGCCCCTGAGGCTAATTACATTGTTGGCCCAATGCTTCCTGGTACTGATTTCATTGTCACCTGTCATACTCTGCGGACACAAGAAGAGAGCAGGTGGGAAAAAGTGTTCTTCGTCCGATCTGAAGAATTATGGAGTTTAAATGCCTCTCTCCCACAAAATGCTCTGACATTTCCTGTTGTGAGTGTGACAAAATCAAATGAGCTATACTTTCTCTTGTCAGAGGAAGGGGATTGTGGAATTGACAAGGTTTCGGTGATTGTCCTTGATACTATTAGCAAGGCTGTGGCTATTCATCAGTACATTAAAGGAGCGACAGATCTCGGGGGAGAAGATGGCGACATGGTTAGACGAAAGTCCTGGCTTATCCATCCCTTTGTTCCCTCCGAGTTTCCAAGGTCTTTAGGACCCACCAGGTATTTCTATCTTAAGTATGTACTTTGGCATTGTTCATGACATATTATGTGCTAGCTGTTACTTTATTTCGTCTTTGTACTGAGCTTCTCCTCCATACTAGAGGAATGAACACCCTTTGTTGCTTCATGTTGTAAACCCGGACCTATTTAGTTGAACTGATATTACCTTACATACCATTTTCATATTTATGATGGTAGTGGTAGAGCGATCAAAATTGTTGGATAGATGAGTCTATTGGGTTTACGGTTCATTTTGTTGACAATACCAACTATTTGCTACTAGTCTAAAGTATATTTAGGATGTTCCTTCTATCTCCCTGAAAAACTTTAGCTTTCATGTATGTATTTTGGAATACAAGAAATGGTGCAAGATCAAATTTATGGATTTTTCTTGATAAGCAACAGTTGCAAATTGCATATTCTGAACAAAAATATGTAGTAAATGGGTCATGATGTGTCTAGTCATTCTGCATGCCTTCTACCGTCTTTCAATCCTGGCTTAGCCTTAGGTATATTGGTAGTTAAACATGCTTGAATGCTCTATTGCATTCCGTTAAGGGGATAGCCTATCCTTAATAATTGGGTTATTTAAGTTCATGCTCCTGGTTTCTTAGTTGTACTCACTTTTCCCCACGCTCTGTTTTTGTTCTCATTTGTGAAGGATTCGGGGGGCTTTTTTGAGCTTTCGTGAAGGGGATTTTTTTGGAGCCTGGGGAAAAGTGAGCAAATAGTTAAGGAATGGGGAAAAGTGAGTACAACTAAGAAACCAAGGGCATGAACATAATAAATGCTCTAAATGATTTTTGTAGAACAGGACTCTTGGTCATCGCTCGTGGAAAGTGTTTTTGGCTCCCAAACTCCAGTGCTCCCAACATTTAACAAAAATTCAAAACCCACATTTATGAGTTTCAAAAATTCTGAAAAAAACCCGGATGTATCCAATGAAGCTATGGGAGAGAGTCATTGAGCACCGTTTAAGAAGATTGACAAGCGTGACCAAAAATCAATTTGGTTTCATGCCTGGGAGGTCTACCATGGAAGCCATCTTCTTGGTACGACAACTTATGGAGAGATACAGGGAGAAGAAGAAGGATCTTCATATGGTGTTCATTGACTTGGAGAAGGCGTATGATAAGATACCACGGAATGTCATAAGGTGGGCCTTGGAGAAACACAAAGTCCCAACAAAGTACATTACCCTCATTAAGGATATGTATGATAATGTTGTAACAAGTGTTCGAACAAGTGATGGCGACACCGATGACTTTCCAATTAAAATAGGACTGCACCAGGGGTCAGCTTTGAGCCCTTATCTCTTTACTTTGGTGATGGATGAGGTCACAGGGGATATACAAGGAGATATCCCATGGTGTATGCTCTTTGCGGATGATGTGGTGCTAATTGACGATAGTCGGGCGGGGGTTAATAGAAAGTTAGACCTGTGGAGGCGGACTCTAGAATCGAAAGGTTTTAGGCTTAGTAGAATCAAAACTGAGTACATGAGGTGCAGTTTCAGTACTACTAGGCACGAGGAGGAAGAGGTTAGGCTTGATGGACAGGTGGTACCTGAGAAAGACACCTTCCGATATTTGGGGTCTATGCTCCAGAAGGATGGTGATATCGATGAAGATGTGAGTCATCGAATCAAAACTGGTTGGATGAAATGGCGCCAAGCTTCTGGCGTCCTCTGTGATAGGAAAGTGCCACAAAAGCTAAAAGGCAAGTTCTATAGATCGGCGATTCGACCTGCGATGTTGTATGGCGCAGAATGTTGGCCGACCAAGAGACGACATATCCAACAGTTAGGTGTAGCGGAGATGCGCATGTTGAGATGGATATGTGGCCACACAAGAAAGGACCGGGTTAGGAATGATGATATACGTGAGAGAGTTGGGGTAGCACCAATTGAAGAGAAGGTTGTCCAACACCGTCTAAGATGGTTTGGTCATATAGAACGTAGGCCTCCGGAAGCGCCATTGCATACCGGACGGATAAAGCGGGATGAGAATGTTAAGAGGGGTCGTGGTAGGCCAAACTTGACATGGGAGGAGTCTGTTAAGAGAGATCTGAAGGATTGGAATATCACCAAAGAATTAGCCATGGATAGGGCTGCGTGGAAGTTAGCTATCCATGTGCCAGAACCATGACCTGGTTTCGAGATCTTATGGGTTTCAACTCTAGGCTACCCCAACTTGTTTGGGAAAAAAAGGCTTTGTTGTTGTTGTTGTTGTTGTTGTTGTTGTTGTTATGTATCCTATCCAATAATAACAAAATTTGGAGATTTCAAAATATGCATACTTAGATCCACACTTTTTATCATTTTTGTGTAGCTCCGGATACGATGATTTGAAGGTGATATTTTGCACTTGGATATACTATTCTCTACACCCGGATTGTTTTTTCAGATTTTTTTGAAACTCGTAAATATTATTTTCGAAATTTTAAAATTGGAGGGAGTAGTGGAGCTCAGGTGCCAAAAATCTGCACTCTCTTTAAATCTACATTTCATTCGATATTCAGACTCCACCAGAACGCCTGACTGATATAGTTACTTGCCTGCTCATTGCTGATTCAAGAATGACAATGTTGGTAAGCGCAGATGATAGCCGAGGTTAGTTTCCGCATAGAAGATTGTTGTTCCATATGTGATTCCAGAGTAAGGTTGTTTTGCCGTCTCCATTTTTGCAAGATGCAATTCCCTCTAGATTTCTTAGGGTGATGACCGCATCAGGGTAGTGTGTCTGTCATTGCGAACTTTTTGAGTATTTCTCGAATCAATACGAAAGAATATTTATTATCTTAATTTCAAGTGCTTATATATTTCTTATCTCATAGATCAAGTGAAGGTTTGCTGAAGACTACCAAGACAAATTCACGGAATCAGTCAACCAGTTGCTATGTGATGTAGGGTATAATCAGCTGGCGTGGACTTGTAGTGATAGTAATGATTTTGAGTATTGAATAGTACTTCAGTAATTATCAAGACTTGAGGCATGATTATGCGGCATGCGGGAACTGATCGGTTATGTGAAACCTAATGCTTTATGCTGTGTTAACTGAGACTTACCTGCGCTGACTGTAAGATGAAATTAAAAACCCCGCGTCACCTCCCAGGCTGCGAAATCCTACAACGTGCCGGCACCGGCCTCTCCCAATCCGTCCACCCCGTTGCCGTCACTGGAGGATGCCATTGAGCTAAACCCACGTGGTGGACAGTGGCGATGAATGACGGCGCGGCGCTCGCCTCCGATGGCCATGGCAACGCAGCTACCCAAGCACATTTCTTGTAGTGCGAGTAACTTTCCGATGTCATATGATACCTTGTTATTATTTGGTGGCAAAGTTATAAATACAGATTTTGTTGTATATCATTCTACCTCTATCATTAATTCTTTCACATGATTTGTCGTTCTGAGGAGTTCTCTAAGTTCCTTAGGGCACACTGCAGCATTCTGAGTTTTTTGGCCTCCGCCCAAAGGCAGATCATAAGATTTAAAGCAGCACCTCATCCGACTGTTAGAAACACTGAGAAATCGATACATAGGCCAACAACTGAATCTATTCCTACTACACATTGCATTCCCGTGGGACACCAGTCACTGAAACCGTTTTCAGACTTGTAGGGAGTAGGGACGGCTTGACTTGAGTAGCATCAGATATAAAAACTCTCATAAGCTTTAGAGTATAATGGGGCACGATTGATTTTGATGTTGCCGAACAGATACAGTTATCCTATATTCCATGATCACTTCCTCTGTATCATCAGAGAAGAGATTATACTTTGATTTAAATGCATAACGTGGCAATTTCGCAGCAAGGTGGACACAAACTCAACTGCACAAGCATGTAATTTTTACTGTTATTATACAAACAGTAGATGTTGGTGGTAGATATCATTGCAATGCAAATCATGAAGTAGCAAAACAATCAAGAAATTTCTTGTACTATTTGTCGTGTCTCGTCGCACGGACACCGGGAGTATAGGATACCCCCTTTTAGGTTCGGCACGGGGCGCGAAGGAGGCTGAGAATCGTCTTCTTGGGCGGAGTCTAGATCAAGCTCTCCTCTCCACGATCAAAGCATGCAACCAAAGGGACACAAGGAGCTACCCAGGTTCAGGCCGCCCGGAGGCTAAAAGCCCTACTCCTGCATGTCTGGATTGATGGGTTCTTCATAGTGTGGCTTACAATGGAACCTCCCGGACAGGGTACCCGGAAGGGTTTTGGCTGGAGGTAGAAGAAGGACAGATCCTGACCCGGAGGAGATCACCTTCCTCTCTACCTTCGCAGCCCTAGTCTAGTCTTGCTCTGGTTCTAGCTTGTGTTCGTCCTTGGTTCGACCTCCCCCTCCTCCGTGCCTTGGTCCTCCTTTTATAGGCTAAGGGGTTGCCACAGGGTCACGTGAGGGGCGTGAGGGACCTTCGGGGTGAAGGACCCTCCTCATCTAGTTTAGGGGGAGACGTGGCCTCTCCTCAGCCTAGCGTCTCCTTTGGGTTAGGTGGGAGCGTCCGCCTTGGGGTGGACAGGAGCTGACACCACCACGGGACGTGCTTCCCGCCCGCGCTGCCTTCGCCTTGCTTCCCAAGTCTTCCGTGGTGAGGTGGAGTGCTTATCCACAGGGACGTGGGGAAGTACCCGAGAGGGAGCCTGGCCTCCTGCCGGGAACTCGGGCTCTCGGGTCCTTCCTGGCCTTCTTGCTTGATTCGGGGACCCGGAAGGTCCCCAGGACCGGAGCCCTTAGTCGACGTAGGCCATGCGTGTCTTGACGGTGAACCCGCCAGCTTGACTTGAGTCTTGGTCTTGTCCATCTTCATCTTGGGCCCACATGGGGTGGACCCACTTTGGCAGTACTAGGGGAACCCCATGTTCCACTGTTGCGACAGTAGCCCCCGGGCATGGTCCCGGCGGCTCTTGCTCCAGCTGCCGGGGCCATGGCCTAAAGATAGGTCAAAGTGGGTCCCGGGCACCTGGTCTTCAGCTCTGCTTCACTGATGGCCTTGAAGGTCTTGGAGTTACTCCGCTCGGGGGAATAACTGCGGGGCCCCCTCGATTCCCACTAACGGAAGAACCGAGGAGACGCTTGACAGAGGCACCGCCGTGGCTATAAAAGCGAGGCGCACCCCTGGCCTTTTCGTTCATCTTCTTCCTTGTCCAACTCCAGGCCTCCCCACAAGCTGCCAGCGCCAATGGCGAGAGCGAGGAGAGGAGTTGGGCGCCCTCGTACTTCTTCAGCTGCTGCGGAGAGTGGCCCCTCCACTCGTGGTCGAGCTGTTCCGCGAGGTCGTGGGATTCGCGGTCGCGGCGGCCGTGGAGGCCGCGGCACCGCTGCCCCTCTTCCTAGGAGCATGGTTCATACCAGCTTCGCGCCGTTCGAGTTCGTCGTGGATCTGAACCGCAGGCCTCGCAGCCGGCTTCTCCTGCCGGATTCCTTCGCGATGGCGACGGAGGACATCGGACCCTCCGGCTTCTGGCTGCAGGTGGAAGGCTGCCCCAATGGCCCCTCCTGGGCCATGGCGGAGCGCACCACTGAAGGCGCCATGCTTCTGGGTCCGGGGTGGAAGTCGTTCTCCCGTGCCCGCCGCCTGTCCAGGGGGCAGTGCTTGGTGTTCCGGTACGACGGAGATGCTACGCTCTCCGTGAAGATCTTCGGTGTCGATGGCGGACGCGTGGAGTGCTGCATGGAGAGCAGCAGCGGCAGCTCGAGCTCCTACGACGAGGATGAAGATGAGGAAAACTCATCTGACATCAAGGTCGAGGGGAGCTCGTCTTCCTGAAGGCGAGGAGCTTCGGACGGGCGCCATGGAGATCTCGTTGACCTCCTCCTTGGCGGCCTTGACGACGTATTCTGGAAGTAGCGTCTTCCATTGTACGGCGGTGCTCCTTGTCGGCGGGAGCCAACCTTTTTGTTGTAAAAAAGATCGTCCCCTTGTAGTCCTTGTAAATGAAGAAGATCTTGTTTTCCTCCTTGTCTTCGTGTCGCGTCCGTGTGAATGAGAACGAGTTTTTTGCAAAACGCGCTCCCATTACTGCAGCAGCCGTAGCGTCAAGGGGTAGGTGGAGCTGGGAGGCCTATAAAAGACCATCCAGACTCCACCCCTTCGCCACATCTTCTCGCCTTGCTCCGCTCCTCTTCTTCCTTTGCCTCCCCGTCCCGCAGAACAATGTCCGGCGAAGCAGAGAGGGCCTTGTCCGATGTGTCGACGGCGGAGTCCGTCTTTCGAGGAGCGGCGGAGGCACCCAGCGAAGCTGGAGCCCGAGCCACTAGAAAGGACGAGGTCGTTCCTCGCCCTCGGTCTCCTTGGTTTTCCCCGCGTGGGGAACATCGCCGGTTCTGCTGCCATGGAGGCATCGGTGGCGCTGGCGACCCGGAAGGACACCATCAAGATGGAGCTGTGGAAGGAGGCCGCAGGCAATCAGAGATTGATCCGCCTCCTCTGCGATCTTGACGATGTCTTCAAGGTAAGGCCGCCTTGGTTCTGGCAATACGACCCTTGGGAAGATCCTGCGCCTTGACTCGATTTCTTCCCTTCGTACAGGATGAGGAAGACATCATGGATAAGTTCGTGGACCACGTGCACCTCCTCTGCAGCCAGCATGTGCCGGGGTTTGCCCGGAAGTTCCCCGGCCCATGGGACCCCTGAAGATCCTGCGCGAATGCCCTCCTTCATCCCAGGCGTCCCCGGGAGTCCGGAGTTCACCCGGCAGGCAATAAAACAGAAGACAGAGCTGCACAGCCAGGAGCCCTGAGCTGGCCTTAGTAGCATAGGCTAGATATGTATCCAGGAAAAGCTTCGACTGAATGTAATCAGAATTGTAAATTCAGAATGTAAGTTCAGATGAATGCAATCCTAGGGCTCAACTCCCGGGGTCATTTCCCAAACCTCCCTTGCACTAACGCGCCGTCAAGTTTTCTGAGGAGATCTCTTAGGTGACAAGTACTCTAACCGCCCGCACCGTAGCAGCACCCCTAAGAGCACTATGCCTTCCGGGAGTCCACTCCACAGCCACGGGTACTAGGCCAGAAGGGAAATCTGACCGTTCGCCGGGGAGGACGCATTACCCCCGCAAAGGTTCTCATCAACTGTCAAGCATGCGCAGGTTGGTGGTATATTGACTCCGAGCGAGATATTATGCCTAGAATGCAGATGCACATGCAAAGACTTAGCTGGTTTTTGCCGTGCCTTGATCTACTCTGTCCTTCCCGGGTATCCAGCTCCTGAGCCGCTCTTCAGCATCCATTCCTGTCCCGGGAGAGGCGCTACACACAACACACTTTCAGTAGGAAAAGAATGGACCCTCCCTTACATGTCGTGAAAGTGTTTCATCCGGAGCAACCCGCAAGCAAAGTTGAATGTGCATTTCTGTGTTTAGGTTCTTTAAAACACAGCACTGCCCGTTCCACTTCTTACCGCGGCAGTACGGCACGATCAGGTGGCAGCGCCTACTGATAGGCTACTCGCGCTCGACCTGTCAGCCACCGGCACCATGTCAGCCCCCTGCTTGGGGGTTGTTACGGATAACACACTTCACGACAACAAGAGAGGCTCACGGAATTGAAAAACTTATCTTTTATTCCTTGGCGACGATTCTTACACCCTTATACAGAACACTAGCCCCTTGGGCGTGCTTAGTTGACTCGAACTATCTGCGATTCATGTTCGTATTCAGGGGTAGAATTTCCGGAGATTCTCGATGTTCCAGGCGTTGCCCTCCGGCCTGCCTTTCTCGTCCTCCAGATAAACAGCTCCGGGTCTCAGGGTATGCGTCACCCGATAAGGTCCTTCCCACTTGGAGGACAGCTTGTTCATGTTATCAAGCTTCTGCTTCTTGCGGAGAACCAGGTCTCCGGGTTCCAGTACCCGTGAACGGATATGGCGATCATGATAGCGGCGGAGCCCTTGCTGGTATCGAGCAGATCGTAAGGAAGCTCGGCACCGCACCTCTTCCAGGAAGTTGATGTCATCAATCCTCCTCTCAGCTTGTGCGTCTTCATCATAGGCAAGTACCCGGGGGGATCCATGCCTGAGCTCTGTTGGCAAGACGGCTTCTGCTCCATAGACAAGGAAGAATGGTGTTTCTTGAGTGGCTCTGCTTGGTGTGGTTCTGAGGGACCACAAGACACTTGGTAGATGCTCAATCCAGTTCTTGCCCTTGTCTTCTAACTTGTCAAAGGCCTTGGTCTTCAAACCCTTTAGGACCTCCGCATTGGCTCGCTCCACTTGCCCATTGCACCTTGGGTAGGACACCGAGGCAAAACACACCTTGATTCCCAGCTCTTCACAGAAGTTGAGGAAGGATCGGCTTGTGAACTGAGAGCCATTGTCCGTTATGATTCTGTTGGGTACTCCGAAGCGGTACACGATCCCTTCAATGAACTTGATGGCTGCTTGAGCTGTCTGTCTTGGTACTGGCATCACTTCCACCCACTTTGTGAACTTGTCGATGGCCACGAAAAGGTATTCATGGCCCCCGACAGACTTCGGTATCTTTCCCACGATGTCCAGCCCCCAGACCGCGAACGGCCAGGAGATTGGAATTGGCTGCAGAGCTTGCGCCGGCTGATGTATGTTCTTCGCATAGTATGGCAGGCTTCACAGGTCTTGACTAGCTGCTCCGCATCACTGAGGACTGTTGGCCAGTAGAACCCGTGACGAAAAACTTTACCCGCCAGTGATCTTGATGCCACATGACTTGAACATGTGCCTCGTGGATGTCCCGTAGCAGTACTTGGCCTTGTTCTTGAGGGATGCAGCGGAGCTTGACTCCGTTGTCCCGTCGCCGGTAGAGCTCGCCGTCGATCATGACGTAGAGCTTGGCTTGACGAGCCACCCGCTCGGCGTCGTGATCGTCCTCCGGGAGGGCGTGCTCCATGATGTACTTGACGATGTCCCGGGCCCAGGGTGGGTGGGTTCCTTCCACCGGTAGCACCATCCGACGGAAAGAAAGCATAGCTTCCTCCGCTGGAGGGGCTGCCGGGTCTTGAGCTTCTGGGCTGGCTACCCGTGTTGTCGAGGTAGAAGGGTCGCCAGCCCCCGGCGCAGATCTTGTCGCGAGCCTCTCGGGGGGATCGAAGGTCGCCTGAGGACCTCGATGTAGATCCCGGGAGGCACTGGTTCTTGCTTGGACGCCACCTGCGATAGCTCATCCGCGGCCGTGTTTTCTCCCCGTGGGACGTACACAGCCCGGAAGTTGTCGAAGCGCCGCTGCAGCTTCCAGACCTCTTCAACGTATGGTGCCATCTGAGGGCACGCGTACTCCTTGTTCACTTGTTTGATGACTAACTGAGAGTCACCCTTGACGACGATCTTGTTGATGCCGAGGCCGACGGCAGCACGAAGTCCTGCGAGCAGGCCCTCGTACTCCGCCGTGTTGTTGGAGATGTTCCCTTGGTAGTGCATCTGGACGACGTACTTCAGCCGGTCCCCGGTTGGTGAGGTTAGGACAACCCCAGCACCTCCTTTCCCCTTGGTGTAGGAGCCGTCGAAGTGCATGGTCCAGGCGCTAGGATCTTCCTTCCCGGGGAGGCAGGTTTCCTCTTCCGGGTCGTCGAACGCCGTCTCGGTCCACTCGGCCGTGAAATCCGCCAGCGCCTGACTCTTGATGTTGTCCGTGTGCTCGAACTTGAGACCGAAACCTTGAAGCTCCATGGCCCACCATGATATGCGACCAGTGGCAAGTGGGTTCTCCAGGGGGCTTCTTAGGTTGTACTTGGACACCACCGTGATGGGATGGCTTTGGAAGTACGGCCTCATCTTGCGGGAGGCAATGAGGATTGCCAGCAGCAGCTTCTGCATCATGGGGTACCGCTCCCGGGCGTCGCGCAGCACTGCGCTGACGAAGTAGACCGGGTGCTGCACCTTGCGGGTCGCCGAGTCCTGAGAGGGCTCGGCTTCCTCCACGTCGATGTCTTGGGGTGGGGACGATGTAGCCCCCGGCGAAGTCTCGTCGGAGGGAGATTCTCCATTCCCGACGGGCTCCGCGTCGCTGGTGAAGTTGCAGTGACGCCAGGATCATGAGACCCCTGGTCACCCGGCAGCCTTTTCTTGCACGGTTGCCCGGAAGAGAGTTCCCGGGTCGCTTGCCCTTGATCTTGCTTGACTTCTTCGGAGGAGCGTCACGCTCTACCACGAGCACAGCGCTGATCACCTGGTTGGTGGCAGCAATGTACAGTAGTAGGGGCTCCTTCTCTTCTGGTGCCACGAGGATTGGTGGCGAGGCGAGGTAGCGCTTAAGGGACTGCAGGGCTTCCTCGGCCTCGGAGGTCCACTCCACGGGGCCTGATTCTTGAGCAGCCTGAAGAACGGTAAGGCCCGCTCCCCAAGCCTTGAGATGAAGCGCCCGAGTGCAGTGATGCACCCGTTGAGGCGCTGTACGTCCTTGACCCGCCGGGGCGCCTCCATGCGCTCGATTGCCTTGATTTTGTCCGGATTCGCCTCGATCCCTCGGTGAGAGACCAGGAAACCCAGCAGCTTGCCGGAGGGGACCCCGAACACGCACTTGTCGGGGTTGAGCTTGAAGTTGACCCGGCGGAGGTTCTCGAAGGTCTCGTGCAGGTCTTGGATGAGGGAGTCCTTGTACCGGGTCTTGACCACGATGTCGTCGATGTACGCTTCAACGTTGCGGCCCAGCTGACCCAAGGCATGCTTGCATTGCGCGCTGGAAGGTAGCGCCGGCGTTCGGAGGCCAAAAGGCATCCGGGTGTAGCAGTAGCAGCCCTTGGGAGTGATGAAGGCCGTCTTCTCTTGGTCCTCGAGTGACATCATGATCTGGTGGTACCCGGAGAAGGCATCCAAGAAACACAGCAGCTCGCACCCGGCCGTGGAATCCACGATCATGTCGATCCGCGGCAGGGGGAAAGGGTCCTTGGGACAGGCCTTATTCAGGTCTGTGAAGTCGATGCAGAGTCTCCACTTGAAGGTCATGGGTTTCGGTACCACCACGGGGTTGGCCACCCAGCTTGGGTGGGGAACCGACCGGATGACACCAGCTTCTATCAACTTGTCCACCTCGGCGATGATGAATTCCAGCTTTTCCTTGCTTTGGTTCCGGAGAACCTGCTTCACGGGGCGAGCCCCCGGATTGACCGCCAGTTTGTGCTCGATCACCTCCCTTGGAACGCCGGGTAAACCTGACGCCTCCCACGCGAAGACGTCAGAGTTTTCCCGAAGGAAGGCGACGAGCGCGCTTTCCTATTTGTCGGTGAGGCGGGCGCCGATGGTGATGGAGCGAACTCCGTCGCTGGTTAGCGCCACCTTCTTGGTCAGCTGCGGATCGCCATGGAATGGCGCCTTCTTGGGGGAGTAGATGTGGAGCCCCCGGGGAGAGCCCCATCATCATCCTCCTGTACACCTTGAGGGATATCCGCCGTGGTTGCCACCGTCTGGTTCAGCTGGTGAACGCAGTAGATAGCATCGTCGATGTCGGCCTTGACCTTGATCACGCCCCACGGCGCCGGAATCTTCAGCATGTTGTAGGCGAAGTGGGAGACGGCCATGAACTTGGCCAGAGCAGGTCTGCCAAGTATGCCGTTGTACGGTAGCGGAGTGTCGGCGATGTCGAAGACGATTTCCTCGGTGCGGAAGTTCTTGGAGTCGCCGAAGGTGACCGGAAGGGTGATCTTCCCGAGGGGTCGAGTAACACTTCCGTTCACGCCTTGGAACACCCCGTGTCTTGCAGGCGAGACAGGGGATTTGAAGGATAGCCAGGACCTTCGCCGTCAGCAGTTGAGGCTGGAGCCTCCGTCGACCAGCATCTTGGTGACCTTGTAGTTGTGGATGACGGGCGACACGATCAGCGGCAGGGTCCCGACCCCGGCAGTGTTTGCAGGGTGGTCTTCTGGGTCGAAGGTGATGACTTGGCTAGACCAGTCCAGGGGCTTGGACGGAGCAGAAGCAACCGCGTTCAGCTCCCGGACAAGTCTCTTGCAGGCGCCGTTGGAGGGAGGCAGAGAAGACCCTCCGTGGATGCACCCGACAACTCCCGTGACTTCTTGATACTTGCCGCCGTTGCCTCCTTGGGGAGCCGGAGCTTCCCCGTTGCCGCGTGGGCGGCCTCCGGAGTGTTGTACCCGCGACCACCTTGACCGCCGCGTCCTCCTCCACGGCCCCCGCGGCCACCGCCTCGGTTCCATCCACGGCCGCCTCCGCCTTGGCGACCCGTGGGACAGTCACGAGCGATGTGCCCGGCAGTGCCGCAGTTGTAGCAACCGTCTTGACTGACCCCATCAGCTCGGCGTTGCTCCGGACGGCGAGGTTCTTGAGCATGCGGCAGTCCTTGAGCAAGTGGTTGCCTTCTGGATGGATGTGGCACCAGGGATCACCTTCACCTTCTTCCTCGGAAGTCGGCGCGGGCTTGGTCTTCTTCGGAAGAGGCTCGGTGACGAAGATCCGCTTGTCGGGTCCAGGGTCCCGCTTCTTGTTCTTAGCTGGAGCGACCTTGTCCTCGGGTTCATCCTCCCCGGGGAACTTGGCTCCTTCTTCAGCTCGAGCGCACCGATCTGCAAGCTCCCAGAGCTTACGAGCAGCTTCTCGCGCATCTTGGGGTTGCGGACGTTGGCGTGGAAGGACTGGATCACCAACTCCTCCTTGATGCACGGGATGGTGTTCATCTTCTGGGTGAAGCGCTGGATGAACTTGCGGAGAGTTTCACCCGGCAACTGCTTGAAGTCGTGGAGATCACTGGGAGCCCCCGGGCGCTCGTACCCGCCTTGGAAAGCCCCCAGAAACTGCTCCTTCAGTGCCCGCCAGGAACGGATGGAGCACTTGGGAAGGTTGAGAAGCCAAGTCTGGGCATCTCCCTTCAGGGCCAACGGGAACCAGTTGGCCATCATGACCTCGTCGGCCCCGGCAACCATCGCAGCAAGAGAGTAGATCTGCAGAAAGTCCCGGGGGTTCGTGGTGCCGTCGTAGCGGAGAACGTCGATCTTGAATTTCTTGGGCCAGTTGAAGTGGCGGAACTCGGGAGCGAGGGCGAGGCAGCCTTCGGCGAGGTCGATGCCCCGATCTTCCCGGCGGTGACGTTCTCGGCGACGCTCGATGCGGGTGCGCATATCCTCGTTCTGACGGCTGTTGAGCTCGTCACGAAGATCTGGGTTGCGCGAGGTAGACGACCCGATGGAGATGGCCTCGCCGTGATCGCGGTTTAGCCGATCAGCCATCGGTGGCGCGGTGCGAGGAGGCGCCGTCTTGGCTTGACGTTCACCACGAGGCTGGCCTCGCGGATCACGTGTTTGTCTTGTGCTGCTCCGGGATTGTCGACGGTGGGAGCTTGAGTGGGTTCGACCCACGGACCACCATCGGCGAAGTCGAGGAGCCTCTCGACGCGAGTCCTCCATTCTTGGTAGACCTTGGGGTCGCCGCTGCTTGGAGGGAACTGCATCAGGCCTTGGCAGCGACTAGAGCATCATGGCGAGCTTGCACGTCCGAAGGCGAGTGCGCGGAGGTCTTGCTCTTGGATGCTCGTGGATCCCCGCTGGGGCGAACGCCGTGGTTCCCTCCTCCAGCGGTGGGCTCCTTGCCGGTGCCGTTGCAGACGCTCTTCTCCCCTGAGCGAGGAGGAGGCATGGTGGCGCCCTTTGGAGCCGCCGCTCCGCCAGGGCCGTTGTCCTTGTCGCGACCGTCCACTTCGTCCGGCGCCACCCTCTCCATGGGAGGCGGGGACGGAGACGCTCCGCCGTGCGCCAGCAGCACGACGTTCAGCTGAAGCTTGAGTGCGTGAGGGAGAGACCGGCTTGGACGCCGCAGGATCTCCCTTCTTCCTTGGAGGCATGCTTGACGAAGAACTTGCCGATGAACTTGATGAAGATGAATCCAGCACTTGCGCCCCCTACCTGGCGCGCCAGATGTCGTGTCTCGTTGCACGGACACCGGGAGTATAGGATACCCCCTTTTAGGTTCGGCACGGGGCGCGAAGGAGGCTGAGAATCGTCTTCTTGGGCGGAGTCTAGATCAAGCTCTCCTCTCCACGATCAAAGCATGCAACCAAAGGGACACAAGGAGCTACCCAGGTTCAGGCCGCCCGGAGGCTAAAAGCCCTACTCCTGCATGTCTGGATTGATGGTTCTTCATAGTGTGGCTTACAATGGAACCTCCCGGACAGGGTACCCGGAAGGGTTTTGGCTGGAGGTAGAAGAAGGACAGATCCTGACCCGGAGGAGATCACCTTCCTCTCTACCTTCGCAGCCCTAGTCTAGTCTTGCTCTGGTTCTAGCTTGTGTTCGTCCTTGTTCGACCTCCCCCTCCTCCGTGCCTTGGTCCTCCTTTTATAGGCTAAGGGGTTGCCACAGGGTCACGTGAGGGGCGTGAGGGACCTTCGGGGTGAAGGACCCTCCTCATCTAGTTTAGGGGGAGACGTGGCCTCTCCTCAGCCTAGCGTCTCCTTTGGGTTAGGTGGGAGCGTCCGCCTTGGGGTGGACAGGAGCTGACACCACCACGGGACGTGCTTCCCGCCCGCGCTGCCTTCGCCTTGCTTCCCAAGTCTTCCGTGGTGAGGTGGAGTGCTTATCCACAGGGACGTGGGGAAGTACCCGAGAGGGAGCCTGGCCTCCTGCCGGGAACTCGGGCTCTCGGGTCCTTCCTGGCCTTCTTGCTTGATTCGGGGACCCGGAAGGTCCCCAGGACCGGAGCCCTTAGTCGACGTAGGCCATGCGTGTCTTGACGGTGAACCCGCCAGCTTGACTTGAGTCTTGGTCTTGTCCATCTTCATCTTGGGCCCACATGGGGTGGACCCACTTTGGCAGTACTAGGGGAACCCCATGTTCCACTTTGCGACACTATTCGAATTGATTGCATTGCAGATATCAACATTCCTAAGCTGAAAATATATTACTGTGTACAAAGAAAGCAATAACTTGTATACAGAGATTTTAAGATGCAAATACCAGGTCGGATCTTAAGAACTTTGGAAGTTCAGAGGGAAGAAAGGTTTGCAGACAATTGGCATTTCGCCGGACCATGTCAGAATCCTGGCCCTTAAGGTCTTCGACTCCATTAATATATGCGGAAGTTGAAAGCACTTTCCTAGTATTCATATCAACACTAACAACTGAAACCCTGTCAATGAACGTCAGATTCTCTGCCATCAGAAAATTTACCACATTTGGGTCGGACATAATAATAAGGGGATGCTTCAGATGCACATGTGGGAGAAAATGGTTGACACTCCACAATTCATATGACGTGATGAAGAAAATCATGTCCCACTCCATTGCACCATTCTCCATTATCCTCAAAACATGGCAGGTGATGGTGAAACCCTCCATATGACCCGAGCCTAATGGGGCAATGAGCTTACCATCTTTGCGGACAATGTCAATGAATCTGAGCTCCTCGCAGCCGAGGGTTCCTCTGGTGACACAACGCAGCAGCTGATCTCATTGAATTGCGATGGGCGTCGATGTAAGCAAGGGTTAAGTACTGGTAGTCGGAGATAAAAGATGGGAGGGTTTCGTTGAAACAGCTCACAAAGTAGAGATACCAGCGCCACCATAATTGACCCAGCATAAATACTTGTCGAATGCAATGATCCTATCAGTTCTCCAGATGTCCAAATCGGTTATTTGATGCGCTTCATATCGAATGGGCAGCAACCTCTCAGTTTTCCACTTGAGACGAGGATTGGATACTTTGGAGCGCAGGACGCAAAGTTCATCCTTCATCTTGCCCCATTCGTTCCCGTTGGATCTATGGAGGTTCAACTGTGCCAACGCAAACTCTTCTTCTCCACGGCGCAAGATGCCAATGGGGTTAACATCAAACAAGCGCGGCATGGTTACCTTCTTTCCATTGATCTCACTCACGAGCTCAGATATGTGACACTTTGGGATCTTTCAGACGAGCAGCGGTTGGGACGGCGAGGATTGGGCTGCATAGATGAAGTGGTCGTGCCGGAAATCCACGAAGGGGGGCCTCTTGATAGTTACAGGCTCGGGGTTGAGCCCGAACAAGAGGAGGTTGCGGTGCGCCGCCACGATGGCGCACAGAAAGATCGTCTTTGGGCCGTTCGCCCAATGCAGGTAAAGGGGAGAGATGCCCGGCGGCTCTTGGATGCGGAATGTCAGGAACTCTGAAGCTGTCGAAGAACACTGAAACAAGTTCAGTTACTGTAGCGTTTCCAGGAACTCTTTTTAGCTGTTCCTTGTCTGATCAACGGCTCTCGTCGCAGCTTACCTCTTCGGGTTAAGTTGCGCTGCTCGCCTTCGATCCGACAATCAACGGACAAGGAGCTTCCGGAGGTCGCTATTTGAACTTGCTTTCCAGCTGCCACTTTGGCGCGCACCTGCCCATTTCGTTGTCGCCTACCTCGTCTTTGCTTTATATGCTTCGATCGCGTCGTCGAGAAAACTATCTAGGTTTAGGGTTTCATTCCCCTCGCCGCCATGTCCTGGCTGGCTTAATTTTCCTTCATCCCAAGATGTAATTCGAACTCTGAACTTTTCTCTCTGTAATAAAGCTGGATGAACCCTGCAATTCGCCCTTTTCTGTGATTTTACTTCTGAATTCGAGTGATAATTAGCTAGATCCTAACAAAGTGGTATCAGAGCCACCGATTTTCGGAGGCGTTTTGGATCTGAGGCGAAGAGAAGTTGGGATCTCTCGTGAAATCCTTCTCGGCTGCCCCAGGTTCCGGTGTAGTGGTAAAGCTCGCATCTTCGAGCTGTCGGCGGCGGCCAGGCGTAGTGGGCACTGTTCGGACACAGTTCAGGAGCGGATCTGGTTGCTGAGGAACATTTCCTTGGCTGTAAAATCCCACCCATCCCACCCTGTTCCGTGTGTCTTTGGAGGCGCTTGGAGGAGGTAGATCGGCGACGGGAGAACCATGACGAAAGGAACGGAATCGTCCTCAGACACGGCTTCGCTCGAGCTCAAGTCCGTGCTCCTTGATGTGCAAACGCTTCAGCGTGTGCGCGATGAGGACAAGCAGGAATTCACGGTTTTTCAGGAAAAGGTGGAGCAGAACTTCGTCAACATCCAGGAGAATTTCGACAATATTCAGGTTAGCTTGGGGAAATTATTATCTGCTCTTCCTGCAGCCACACCTGTTCTTCCTGGTGTAGATGGTGTAGCAAATTCACCTGCTCAAGGAAGTGTTACTCAGGCTGCTAGCAAGTTCACCATGACGGCAGTCAAGCCTATTGGACAGGCAACACTCCATGATGCAACTAGAAAGGAGGTAAATTTGGATGGTACACCTCGAGTTCCTTACAGACAACCACACCAACGAGGTGCAGTGCCACAACAGCCACCACAGCTGCCAGTGCAACAGGATATGTAGTTGCTGCATAATTCAGATAGTGTGGAGGAAGCTGACAGAAGGGATTTCCTGCCTAGAAACATAGCACTGTTTCTGGATAATGATGCTAGAAGAACTACTCCTACTGTCAAACCTGCTAGAATGAATATTCCTGAATTCTCTGGAGATGATGCAGATTCATGGATACAGATAATTGAGCAATACTTTGATGCTGCAAGAACCCCTCTTGAGCAGAGAACAGAAATTGCAACAACTTATGTGAAGGGAGCTGCAATTCAGTGGTGGCGCGGCACTGGAATTATGCCTGGAAATCTGCCCTGGCATCGTTTCTGTCGATTGGTCAGTGATAGGTTTGCTGAGGCATCCATTTGTGATAACATCAGGCAATTTCACTCCTTAACACAAAGAGGCTCAGTTTCTCAGTACATTCTGCAATTTGAGCAATGCATGAACCTGATGAGGCGTGATAATCCTGCCTTAACTGAAGAGTATTTCCTCAACAGCTTCATTAGTGGCTTGACTGATTATATCAACAACCATTTGCAGTGTCACAGACCTAAATACATGCAAGAGGCTATGTGGATGGCCAGAAGAATGGAGTTAGCAAATATGAATAAAAGGACACCTTTTAATCAGCAGCAGAGTTTTACTAAAAGGCAGCCAAATGCAGAGCCTATAAAACCACTAACTCCTTTGGCTGCAATAATTGAGGAAGCAAAACAGAACATGACTTGCTACAGGTGCAAGGAACCATGGTTTCCTGGTCATAAGCCTAAATGTAAAATGAACCAAAAGGCTCAGGTACAAGCACTGCAAGCAGCTGCAGCTCCTCAAACACACACTGTGTACATTATTGAAACAGAAGAAGGTGATATTATTGAAACAACTGAACCACCTCCTGAGCAGGAATTGGTTATTTCCATGCATGCCTTATTAGGATTGAATTCACAGAAAAATACCTTCACTCTGAATATCTGTGTTAATGGAAAGATGGCTATAGCACTGGTGGACACTGGCAGTACCACCACATTTATGACACCTCAATTTGCTAGCTTAGCATCTTGTCACATAATTCCTGCTGTTAAACTGAAGGTGAAGGTGGCAAATGGTGAAACACTGTACACTGAATTTGTTTGTACTGATTGCAAATATGAGATACAAGGAGTGAGCTTATGCAATGACTTCAGGCTGCTGCAACTTAATGGCTATGATTAATTATGGGTGCTGACTGGATGTATAATTACAGTCCAGTAGAATTAAATTATAAAACCATGGAAATGAAGTTAACATTACCAGATGGTCATACTTGCACTTTTCTGGATGAGAGCTTACCTGCTGCTGTGGAGATCAAGCAGAGCACTGAGGTGAATAAATTGTTACAGCAAGCTGTAGGTGGTGTTTTCATTATGCTGCATCAGTTGGACAACAAAGTAGCAGTTATTCCTAAAATTCCTACTGAGATAGCAAAATTATTAGAGGAATTCAAGAACATATTTGCAGAGCCAACTACTTTACCACCAAACAAAGTTGTGACCATACTATTCCTTTAATGCCTGATGCTAAAGTGGTTAATCAGAGATCATATCGATTACCACATCACCAAAAGATGCTATGGAGAAAATTATCAAGGAATTGCTACAGAAAAATGTGATAAGAGATAGATGCAGTCCTTATTCTTCCCCTGCACTTATGGTGAAAAAGAAAGACACTACTTGGCGTGTGGTAAATGATTTCAGAAAAATGAATGCACAAACAATAAAGAACAAGTACCCTATCCCTGTGATTGATGATTTATTGGATGAATTGCATGGAGCCAAAAATTTCTCTAAAATAGATTTGAGAAGTGGCTACCACCAGATAAGAATGAGTGAAAAGGATGTGGATAAAACAGCCTTTTCAACCCACATGGGCCACTATGAATATTTGGTTATGCCCTTTGGGTTAACTAATGCACCTGCTACATTCCAGAGGCTTATGAATACTGTGCTAGCTCCTTTTCTCAAAAAATTTGCTTTGGTTTTCTTTGATGATATCCTGATTTATAGTTCTTCTGTCCAAGAACACAAGGAACATCTCAGGAAAATATTTCTGGCATTGAGAAACAATAAGTTATGTGCTAAGCTATCCAAATGTACTTTTGCTTAGACACAAGTGGAGTACTTGGGCTATATCATCAGTGATCAAGGGGTAGCAACTGATCCAGCAAAAGTAGAAGCAATTGTGAAATGGCCTCAGCCAACTAATCTAACTGAATTAAGGCAGATACTAGGTATGGCTGGGTACTACAGAAAATTTATCAAGAACTATGGACTCATCTGTAGGCCATTATTTCAAGCACTGAAAAAGGAGGGATTTATATGGGGTGAAGAACAACAAATTCTTTTTCTGTTTTTAAGGAGAAAATGACAAATGCACCTGTGTTGGCACTCCCTGATTTCAGCTCACCATTTATTCTGGAAGCTGATGCATTTGGATATGGTATTGGTGCAGTTCTTATGCAAGGGGCAGACCTATTGCATTTCTGAGCAAAGCTCTTGGCCCAAAAGCTGCTGCTATGTCCACTTATGATAAAGAAACCATGGCTATCATTGAGGCCCTCAAGAAATGGAAGCATTATTCTGCAGCTACTTCTATTATCATAAGAACTGACCAACAAAGCATCAAGTACATTCAAGAGCAAAAACTAACTGAAGGAATTCAACATAAGTTATTGGTGAAATTGCTGGGATACAATTATGTGGTGGAGTACAAGAAAGGAAAAGAAAACAGAGTGGCTGATGCACTGTCCAGAGTAAAGCATCAGGTATAAGCCTTATTCACTTCAGCTGTGAAACCTGTTTGGGTAACAGAGGTCATTGCTAGTTATCAGGATGATGTGAAATGCAAGGAATTAATATCTCAGCTGGCCATTTCTCCAAATGTTGTACTGAACTATACTTTTTCCATGGTCTGCTCAGATATAAAAATAAAATTGTGATAGGCAGTAGCTCTGACTTGCGCATTAAGCTGCTCACTGCTATGCATGATTCTGAATTGGGTGGACATTCTGGTGAACGAGCTACCTTCCAACGAATGAAGCTGCTATTTGCTTGGCAAGGTATGAAACAATCTGTGGTAGAATTTGTCAAAAACTGCCCAATCTGTCAGCTGAATAAACCAGAACACTGCACGTATCCTGGATTACTACAACCCTTGCCTGTGCCTGACATGGCTTGGTGCCATATTAGCATGGATTTCATAGAAGGCCTTCCTATGTCTGATAATAAAGACATGATTCTGGTAGTGGTAGACAGATTCACTAAATATGCTCACTTCATTCCACTGAAGCACCCAATTACTGTGAATACAGTAGCAAAAGCATTTCAGGAGAACATTTTTAAACTGCATGGTTTGCCTTCTGTGATGGTCACTGATAGAGACAAAATTTTCACAAGCAAGCTGTGGCAGTCTTTGTTCAAATCACTGGGTGTAAAGCTGCATTTCAGTACATCTTACCACCCTCAAACTGATGGCCAAACAGAAAGAATAAATCAGTGTCTAGAGCAATATCTCAGGTGCATGGCATTTCAAATTCCCACTAAATGGAGTAAATGGCTGGCTATGGCTGAATGGTGGTATAATACTTGTTTTCACACAGCATTAAATATGTCTCCCTTCAAGGCATTATATTGTAGAGATCCACCACAGTTAGCAGAAACATTGCTTCCACTGGATGATGAAGTGCCTCAGCTAACAAATGAGAGTATCTCTCCTCAGATAAAGGCAAATCTGGAAAAAGCTCAGAAAAGAATGAAATTCTTTGCTGGCAAAAAGAGGAAGGAAAGGGAATTTGCAGTTGGTGATATGGTCTACTTGAAGTTACAGCCATACAGGCACACTTCTCTCAGCATTCATAGGTGCTTGAAGCTGCATTCCAAATACTATGGTTCTTTCAAAATAATTGAGAAAATTGGTGCTGTATCTTACAAACTGCTGTTACCTGAAGGATGCCAATTACATCCTTCTTTCCATGTCAGTCAGCTGAAGAAACACCTTGGCTCTAAAGCAGTTCCTTCACCTCATTTGCCTCTAATCAACTCTGATGGAACTATCATGATAGCACCAGAAAAACTGCTGGAAAGAAAACTCATCCCTCGAGTTCAGGGTGACATCAGTGTTCCTGTGGTGCAATAGCTAATCAAGTGGGAAAATATACCAGAGGAACAAGCTACTTGGGAGGATTCTTCATTCATTCAGAAGATTTTCCCAGGATTCCAGCCTTGAGGGCAAGTCTGGTCTTGCGAAGGGGGCATTGTCAGGAACTCTGAAGCTGTCGAAGAACACTGAAACAAGTTCAGTTACTGTAGCGTTTCCAGGAACTCTTTTTAGCCGTTCCTTGTCTGATCAACGGCTCTCGTCGCAGCTTACCTCTTCGGGTTAAGTTGCGCTGCTAGCCGTCGATCCGACAATCAACGGACAAGGAGCTTCCGGAGGTCGCTATTTGAACTTGCTTTCCAGCTGGCACTTTGGCGCGCACCTGCCCACTTCGTTGTCGCCTACCTCGTCTCTGCTTTATATGCTTCGATCGCGTCGTCGAGAGAACTATCAAGGTTTAGGGTTTCATTCCCCTCGCCGCCATGTCCTGGCTGGCTTAATTTTCCTTCATCCCGAGCTGTAATTCGAACTCTGAACTTTCCTCTGTAATAAAGCTCGATGAACCCTGCAATTCGCCCTTTTCTGTGATTTTACTTCTGAATTCGAGTGATAATTAGCTAGATTCTAACACGGAAGGCGACGGAGAAGCCGCCGTCGTGGGAGCTGGTGCCGTCGGCCCTAATGGGCGCGGCCTCGCTGTCCGGGAAGGCGGCGGAGTCCCTGTAGTACACGAAGCGCTCCAGCATCATCCAGTCGGGGAGGGCCATGGCTGTGGAGATGGATTTGAAAGAAATTAGATGGCGATAATTCGGTCACAATGGCGAGAGGATTGGGCTCAGATTTGCTAACGTTGGAACGAGATTTTGGTGGAAGATCTAACTGTGCGATGCAACAAGAAATCCACGGAGCAGGGTTGGTCCGACGAGTGAACTGTATCGGCCGTGCGATACAATGAATTTCGATACAATGAGTGGTCCACCGTCCACGCGCGCTTGCGCTTCGGATATGCTGCTAGCAGCGGCAGCGTCCTGCTCGACGCGTCCTCTCCTTTCTCCCGTGAGAACCAACGGCGGAGCCGGAGGGCCGCCTCGTACTGCCGCGGCGAAATCCGGAGCTCGCACCACGCCCCTGCAGCGCTCCTCCTCCTTTACTTTCGGCTGCGCCTGCTCGTCAGCTCCGACCCGGCGACAAGGACCCCGACCGCGACGTGTTCGATGTAATGTCTCTGCACCTCGCCACTATCTTCCTGCCACGTTGTTGCAGATTGGAGTGTGTTCGTTCATGGAACTTGGCTTTGCTGCTTATGCATTTCTGTTTGCACCTGATTTCGCTCTTAAAATTTGCTTTGCTCTTTGGCTAATTGGGTGCACAGCTACTAGTGTATTCATTCCAGAACACAATAATTGATACGTTATTTTCACTTCGTAATGCAAATTAAATTCTTGGAGCACATGTTGACTTTGGTAACATTTTTGGTTTGTCGAGCTACACCATTATGCTTGACAGACATTGAGCTTATGGTCATATAATCATATGCCATCTCTAAGTCTTGTCAGATCAAACAGGTGACGTTCTTTTCGAGTTCATCTTTTCTAATTTGTGAATTGGTATTTTCCGTTCTTGGATTCATCAACGGGCTAGCCATCATTCACTGGGAGGACTGTAGAATCGTTGGTGGTCGGGCTGTGCACCACCGGCTCAGCGCAAGGGTCTTGTATGGATGATCCAAATGACCATTTGGTGGATCCTGGAAGCACCATAACGAGTGTGCCTCTGACGGGAATCGACCGGAATTCCCGGGCCTTCTCGAAACAGCGAGTCCAGAGGCACAGCCCTGATGGGCCTCCGACTTATTTCCTGTCAATTGAGCTAGTATAGTTTTTTGAATACTGCCCTGCCTTAGGCTTGTACATAATCTGGTTGTTTTGTTTCTTTTAATGCATCAGGATACCAAGGTTTGGCGTTTTTGGAATAAAATATTAAATATGTGTAGGTAATCTGGTGACTTTATTGAAACTTTTACTATGGGATTTTATTTATGGGAACAAAAGAGAATGTACTGTTAAGAAATTTGGAAAGCATCTTTCAAGTTTTGGTGTCCTTATTAAAAGAAAACTGTAAGGGAAACCCTGATAGTATAAATAGTGGTCTTTAATAAAGGGATTTATTCTGTGTTCTTTCATGTGCAAATGCTACACATTAGGTATGTACTTAAGTGGAACTTACATGCTGCGACATAAACGCATTCTAATATGTCTTTCTGTGATGAGATCGCAGGAATACTTGGTTCTTTCTGCAGATCTTCCATGGGAGACTGAGGATGTATGGAGAACATTTGCAGGATACCTCCTTATCTCGCATATTCCCTTGAGCTTTGGAGGACTTGATGCGGTAGCCAAAGTGCTACATTGTTCCTCACTAGATCCACTGACAACAGTAAGTTCTTTTGTTTACCATTTTGATACTCATCTATATGTTTTGTTTATCTGCTTCTCGCATCGTTGAGTTGCAATATTTTCTAGGGGGCATACTTAATGCACACATATCCTGTCAATGCAGGTTGTTTCCACTACCATGCTTCAACTAGGGGAGCTTACTCTGGGTTTGGCACTTTTGCAGTACACTGCGAAGCCTCACCATCAAGTCCGGACCTTCTTCTCTGCCAAATTTTCTTCCAGACGGAGTTGGATAAAAGAATCTGTATTATGGTTTGGACTTTTGATGTCCATGGTTTTATCACATCTCTTATAGCTGACAGACTGATAGGTCCCGAGGTCAGTACAATCAGAACACATACATTACGTTTTAATTGTTGCATGCATTTCCTTAGCTAGATACTGCATTTATCTCCCTGATTTTGTTACCTAATTCATTCTTCCTCCAATTGAATTAATTCCAGGATGCATACGATCCTATACTAAAGGAAATTCTTTCTGACAGTCCAACATGTAGGCTAGTTTGTTTCTTTCTGTACTGTGTGATTGCTCCATTGTCTGAAGAAACCATTTACCGGGGGTTTCTTCTAACAGCCCTGTCTTCTTCGATGAAATGGAGTAACGCTGTCATCATAAGCTCACTTATGTTCAGTGTAGCACACCTCTCGGGGAAAAGTTTTGTTCAATTGTTCGTCATCGGATGTATCACAGGGTTAGCTTATCGCCGGACTGGAACTTTGGCTGCGTCATTCACCATTCACAGCTTGTATAATGCAGTGATATTGTTTACTACGATGATGCCTTGAATATGTTTTAAGGAGGTAAACATGATGATATTGTTGAATTTGCACCACCATCTTTTTGGGGTAAAAGAGGCATGATACCAAAGTTTAGCTTGAACGTAGGTAAATCTCCCTCTAGGAGCTCAACAACCAAAGCATCGGGTACTCTTTAATAATATTCTATCTTTGATAAAACTCCTTAGGAAAATAATTTGTACAGTCGGCACTCACCCAGAGACTAACAAGTGGCGCCTGGTAAAACAACCCCGCGGGAAGGACTTCTTCATATTATGCTACTTGTCTCGTAGGGGGCACCCACACTTGACCACCCTAACTTTTTCTAGCTGATGTGTTTGTTTTTACTTGCAAATACATGGCTGCCATTTTGTAGAAATTTGGTTTAACATCCTACTACAAATCAAAATTAAATTACCAAGATGATTTCTTCATGGGAATGGGATTTGCCAAGATAAATATGAATATTCACGGTCCGATCTAAACAACGGTCCTATCAAGAATCCATTGTGAACATCTTGGTTTCGTATGCACTAGTCAGTAGTCACAACGCAGAACACCAAGACCCCTTTGTCAAACACAACAAGTCAACAAAACCAGCACTATGACCCTTGTTTCGAACCATATAAGTGACGTGAAGACTCCACGCCACGCACACACCCCACACCAAACGCGTGGTGGCCAGGATACACATGTAAGCAAAAAATACGTCATGATAAACTAGGCCTACGTAAGGACATCTTGAATTCAAGAAGGAAATAAAATAGCATTAAAGTGCAATTAAACACCTCTTATAATTAGAAAATTTACAATATCGTCAATTAATGTCTACGAAAAACATAAAACACGATTCTAGAGAGATTTACAAAGACCAAGATACCGGAAGAGAAATTTGAGGAACGCATTGAGATTTGGCAGAAATATATTTTCAGAAGAACTTAATTGTGTCAGGAACTTTTGAAGCGAATGGAGGGCAAAGGCAAGCTAGGTTATGGAGTTGACAAAGGTAGAAAGGGCTCTCTTCAAAATCAGCACCACTCGGTTTGTGCCTATTCACCGGTCCATTTTTCTCCAATCTCGATCTTTGCAAGTTATGCTGTAATCTGATAAATAATCCCGCAACTTTTTTGTGACCTGTCTTTGCGTAGTTCTTTTTTTTCTTTACATTTTCGTGTCATATCGGGAACAATTCTGCAGTTCAAAGTCGAAAGAATCGCGGTTCCCATGGTTTTCTTTGTTCTTTACAGGAAGACGAAGCATGTCCACCTGAAGCTTGTATTTGTTTTGCGCCCCATAGGATTTTATTGGTATTCCCTAGGAAGACGGATCATGCAATTTATATCAAGTAAAAAATAAAAACATAATCATGGGTATTACAGAGTTTGCACCGCACATCACGGACAACATGCTAAATTTAAGAAGCCGTTCCAAGGGGACGTGATTCTTAGGGTTTCCCACACCGAAGCCCCTCGACAATCAAGCGCTTAAGCTGGCTTCTGCACAACCCAGAGCTAATGTAAGGGTCTTTTGCATTTAGCAGGCTTCAGTGAGCACAAGAAGACCCGACAAAGAAGGCCGCAGTGGCAGGCAGAAATAGGCACTGTAACGGAGATGAGATAACACCCCCCCCCCCCCCTCTCACACGAAACCCATGAGGAGATCCTCTATTATGGATCAACAAATGAGCTTGGTGTGTTTTAATTATATATTTTTGTAGGCCAGTTCTTTTTCTGGCTTTTCATAAGGCGCCCCCAAATTTTGAAGCCTAAACGAATTTTTAGGGTCAGAATATGGGAAAGGTAGTGGAGGGCCTGCAAAGAACTGGGCCGTAGCTCGGTGAGTGAACAGTACTATCCTAGACAATTATCTTTAGGGTATAGTTGTAAAGCAGATTCTCATCAGTTTCTCGTTTAGATGAAAATATATAAGTAACTTAGTATAGCGGTAATAATTTGTTGAATGTTTAAATGGATGGGTTGCATTTTTATTGACCTTTCAATCACCAAGGGCAACATAACCACAGGTCAGGCCCTATGTTCAAAATGATTCAGATAGAACTGGGAGCCTCTAGCCCTCTATGAGTAGCTGGGACAAACACAAATAAGCCAAAGTTAGATAGCATGTATCATGTATGACCCAACTCAACACAATTATTAGATATTTTCTGGGGACTTGTCCTACATGATTACAGTAATTATATTACTAAAAAACAAGGGAGTGGAGGCCAATATATCGAAAGCAGTACCTTGACAATGACAGCAATATCCCTAATTATGCCATGGATGGTCTTACGCGCTGAACAGTTTAAACCTTGTTCTGAAGGTCAAGGTTCATTAATGATGATTTTAAGATATGGCCGCGTAACTGCTTTAATTTTTCAGAACAAGTTGGTAGTTGTTGTCGTGGGTGTTGCTAGCCTTAGTTGTTGCTCTCTGTGGTTGTGTGGGCTTCTCCTTCGGATGTTGGTGTGTTGTATGGTTTTCACCCTGTTTCTTCCGCTAATAAACCGGGCACCTTCTTCTTAATTAATATAAGGCAAAGCTTTTGCCTCGTTTAAAAAAAAATACCTCCACAGAGGCCAGACAAGAAAGTCCCGGCCCAATTTTGTACCAATTACATGAGTATGACAATATGTACTTAATTACTAAGTACAATTTAAAATCTCCAGCGGATATGGTTTATTTCCCCAAATTCTGCACGCCGAGAATATTGGCACTCCTATCATTAAGCTACAATTACCAACTCTCCATGCACTCGAATGCTGAGGTCCTAGATCGTGCAGTCAAGTCTCCATGACTACAACCTAAGATCAAAACCACCAGCCAAAATTTCAAAATATGGTCTCAGTTCTCATTTTGTGTAGTGTTTTTTTTCTCCTTTTGTTGTGCTCGTAGCATATCCGTTTCTTCATAATCAAATACATCACCATTGTAATCGTGCTTTTTTGTTAGTGGTAGAATTTGTAGCTTTTTACGGTATATATGGAGCTATGAGTCGGCATTTTCTTTTTCTTCGGTTCCTACAAGATCTATAAACCTTTAGTGAAACATATATTGTGAGAGTACCGATTTCAGGCTCCTGTGATCCCTTTATTTTTTAAATTCAAAACCTATATTTCAAAGTTATACAAAAAATCTGAAAGAAATTCTGGATGTACCATACAAACGTGCAAAACCTATTTGCTATAAACTACACAAAAATGAAAAAAGGTATAGATCTAAGTACAGTGAAAACTACAGATTTTCCAAGCTCCAAAACTTTCAGATTTTGTCATTTTTGTGTAGACCAAAATTTATAGATTACTGCGATTTGCATGCTTGTAGGATCCATTATTTACTAATCCAGAAATTTTTCATATTTTTTAAACTTGTAAATATGATTTTATTTTATTTGTAAATAATGGTATCACTGAAACTCGGGAGCCAAAGACATTTTTCCGTTATTGCGAGGACTAGTACTAATATAGGGCCTAAACATGGCAATCAGTGCAAGCAAGTGTGCGGTTGGGATGGACGGGTATAGGTGGGCCTATATGGCCTAGAACGTGGGGCAACAATTTGTGGGATTTTTAGGGTAAGTTTTTTATATTATTTATTCCACTTTTTTGTTCTTTTCAATACTACAGATTCAGGCTTCTGCAACCAAAGTGGAATCACCAGCAGAAGATATGAGGGAAAGAACTTTCTATAAAGAAAAGATCATGCCAGAACCAAATGAAGGTAATTTTTGACTGAATTCAGACTTGCTGCATCATAATTGGACCAAAGGTTAATATTCCCATATCTCAATTAGTTCATGTTCCTATATCAATTTGGTCAGTGAAAGAAGCAACCACAATAACATAATAAGGAATATACCTCGTGAAATCAACTTTGGCTCTGAGCACTCGGGATTTAAAAACACATATCAAAATGTTGAAAAAATTCGAAATCTAATTTGCATATACATCTTCACATTATATGTGTTAACAAAGTCGTTTAGCGGAAAACCGACATTTTTTGTGGCTTGTGTAAAAAGACAAAAAGATGAATCGTGAAAATTCCTATTTTAGTACCAAATTTTATCTTTTTTACACAGGCCACACAAAATATTGGTTTTCGGTGAAACGACTTCGTAAACATATAGTATGTTAAGATCTATGCGTGTGTACTTTTTTGCAATTTTTTTGACATTTCAAAATGCGTTTAAAATGCATTTTTATCTAAAGGGTGCATATGCCCGGGAGCCAAAACGCCTCTCTCGGAATATACACATTATGAGCCATGGTTAATATGTAGCATGTAATTTGTACGAATTAATAATCAAATGACACTACCTTTTGTAGATGTTCAGCTAGAGAATGACTGAATTGCATCACCTTCCCTCACAAGATAGTACGCTCCAGATCCAATGCCTGTAACAAATGAGAAAACACAGAGAATAATAGATTACATCGCACAAAACAAAAGCCACGGGTCACATGTTTGACTAAATAATAATGCTAAGATTATTGGTGATTTACCCTTTTGTTTAAGTAACAATAATAAAGAATAGCAAAGGAAAATTTCCCTTTCCATGTTTAAGTAACAATACTAAATCATAATGCGACATTACGAATATACCATGAACATCCAGATTAGGACCAGCCAGTAAGTTTACTGTCAAAGGCATTAAAACTTGGAAAACTTGAGGCGTAAAGGCTAATATCCACATAAATTATTATTATGACAGAGAATAACATGCTAAGGCATGAGATATGTGAACAGGAACATCTTTAGAACCCAAAACATCTACAACCGAATGGGTTTCAATGTAATACCCTGCCTTCAAGGCCAGTGCATATTTCCAAATTTGACAAAGAACAAAGATCAAGAGTCTCTACTCTCTAGTGTGCAATGCAGAAACAGGCAAAGTGTTTCCTGCCATGATTTCCATACCGATAAATTAGTCACATAGAAAATACTGGTGCATTGTTCCCTTTGACTATTTTAGTTAAACAAACACAAAATATAATTCTTAATTTTCCCGAGAACAAAAAAAACCGATCAATATGGTCAGAGAAAATAAAAAATATGCTGAGTGTATGTTTGAGAATTTCAGGTGATCATGAATCCTTCATATATTCAAAATAAGTAATTAAATAAATTTAAAGCATCCACGTCTCTATATGAAAGTAACTTGCTTTATGTAGTATCTCATACTTGGAAGGCAAACTTACACTTATAATATGTAGTTAAAATTAAATACCCTCCTTACCTCCTAGAAGTTTCAATTGAATGCTCATCTTACCTCCTAGGAGTTTAACTTAAATACCCATCTTACCTCCTAGGAGTAAGTCGCATGCTGAAAATGCTCTACAAATTAACTACTCATCTTGAATTGTTATTTAAACTTTCCCACATGTTTGCAGTTACATAAATAGCAGTCTGTCAATAACCTTGTGTGCATGTGAATGATTAGAAGCTGGTTTTACTATTATCCAGGATCATCAAGGGATTCTGAATTTGATACAGAACACACACATGCCTCTGGAAGATTTAGCAGGCCTATAAAACCGAATTTACCAGATGAATCACCTCATAGATGCTCCTTGCAACATGAGAACAATGGAGTGAAATACTATAGCCTTTCTCGAAGGTTACGCAACCAGAAACAACAAAAACTGGATATTGCAACTACACATGTTCATTCAGCTTGCTCAGGAGACTTGATAGCAAAACTGAACAGCAGCAAACTTATGAATCCTAAGAAGCACGGAAAACGTTCAGCCCGCACTAGGGGGAAAATTTCAACACTGTGGGCTGGAGTTCGTGTGACTGATACTGCTGCTGCATATTCTTTACTGCAGACCACTCTTCCTCCCCAGAAAGGAAAATCAAATAATGTAAAGTTTCAGCCCACAGTATTCTCAAGTATGAATCTACGCACTCAGGCTAAAGATTTTGATCTTTCAAGTGCAAAATCTGCTTTGGCATCTGTATATGGAGAGTCTAAACAAGAGCAGCTGAACATGCCCGGTTAGCACATGCATTGGCATCCCCCAGCTTTTTAATACTGTATGTTGTTCCTAATAGAAGCGACAATTCTATTGCATTGGAATGAATAATGTGCTACTTCATATATCATCATCAACTGCAGAATAAAATAGAAGAACGAAAAAATAAATAAAGAATCAAGTCGGTTTACATTCAATGTGTTTCAGTAGCCCTAACCTTACAATCTTCAAGGGACCTCTATGGTAACACACTTAGATGAGTAACTTTATACTCTTCAGGACTCATCCATGACAACATAACTTGATCAGTCATTCAGTTATCCACATAGCTGCTAAGGCCAATTATCTCAAAGATATATTTAGTTGAATTTGTGTCAATCATTTAAGATCATATAGTCGTTAGTTGCCATGAACCTCTCTTGGTGTTCAGATTTGAAGCATTACTTGCCATATGGTGCAGAACATCCAATGCACGCATGTCTTCTGTAGAGTAATGTTTCTCTACATCTACATATACTGCGGATGCTGGGGGGAGGGGGGAGGGGTTCTATCATGTCCCACAGCCGCTGGGCTTCTACCAACTCCTTCCTGCAACGCAACCACATTCCCTGAATAATTTGAAATATATGTGCGATCTGCAGCGTCACTTCTTTTTCTAGCCATTATGTAACTTTAGCAGACTAAATATTTGGGTAAAACTATACGGCTAATTAGCTAATCAAACTAGAGACTTTGGTAATGCTACAACAACCGCCTGTTTTGCCGTCATGGCACCTATTCAAAGGAAACACGGTGCAGTATGAAGGCAATGAGACTAGATAACACTTTTGGAACTTTTAATTGTGGCCCTGTTATTTCAACTGAATTCAAAATTTATGCACATAAGATTTCACGTTACAGCCTAAGGATGCATGTTGTTGGCAGCCAACGCACCACTTTGAAGGTTACACTAGAACACGAAGTAGTGGAGACAAGATAATCAGCCGGAGTGCAAATCGGCTACGAAGCACCGATACGGCAGAAACAAACGTGTCCCCGCACCGTACGTATCCGATAGCGAGCGTGTGCGGTTTTTCCTGAATTAAAAAAAGAAGAAAATAATTCTGATACGCGGCGGGGACGGCGGCGACTCGTCGGGGACACGGGAGGAGCCCCGTCCGGCCGAAGCCCACGACTAACCCTAACCCCACGCCCCCCGCTCTCTCTGTGTATCTATTCCTTCGCTTGGCAGGGACTGGATCGAGCGCCGCCACTGCTGGAATCGCGCCGCCGCCGCTTGAAATCGCGCCGCCGCCGCTGGAATCGCGCCGCCCTCCCCCAGATTCGACTCGCCCCGCCGGGATTCGCCCATCTCCGCCGCCTGGATTCGCCCATCTCCGCCGCAACAAGGTAAACTCCTCCCGCACTTTGCTCTTCCACACGATTTCTGCACCTTCTGTCTGATCTGCTTGTTGTGCTACCTCTGCTTGCTGTTGTGGTTGATACGCTGCTCTGCTTGCTTTCTAGGGAGTGAGAAACCAGTCTTCAGTTGGTGGGGGTTCAAGCAACACTGCTAGTGCTGATGATCATTCAGTCATCGATGACTTGCAAAGGAAACAAATGGGGCAGTATTTTGATCTCATCTCATCCATTTCTCGTCTTTAATACATGGCAATTTTACATTTTATTATTTTTATATATATACTCGCCGTATCGCCGAATTGATGTTTTCTGAAATTGCCGTATCCTGTATCGCCGTACCGGTATCGCCGTGTCCGTCTCGTCGTATCGGTGCTTCGTAGCAAATCGGTACTGGTTTGAATATGGACTTAGAAGTCACAGGCAGAATGTTGGTCTTATTTTCCCACTAGAAATGGGCAAGGCAAGCATGAAAGCGCCAAACTCTAAAACAACAAGAGTAGAGGTAGAACAGGGGAATCCACCAAATTATAAAAAGTAAAAACCGAACTACTGAGTCATATCGTCGAACACCTGGCGTGCCTGAACCACCACACAGTGGCCTGCAACGACGACCTTCCCCTCACTCGGTGGCACGCTCAACGCAGACTTCCTTGAGCCTCCCTGCCGCCTCAGCCTCGATGGAGTACTGCAAGCCACGCGTTAGTTACACAACCAGGAACAGTGAGATACCAGCTTAGGTCGTCGAACGATTCCCATGGGCCGCGAATGGACAGCACGATGAACAGAGAGAGCGCGCTGCGTACGTGCGTGTTGCCGTGAGTGGTACCTTGGAGAGGACCCAAGCGGAGTGGTCGTGCGCGCGGCGGAGGAGGGCGGCGAGGTCGTCGTCGGCGGAGAGGTGGCGGTAGTTGACGAAGTTCTCGCGGGCGTACTTGGCGTAGTAGGGACCGCGTGTCGGCGGGCAGCCGCCGCACCAGCCGCAGCACCTCCCGGTACGCGCGCAGCCCGGCGTTCGCCATGGACTCCGATTGATCCGGTTCCGGTCGAGCAAGGAGAACGACGCAACACTTTCCGAGCCAATTCTCGCGCTCTGCAGCACACGCCGCTGGAGTGCAACGTTACAGATTTGTTGCGAAACGCTGGAGTGAGGGCCTGAGGGGAACTGGGGAAGGACCCCCAAGGTAATGGGCAGCCCGGCCCGGACGGCCCAACCTGGAAATCTTGACCCGGGCCAGACCGGGCTTGCACACTGGGCTGGGCTCAGGCCTGAATTTCGGGTCCAACAATCGAGCTGGGCTAGTTGTTTCTACTCACGGTGGGCATATTTCCCGATCCCGAATCCCAAATTTCCCGATCTCGAATCCGAATATCCCGAACCCGAACTCGGGAAGGTAATCTAATTTCCCGAAATTATTTTGGGAAATTCGGGATTGGTGTGCTGAAACCCGAACATCCCGAATATCCCGAAAAAACAGAAAAGCCCAGAGGCCCAGGTGTGTGCCGCATTGTATTCAGCCCAAATGAGCAGGCCCAGGTGCGTGTCTGCGTGATGGTGTGACCTAGCTATCCAACTCCAATCTCCCCAGACGCCGAGCAGCCACCACAACGCTCCTCCTACACGTTCGAGTCCCTGACCGGCCGACCTCGAGCAGCCGCCACAGCGCCGGCGCGAGCGTGCGGATGCGCAGATCAGCCGTCGGCGGACCTTCGGCCGACGCCCCAACTTTCCCTGGCCAAACCCCACAGCGGTCGGTGCCCCATCTTCCCCAGGCAGCCAAACCCCAGCCGCACTGCAGCAGCACAACAGTACCGCCGGACCGGCGACCGGCGTCTTCCGCATTCCCGACCCGACGACGAGACAAAGGCGAAGACCTGACGCAGCGCCTCCATCCTCCCTGACCCGGCACCAGCAGGACGGCAAGCTGCACCGTCGGCTCGAGGACTGAAGTCACGCGTGAGACTGAAGGACGACACCGACGACTATCATTTTGCTCCGTTCTCTGAACTTCGGGATATCCGGGAATTCCCGACCCCGATCCCGAATTCCCGAGTCCCGAATTCACGGGAATCAAATTTTCACATGTGAATCCCGAACTTTGTTTTTCCCGAATTTCCCGTCCCGAAATTTCGGGAATTCCCGAACGCCCACCGTGAGTGCCTACCCGCGGTTTTTCGGGCTCAGGTCCGATTTCTGCATCCCGGCCTGAGAAATGACCAGGTATTGTCATGAAGGACGAAGATGTATTTACTCAAAGTGGTGGTGTTATATTTTGCAAAAAGGACATCTAAGGAAAAGGAAACAATACCCTGGTAGTCGCATTATCACACAAGAACCCAAACTAAATAAGAAATTATAATTGGGTCCTTGACCACCAGCGATGTGACGAAGATTTAGACCTAGCACGTTCATTCCCTCCAACACCAAGGATGAAACCGCTTGATTGGGAGCAGATGGACCACGTCATGGTAAAGAAGAATGGCCTCTTTTTTGGCACTCTAACCTAGAGGTTGAATAAGAACTAGCTTTGGAGAGATGCCCAGAGCAGTTGTCCTTTGGGTATGGTGGTTTACAACGATGATAGGTCGTGGAAGAGCCGCAAATGATGAGCTCTAGATGATCATCGCATGAAACATGACCTGAGCACCCCTAAGAAGCTTCAAATTCGTCCAAATCCTCATTGATTCCCTTGCCTCCAACCCATCCCATCATCTGGATGGAAAGGAGAAGACCAAGTCATGAGGCGTCTCCCATGCAACCATGTTTGACGCAGTCACTTCTAAATCTGCTATTTCTAATAATGTAAGGGTCGTGGAACTCAGTTTTTTTCTGCAATGAAAGGAGAGGCTCAAACATATATTTAGCGGGTTTCTTGGTACGTGGAGTGCTCTGTCCTAAAGGCCATCAAATAAGGTCCAACTATTGGGTTGCGGGGAAAACTTTAAAATTTATCTGTAACCTTACCACCAAGATCTATTCTATGAAGGTACGTTGCACCCCATAATGCGATGACCCAGAATACTTACAAACACGCTTGCGGAAGATCTTGTGTTTGTCGAAGTAGATGTCGGTGAAGCCTGATGAAGAATCTCACGTCCACGCCGGGAGGTGAGATTGTTGCCGTACGTCGTCGTTGATGTAGACCTTGATGAAGTTGTTCCGTTGTCCAAGGAACTTACTTGCGCAAATACCGCTCTAGCGGTATCCAGACATACACCGTGTCAACCCACCCCGTGCGCTCACCGCCTAGCTACTAGCACGTGGTGAAGAGAGTCAGCCTTGCGACGTAGTTTAGGTGGTAGATCTAATCAACTAGATTAGATCTATATGAGAAGATTAGAGACGTCTAATTCTCAACACATGAGATCTACAAGAGAGAGAACTTTGCTTCAATTGTTTTTTTTTTCAAACCCTAGGGGCTTGGGGCTGCTTATAAAGGAGGCCAAGGGGTGGAGGGACTTGGGGAAGGGGCCAAGCCCTTCCCTTTTGGGCCGGCCGGCCAAGGAAGGGAGGGAGGAGTCCCTCCCCTTCCCCAACTCGGATTGGGAGGAGGAGTAGGACTCCTCCCTCCCAAACCTGCCAAACCACAAAAGGAAGGAGGGGGAGGAGACCCTCCCCCACCCCAACTCAGATTGGGTGGAGGAGTTGGACTCCTTCCCCAAACCGCCTCACCCTAGAAGGAAAGGGGGGAGGAGACCTCCCCCACCTCCAACTCGGATTGGAGGGGGACTTCCCCCCTCCCACCGCCTCAAGCCGCCGCCGTACCCCCCATGGGCCACGTGGCCCATTAGGGTTTTGGCCATGGGGGAAACTTCCCCCTCTACAGCGCCTTGGCCCACCACGACCTTGGTGGGCCTATTAATATTATTCCCTTTATTAATTAAATAATTAATTAATTGTTTCGTCTAATTAATTCCTAAATGAATATTTGCTTTAACGGAAAATTCCCGGAATTAATTACTTATCATATAACTCATATTTATATGAACCGGGATACCTAGTATCCGCCGACAAAACCATCGGAACAATATTTCCTTCTTTATAAGCACTCGGATTAAATCCGCTGATCATAGAAACCATTCCTATCATCCCGGGACATTAGATGTCCGCATTCTCTCTAACTTATAATTCACCGGAACAAATCCCAGTGACATCGGAGCTAATCCGACACAATCTCATTCCCACTAAAACTACATCTTTACCCTCAATCAAAGATTGACCTACAGCTTAAGAGTGTGACCCAAAGGTTCAGCAATCACAACGTATTGTTTGGGAGCTTACCAAACAATAACCAGCAGTGGGTTAGGCATTCGTACTGCCACCCTTGTGTTGTGAATGAACAACAGAACCTGTGCGTTAACCATTACGCTTAATCCCCTTACGTACACGATACCAATGATATCTCGAGATTGAGACAATGTGCTCTAGTGTGATCAAACCCTTTGATCATAACACATATTATTCTCGTGCCAATATCATTCTCTTTTCTCATGCCGTATATATGTTGTCCCGTGATAAATCACGCTTGTGTCTGGCCAGATGATTGGGTGACAACAATAATATTTGAGATGGCCTAGAGGATGTATCTCTCCATCGTCTGGAGGAGTAAGTGTCATTCTTGAACGATCTCAGTTCCAATACGTTATTCTAGTTCAAGCCCAAAAGCCACCTCTCATAGTCCCATGTTACTGCAAGACGTTTGATGGAAATCAAAGCTCGAATGTCGAATAAGCGGTCACAAGATATTCTCATAGCATAGGGATCCAGCTAATGATAACTAAATAGATGATCAATCGCTATTTCATCGTTGACGATTTGTCTCATAGCAAGATCATACGGTGGGTCTGTTCAGTGCGATTATCATTCCGATAATCTACTCCTATAGTTGAATGACTTATACAAAGTTCATGATCAGGAAAACACGATCATCGAGCAACAAGATAGGCTAGTCTTTGAGACAAGACCAGGAACTCTTTTTCCGTTCATATCTCTACACGTGTATCGGAGGTTTTCCTCTTGCATACGTTGTATTTGCTATACAAGTACCCAATAAAGTTGTAGCATAAAGATACAAACATTAATAATAAACATGGAGATAAATAATAAACTTAATTATTATTGTCTCTAGGGCATATCTCCAACAGTCTCCCACTTGCACTAGAAACAATAATGATTCTACTTAGCATGATGTCATGACACCAAATGGAACTAAGGTGCCACTCACGCTTTCGCATGCGGATCTGAAACTGTGTCCGCACTTTGATCCAACCAAAGTTCATAAACTTTATTTATCACCTCACATGCCAAACTTGACTATGTAAGTCGGATATACTAGGAATTGGATATGGGCTTTCGGTTCCGTAGTAGCATTAATAATACCGGTTGATATTATCATACCATCTTTATAGAAACCTCACCTGAGTAATGACTCATCCAATAACTTGCTTATCATGACGTCTCACATCAATGACGCAACTATCCTCGATAGATAAAACTATCTTTGTTGTAGAGTCCACGCATAAGATACAAGTGTTTTTGATAAAATCAAAACACCAAGTATTTATCAATTGAAATTGCAATTATCATATTAAATTGATTTCATAATTCCACCACAAATATGTATACGAGTAACTTCTCTATACACACTATTTGAAGCTTTACAAAATCCACCTTGTTGTTTTGTAATCTCACCATCAGGTTCTTTTACCAAACCTTTATATGATCAATTACAATCTTAATTAACTGCACTTATGAGAATATCCTTATTTAAGAATTTCTCATTAACGCCGGTGGCAAAACTTTATAAAAGTTTAGCACTTTGGAAACTTTCCGGCTTTATGTACTATATATAGCAATGTCATAAGCAAAATCATATTAAATATGATTTGATCTTATTCCTCTCTATTCGCCCATCCAGGACTACGAAGGTCAAGGTATCTTGCAAATATCACGCTATGAATTCTTGATCAAATTTCTTTGACTCAAGACACAATTCGAAATTACCTTTCAGAATTGCACTTTAGCACATTCATACTCATGTTTATTAAATTCTATCTTAGAGACAAAACTTTAATAAGACATTTTCTGACCTTTTATTTAAACTCTTTAAATCACGAGATTTATATATTTATCAATTCGGCCTAGCCTCATTCAATAAATTTGATTTAAAGTTTAAAGGAAAAGGACTTAATAAAATATTGTAATATTGTTGACAAAGGAAAGTTTTTCCTTAGTCAAATTACTTATGATGGATTTTGGTAACTCGAAATCATCATGGTAATAAAATCTTTTGCAAGATAAAGATTAAAAGGAAATGTTACAAGGTCTTGTTTAATGTGTTGTGAAATTAGAATTCCAAATTACCCACTAAAGTATATAGATTATCTTGTTTGTATTCCAGGGACCTATATCAATTTTAACTTAGAGTTATTTTAATAGTAAGTTCCATATTTTTCAATTAAGGATTTAAAGTTTTAAGTTCGAATTGAAAAGGTGTTTTGCAAAAGTCCAAAATTGTTATTTTGGCAAGTGACTTCCACGCATATCTAAATGCTTGTTGACTTTATAATTGGAGAAAAGTGTCTTCTCATGAAGAGAGAGTGGAAATCATAATACTAAATTAAGGCTGAGAGTCTTTGGGCAAGTGTTAGAATGAGAAGGGAAAACATGCAAATGTTTCCATATCATTACTTTGTCCAGGAATACATGTAAGGCATACATGGTTCGAATTAAGTATTAAAGGAAGAATCATGTGAGGAATTTGATGATTAAATCACTAGGTGATTGAAATCATTTAATGTCCAGGAACATGATATAAGCAAAACAATTACAAGCAAAATAAGGAACATTCATTAATGACATCTTTTGTCATAAAAGGAGTTCAAGAAAAATTCATGAGACTCTAAGATCAAATCTTGAGAGTTGTTTGGATGTGATGTAAAATCATGTGCATGAATATTTCATAAAGAAAGGACATATATGAACATCTAATATTCATAGAGCTAGTCTTGATTTTATCAAGGACGAATAACTGATAGTGAAAAGTTGCAATACTTTTCATATCAATTGCTTGATGCTGTTATTGAACTAAAGTAGCAATATTATTGCTAAGGATAATTAGTTTGGATTATGAAAAGAATCTAGATAATTATATTATGAATGTTTGAAGTCAGTCGTATTAATGAGTAAGAATTTCATTCTTTTCATTATATAAATCGAATGGACTTAAAAGACAGTGGGAGCTGATATTATATTCCTTTGATTCCTTTATTTTGATTCTCACACTCTCCCACTGAATTATATGAAACATTGAAACTTCAATAATTTCATTAAATCTATTTCATTAATATGCAACTTCATATTAATTCCTCAATAGAATTGAATTAATGGGTAGATTCCACTCCTTCATGTAAATCTCGAAATTTACTAGTGCCTAGCACTTTGCCAAATTCGAGTCTACTAAATGTCTAGCATTTTGTGGATTTCGATTTTCATCAAATGCCTAGCACTTTATGAATTTCGAATGTCTCCAAGTGTATGACACTTTGTGATTTTAGTTTTATCCATTTAATTTAGAGATAACTTTAAGAGTCTCTGAGAGAACCAACGAAAATATAACTCCAAATTAAAGATTAAACTAACTTTAATTATTACTCAAAACTTTAAGCAATAACTTGAATCAAAACAATAAAGACTTAATAACAAATAATTAATGACATATCACAATAAAGAAGATATAAACTTTGAATTTCCAAACTTGGAATTCCCACACATATTTTATAATTCGAACAATGACTTGTTCCAGAATTAAAATATTCATTACATAATGATCAAACTGAAAATAACTCTTATTTAAAGTTCTAGTGTAAATCTCCTTCATTGACTTGGGATTGAAGACATAGTGGTGATCATGGCGCATTGAGTGCCTTTCTTTCCCCACTTCCTCCAATTCTTCCTAAATCTCTTGCCTCTTTCCCTTTTCACATTGCGATCATGCAACATGAAAAATTTCAGTATTCACATACCAAAATATATTCGAGTCGAGATTATGTCAATACTTGTGTATAACTCGTATACCTCTTGTGGACTTGCCACTGGTCTTGTAAGAAGGATGTTGTCATCAGATGATGCACATAGATATCCAACTTAGCTGATAAGAGCATTTTGAAGACTTCCTTGACTATCTTCTCTACTCCCATCAATTCATAACACGCCAGAAAGATGTAGTATAATTATGGTAGTGATCTTGGAAGTGTGTCACCAACTTGATTTCCTGGAATTGGTTGCCCAATATCCTCAAGCTTCCTGAGTATTTTGCAGAACTTAACCTTGTGCTCCCTCATCGAGCTTTCGCTTGATAGTTTGCAAGATCTAAGTTCTCCATTGAGTTTGTCGTTTAGCAAGACATAACTGGCACATGAACCGAGCTTTCAAAACTTCCCTAAGACGGAAGGGGCGATAGTGTGGATAACTGTCGCTAAGCTCAGGACACATCCTGTCAAGCATAACCATACTCATTTCATACTCATGTTTCTCCATAGGAGAATATTCTTCTTCTACTTCTGGAACAATTGTATCCAGAATATGCTCTAATCGCGTCTACTGAGATTATCTCTCAGTTCGTGAAGCCAATCCGTAAAGATCACGCTTCCCACAGTTAACTATTTTAACAACTAATCGTCATGCACATATTCAACGGGATCCATCTTCTACAACAAAACAAGTTTATTTAGACTTCTAGTTTATTACTAATTTTAATGCACTACTTTAATTCAATCAAACATGAATCTAAGATATGCTCCCACTAAGTCCAATAATCCTCTTGATTGGCACTAAGTGATTCTGGACCCATTGCCCTACGAAGCAAGCATGGATACATGTCATGTCCGTCGGCCAACCGGTAAGCACTATGCTAATTGCAGCAGCTACAACTCATGTTCGTCTTTTGACGGATGTGTTCCGAACTCATATTGTGTATGCCTGGACGTCAAGACAACCAACCGACACTGGCTGCTGGAATGGTTCGCGCCCGCCTCCCGAACCCTTGGTACACATTACTCCTGGATACAGGTCGTACGGCAACAAGCATCCGGTTTGACGGTGCCACGGTTGGTAAGAACACAATCTCCTTGATTTTATATGAGGATTCACCCTAATAAACGACTACTGCGCAATCAAGGTGCAAACAACAAAGGATAAACATCACAGGCAATTAATAATAATTCATGTGCTTTGGTATAGCCTTTGTTATTTCTCGGAAGTCCTTGGCGCTCGTCCTTGAGGATCACCATCTTCATTGTTCCCGATCACGGCAAAATCCCGAAGGAAAATTACCATATCCGAAAACTCGCCAAGTACACGTCGCCGACTCAATGCCGGCGCCTCCTCCCGGTCTCCACGACGAACTCTTCTTCGCTTGATTGTCGATGACGAACTCGATCAATTGTTTTGGCTCCCACCATCATGTTAAGACACCGTAACAAACAGCTATACCAAAACACATGCAAACAATCCTGCAAAACCAAGTTAGACGTATCTAACGCTTTGTTTGCATGTTTTACGTGGCTTTGTAGGCTCTACGGAGTTACCGTCACTACCTACGTATTGAAGCACGTTTAGGCTAGTTGCTAGATTAACATTGTGGGGTGATTGAGATCCCAACATTACGAAAACGTTGCAGAACCCCAATCTAAACGATCACATGTGCGCGTGACCCCCGTGAGGCGTCCAACCCTCAGGCCCAATCCGTATATACATCAACGTCCACAACTAAGGGTATAGACCCGAAGCTACTGAAGCACATCGTTGGCGCCAACAAGCATACTAGGAGCAGCCGGAAGGTCCGCGGATAGCCAGAAGTTCGTAAAGATCTTTCCAATACTGCCATGGAATATGATGCACAACTTCTTGGGAAGCAACTAAAATAAACTTAATGCAAGAACCATGCAATGCTCACACCAACTGGTGCTCTAGATCAAATCATACCAACGCATAGATCGGCTCTGATACCACTATTGGGTTGCGGGGAAAACTTTAAAATTTATCCGTAACCTTACCGCCAAGATCTATTCTATGAAGGTACGTTGCACCCCATTAATGCGATGATCCAGAATACTTACAAACACGCTTGCGGAAGATCTTGTGTTTGTCGAAGTAGATGTCGGTGAAGCCTGATGAAGAATCTCACGTCCACGCCGGGAGGTGAGATTGTTGCCGTACGTCGTCGTTGATGTAGACCTTTATGAAGTTCCGTTGTCCAAGGAACTTACTTGCGCAAATCCCGCTCTAGCGGTATCCACACATACACCGTGTCAACCCACCCCGTGCGTTCACCGCCTAGCTACTAGCACGTGGTGAAGAGAGTCAGCCTTGCGGCGTAGTTTAGGTGGTAGATCTAATCAACTAGATTAGATCTATATGAGAAGACTAGAGATGTCTAATTCTCAACACATGAGATCTACAAGAGAGAGAACTTTGCTTCAATTGTTTTTTTTTCAAACCCTAGGGGCTTGGGGCTGCTTATAAAGGAGGCCAAGGGGTGGAGGGACTTGGGGAAGGGGCCAAGCCCTTCCCTTTTGGGCCGGCCGGCCAAGGAAGGGAGGGAGGAGTCCCTCCCCTTCCCCAACTCGGATTGGGAGGAGGAGTAGGACTCCTCCCTCCCAAACCACACAAGGAAGGAGGGGGAGGAGACCCTCCCCCACCCCAACTCGGATTGGGTGGAGAAGTTGGACTCCTCCCCCCCAAACCGCCTCACCCTAGAAGGAAAGGTGGGAGGAGACCTCCCCCACCTCCAACTCGGATTGGAGGGGGACTTCCCCCTCCCACCGCCTCAAGCCGTCGCCGTCCCCCCATGGGCCACGTGGCCCATTAGGGTTTCAGCCATGGGGGGAACTTCCCCCTCTACGGCGCCTTGGCCCACCACGACCTTGGTGGGCCTATTAATATTATTCCCTTTATTAATTAAATAATTAATTAATTGTTTCGTCTAATTAATTCCTAAATGAATATTTGCTTTAACGGAAAATTCCTGGAATTAATTACTTATCATATAACTCATATTTATATGAACCGGGATACCTAGTATCCGTCGACAAAACCATCGGAACAATATTTCCTTCTTTATAAGCACTCGGATTAAATCCGCTGATGATAGAAACCATTCCTATCATCCCGGGACATTAGATGTCCGCATTCTCTCTAACTTATAATTCACCGGAACAAATCCCAGTGACATCGGAGCTACTTCGACACAATCTCATTCCCACTAAAACTACATCTTTACCCTCAATCAAAATTGACCTACAGCTTAAGCGTGTGACCCGAAAGGTTCAGCAATCACAAAGTATTGTTTGGGAGCTTACCAAACAATAACCAGCAGTGGGTTAGGCATTCGTACTGGCACCCTTGTGTTGTGAATGAACAACAGAACCTGTGCGTTAACCATTACGCTTAATCCCCTTACGTACACGATACCAATGATATCTCGAGATTGAGACAATGTGCTCTAGTGTGATCAAATCCTTTGATCATAACACATATTATTCTCGTGCCAATATCATTCTCTTTTCTCATTCCGTATATATGTTGTCCCGTGATAAATCACGCTTGTGTCTGGCCAGACGATTGGGTGACAACAATAATACTTGAGATGGCCTAGAGGATGTATCTCTCCATCGTCTGGAGGAGTAAGTGCCATTCTTGAACGATCTCTGTTCCAATACGTTATTCTAGTTCAAGCCCAAAAGCCACCTATCATAGTCCCATGTTACTGCAAGACGTTTGATGGAAATCAAAACTCGAATGTCGAATAAGCGGTCACAAGATATTCTCATAGCATAGGGATCCAGCTAATGGTAACTAAATAAATGATCAATCGTTGTTTCATCGTTGACGATTTGTCTCATAGCAAGATCATACGGTGGGTCGGTTCAGTGCGATTATCATTCCGATAATCCACTCCTATTGTTGAATGACTTATATAAGTTGGCTACACAACAGGGCAATAATACCAATTGCATATTATTGTTGGAGAGGAGTGAGAACGGTGTTCATGTATGGCAAGCAATGCACACATTGCCTTTTTCTTTAGGTTATGCCCCTTTTTTTGCATCACAAGTTCCCTAGCACTTCCACATTCTGTGCCTCTGTTCCACCATATCTAACCAGTAGTCTTTGATTGTAAGCTATAGCCATTTGTTCCAAAACCATGTCAAAATCCATGATGAGGAAAACACGATCATCGAGCAACAAGATATGCTAGTCTTAGAGACAAGACCAGGAACTCTTTTTCCGTTCATATCTCTACACGTGTATCGGAGGTTTTCCTCTTGCATACCTTGTATTTGCTATACAAGTACCCAATACAGTTGTAGCATAAAGATACAAACATTAATAATAAACATGGAGATAAATAATAAACTTAATTATTATTGTCTCTAGGGCATATCTCCAACACCAACTACACATGCTAGGAAGGATTAGGGTTTAGTGTTTTCAAAGTCATCCATATTAAGGCTTAAGGGTTAGTTCACCGGCCTTGTATCTTAGCACATGTTTTGACTTGGTGAAGGTGAACCTGTATACAGGTGAAAACCCAGTATCGAGTTTCTGAGACAGCTGTCCAAAAATCTCTATGCTTACATTTTCTTCATTTAATTTGGTTTGGAAATATTGGATTACTCTTCCTACGATTCTGGTTCGCCGTGAAATATTGGATCTAAAACCCCTAGTATCATACATGGATCGACATCACCAAGAACCGATATGCGGGAGGTGACGAAGCTCCACTAAGCTAATTGAAGAAATCCAGGAAACGCCCCTCTCCCGCGGCGTACACCATGGTGGAAGGAGGAAGATAAGAGAAGGACGTCGGCAACTCATTGATGCTGGTACACTGAGATTTCGAGAAAATACGACTTCTACCCAAAGGCTAGGTGGCCGACCACCTCCTCCCTCCCTAATTTTCTCGAATTACTAGTTTTTAGTTGTACTCCTTCCCTTCCGTAATATCATATAAGATGCTTTAGTCTTTTTTCACATTCACGTGTATCTAGAAATATTTTAGTTTACACATCCATTCTTTTAAGTACAAACTTGGACATGTATAGCAACTAACATCTTATATTGTGAAATGAAGGGAGTAATTGTTATTTGTTAACACGTGTACATAAATGATTACTAATTTCGGAGTACTCTCGCTCCAGCTAGTGCCTCTACCTCACGGTGAAAAGAAAGGAGCGTGTCGACTCACCAGCGCGTCCCGAGTGGATTACTTGCATCCGAGCCAGGAAGGTTTGGAAGTAATTGTTATTTGTCACTTGATCGTTCGGGCTCAGTTGTTCTCGAAAATATACTACGCAACAGGCAAGGTAAGTCACCGGTGTTGAATACTACTCCCTCCGTACACAAAAGGATGTCTCAATTTTGTCCTATCTTAGGCCAAATTTGAGACATCCTTTTGTGAACGGAGGGAGTATAAGTTTACACGAATCTATAGCTATGACGTGTTGGTATATCTGGTGGCAGCGAAGGGAGGTTGTACACGGTGGATCGGTGGCGCCTCCGAGTAGAACAGCTTTTGCTATACATGTGTTAACAACAAATTTAGAAGCGGGGCAAAAAAGTACAGTCCATCCAAAGAAGGTAGTGTGGTCAAAACCTGCATATGCAGTTGATGCGTCATTTTATGTCAATGGAAGTGGCTCCGTGGGAGCCGTCCTAAGAAATGACCACCGTGAAGTTTTGGCGGGAATGGCTAGCCTTATTGATAATGTACTAGATGCAGCGGCAGCGGAAGCGTTGGCTTTATTGAGGGGTCTTCAGTTCCTCCAGAGATTAGACTGTTCCTCAGCTATAATCAAATCTGACTCTCTACTTCCCTAGAGTTAATCCAATCTTGTAACATGAAAATTGAGATTTGGACTCCACATGCAGCAATCCTAGCATAGAGCTTCATGAATGCTAGTACGACGGATGAGGTTGCTTTTCAGCATTGTTTGAGGGAGGCTAATGAAGTTGCACACCAGTTGGCGAAACATGTGTATCAAACCAAGGAGAATTTCATTTGGGAGGGCAACCCCCTAGTTTTCTTTTACCCTTTGTAATAAACGATGTAACTATTGTGGATGCTTAAAGGCGGAAAGTTTCAGACGCACTCTTTTCCTTTCCAGGATACATTTCGGATTGGAAATGTTTTTAATGAGGCAGCTTGCTAACCTAATATATGGTGGTTATAAGTTTCAAAAAAAAAGAAAAACGTGTCCCGAGTGGAACTCGCGTTCCTAATCGGGGTGCCTCCAAAGTTCACAGTTCGGGACCACGCCATGGAAAATAAGATAATATACATGATCAAAGATTGACTAGACAAAATCTTAGATAAGTCAGCCTTCCATCCAAAGGAATCAAATTGTGACATAAAATATTATCGCATCCTTAATGTAAGGCATGTGCAAATGATACGATGAAGTAGTGTTTCAGAAGGGAGAATGAACCGAAGCACATCAAGTCAAATGGGGTCACCAGAAAAGAAAATTCAGTTTGGTGAATTGCATCCTTGCCAGCTATTTAAGATTTCTGCTGAAGTCAGGGAGATCAATGACTTTGACTCTTGATATGTTGCTTGCTTCCTCCCTCTCTTTCGGTGTGTTGTATCCCCAGTTCACTGAAAAAATGGCGTCCGAAACATTCAGCTAGATGAACTAGTCTAACAACTATGCATCACACTAGAGACATGACTTACCTAGGTAGAGGTTCCATTGTTCAAGTGCCGGCTCTTTGATCACATTCTTCAAAGTTGTAAGTCGGTCCTCAACAAAACTGATAAGATGGAACATATCAGGGATAAAAGTCAAATGTATGTCCTATAACTTTACTTTGACAGTTGAACGTAATCTAAAAACAAAGGTTCGAAAAGGTCATGTGTCCATTGTGCTGTATCCCCAATACAGCACAATGTTCAGTGAGTCGAGTTTTCAATAATTTCTCGATTTAGTTCCTGCTGGTGAGAATTAGAGGCAGAGGTCCCTAGCCGTGCGTGCAGGAAAATTTCAGATATTCTGTATGCATATAGAGTATCTATATATATCTATATGATTCCTGGTGGTGAGAGTTAGAGGCAGATGGCCCTAGCTGTGCGCGCAGGAACATATAGACACTCTATATTCTTTATAATAAGTATATACGGAGTACCATTCTTGAGCCTATCAGCATCGCTCTATGTCAATATTGCTTGAAATCAATCAGGCACTAGGTTATTAAAGTATAGATATGTCATATTATAAGGGAAATGGCCGGGCCTAGCGCGAAAGAAAAGCCGATTCCAAATTTTAGATTTCCTGGCAAGCATATGAGTCCTATTACAGATCCTCTGATCTTTAGCTTGAATGATCGCGTGGATGACCAATTCAGGAAACTATCATTCTTTGTGTGAGTTTTATGATGATAATATTACCTGCACGGTGAAACTTGGAGCTAGAACAATCAATTAGATATGTTTATCCATGCTATACATTGGAAAAGATACTTTTAAGTTGTAACAGACCGAGAAATAAAATTAGCGAGTGTCATCTGGTAAATGTAAAATAACTCTTTCATTTAACTGAGATTCATAAGCTCATCCATTCAAGTGCAAACAGACTGAAAATAACTCTATTTAAACAGGGAACAGAAAGTATTTTAAATTGTCAACTCCAGATAGTATACCTAATTGATGAGGAAGACAGCGATCTACTTCAAGAGAGATTGGTAAATTTTATAAGGGCGTGACAGTAGGGACTTACTGAAGTGTCAAGCCTTGATGCTGCGGCATTTGCTGCAGTTGCTGGAGAACTTTTACCTTTGGACTGAAGCAAGAGATACAGATTCAGAAATAAACTTCTTATTAGGTGAGAGGAGAAAAAAAAGTACTGTACCAACCCAGTGCCAAGACCATATATCCTTTCAGACGGAATCTCTATTCCAGCCAATTCTTTCAGTAGTGCTTCAGCAAATCTGCCCTGAAAAGCCAATCAAAAGTTGATTACGCAGTGTCAGCTTCATTTGCTGAGTGCACACAACAGGCAGCCATGGAATACAAATGAAATGAGTAGACACGGGAGCCAACATTCGCTTATTTCACTCGTAAGTTATTGACTGAAATATTTATTACTGACTAGCATCATCTGTAGTTTGTCGACCGCTATCTCCACATTGCAGGAAAGCTGGCACCGATTAATATGCATGTTAAATAGTCATAAAACCTATCGCTCTGTTACATAGGTCAACATCCCAGTACATTTCTATACTATGAAATCAAATATTCTAGTATAAGAAGAGAGAACATAGTATTCCCATATCAATATGATGTTTGACATTGCATATTCCTCCAATTGGAGGGCAGTCAACTGACGTCATCAGTAAGAAAATGAGACTACTTCACTTGGTTGAGTTCTCAGTGAATTTGCGTTCCTATATGTTGATCCAGCTAAAAAATATGCACATACTCATGATTTCACTAGAACTTATGATATATCACCAAACATCCGATATCAAATTAACCGAAGCAAATTAATAAGAAACAATTAAGAATATTGATTAGTCATGAACATGTACTCAGAAAAGAAAATTATAAGCTTGACACAGAAGATAAAAATAAGTGTATAAAGTTAGTGGGCAGATGTACAAGTGAGGTACCTGTTTTGTAGTGACTATGTAAATTTCCGAGCTTGAAAATTTCAATGCATCAGCTGTTCCGGGATAAAATCTGCAGTTTGCATAATTCTTGTTCAAAATGTGGAGTGTGATGTGGCCAGTACCTTGCTCTCTCACAATAGGTAACAGCCCGACTGGACCTCCTTATCCTCTCTTGTTCTCATAGATTCAGATTTTTTATTATTTTCCCAACATACCGAACAGCATTCTGCACAAATCCCAATGAACTTTTTCTCTAGCACATGTTGATGTGCTAGTTTTCCACTATCTGATATTATGTTCCTTTTTCTAATCAAAGCGAACAATTCTGTGCAACTCCTAACAAACTGAACGGACATTTTCTATTATTATTGGAATCAAAACATGAGTAAGATCTACTAAATTTGTAAAAACAAACAATAGGGTTGAAGGGGATAAAGACGGGTCTCAATAAAAAACTACATGGTTTAAGCATCAAAATGCTGGTGGAGACCTGAGCAACCCATGGTGCATTTAGCAAGTTATAATAGTAAACATATGAATAATTTCTTCAACGATAGAATAGCTTCGAAACTATTCATATGTATGAAACTGGTAAACAAAAAGGAGAGGGTGGCGAAATAATACAACATATTTTATTCTTCACTAAATAATACAGCATATTTCCTCTTGACTTGTTGCGTTAATCGCGGCAACCGAATCCATCGCCTCCGCCAGCGAGCACTGCAGGCAAAACTAGAAAAGGAAGGAATATAAATAATAAATCAGTGCATGACCTACGTACGCGTGGAAATTATTGAGCTACCAAACGTACCAGTTGAAGGAATTGCGATTACCCACCAAAAAGTACAGAAATAACAATAATTTATTACATACCAATGTATGGATGATTTGTTTATGTTAATAAGGCAATAAATTGGGAAATAATCAGGAATTTTCGACGGGAAATGATTTCGAGGAGACAAACATAACGATATTCTTTTTTGTTTCCAAGTTTGGGCGTGAGAGTTATTTTACAGATGTTAAATTGACCTCATCATTAGGCTAATCTTGGTGTTTAGGTTTGACAGGTTAATAGTAGCTTTGATTAGGGTGTACGAATTATAAAGGCATGTACATTGATTTTTATCTTAGCAATTACATGAAGGAAGATAGCTGATTTGGAGGTTTGATCGACCTCATCATTGCTTTGATTAGGGTGACCGAAGATTTCTACATGTAATTGCTAAGATAAAAATCATGTACATGCCTTTATAATTCGTACACCCTAATCAAAGCTACTATTAATCTGTCAAACCTAAAGACCAAGATTAGCCTAATGATAAGGTCAACTTAACATCTGTAAAATAACTCCCACGCCCAAACTTGGAAACAAAAAAGAATATCGTTATGTTTGTCTCGCCGAAATCATTTCCCGTCGAAATTCCTGATTATTTCCCAATTTATTGCCATATTAACAGAAACAAATCATCGATACATTGGTATGTAATAAATTATTAATATTATTGTACTTTTTGGTGGGTAATCGTAATTCCTTCAACTAGTACGTTTGGTAGCTCAATAATTTTCGCGGCGTACGTAGGTCGTTAACTGATTTATTTTTTTATATTCCTTCCTTTTTTTAGTTTTGCCTGCAGTGCTCGCTGACCTCTCGCTGGTAGAGGCGATGGATTCGGTTGCCGCGATTAACGCAACATTTCAGCTTATTCTTCACTAAATAATACAGCATATTTTATTCAGATTCCACGAGCTTTCCTAAGCCATCTTCGTATGCTCATCATGTGAAAACTAAGATGACGGTGCATACTACAACAATGTGGTTAGATCCTGGAAGTGTGTCAAAGTTCCACATGTTCCTCTCAACTTACGACAGACTCTTATAGGTCACTCTTATAGGTCTAGATATAACTGGTTCTCCAAGTCAAGTGTGCCTTCCAAGTTCCAACACTTCAAGTCAGAGAGTGTTAGGTTAGATATATACTCCCTCTGGTCCAAAATAATTGTCTCAAATTGGTCAAAAAGTGGATGGACCTATACGTGTTTCATGTCTAGATACATCTACTTTTTGACAAATTTGAGACAGTTATTTTGGTACGGAGGGAGTATTAGTTTCTCTGCAACTGTATTGGAAAAAAACACACCAATAATTTCGTACACAAGTCACCTGTTAGCGCCTATCCAGCCTGGCAAATCATTTTCAATCCAGTCATCCCTTATATGACCAAACAGATCAACTAGAGAGTCCCTATCTTCATTCCATTCAGATATGATGGTCGGCTTCAGTTTTAACCAGTCCTCCAATATTTCTTGGACGCTAAGCCCATCCGAAACCTTGCACATATAACCTAGATATAAACATGATCAAGCTAGAACCATATGTACTACCAAGAAAATTGCACAGACTCAATCAATAGCCGACTAGCGACATGTTCTCAAACCTCTACAAATGGACTGGAGTATTTAGAAAAACTTACCGATGAATGTCGAGCAGAGGGATTCTCATATCCTGTTTCCACCACTGGACGAAGCTGCAACAGTGGAAAATATTGTAAAGTAGTATTGATGTGTGGTCAACAACTTATGAAGACGGATCTTATGGTCCTTATGAAATTATGTTGCATGTAATGAACATATATATTTCACTGCACCAATATTTTGAAAAAACACCACGTCTAGCAATTTTACAATTGCTCACGAATAGTCAGCTAACTACCTTAGGGGAAAGTTGGTTATTCTTGCTAAACACCACGTAATTAGCACATAATTGATATGAATGTGTGAACACAGAAATCCATAGTTAGAGGTTTAAAAGCAACAGCTAGAAGGAGAATTCGTGCTAGAAGGTGCACAGCTAACTAGCTTAGGGGAAAGTTGGTATATGAAAGTGTTTTGCATTAAGTTTGCTTGGTTAGAAACTGAAAGTTAATTTCTCTGCTATTAACACTCAGTTTCCGTTCGCTGAACTGTGCTGTGATGTGCTTATTTTATAATCTGCTGTTGAAAATATCCTCAAAAGTAGCACGTCAACCAAATACTAAATAGGGAAAAACCGGGCCAAACAAACACTGAAGTATGCAAAAGCGGGTGGCGCCAACGTGATTATATAAATAGATAGAGAAGCAAGGCTGCAGCCAGCAATTCTCGACTGAAAGGTACTATGAGAGCCCATCAAATTTGGATATGTTCCAAGAAACATGAAAAATAGAGACACACTGCAAGCTCTTCATCTGGCATTGCACGCACCTCTAGCAAGGGGCAAGGAGATGACAATGATGAAAAATAAGAAGTTAAGGACAGCGGAAATCCAAGGCTAGCGCCTCGCTTGTACTGAACAACATAGCATCAGACTGGTTTGCAGTCTTTAAAATTCTCTATTCTTATTTGATTGTTTCATGACGTAAATAATTATAGTTGCTTCTAGGATGCAAGTAGGTGTTTGACTCGATTCAGTTGGCATATATGGTAACAAAAAAGAAAGGAGAAAGATTATTGGAAGGTCACCAAAGACTGCACCAAAATGGTACTCCCTCCGTCTCAAAATATAAGGCGCCCTTTAATTTCGCTGGTCAACGCCGTGTAACTTTGACCAAAATTTGTACTTATAATATGTATCCAAAAATATTGTACAAATATATGAAATGAAAGAATTTTGCAAGACGAATCCAACGGTACCATGTACACATTTTCATTCAATATATTATGTTATATATTGGTGGTCAAAGTTAAGCGTCAAAGACCACCTTAAAAATAGCGCGCCTTATATTTTGAAACGGAGGGAGTACCACCTGGACAAACAAAAATAAGCTCAAACTGCAAGGACCACTGGGGCAAGACAAAGAAAAGGTTAGACGGTTTCATGGTATTTATTGCAGGCTTAAAGATATGTGCATCATAAGCCCATCAATCAGCCGAGGTCTCAGATTCCTTACTAAAAGGCGATGCTGCCATACTATCCGAAATGTCATGATTGTTTTGCTTAGCGGACATGGATAGCTCTGCCTTAAACATGGTCTTAGATGCTCCAGCCATATTAAAAAACTATCGCACACCCGATACACCTATTCAGATGCAAACTGCAAAGATGGTTTAGGGTGTGTGGGAACCACATGGGCTTACAGTGTGCATTTGTTCCACGATCCACCCTTCCATGGTGGCGTCGACATGCTCAAACACCCAAGGCCATCGAACCTTTGCAGCCTGACAAACAAAAGCGAAAGATCAAACACAAAGTTAGATATTAGTGCAAACAAACATTAAAAAGACACAAATGAGATTAGGACAAGTCGACCAACTAGCTATTGTGCACAGTACCAATGATGCAAGTGTCAGCCTTAACGAACTTCATGCCCAAAGAGACAAAACTAGTAAGAGATAAGTTCTTGGGCTACAAGCTTTTGGGGCGCTACCGGGTACCATGGCTTCGGCTGCTAACGTGCCTCAATGCATGGCCGAAATTTTCACTAGAAAGTGTGTGGTTTGGCACAAGTACCATGTAGAATGCTACAAAGTTCAACTGCAAATTGCATCCACACATTGATAACTGAACAGAATGAACCGAATTCAGTCATGAATAGTAACCAAATGTACTATGCACAGCTGAATTTGAAATTAGTACTATCCACAGCTGGATTTGTTTTCTTTCATAAACTGAATATGGAGTTGACAACTTTACATCTTGATAGATACTTCTTCTACCAATTAAACAATCCACACAGCTTTAAGAAAAATCTATGCCCCGATTTCTGCCTCTGTGTTGCCAGAGATGACCATGGCGTATTGGCGTGTAGTCGTGTACCCATGGGGCGCTATTTGCAGAACGCAGGCACAGTTTGTAAGCGCTGGGCTACGGCGTCCTGGCTACAGCAGCACGCGATACGGTGCGCGGCAGACTGAATGGTCATGTAATTCATTTGTAAAACTAACTAAATCGTGTTGTCGAAAGGGATCAGGGCTCAGTGATTTTGTGTCCTAACTTTCTCATTATCAGACACTAGAAGAGATCTGTGATCCGCTGGTTAGCTCGCTCGAAACTTGGATTGCACGGATCCAATTCGTTCAGAGATACCCAGAAGAACAAGAAGCAAACCAAGAAGGAGAGTGGAGGAGACCTTAACGGCGGAGAGAGAGCTCTCGCCACAGCTGTCGCAGAGGACGCCGTCAAAGTCGAGCGCGTAGAGGTGGCCGCCCATCGCGCAGCGCGGCGGCCGGTCTCCGCTCTGTGGCTCCTCTCCGCTCCTCGGCACGAGCAAATGGGATGGGAGCTCACCGATGTTTGTTTGTTTTGGATCAGGGAAACTGACAAGGCGAGCTCTCCGCTCCGCACAATCTCCTCTCCGGACTCCGATGCTAACGAATGGTGGCCATCGGGCCGGCTCGGCACGGAACGGCCCATAGAAGCCCAATCACTGTTTGTGCCGTGCAAGGCCGGCTTACGTGCATAGATTTGGAAAAAAGCACGGCACGGCTAACTTCCTGCCTGACACGGCCATGCACGGGCCCAAAAGCCCTGCGTAAATGTTTGGTCCATTTCGGCCGGTTTACCCTTATTTTTCGGAAAATTCAGCAAAAAAATAAATAATTGAGAAAAACATAGAAAACTTTTTTTTAGAGAGTACGCAAATTGCGTACCTTATCTATACTACTAGTAAAAGAGCAAACTTAACTTGTTGGGATACTTTAAATCTGGACCGTTTAATATCCGATCAAACGGTCCAGATCGTGCCCAATGTTTGACAACTCAACATTGTCCGTTTTGGACCGTTTTGCCCTCCCACCAAACCACATAATACAACCAAATTTCCACCCTTTCGTTTCCTTCGCCAACGTTTGACAACAAACGAAATACAACCGGATGGATGCCGTGATCCCTCCGTAATACTCGCGACCCCCTCTTTTGGCCATCTTTTCCCATTCATCTTCCTCGCCGGCGCCTATCAATTTCTCTTTACGGCAGCCCAGCCACCAAGCGCCGCACGTCCTTGCCTCTGCCGTAGTTGCGCCGGGATACCTAGAAATAATTCCTTCAAGCACAAGCATGCCACCGTCGCCTGTACAGCCTACCTGACGGCGGCAAGCTGGAGCAATCGAGGACGCCGTGGAACCGCAAGGGGATGGCAGCTTGTTCGTATGCCATGGCGGCTTCGTACCCTGGCTTCGTGTGGAGCATGGCGAGGCGACAGAGGCGAGCTGATCGTGGAGGTAGCGAGCCCATCGTCGCATGCTGAATACGCCTCCTTGCCGGCGGCAAGCTGACACTCGACGGGGAAGCCGGGGACGACAGTGGAACCACAACTCCATAAGCGGTGCAGCCGAGTTGCTCGAGGCCATAAAGCTTCCTTTTCCTTTATTCATGTGGAGCATGCATGGCCAGGCGATGGAGGCCATCTTTTTTTTTTGTATGGTAATACGATTCTCATCGATAAATAAAAGACGAGATACAAAATATGTATACACCGATCTTACAGATCTGGAAAGATAGGATAAACCTATGTGACAAACCAACGCCTATCTATCTTTTTCGGCACCACCCTAGCAGCCACCAAAGAAGAAATAGACAGATCACCTCTTCACCCGAGCTCGACGCGGCTCCATCGCTGATCATCAGCTTTTCGGACCTCCAACGTAGTTTGCCATAAGACAAACCATTGCCGTTGAAAGAATCAGACCGGGGCAGCATGTCCCGGACACGCCATCGAACTTCAGCACTGGCACCCCCGCACGACGACGTCGGAGTAGAGAACCAGAACCATCAGCCTCCAACCACGAACCCACCACAAGGTGCACCATCTTCCAGCTGTCACCAGTGCAGACCACCGTCTGCACGTACTCCTGGACGAATCCTCTCTGCTCTACCATGGCGCCGGAGACAACGCCGCAGCAACGGGACAGAGCAGGAGGAAAAACCCATCTCATGGAGTCGCCGCCGCCGCCTCGCCGACACCATCCATGAACCCTACAGCCACCGATCTGAAAGATCGGCGAGCACACAGTGCCACCAACTCCGAGACGCCGCCATGAAGGACAACGCCGTGTGGGATTAGAGTTGAGCCAGATTTATTTGCCCGGGCGCCGCTCCCACCACCCCAACGGCGCACCATGCCAGAAAACTTCTAGCCCTAATTACCATGCAAAACGGGGTCCCCCTCCCTCCTGCCGCCGGAGCGCGGAAGGAGAGGGGCCCAGCTCGTCTGCCGGTGACCTGCGGTGACGGCGGCGGCGGCGGCCGCTAGGGCAGGAAAAAAGCTCGCCTCGCGAGTCGCCTGGGACTCACGAGCGAAAACGATTCGTATGGAGGCCGTCGTGTCTGTCCAAGCAGGGACGGAGGTAATATACGTACAACAGTTCGTATTGCCTATTTCCTGTTTTGTTTTTTCTTATAAATCACTGTCCGGCCGGACCTAACTGATTAGTGATGATATCAACGTAGTAAAAAACTTTCTTTTAGATGAAAAGAAAAACGATACAAAGAGGAGACAATATATTTTGACATATACCGTTGGAATAATGGCTTAGATGGAAGGTCAAGCTGACATGCATATACCATGAAAACACGATGATCTAGCATTGAATTATTTAGGTTCGTAGAGATGGTGTTTTTAGAAAGACAGTACAAACGCAGACGCTCACATTCACGCGCGTACACTCACCCCGAAGAATGCACACACGCACACCCTATCCCTGTGAGCACCTCCGAAATACTAAGCTGGCGGATCGAGTCTTGAGATTGACGAAGTCAGCACGAGCGTCTCCCTGTCGACAGGAACGTCGCCTCCCACTGAAAGAATATTCCGTCTAAATGCAACACACAGATGTCAAACCTGGGGTTTGAACTCTGATGGGCTGAGGGTACAACCACCCTACTAATTATCCAACCACGCGTTGGTTTGCTCGTAGAGATGGTGTTCTTTACAATGAAATATGTATACAAGATATAATGGCTTAGATATATTTCAATCTTTTTTCTTATTTAATATAGAGAAGATAAGCAATAAGAAAAATTAGTGGAAGAGAAAAATTGGGTACAAAAGTGCTTATTTTGTTAATTCATTATGATTCATGAAAACAAAGCTTATTGCCGTGCAAATGCACGGGATACCCTGATTTTTTTTGTATTTGATAATTTCAAGATTGGATATGGTTTCTTTCCGTATATGGTTAGTGTATTTTCTTCTGGACCCGGCCGATTCCTTCTCCAGATGTAAAATTGGAAGGTAATTAAAATATCCGAAGCGGTTGATTCTAAAAAATGTTAAATGTTCACCAAGATGAGAAGTGAATTTGTTTTGAAATGTAAGTTGTGTGGCATTGAGGTTATAACACAAAATTTGTGCTGAGAGTACGCCAAGAAGCACCACTTCATCGTGGGGCACCAGTTATGTTTCTTTGATGTCAGATTTATGTGCTCTATGATAATACATAAGAATGGTTCTCTTTTGGACTATAATTTCGGGAACCGATGCAAAAGTGCAAAAGAAGTAATATATGTAGATTCTGGTATGTCCACACTCCAAACACTCGAACAAACCCACACTCCTACACTAGTGAACTACTCTCGCAAAAGAATTGTTGACTGTAAGACCACAGCCTCCAATCCGCCATGATCTGATCCATGAGACCATCCACCGAAAACTGCCCTCCAGGATTTTGGAAAGCCCTCGCATTGTGTTGCTTCTATAGCCGCCAGCAACCAAAGAAGCAAAGGTATCAAAACCCCTCCGCTCCTTCTTACTGAACCTGCTGCGCTCTCTGCACCACCGAATCTGCAGGCTGTCAGTGAGTTGTGGCAGCCCCACCGCCACTCCAAGCCGCTGCGCACATTTATACCATACTTGCCTTGCATAGACACAACCAACAAAGATATGTGTGGTTGTATCCTCCTCTTGCAGACAGGTGTAGCACGACGACGTTTCCTCCTGAAGCCCATGCCTCACCTGTCGATCCGAAGTCCAAATTCTGAACTGGAGTGCCAACCATACAAAGATCTTGATCTTCAATGGCGCTCAACTACGCCAAATACACTTCGCTCCCTCCATCTTCTCAAACACCATGCACAACGTTATGTATGTGTCTTCCGCGGAATAGTTGACGAACAGGTCCATCTGAACTGATCCGACATTGTACTCCCTCCGTTCATGATTATAAGACGTTTTAGCTAGTGCACATCTTGTCTAGATACATAGTGCAATGAGTGAACATGCACACTAAAATATGTCCAGATACATATAGATACATGTGAATGTGGTAAAAAGCTAAAACATTTTATATTAAAAAACGGAGGGAGTAGCATTTATGGCAACGGCACAGTGTCGTAAACAGAAACATGCACTGCACAAGCCCTTCCTCCGGTAGATTCCCTCGCACATCCTTGATCCAGGCATGCTCCAACAAGGCCTCCTTAAATGTACGCTTGTTGGCACACGCCGAACCTACCGCCAAACTACCAATGGTGTCAGGTCGTCGACGGATCTACCTTTAATCCAACAGTCTCGCCAGAACAAGGTGTTGGGACCATCCCCGACCTGGATCTCCACAAACTTGCTGAAAACTTGAAATGCCTTGTTGTCTACCAGCATGGGTAGCCCCTGCCACGGTCTCGACGGATTCGTGCGCCTGAGCCACTCCCACCTGACCCTCAACGCCAAGCCTCGTTAACACCTAAACCCCCAAAGGCCAAGGGTCTGTAGATCTGTTGCCAAGCAACAAGACACTGTCCTCCATGCACCTCATGTTTACCAGCCCACAAAAATGCACGTAGCCACGCATTTGCCTCATAGAAAACTTTAGAAAAAATCTAAAAATTCTCGTGCTTCTCAGTACCTGTCATGATTCACTCCGAGCCGGGTTTTTTTTTGGCTGGGACAGCCACGAGATCCACACTGGACCAAACATTTTTTGCTTCCGACATGTGGGCTGGCCCAGACACCACAAAAAAACACCGTTTCATGTTGTGATGGGCCTAGGGCCTAATTTTCGTGCTCCCCACTGCCCAAAAAATAGGCATGATGGCAACCATTAATATGCTAATAGTCAGCATGTCGATCCAAGGGAGTTAAGACCCCTCCCAACCGTCTAATGAAGGTAAAACGTGAGATCTAAACCGTCAGTCCGCCGCAACATCCCACCAACGTAGTATTATTTTCTTTCATTGCAATACTATCACATTTTTTTTGGCCCAAGCATAAAAGCCGACCTGAAGCCAAACCCAAAACACGATATTGGTCGAAAAGTCGGTGTTTAGTTGCTGCTTCGGTTGTCAGAATCGAAAGACTGATACTTCGGTTGCTACTTGTTGTTGAAGTGAGTGAAGGGGTAAACTGTAGACTATATGCGCCTGCTATTTCCCGAAATTTGAATTGATCATTTCAAACTTGCTTGCACATAGAAGAAAACATCCCATTGTATATAGTTGACTTGTGAGCCTCGCATAGGGTCTATGTCCCACACCCCTAATGTCACCCACATGAATATTCATGTGATCGGTGATACGTCCATTTTGCATCACTATTTTATATCATAATCTACTGTTATTCATTGATATATTACATGTTTAGAGATGATACTTATGTTATTTTACCTATTTTGCATGTTTGATGATTATGGAGAATTAACCACCGGAGTCAGGATTCTGCTGGAAAAAGGACCATCAAGACGAAGTATTTCTGAAGATCAACAATTAGCAGCAAATATCCTGAATCTCCTATTTTGTCAGATGCCAGAGGCAGCCAAAAGGGGAGGCCAAGGTGGGCCACCATGGGCCCTCACCATGTCGTGGCGCGGCCCACCTTGCTGCCGCGCCGCCACGTGGTGAGGAGGCCCTGGCCCACCTCAGCCGGTGCCCCTTCGCGTACATCATCCCCAGAAACCCTAACACATGGGGGGATGTCGAGAAATATTCCGCCGCCTCCACGAGGCGGAAAACACCAGAGAGAGAAAAGCTCTCCGCAGGGAGAAATCTGCCGGGGAAATTCCTTCCCGGAGGGGGGAAATCATCGCCATCGTCACCGTCATCGAGCTGGACTTCATTGGGATCATCATCATCATCTCACCGCCGACATCATCATCTCCACCGCTCCACTCCGTTCCGCTGTAACATCTAGGGTTGAATCTTGTCTAGTTCATAGGGGAAACTTTCCCGGTGTTAATTACTCCTTGTGGTTGATGCTATTGAGTGAAACCGTTGAATTAAGGTTTATGTCCAGATTGTTATTCATCATTATATCACCTCTGATCATGTTCCATATGATGTCTTGTGAGTAGTTCGTTTAGTTCTTGAGGACATGGGAGAAGTCTTGATGTTAGTAGTGAATTATGTTGAGTAATATTTAATGGTTTGATGCTTAAGTTGTGGTGTTATTCTTCTAGTGGTGTCATGTGAACGTCGACTACATGACACTTCACCTTTATGGGCCTAGGGGAATGCATTGTGTATTCGTTGCCAATTGTGGGGTTGCCGGAGTGACAGAAACCTAAACCCCGTTGGTATATCGATGCATGAGGGATAGCAGGATCTCAGAGTTTAAGGCTGTGGTTAGATTTATCTTAATTACTTTCTTGTATTTGCGGATGCTTGCAAGGGGTATAATCACAAGTATGTATTAGTCCTAGGAAGGGCGGTGCATTAGCATAGGTTCACCCACACAACACTTATCAAAACAATGAAGATTAATCAACTATATGAAGCGAAAGCACTTGACGAAATTCCCGTGTGTCCTCAAGAACGTTTGGTCATCATAAGTAAACCTACCGGCTTGTCCTTTGCTGTAGAAAGGATTGGGCCACTCGCTGCAATTATTATTACTGCATTTTATTTACTTGTACTTTATTTATGCTATATCAAAAACTCCTAAAAACTTGTCTGCTAGTATTTACAGTGAATTCCTATCAAAACTGCTTGTCAACACCTTCTGCTCCTCGTTGGGTTCGACACTCTTATTTATCGAAAGTACTACGATACACCCCCTATACTTGTGGGTCATCAAGACTATTTTCTGGCGCCGTTGCCGGGGAGTGAAGCGCTATTGGTAAGTGGAATTGGTAAGGAAACTCTTACTGTACGTGCTGTTTTTATTTTTGCCTGCTGCTATATTTTATTATGGAGAGATCTTCTCTTGAATTCCTATTTGGGAAAACCACTACCACTGCTAAGGTAGTAGAGGAGGCGCCACCTGAGCAGGTAATCCCATTCAAAATACCTATGAAAATTGTTGAACGTGTTACGAATAACCGCTATGAAGGGGATGGAACTGTCCATCCTGGTGATCATTTGTATTTTTACATGAATTATGCGAGTTATTCAAGTGTGCAGGTATTTCAATGGATGAAGTTAAGAAAAACTATTCTCTATATCGCTGTCTGGTAGAGCTGCACATTGGTATAAACTGCTGAAGAATGGGCGTTCTCTTGGTTGGGAGGAAATTGTACCTCTCTTTTATTCTAAATTCTATCCTCCAAGTGAGATTCACAAAGACCGGAACCTCATATATAATTTTTGGCCTCATGATGGAGAAAGTATTGCCCAAGCGTGGGGGAGATTGAAGTCATTAATGCTCAAATGCCCCATTCATGAGCTTCCTGGTAATGTTGTTATTGATAACTTCTATGCAAGGCTTTCCTTTCAGGATAAAACTCTATTGGATACTGCTTGTTCTGGATCATTCACTCGTAATAAAGAAGAGTTTAAATGGGACCTTCTTGATCGGATTCAGGAGAACACTGAAGGATGGGAGAACGACAAAGGTAGAGAGTCAGGTATAAATATGATTTCGAATGTATTAAAACTTTCATGAATACTGATGATTTTCGAAATGTTAGTACTGTTATGGCCTTGACTCTCAAGTTGTTGCAAATTTTTAAAGCCTTTGCCTCTATTTCGGTATGCCTAAGGAGGGTTTTAAGAATTATCATGAACCTTATAAAGATAAACTGTTTCTCCTATGACTGAAGTATTGAAGTTAATACTGTTGATCATTATTCCTGAACCTTATATTGAAAAAGTTCCTTTTCCTGCTAAAATAAAGGAACACTCTATTATAGCTAGTGTTGTTAACAAAAGTACAAAGAAAGCTATAAACCTGATGAACAAATAACTGTTGAACCTGCTGTAGCAATGGTTAAAGACCTTGTCACTGAAAATTAGAAGATGGCACATTATCTTTTGTGAAGATGCTTCTAAATTTTTCACATCCTAAAAGCTCTAGGAAAACTAGTGTTCCTGTGCTTTCTGTTAGGATAGGTGATCATTGCTATTATGGTTTATGTGATATTGGTGCAAGTTCAGTGCTATTCCTTATGAGCTTTACAGGGAAATCATGCATGAAATTGGTTCTTGTGAACTTGAAGAAATTGATGTGGTTATTCAGCTTGCTAATAGAGAAACTATCTCTCCAATTGGTATTGTTAGAGATGTGGAAGTTTTATGTGGTAAGACTAAATATCCTGCTGATTTTCTAGTACTTGGTTCAGCTGCTAGTAAAACTTGTCCTATCATTTTTGGTAGACCTTTTCTGAATACTTGTGGTGCTGTTATAGATTGTAAGAAAGAGAAAATCTTTACTAAATTTGCTGGTGAATCTTATGAGTTCAATTTCTCTAAATTTGCTAAAGCTCCTTATGAAACTGAATTGCCTAATGAAGATTTTAAAGTTGCTCAGCTTGCCTCTATTGCTCTTGCTCCTAACAATGCTTTGCAGCAACATATGGAGGACCACGAAAGTGAGGTCTTTATGGAAGAAAGGAATGAGCTTGATGAAATATTCCTTCGTCAACCTATACTTAAACATAATTTACCGGTGGAAGATTTGGGTACCACGCTACCACCCAAGGAGGATCCTGTTTTTTATTTAAAACCTTTACCTGATAATCTTAAATATGCTTATATTGATGATAAGAAAATATATCCTGTTATTATTAGTTCTAAACTTTCAGGTAGAGAAGAGGAAAGGTTATTGGAAGTGTTGAAGAAACACCGTGGAGCTATGGGCTATACTCTTGATGATTTAAAGGGATTTCCCCTACTATTTGTCAACATGCTATTAATATGGAACCTGATGCAAAGCCAGTTGTTGAACATCAACGTCGTTTAATACCCAAGATGAAGGAAGTGGTAAGAAATGAGGTATTGAAACTTCTTGAAGCTGGTATTATTTATCCTATTGCTGATAGTAGATGGGTAAGTCCTGTGCATGTGTTCCTAAGAAAGGAGGAATTACTGTTGTGCCTAATGAAAATGATGAACTTATTCCTCAAAGAGTAGTAGTTGGTTATAGAATGTGCATTGATTTTAGAAAGGTTAACAAAGTTACTAAAAAGATCATTATCCTTTACCTTTTATTGATCAAATGTTGAGAGGTTGTCTAAGAAAACTCATTTTTGTTTCCTTGATGGTTATTCTGGGTTTTCTCAAATTGCTGTGAGAAAGCAAGATCAAGAGAAAACCACTTTTACTTGTCCTTATGGAACTTATGCTTATAGACGTATGCCTTTTGGTTTGTGTAATGCTCCTGCTACTTTTCAAAGATGCATGTCTGCTATTTTTCATGGTTTTTGTGAGGAAATTGTGGAAGTCTTCATGGACGATTTCTCCGTCTATGGAACTTCTTTTGATAATTGCTTGCACAATCTTGATAAAGTTTTGCAGAGATGTGAAGAAACTAATCTTGTTCTTAATTGGGAGAAATGCCACTTTATGGTCAATGAAGGAATTGTTCTTGGACATAAAATTTCTGAAAGAGGCATTGAAGTTGATCGAGCTAAAGTTGAGGCAATCGAGAAAATGCCTTGCCCAAAGATGTCAAAGGTATTCGTAGTATTCTTGGTCATGCTGGTTTCTATAGGAGGTTTATTAAAGATTTCTCTAAAATTTCAAAGCCTCTTACTAATCTTCTCCAAAAAGATGTACCTTTTGTTTTTGATGATGATTGTAAGGAAGCTTTTGAAACTCTAAAAAGGCTTTAATTACTGCTCCTATTGTTCAACCACCTGATTGGACGTTACCTTTTGAAATTATGTGTGATGCTAGTGATTTTGCTGTTGGTGCTGTTCTTGGACAGCGATAGATAAGAAGTTGAATGTTATTCATTATGCTAGTAAGACTCTTGATTCTGCTCAAAAGAATTATGCAACTACTGAAAAAGAGTTCCTAGCTGTAGTATTTGCTTGTGACAAATTTAGACCTTATATTGTTGATTCAAAAGTCACTATTCATACTGATCATGCTGCTATTAGGTACCTTATGGAAAAGAAAGATGCTAAGCCTAGGCTTATTAGATGGGTGCTTCTTTTGCAAGAGTTTGATTTACATATTGTAGATAGGAAAGGTGCTGAAAATCCTGTTGCTGATAATTTGTCTAGATTGGAAAACATTGCTTATGATCCTATTCCTGTTAATGATAGTTTTCCAAATGAACAGTTGGCTGCAATAAGGGTAAGTTCGCGAGATAGTCCTTGGTATGCTGATTATGCTAACTTTATTGTTTCCAAGTACTTGCCTCCAACCTTTTCAGCTCAGCAAAGAAGGAAATTCTTTTATGACTTGAGGCATTATTTTTGGGATGACCCACACTTATATAAAGAAGGAGTGATGGCATTATGCGAAGATGTGTTCCAGAACATGAACAACGAGAGATATTGAGAAATGCCATGGTAGTGCTTATGGAGGACATCATGCTGGAGATAGAACTGCACAAAAGGTTCTACAATCAGGTTTTTATTGGCCTACCCTCTTTAAAGATGCAAGAAAGTTTATTTTATCTTGTGATGAATGTCAAAGAGTTGGTAATATCTCTAGACGTAATGAAATGCCTATGAATTATTCTCTTGTTATTGAACCATTTGACTGTTGGGGATTCGACTTCATGGGTCCTTTTCCTCCTTCAGAAGGTAATACTCATATACTTGTTGCTGTTGATTATGTTACTAAATGGGTAGAAGCTATACCTACAAAAGTGCTGATGGTGAGACCTCTTTAAAAATGCTTCAAGATGTTATTTTTCCTAGGTTTGGTGTGCCTAGATATCTTATGACTGATGGAGGTTCTCATTTTATTCATGGTGGTTTTAGAAAGACCCTTGCTAAATATGGTGTTAATCATAGAATTGCTTCAGCTTATCATCCCCAAACTAGTGGGCAAGTAGAATTATCAAATAGAGAGATTAAATCTATCTTGCAAAAGACTGTTAATAAATCTAGAAAAAATTGGGCTAGTAAGTTAAATGATGCTTTATGGGCTTATAGAACTGCTTATAAAAACCCTATGGGTATGTCTCCTTATAAAATGGTTTATGGTAAAGCTTGTCACTTGCCTTTAGAATTAGAACACAAAGCTTATTGGGCAGTGAGGAACTTAATAGAGACTTTAAACTTGCTGGTGAAAAAGGTTGCTTCATTTGAGTTCTTTAGATGAATGGAGAAGTGAAGCTTATGAAAATGCTAGACTTTTTAAAGAAAAGTTAAGAAATGGCATGATAGGAGAATTCTTAAAGAGAGTTTAATGTTGGTGAGAAAGTTCTATTGTATAGGTCTCGTCTCAGATTTTTTGCAGGAAAATTACTCTCAAAATGGGAAGGACCTTTTGTTGTGGAGGTATATCGTTCAGGTGCAATAAAGATTGCTTCACTCAAAGACAACTCTACACAAGTGGTGAATGGGCAAAGACTCAAACATTATATTTCTGGAGATTCTTATAATGAAGATGTTGACACTATTCAAGTGGTGACCCGGAAGTTTTTATTGAAAAGCAAATTCAGGGGACTGCAGAGTCTGTTTTCGAATAGGTAACAGTTTCGGTAAGAAAAAGTTCGCGTTTAACTTTCCAAGAGTTATTTTTGTCATTTTTATTAAATATGGAAAAATAAGAGATTAAACCGGGTAGGAAACGGTGCCCGAGGGCACCTCACCGTGGCGCGGGCCCACCCTTGGCCGCGCCGCCACGTGGTGAGGGCGCCCGGAGCCCGTCTCCGACTAGGTTTCCTCCTGTACCTTCCTTTCGTCGTAAAACTTTTTGCTATATAATCCCCGGTCCCCCGAGGTTCGTATATCGCCTTTTCGTCGTGTTTTTGTTTCGATCTGTTTCTGCCAGATTTCATCCGCGGATCTAGAACTGCCATGTCTTCGTCTGAGCCCTCCAAGGACAGCTTCTTCGCGAACGTCGTCAACCCGTACATGAACGAGTTGAAGATGCATCTGAAGGAGTCACTTCTCAAGGATGGGGAGCTGCAAGTGGAAGACGTTCGAGGTCCTAAGGGGGAAGGAAGCCTGGAAGACAGGATAGAGAAGTTGGAGCAAGAGGTCTTTACATACAAGGAGATGGCGGAACGTGAAGTGGACATCTTTCACAGGATGGTGTCTGGACTTGTTGCTGAACACAAGAAGGAGACCGCAAAGCTCTGGGAAGACATCTTCTCACTCCATGAGACTACCAACAAACTACAGGCACAACTCTACGACGTTCAGAATCAAAACTGTGAGTATGAAACCAGGTTTAAACACATAAGCTCTGCTGCCAGCTTCAGGATACCTGAAACCAAGTCGTCATTTGTTGATGGAGAGCCTCTACCTTGGAAGTTTGATGATGAGGATATCTCACCACCGCCGAAGGAGTAATTCAGCATTGGTATTGACATCCCCTTGGCTTGTTCCAAGCTTGGGGGTGCCGCGGTATCACACCATTATCTTTACCTTTTACCTTTCAATAGAGTCATATCATGAGTAGGGAAGTTATCTTATAGGATGGTTTGCAGTATAGAAGTATCTCTCTTTTAGTTGGTTATCTATGTATCCCTTGGTGTGAGTTGCCATTATGGAATATTAATGAGAAGTTTTATCATTTACTTTCTGCATACTTTATTTTAGTTTGCAATTTTTGTCATATGGATGATCTTGTTATTAGTATTGGTATCACTTTGGGAGCATTAAGTAAATCTTTTTGGTTTTGGCAAACTTAGCATTGGTCAGTAGTTACAATACTTTGAGGCTTAAGTAGAGAGAGGGAAGTGCATGTAGATATATTATTCCATGATCTTTCTTTCTTGTTGGCTCATAAGCTTAGTATTCTCAAGTTAAAATTATTTGTGCTTCCAAAGAAGATTGCATGATTGTTCTTACTACATGTATATTTGTTTGTATCCCTCAACTCTTATGCTTGCTACACAACCTTGCTAGCCAAAAACCTGTATTGAGAGGGAATGCTTCTCATACATCCAAACCTTGAGCCAAACCATTGCCATTTGTGTCCACCATAACTACCTATTATGTGGTATTTCCTGCCACTCCAAGTAAATACTTCATGTGCTACCTTTAAATTATTCAAAAAACTATTACCTCTCATTTGTGTCACTGTTTACTAGCTCATGAGTAAGTATGTGGGTTGTTCTCTATTTAACTTGTCAGACAGACTTTCACCAATGGACTAGTGGCATATACATCCGCTTATCCAATAATTTTGCAAAAAGAGCTGGCAAATGGGGTGCCCAGTGAAAGGACATAGTCCGTTAATCTTGTTTTGATGTTTGATAACAACACTTGGAAGTTTCTAACATACCGCTAAGTATCTACAGGAATTATGTGTGTCTAAAACAAAAGTATACTAGTGTGTATCTTTCTATGCAAAAAGGGAAGAATATCAAGTTGTCGAAAAGAAAGGTGAAGGGAGAAGATTTGCAGTGTGTCGGCCGGCCCCCCAGCTGGCCTAGGCCGGCCCACAGGCCGGAGGCATCGGTCCCCTGCCAGCCCTCCAGGCCGGCCCCCAGGCCGGCCGTGTCTGCTCCATCGCTGGCCCTCCAGCCAGCCGTGGCCGGGCTACAGGCCGGAGGCATCGGGTCCCCTGTCGGCCCAGGCCGGCCATGTCCGCGCCGTGCGCCAGCCCTCCAGCCGGCCCAGGCCGGCCCCAAGGCCGGCTGCTCGACGTCCAGCTTTCCTTGCACGATGACTTACCTATCAACAGCCATATTTCGGAAGGGAGTATAAATACATCTTCAGCTACCTTTGGACAAGTGCTTGGCCACCATTGAAGACCGCCATTAACACAAGCACAAGCTTTGCTAGATCTCCCAATCCCTCCACCCAAACGTGTTGATCTTTGGAGGATTGAAGGAGAAGGCCTAGATCTACATCTTCACCCAAGCCGTTCTTCATTTCCCCCTCATTCACTTGAGGGACAATTTGCTAGGGTTTCCACTAGGAAAACCTAGCCCATTGTTGTACTTACTTGCTTGTCTTTGGGACAGATTGTAGCTGTTTGGGAGCCCCCAATCCATTGTGGGTTGTGCCCCAAATCGTTGTTGTAGCTAGTGTCATCTAAACCACAATCTTATACAAGAGAATGACAATAATGATGAGTAAGAAGGGATCACAATGAAGTTGAATTTCATCTGGTTCTTCCTCTCTTCCGCAAGCAGGTGATGCAAGTATCTAGCTTCTGTCTCCGCTTTACTGTCGTAAATGTTGTGGTTGTTCACGATGATGTTGGACTTCATCCGGTTCTTCTTTTCTTCCTCAAGTAGATGGTTGGAATACCTAGCTTCCGCCTCGGCTTTAGTCTTGTAGCTTTTGTGGCTGTTGCCTTTGAGCTCGTTCACTTGCTTTTTATAGTCTTCACACTCTTCATAGACTCCAGGAACATGACCTTTGTACACCACATACCACTTCCCCATTTCTCTGTACACAAGACGCATATAAAAGTATAAGTCAAATAAGAGTTGTAAGAAAAAAGATTTGTGTACATAAGAGAGAAGAAAGATTAAAGCAAACAAATAATTAACTAAGCATGCATGCATCTAACGAGTTGTGTACATATGACAGAATGGCCTGTGATCACCTTCTCTCCGATATCTACGGAAACGGTTCACAACCATTTAACGAGTTGAATGGCATGTGATCACCCGCACGGCTTAAGCGCCTTTCTATATCGGCATTATCTGGTGGTTGTAAGCCGTAGTAGAATTGTCCATCTTCATCTAGGACGTCACACATGATGATTCGCGCGATCATGTTCTGAATGTATCGGAACTCAGCTCTGATAACATAATCAGCGGAGTCCTTTAGTCTGTCAACCCATGCGTTGAAATCACGACGAATAAATTGGCCTCGTCGTTGATACTTTAAAAACCACCTCATTTGATAGAGGAGGTACCATGACTCCATGCAACTACTTGAATCCTGCTTGATGCAGGGGAAATACGTTCTATGCGCGAATCTAAACCTTCCATCCTCTGTCTTTCTTGTTAGTAAAATCGGGCCACCCTTCATGGCGTAGCCGTTGAGAGTATTATTCAGAACAATCTTGACGTTGGTGTAGTCCCGCTTAGACGCCGCCCTGTCTTCATGGCGATCCCCGCTATCGAGATACAAGGCAGCCAAGCGTTCCATGTCCAAGTGGATTAGGGTGCCGTGTTTGTTTCTGCGCAAAAAATCACCATTGTAGACGCAAATTCAACGATGGAAATCTATGGAAGCATGTTATGACAGGTAGGCATGACTTACTCGGGAAAATAAGGCAAGAGAAATGAGCACTTCCTCGAAGCATTGTCGAGGAAGAGCTTCTGGAGATACGCGTCGCGGATTTCCTACCCTCAAGGTTGTTCACGAACATTTCTTGCATGTAGTAGGGGTCAACCATCAAGATGCCGGGGGTATCCTCCATTTTGATTTGGTGCGCCATTTCGAGCGCAACAAGACAGACTATAGATGGGTGGAGCGGAAGCATATGGAACATTGAGAAGATATCATCAAATCTCACAAAGAGCAGGTTTGCGCCATCTTCCCTGACAAAGCCCAACCGGTCTGGTACCTTTGCAATGAAAAGGGGATATGTTGGGTTGGTTGCTCGAGAAGTTTCATCTCGATAACAACAACAACCTCATGTAGGTCCAACAAATGTCCTCTCAACTTTTCGACAATATCCGCCGGAAGGATCGATTTACCCAAGTGATGCATCTTATGCCAGTTCTTGATGGGTATCATGTCCACAAACCGGAATCAGTCCCCTTCTCTGGTCGGTTGGCGAAGTCCTCCAATTTTTGTTTCTTGTTGTATCTTTTTCATGCCTTCTTAGGCTTGTTCACCGGCGCATCTTCTGGCGTCTCATGATTTGGCAAGATAGGCACCAAATTGGTGATAGAGTCGCCGCACCCGTAGCCTATCATGGGGGGAGGCCCTACTTGGCCTCCCTTCATCCAAGTCCCAACAAACTCACAGACGGTAGGAAACATGGATTTGAAGGTATTTGTGCGTTCGTTCTCGATGAACGCCTTCATCGGATCATCGCCTTCTATATGAGAACCCCTGGCCTCGTCGTTGTCAGCCATGTTCAAACTAGCGACAAAAGTCGAACTTAGTATAATAGGAAAAATTCACTTAATTAAGTACTAAGATACCCATGAGTCTAACTTTGCCAGAATGTCCGTTCCGGCAAATTCGGTAATCCATATGTCCCTTTTTAGCAAAGTCATGCCAAAATTCACGAAAAATTTCGGCATGACCTTTGCTAAAAAAGGACATATGGAGTACCCGAATTTGCCGGAACGGAAGTTAATCGACGTTCTGGCAATCTCAAGGGCCTCATGGGGTACCTGCAAGCATTTCAGAAAAATATCCATAATAATCTCCGGCCGGCATCTCCACGACACGATGGTCGGAGCACATACTACCACGACACGATGGTCGTTGTAGCACAACATTCCAACAAAAATGCATCTTCAAGACTAAAATCTAACCTAACCCTAAAATGTGTACCTCGGGCAGGGGAGGTATCGTGTGGAGGAGGAGGCGGTGGCGCTCGGGGCCAGGCAGTGGAGGAGTGATACGTCTCAAATGTATCTATAATTTCGGATGTTTCATGCTTGTTTTATATATCAATGTCACATGTTTTATATGCATTATATATCACTTTTATACATTTTCTGGGACTAACCTATTAACAAGATGCCACAGTGCCAGTTCCTGTTTTCTGCTGTTTTTCTATTCCAGATAATTACTTAAGGAAATATTCTCGGAATTGGACGAAACAAAAGCAAAAGTTCCTATTTCCCCGACACGTACACGGAGTCCAAAGGGGAGAAGGAGGAGGGCCGTCGGCCACCCTCACCATGCCATGGCGCGGGTGGGCCCTGGGCCGCGCCGCCACGTGGTGAGGGGCCCACGGGTCCCAACCGACCATCGTCCTTTCGCCTATTTATTGCCCCCGACGCGAAAACCCTAAAACTATCGGTCATATTCGAGAAAGAGTTCCGCAGCGCCGCCGCCTTCGAAGACAAGTTTCGGGGGTCAGAAGTTCCTGTTCCGACACCCTGCCGGGACAGGGATTGACCCCCGGAGCCATCTCCATCGACTCCACCGCCTCCACTTCGACTCCATGATGGTTTGTGAGTAGTTCTCCCATGGACTACGGGTTCTTGGCTGTAGTTAGTTGGTACTCTCTCTCCCATGTACTTCAATACAATGATCTCATGAGCTGCCTTACATGATTAAGATCCATATGATGTAATTGGTGTTGTGTTTGTTGGGATCTGATAAATTGTGGAATTGTGATCAGATTGTTCATCATATTATCATACTATTGTTTATTTAAGATCTTGCATGCTCTCCGGTACTTGTGGTTACCCTGATCAAGTAGTTGCATGTATCTCCAAGAGAGAGTATTTATGCTAGATAGTGGGTTCAGTCTCCATTTAATCTGGGGGAGTGACAGCAACCTCTAAGGTTGTGGATGTGCTGTTGCCACTAGGGGTAAAACAACAATGCTTTGTCCAAGGATAATTGTGTTGTTTACATTATGCACTTTACTTAATGCAATAATCTGTTGCTTGCAACTTAATACTGAAAGTGGTGCGGATGCTAACCTGAAGGTGGATTATTTAGGCACAGATGCATGCTGGATAGCGGTCTGTGTACCTTGTCGTAATGCCCAATTAAATACTACAGTAAACTTTATCTTATCATAGCATGCATTGCCATGTCCTCGCAATTATCAATGACCCAACTGTAATTTGTTCACCCAACACATGTTATTTGTTTGGAGAGTTACCACTAGTGTAGATAGCTGGGAACCCCGGTCCTTCTGTCATCATCAAATACTCACTCGGTCCTACATGTCATTAGAAGTAGTATCAACTATTTTCTGGTGACATTGCCTCTGTGTTACTGCTATTGCTGCTGTGTTACTATTACCATTGTTCTCATATTACTGCTGCTTCACATCACCCCTGTTACTAGTGCTTTTCCAGGTGCAGCTGAATTGACAACTCCGTTGTTAAGCCTTATAAGTATTCTTTGTCTCCCCTTGTGGCGAATCAATAAATTTAGGTTTTACTTCCCACGAAGACTATTGCGATCCCCTATACTTGTGGGTCATCAAGACTACTCTCTGGCGCCGTTGCCGGGGAACACAGCATAAGTTCACCTGGGGAGTATACTCTACTTGTCTCTCTGTTTTTATTTTATTTTATATTGTCTAGTTTACTCTTGTCTAGTTTTATTGTGCTTAGTTTATTTCTGTCTAGTATTATCTTGCTTAGTTTACTTTTGTCTAGTTTATTTTTGTCTTGTTTTATTTTTCTTATATACCCGAAAATCCATAAAAAAATTGAAAAACCAAAAATCTAAAAAACTGTTGTTATGGAAGAACATGCTAGAACCTATGTGGAAGTTAAAGAATTATATATGAAGTATAGAGAATCAACAAAGGGTAAAGTCATGAGAGGCGTGTTAAAAAAGTTGAATCAAATTGCTGAAATTTTGCTTAAACGCCATGATATAAATTGTTGCTCTAAACAGGATACTAAACATCTTAAATTTCAATGTGGCTTTAGTAAAGAAGATATAATTATGAGCTATCATTGTTATAACTATGCTTATCTGGGAGCTGAACAAGTAGAACAATTTGTTTTATTTATGGGAGCTTCTGAAATAGAATCCTTCATGTCTAAAAATTATGAAACTTGTGTTGCTTGTAACAACCTTAAAGATATGGTCTCTTCTATCCTTGATTATTGTCTAGAAAATTTCAGCAATAATTCTTATATCATTGATTATAAAGAGAGACTCATTCATGCACAAGAATGCACTCACAATTTGCAGGAACCTGTGGAAGAAGAAATTGCTGAACCTGAAAGCTCATTAGATGAAAAATAGGAGGAGAGTGATGAACAAAAGGAGGAAGAATTGATTAGCTACCCATGCCTAACTTCTAATGAGAGTAACTCTTCATCTCATACACTATTTGATTGTCCCCCATGCTTACCAAAGGAGGGTGAATGTTATATTCCTGTGGATTCTCTTGAAATATTTCCTATGAGTAAAACTTGTGAGAATAATTATGCTACTATTATCTATGATAATCCATGCTATTTTTATAAATCTTATGATAATCCTTTATTTGTGCCTAACTTCGAAATGCGTGGTACTAAAGAGTTTTGCTTAGAAAATGTTTATGATAAAGCTCTAGATGATGGTCCTATGTTACTTGATAATATTAATTGTACTACTAATGAAAATGGGATTGGAGAGGTCTTGACTTTATCTATGATTCCCATACCTTTTGATATTGATCAATCATCTTGTTATAAAATGGTTAAAAGTGGGTTTGAAAGCTTTAATCCCACTATTTTTTAGCTTGATAAAAATTATGTGTTTGTAGATCATGAAAAGCATGCTTTATGTGTTAATTATATTGTCAAGTTTATTCATGATGCTACTGAAAATTATTATGAGAGAGGAAAATATGGTTGTAGAAGTTTTCATGGTACTAAAACACCTCTCTATATGCTGAAAGTTTTGAAGTTACTCTTGCTTTATCTTCCTATGCTTGTCACTTTGTTCTTTGTGAATTTATTTGTGTACAAGATCCCTATGCATAGGAAGTGGGTTAGACTTAAATGTGTTTTGAATTTGCTTTTTGATGCTCCTTTTGCTTCATTTTCTATTTTCATGAGAGCATCATTACAACTATCAAGCCTAGCTAAAAGGCATTAAAGAAAAGCGCTCTTGGGAGACAACCCATGTTTTGTTTCTGAAATTTTTCTTTGCCTTTTGAGTCAAGGAACTTGTCTACTTCTGTAACAACTCCTTTGTATCTTTACTTTTTCGAATTATTGTGCCAAGAAGAGTCTCTAATAGAAAGTTGATGCTAGATTTGGATTTCTGCGCAGGGACAGATTTTTTCTGTCCACCGTTTTGAGCTGTACACACTCCAGAAAAATTGAAAATTCTGAAAAAATTCGCGCGCGATCCTCAGATATGTACGCAACTTTCATTAGTTTTGAGTTTTCCGATTTGAGCAATGGAAGTGCCTCGAAAAAATTCATCTTTACTCGCTGTTCTGTTTTGACAGATTATATCTATGTTTTTTGCATTGTCTCTTGTGGACTTTAAGTAAGGCTCTCTAGACGTGGAGGGCTGTAGCTAATGTTTTATTGAGTTCTTGCAATGTGTCACAAAAGAACCAAAGTGGATGAAAGTTTTTGAGTACTAACCCTCTAATGAAGTTTATGAGAAGTTTGGTGTGGCGGAAGTTTTCAAGGGTCAAGAGAGAAGGATGATATAATGTGATCAAGAAGAGTGAATAGCCTAAGCTTGGGGGTGCTCCCATGGATCACCCAGCATATTTCAAGAAGACTCAAGCGTCTAAGCTTGCGGATGCCCAAGGCATCCCCTTCTTCATCAACAACTTATCAGGTCATCTCTAGTGAAACTATATTTTAATTCTTTCACATCATATGTGCTGTTCTTGGAGCGTCTGTGTGCTTTTATTTTTAGTTTGTTATTTTTATTTTCTGATCATATCAATGTCGGATCCTATCTATCTTGTTTGGGAGAGAGACACGCTCCGCTTTTTCATTTGAATACTCCTATTCTTCACTTATATCTGTTGAGTATTCCGTTTTCGCACTGTTTAGCTTCTAGCTCTTGGTTTTCATGTATCTCTTATTCAGAGCTATTAGTTCTTTTATAGAAAGTACTCTCTTACTTCACTTATATTTGTTTGGAGAGTTGCTTGGTTGATGTGTTGGTTTAGAAAATGTTGCATGTGGTAGTGGTAAAATAAAAACTTGCATAATCTTGTAGATCACTGAACTTTGATAACCTGATTCTTTGCAAACGTTTTGAGATATTTAGATGGTAAAGTTTGTTGGTTAATTAAGTTAAAATCATTAGTGGATTGTTGTCTTTAAGCTTGAACCGTACTACAAACTCTACTAAAATTGTTGAAGGTGTAGTTGGACTTGATAGCTTTCCATGTCTAAAGGTAATTCGTAATAACTGAGTTGTGCTGAAGGTCGAGGGATCAAACGGGGTACTTGTGCCGCCGTGAATGGCCCTTCTTGGAGTGAATTTTAATCATGCTCTTAATGTTGAACCTGCTAGTTGTTTGCAATAAGCTTGTGAGTTCTTTTGACTAATGTTAAGCTACGGTTTTTGGCACTTCCACCATCCAAATTTGCTAGCCTCTTCGGTGATGTGCATTGCCTTCTGCTCACATTGAGATTTGTGCATACTTCGCCAGTACATCCAAACCCGTGGGAGGACTTTCTCTTGTTCTCCTACGCATAAGCCCATACATCTTCCTCAAAACAGCCACCATACCTACCTACCACAGCATTTCCATAGCTGTTCCGAGATATATTGCCATGCAACTTACATCTTACATTACATGACTTGTTGTCATTTATCATTCATATATTGCTTTGCATGATTCTATACAGCTGATGTGTGGTTTACCCATGTTACGCTAGATCATTGCACATCATGCTACACTGGCAGAGGCATACAGTTTGATACATCATGTTTTGTTCATTATGAGTTATTTGTACCAAAAAGTGTGTTGTCATATTAGGATGTTGCCCCTAAAAGTGAAAAGAGCCATGGAGTCCATCGAAAAGAGAAACAGAAAAAGAAAAAATATAAAAAAGTGAAAAAGAAAAAAGAAAAAGGGGGCAACATTACTATCCTTTATCCACACTTGTGCTCATGTTTCAGCACCTTCAGTATTCATAGTCATCATTTGTGCTCATGTTTAGCACCAATACTCCATGTGAGAGAGTTTTCATGTTTTACTTGTATAACTATGTGGGGAATTTACACTGTAAAACTTGGGTTGAATATTCCAATGATGAGCTTCCTCAAAAGTCCTCTAGGTCTTCGTGAGCAACCAAGTTGGATGCACCCCCACTAGTTCCATTGGAGAGCTTTCATACACATATAGCTCTATGTGCATCTATTAGATGGCAATCACTACTCCTTACATAGCTTCGATTATAAGACTTCCTCTTGTCTAATGATCACTTATATCTTTGTGAGACTTTCTTCCAGTGGCCTTCTGTAACATCCCAAAATTATTATCAGGATTATATTCCAAAAATGAGAGCCAACAAAAACTTTTGTTGTTTATTGTATGTTAATTGCTTTTGTTACTTGAGATGTTGTTCTTGATGTTTGTGTGAGTGTTTGCTCTAGTGAACACTAGTAAGGAAGAAAGAAAACAAAATATAAAATCAAAGCAAGAAAAATAAAAGTGACAAGTTGTCACATGAAAATCTTCAAGTGATAAACCCAATTAATTTCAAACAACAAAATATTATTTTTGAACTAGTTTTGAAATTCTAAAATAAAAACAAATTGAAATAAATTAAAATAACATAAACAAAGTACTATAAAATAAAATGTTTCAAAACATTTTATTATTTTATGCCAATTTTTGTGGAGCTTTTGTACATTATGGGAAGGCCCCACAAATTTTTGCAAATTTTTCTAAAATGTTTAAATGCCCTAATTAAATCCTAGAAAACCATCTGGATTTAACAGAAGGACTAAAACAGAAATAAAAAGGAAAGCAGAGAGGAGGCAGGGGGTTTTCTGCAAAAACGTCATCCCCTACCTCTCTCCCTCGCCCCGACGTGCCGCCGTGTCGCCGTGCTGCGCATCGCCGTTTCCGAGCCGCCCAGGCCCCCCCTGCGCGCGCGCCCGGTGCCTCTGCGTGCAGGAGAGAGCACTCGAGCCCCTCCCCGCGCCATTACGCCGCCCCTTTCCCCGATGCCTCGCCGTGGCACCCACGGCGTCGCCGGCCAAATTGGCCCAGCTCTCTGCGCCTCGACACGCGCAGCTCGACCCACACCTTCTAGAATGTGTCCGGACCCCGCTGAACACCGCGCGCCCACGTCCCTCGCACCACCGCCGTGGAATTGATCCACTCCCGTGCGCCATGGACGTCGCCGTGTGCGCCTCGTCCACGAACGCCGGCCCCTGCCCTATAAAGCCACCCCCACACCCCTCTGGAAGCACCACACCACCTCTCTCCCTCACCCCTCCCTCTCGATTCATCTGTGCACCGCGGGAGGCCGTGCACCGCCGCAGCCACTGCCGCCGTCAAGGTCGGTCATGGCCGCAGCGCCTTGCTCCCCCATTCTTCCCTCTCTGGCCTGCACTTGCTTCCCTCTGCTTCACCGCACTCACCGCACCCTTTTTCCCTTTGATCAGTGCCCAGACGCGGCCGTGGAACCTCGCCGGAGTTGCTGCCCGTGGCCGTGGAAGAGCGAGAGCGCGCCGCCGACGAACCAGCCCACCCCAGCAAGTGTAACTCGGCCAGAAGCTTCCACCTCACCACCGCCGTCGATCTGCATCATCTCCGCGACCTCCCGAGCCCTCTAGGTGAGAGATTCATCCACCTCGCCGTCGCCGGCGCGGCAGCGCCGCTCGTTTTAGGTCGCCGACGTTTGCCGTCGACGTGGGCAAACGTGGGCCGTTGGATCTAAATCCAACGGTTGCGTACCGTTTCGTTTAGAAGTGAAAGAGAGAGAGAGACTGACGGGCGGGCCCCGCTCGTCAGGTTTTAAATCATTTCCCCGCGCGCGATGTGCCGCTGCCATGTAGGCCCCACCTGTCAGCCTTTTCAACATTATCCAGAGAGATTTAATTTCGAATTTAAATTCCTCTCTGAGAAGTCAGTACTGGTCCTGACTTTGAAATTCAATAACTTGAGAATTAGGAATCCAAATAAATCAAACTCAATTGTTCTGGAAAGCTTATGAAATTGTTTAACCAACACAATTGGTCTCATGTCATTTAATTAAATAGATAAAAAGTATTATTGAAAATGCTACAGAAGGTTTAAATTCTAAACTTGTTTGTTTCTGATGCTCTGTAGTCCAAATAATTCCAAACCAATTTTGCTAGCTTAGTACTGCCTTGTGTTAGCTCCCCTAATTTTGGTAGAATTAATTAAGTAGTATTAATTGTTGACTTTAAGATAAACCCTTCTGGACTAAAACAAACAAATATGTTTATTGGTTGATCCAAATGAGTTAGGACCAATTTTGTTAGCTCACATATATCCATGTTTAGTTACCCCTAAAAGGGTTTAATTTTTGGAACAATATAATTTAAATGGTAGCTAAAACTTGATTATTAAGCTACTGGATTCAATCCAATGTGTAGGGAGTTTGGTAACTCCAAATGATCCAATTCAAATTGGGTTGTCTTCTACACATCAGTAGCTTTCTATAGAATTTAGTTTGTATTTTTGTGACCAACAGAACTCAAGTTGTGGAATTAAACATGAATAACTAGTTTCTGCCATAATTTGGACTTAATTAAATAATGTTTAATTCAATTATTTGAAAATCAAATTGTGTGGTTTGATGTGTGCAGTAGCTAATTGTGATGTTGATGATGGTTATGTTGAGATGATTGCTTGTATAGCTTAGTGATTGTTTGCATTGTTTGTTTATTAATTAGACGAGAACGTTGTCGGATATATCGAGGAAGGAGAGTTTGCTGAATTTGAAGAACAAGAGCAAGATCACTTTGCCAAGCAAGGCAAGCTATTCTCTGAGCTTGCACTACCAACATATGCATCTACTTTCATAACATGTTTTACTCTCAAAGCAAGATTTATAAAACCCATTTCAAAAGTATATGGATATTATTTTGCCACCCTATGTAGTAGTTTATATAAAACTTTAGGATGGGAAAACAATGTTGTTTATTCAAAACTCCTTTGAAATTTCTTGTGAGTTTATGGAATGCCGAGATGTCGGTGTTGTTGGAAAAGTGGAAAAATGGTGATGTTTATGAAAAATGCACAGTGTCCTAGTACTATGGAAACCAATCCTACCCTGTGCGACCACATTTACCACATATGGGAAAAGGCGTAGTCATGTAGTTTGCTCTTATTAGTATGGGATACCTCATCGACGGAGATGACTCCGTTATGCATGAGGGGATGGTCCGAGGATCTACCCCCTGACCCGGGTCCTCACACAAGTTGGTGGGGAGGATAGAAGGTTCCACCATAAACCGCCGGACAAAACTATGAGTCCTCACACTTAGGGTTTCTGACGGGAAACCGGACTGGGTGTCGATGGAAAGTGTCATATGGGAAGGATCCTATACTAGCATGAGCAAATAAGAGGCTATGGCCGGCGGCTTACTTCGCATACACCTGGTATGGCGAGACGTGGCAGACACGATGAGTTGCCGGATGGATGTGGGTTAAAAGCGTGCTACCTCTGCAGAGTGTTAAAACTATTCGAATAGCCGAGTCCTCGGATATGGACAATTGGGAGACTGTCCTAAGACCTTGTGCAAGTTTTAAAAAGACTTTGAGTTTTAAAAGAAAAATGAAGTGGAGATTGTTTCCTACACCTATACCAACGGATCGGTATGAGGTGGTTGGATGAAAGTGGACCATGACGGGCTATGGTCGGAAAAAGGAGGAGTTTTGGAAAAACAGATGAAAATGGTGACTTCTTTAAAGATAGTTATAAAACTCTTCTTACCTTTTTCAATAAAGATATAGAGATGTTTTAAATAAGAAAAGTTGTCAACTAAAATAAAACTGGTGCATACTCATGTTGGGGTAGTTTGCGAGTACATTCAAATGTACTCATATTGGTTTCGTCCCTGGCTATTGTCCTAGCCAGACTACGAGGAGGCACTACGCCGAGCAGAGTATGGCGACTTCTACGCCAACTAAGGATCTCCACAAGTCAGCTGCCTGTCGGGTTGTCATCGTTAGAATATGATGTCTACTACGCCGTAGCTTCCGCTGATATATTGGTTTGGCCCATGAAGGCACCTATGTAAGAACTTGGTCTAAATGACCATTTATGTAAGACTTTTATTCGGTACTGTAATGGATGTAAACTTTGGTATCCAATTCGGATTATGTGCAACGACAGACTGATCACGGGATCGTTGTGTTAAGCATAATCGGGTATTTCGGACAGCTAGTCCGGGGTCCCCACAGACTTGGTATCAGAGCCATCCTGACTTTAGGAAACCTTAGTTAGCATGGTCGTTTGTCAAATGTTACAAAAGATGAATTTCTAAAAAGAAAGGAATGAAGTATTTTCGAAAATTGCTTATCTCCAATCCTCTTACTTATGCAAAATTTTACTCTCATTAAATGTTACATTTTCCTTGTATCCCTAAAATTTTGTACACCTCTCATTAAGTTAAAATTTGACTCACTTGTTGCCCTACTATATTAAAATTTTGATATACTTGTCACCTAACTAACTTAAAATTTTGCTTAAAAACTGTAGATGGCACTCCATTGGACCGAGTTCGTTCAGCTGGAGAAGGACAGCAAGCTGACGTTTGAGAGGGACTTGTTCGAGTTGACCAAGCTGTTAGGTCGCCCCGCTCCAGAGTTTGAGGGAGCTCAGATTGATGTTCACGGTGTTGGAAGGCTGAGCTGGCTCATCAGATCGTCAGTTCGCAGGAACATCAAGTCTCCCAATTCCAGGACGCTCATCTTCACCACCAAGGAGGCCACCTGGGTTGACGGTCTCTGTACTGCTACACAGAGGATGCTAGCCCGACTTTGTGAGGAGCACAAGGCGGAGTTAGTAGACTCCCGTTTCCGGTTCTACGGGAGGCGCAACTGTGATGGACACCCTACTCCTTCACCTTACCACCCGATGTTTGGGAGCTACATCATGGACATGGAGATCTTACTTCAGTGCACTCAGGATGATCTGTTGCGCACTAGGATTCAGCTCCACTTCGACCGCGAGTCGCTCGTTGAGCTTCGCGAGAACGAGATGAAGCTGATGGTGGAGAAGGTTGCTCTTCTCAGGAAGAGGGCCCAGCTGAGGAAGACTATCGTGAAGCTCCGCACGAAGGTGGCAGAGCAGGACGGACTGATTGAGGATCTAGAGCACCATACTGACGAGATGGAGGAGGAGGGCGAGGATCTCCGCAAGGAGAACGACGCTTTCCTCAGTGACGATGATGACTTCGTGGAGGAGATGGACTGTGAGGAGGAGGATGATGAGGAGGAGTTAGTTGACGAGGAGGAGGAGCCACTCGAGCCAGTTCTCGAGGACGAGGAGGAGGATCCCGAGGAGCCAGCCTACCAGTCAGATGCTGACGTGTTAGAGCTGGAGGTTCCACCTCAGTAGGCGAGTGACTTGATCACTACCGCAGGATTAGGTTGACCCCTATAGCTAGTCGAGTAGTAGTAGTGGTTCTTTTGGAAACCAGATGTTATGTATCCTAGATGTAAGCTTGATGTTGTAAGCTTGATGTTGATGTGAACTCCTTGATGTATTGTTTGTGAAATATAAGTATGTTTGTCTTGTTTAAATCTGTGTAAACTATTTTCATATAAATCTTAGATTAATCAACCACTTGAGAGATCGTCTTTTCCCTTAGTCGAACTTTTCTTGCCTTGTCTCTTATACCCGGTGTGCTTCAGGATGCCACCCCGTCGCAGCAATGCGGAAGGATCAGGATCAGCACCACCACCACCGGACCCAACCCCCACCCAACTTCTCGCACTTATCATGGAGGAGCGTGAAAATGCCCGGCAAGAGCGCCAAGCTCATCTCGCTGCCTTACAACAACTCGCAGCCGCTTATAACAACAACAACAATAACAACAACAACAACAATGGTGGTAACGGCAATGGCGATGGAAACCAGCGATCTACCTTGGGTGATTTTCAGAAGACCAACCCACCCACCTACTCCAAGGGACTTCACCCACTAGAAGCCGATGATTGGCTTCGCACCATCGACAATAATCTGAAGTTGCTGCTGTGGGAGAAAATGAGAAAGTGTTGTATGCAACCCACTATCTCGCTGGACCTGCAAGAGCTTGGTGGGAAACTACCAAGACTCTCCAGCCAGCTGGTCATGTCATCAACTGGGCTGAGTTCCAGGAGAAGTTCCGCAAGAAGCATATTCCCAGTGGACTTATTGAGAGGAAGAAGGATGAGTTCCGCAAACTGAGGCAGGGAAGTAGAGATGTGGTCGGTTATCTTGAGGAGTTTACCGACTTATCTCGGTATGCTCCTGATGACACCGACAAGGAAGAGAAGAAGATGGAGCGTTTCATGAGTGGACTCCATGATGAACTTCAGTGTGCTTTGGTTATCCATGACTTCCGTGATCTGGAGTCACTTGTGGACAAAGCCATCCAGCTGGAGACCAAGCGCAAGTCGATGTATGAAGGTCGCAAGAGGAGGATGAATGCTCAGGAAGGCTCGAGCAGCCAGAAACCTCGTATCTTTCAGCAGAACACCAGGCCTGCCTATCGTCCACCCCAAGCTCCACGCCCCAATTACCCTAACCGCCCAAACAACTTCAACCGCCCCAATGACAATAACCGTCCCGGAGGAAACTTCAACAACTTCACCCGCAATCCCAATGTGATCTGCTTTGAATGCGGCAACAAGGGTCACTACTCCAAAGAATGTCCCAATCCCAAGAGGAATGTCCAGCGCCCCAATGCGCCGGCACAGAACAATGGTCAAGGCCGCAATGGAAATGGAAATGGCAAGAATGCCGCACCTCGCGGAAATGCTGCTGTTGCCAAGGGTCGTCTGCACCACATCAATGCTGAAGAAGCTCAGGATGCTCCGGATGTTGTGCTGGGTACGTTCCTTGTCAACTCAGTACCTGCAACTGTTCTGTTTGATTCTGGTGCTACCCATTCATTTGTTACCCAAGAATTTGTTGCTAAGGGAGGTTTAGTTAAGAGCCTCTTACCCAAACCCATGGTCATCCAAATCCCAGAATCCACCGTAGAGACCAAGATGTTTTGCTCCGATGTACCCCTTGAGATCAAAGGAGAAAAGTTTCCAGTTAACTTAATTGTTCTGGGAACCCAAGGCATCGATGTTATACTCGGTATGAATTGGTTAGCCAAGTACCATGGTCGAATTGACTGTGCCAGAAGAGCTGTATCCATCACCACCGACAAAGAAGTAGAAGTGGAGTATGTGTCTGAAACTAGTCAACCTCACCCAGGCTGCCATGAGAGCATAGCTCGACCCGCCCTAGATGAGATCCGTGTTGTTCATCTGTTCAAGGATGTTTTCCCAGAAGAATTGCCTGGTATGCCGCCAGATAGGGATATTGAGTTCATAATCGAGCTTATCCCAGGAACATCCCCCATATCCCAAAAGCCTTATCGGATGAATCCGGAAGAACTGGTTGAGTTGAAGAAGCAGTTGGCTGATATGCTAAGCAAAGGTCTTGTCCGCCCAAGCGCTTCACCATGGGGATCACCCATTATATTTGTGGACAAGAGAGACGGTACCACACGCCTGTGTGTGGATTATCGCAAGCTGAATGACGTGACCATTAAAAATAAGTACCCTCTTCCCAAGATCGAGGATCTGTTCGATCAAATGAACGGAGCCCGAGTCTTTTCAAAGATCGATCTTCGGACAGGATACCATCAGTTGAAGATCAGAGACAGATATTCCCAAGACCGCCTTCACCACTCGTTACGGTTGTTTGAATACACCGTGATGTCTTTTGGTCTGACCAATGCCCCAGCCTATTTCATGAATCTCATGAACAAGATTTTCATGGAGTACCTCGACAAGTTCGTGGTAGTTTTCCTTGATGACATCCTTATTTATTCCAAGACCGAAGAAGAGCATGCTGAACACCTGCGTCTAGTTTTGGAGACCTCCGAGAGCACCAGCTGTATGCCAAGCTTAGCAAGTGTGAGTTTTGGCTCAGTGAAGTGGCATTTCTCGGACATATTGTCTGCGGAGGAATTTCTGTTGACCCTGAGAAGATACAAGCCATTCTTGACTGGTTATCCCCAACCAATGTTTTTGAAATCCGAAGCTTTCTCGGACTTGCCGGTTATTACCGCAAGTTCGTTGAAGGATTTTCCAGTATAGCCAAACCTCTGACCCAACTGTTGAAGAAGGACAAGAAATTTGAATGGACTCAGAAGTGTGAGGATAGTTTCCAAGAACTGAAGAAGAGACTAACCTCAGCCCCAATCCTGATCATGCCAGACGTCACCCAGAGTTTCGACGTGTATTGCGATGCATCACGCCTCGGACTTGGTTGCGTTCTGATGCAAGAAGGCAAAGTTGTGTCGTATCTGTCCCGGCAGTTGCGACCGCATGAAGAAATTACCCAACCCATGACTTGGAGTTAGCTGCTGTAGTCTTTGCTCTTAAGAAGTGGCGTCCCTATCTTGCGGGACATCGCTGCGAGGTCTATACAGATCACAAAAGCTTGAAGTATATTTTCACCCAGAAAGATCTGAACCTGCGACAGAGGAGATGGATGGAATTAATCAAGGATTATGATATTGGAATCCATTATCACCCCGGAAAGGCTAATGTAGTTGCCGATGCCCTTAGTCGCAAACCTTGCACCCTGAATGCCCTGATCCAAGCCGAACAGCCAGCCTTGTTCAAAGACTTCCAAGATTTTGGACTAGAGCTTGTTAGCCATGGTTATCTCGCCAATCTAGAGTTAACCCCAACCCTGATGGATCAAATCAAAGAAGCCCAAAAGGTCATGAAAGCATAGAGGGAATTAGGAAGAAAATTTCCCTCGGCAAAGCACCCGGTTTTACCGAAGATGCTGAAGGAGTGCTGAAATTCAATGACCGTATCTGTGTGCCCAATGTCACGGAACTTAAGGAGTTAATCCTGAAGGAGGCCCATGAGACCCCTTATTCAATCCACCCCGGCGGAACCAAAATGTACCAAGACCTTCGAGAAAGATTTTGGTGGCATGGAATGAAGCGAGAGATTGGTTCATTCGTAGCCAAGTGTGATATCTGTCAGCGAGTCAAGGCTGAACATCAGCGACCCGCTGGATTGCTTCAACCTTTGAAAATTCCCGAGTGGAAGTGGGATGAGATTGGAATGGATTTTATTACCGGACTTCCAAGATCCAACCGAGGCCATGATTCAATCTGGGTCATCGTTGATCGACTGACCAAGGTTGCCCACTTTGTTCCTGTCAAGACCACTCATACCGGAGCTCAGTTAGCAGACCTGTATATTTCCAGAATAGTGAGCCTGCATGGTGTGCCTAAGAAGATTGTATCTGATAGAGGCACGCAATTCACCTCAAGATTCTGGAAATCCCTTCATGAAGCCCTCGGAACCAAGTTAGCCTTTAGCACAGCTTATCATCCCCAGACCGATGGCCAGACTGAGCGAGTGAACCAGATATTGGAGGACATGCTTCGCGCATGTGTTCTATCCTATGGTTCCAAGTGGGAAGATTGTCTTCCGTTTGCAGAGTTCTCGTACAACAACAGTTATCAGTCTAGTCTGCAAATGGCCCCTTTTGAAGCCCTTTACGGCAAGAAGTGTCGTACACCCCTGAATTGGTCCGATACCGGAGAGAGCAAATTGTTCGGACCAGATACCCTCCGTGAAGCTGAAGAGCAAGTTCAGCTTATTCGTGAACGCCTCAAAACTGCCCAATCCCGTCAGAAGAGTTACGCTGACACCAAGCGCCGTGATCTCACTTTCAGTGTCGGAGATTATGTGTATCTCCGAGTGACACCCCTCAAGGGAATGCAGCGTTTCCATGTCAAAGGAAAGTTAGCGCCAAGGTATATTGGACCCTTCAAGGTCATTGCTCGTCGAGGAGAAGTATCCTATCAGCTGGAGTTACCCCAGGAGTTAGGAGATTATCATGATGTCTTCCACATTTCCTTGCTCCGGAAGTGTCTTGAAGTTCCTGACCAGCCTGATGTTTTCAAAACATCGACCACCTCTCCATCGACCTGAACCAAGACCTGACTTATCGTGAGAGACCCCTCAAAATTCTCGAAGAAGATGTTCGTGTTACCCGAAGACGTGCGATCAAGTTTTACAAAGTCCAGTGGACTAACCACTCTGAAGAAGAAGCAACTTGGGAACGCGAAGATTATCTTAGAAGCGAATTCCCAGACCTCCTTAAAACCTAAGCCTAGCAAATCTCGGGACGAGATTTATTTTAAGGGGGGAAGGATTGTAACATCCCAAAATTATTATCAGGATTATATTCCAAAAATGAGAGCCAACAAAAACTTTTGTTGTTTATTGTATGTTAATTGCTTTTGTTACTTGAGATGTTGTTCTTGCTGTTTGTGTGAGTGTTTGCTCTAGTGAACACTAGTAAGAAGAAAGAAAACAAAATATAAAATCAAAGCAAGAAAAATAAAAGTGACAAGTTGTCACATGAAAATCTCAAGTGACAAACTCAATTAATTTCAAACCAAAGTCAGTGGAGTTGTAATGTAAACACTCCCCATTTTGTTCCTACCACTTTCCCCCTCAAATATTATTTTTGAACTAGTTTTGAAATTCTAAAATAAAAACAAATTGAAATAAATTAAAATAACATAAACAAAGTACTATAAAAGAAAATGTTTCAAAACATTTTATTATTTTATGCCAATTTTTGTGGAGCTTCTGTACATTATGGGAAGGCCCCACAAATTTTTGCAAATTTTTCTAAAATGTTTAAATGCCCTAATTAAATCCTAGAAAACCTTCTGGATTTAACAGAAGGACTAAAACAGAAATAAAAAGAAAGCAGAGAGGAGGCAGGGGGTTTTCTGCAAAAACGTCATCCCCTACCTCTCTCCCTCGCCCCGACGTGCCGCCGTGTCGCCGTGCTGCGCATCGCCGTTTCCGAGCCGCCCAGGCCCCCCCTGCGCGCGCGCCCGGTGCCTCTGCGTGCAGGAGAGAGCACTCGAGCCCCTCCCCGCGCCATTACGCCGCCCTTTTCCCCGATGCCTCGCCGTGGCACCCGCGGCGTCGCCGGCCAAATTGGCCCAGCTCTCTGCACCTCGACACGCGCAGCTCGACCCACACCTTCTAGAATGTGTCCGGACCCCGCTGAACACCGCGCGCCCACGTCCCTCGCACCACCGCCGTGGAATTGATCCACTCCCGTGCGCCATGGACGTCGCCGTGTGCGCCTCGTCCACGAACGCCGGCCCCTGCCCTATAAAACCACCCCCACACCCCTCTGGAAGCACCACACCACCTCACTCCCTCACCCCTCCCTCTCGATTCATCTGTGCACCGCGGGAGGCCGTGCACCGCCGCAGCCACTGCCGCCGTCAAGGTCGGTCATGGCCGCAGCGCCTTGCTCCCCCATTCTTCCCTCTCTGGCCTGCACTTGCTTCCCTCTGCTTCACCGCACTCACCGCACCCTTTTTCCCTTTGATCAGTGCCCAGACGCGGCCGTGGAACCTCGCCGGAGTTGCTGCCCGTGGCCGTGGAAGAGCGAGAGCGCGCCGCCGACGAACCAGCCCACCCCAGCAAGTGTAACTCGGCCAGAAGCTTCCACCTCACCACCGCCGTCGATCTGCATCATCTCCGCGACCTCCCGAGCCCTCTAGGTGAGAGATTCATCCACCTCGCCGTCGCCGGCGCGGCAGCGCCGCTCGTTTTAGGTCGCCGACGTTTGCCGTCGACGTGGGCAAACGTGGGCCGTTGGATCTAAATCCAACGGTTGCGTACCGTTTCGTTTAGAAGTGAAAAGAGAGAGAGAGACTGACGGGCGGGCCCCGCTCGTCAGGTTTTAAATCATTTCCCCGCGCGATGTGCCGCTGCCATGTAGGCCCCACCTGTCAGCCTTTTCAACATTATCCAGAGAGATTTAATTTCGAATTTAAATTCCTCTCTGAGAAGTCAGTACTGGTCCTGACTTTGAAATTCAATAACTTGAGAATTAGAATCCAAATAAATCAAACTCAATTGTTCTGGAAAGCTTATGAAATTGTTTAACCAACACAATTGGTCTCATGTCATTTAATTAAATAGATAAAAAGTATTATTGAAAATGCTACAGAAGGTTTAAATTCTAAACTTGTTTGTTTCTGATGCTCTGTGAGTCCAAATAATTCCAAACCAATTTTGCTAGCTTAGTACTGCCTTGTGTTAGCTCCCCTAATTTTGGTAGAATTAATTAAGCAGTATTAATTGTTGACTTCAAGATAAACCCTTCTGGACTAAAACAAACAAATATGTTTATTGGTTGACCCAAATGAGTTAGGACCAATTTTGTTAGCTCACATATAGCCATGTTTAGTTACCCCTAAAAGGGTTTAATTTTTGGAACAATAGAATTTAAATGGTAGCTAAAACTTGATTATTAAGCTACTGAATTCAGTCCAATGTGTAGGGAGTTTGGTAACTCCAATTGATCCAATTCAAATTGGGTTGTCTTCTACACATCAGTAGCTTTCTATAGAAATTTAGTTTGTATTTTTGTGACCAACAAAACTCAAGTTGTGGATTTAAACATGAATAACTAGTTTCTGCCATAATTTGGACTTAATTAAATAATGTTTAATTCAACTTATTTGAAAATCAAATTGTGTGGTTTGATGTGTGCAGTAGCTAATTGTGATGTTGATGATGGTTATGTTGAGATGATTGCTTGTATAGCTTAGTGATTGTTTGCATTGTTTGTTTATTAATTAGACGAGAACGTTGTCGGATATATCGAGGAAGGAGAGTTTGCTGAATTTGAAGAACAAGAGCAAGATCACTTTGCCAAGCAAGGCAAGCTATTCTCTGAGCTTGCACTACCAACATATGCATCTACTTTCATAACATGTTTTACTCTCAAAGCAAGATTTATAAAACCCATTTCAAAAGTATATGGATATTATTTTGCCACCCTATGTAGTAGTTTATATAAAACTTTAGGATGGGAAAACAATGTTGTTTATTCAAAACTCCTTTGAAATTTCTTGTGAGTTTATGGAATGCCGAGATGTCGGTGTTGTATTGGAAAAGTGGAAAAGTGGTGATGTTTATGAAAAATGCACAGTGTCCTAGTACTATGGCGACCAATCTTACCCTGTGCGACCACATTTACCACATATGGGAAAAGGCTTAGTCATGTAGTTTGCTCTTATTAGTATGGGATACCTCATCGACGGAGATGACTCCGTTATGCATGAGGGGATGGTCCGAGGACCTACCCCCTGACCCGGGTCCTCACACAAGTTGGTGGGGAGGATAGAAGGTTCCACCATAAACCGCCGGACAAAACTATGAGTCCTCACACTTAGGGTTTCTGACGGGAAACCGGACTGGGTGTAGATGGAAAGTGTCATATGGGAAGGATCCTATACTAGCATGAGCAAATAAGAGGCTAGGGCCGACGGCTTACTTCGCATACACCTGGTATGGCGAGACGTGGCAGACACGATGAGTTGCCGGATGGATGTGGGCTAAAAGCGTGCTACCTCTGCAGAGTGTTAAAACTATTCGAATAGCCGAGTCCTCGGATATGGACAATTGGGAGACTGTCCTAAGACCATGTGCAAGTTTTTAAAAAGACTTTGAGTTTTAAAAGAAAAAAGAAGTGGAGATTGTTTCCTACACCTATACCAACGGATCGGTATGAGGTGGTTGGATGAAAGTGGACCATGACGGGCTATGGTCGGAAAAAGGAGGAGTTTTGGAAAAACAGATGAAAATGGTGACTTCTTTAAAGATAGTTATAAAACTCTTCTTACCTTTTTCAATAAAGATATAGAGATGTTTTAAATAAGAAAAAGTTGTCAACTAAAATAAAACTGGTGCATACTCATGTTGGGGTAGTTTGCGAGTACATTCAAATGTACTCATATTGGTTTCGTCCCTGGCTATTGACCTGGCCAGACTACGAGGAGGAGCACTACGCCGAGCAAGAGTATGGCGACTTCTACGCCAACTAAGGATCTCCACAAGTCAGCTGCCTGTCGGGTTGTCATCGTTAGAATATGATGTCTACTACGCCGTAGCTTCCGCTGATATATCTGGTTTGGCCCATGAAGGCACCTATGTAAGAACTTGGTCTAAATGACCATTTATGTAAGACTTTTTATTCGGTATTGTAATGGATGTAAACTTTGGTACCCAATTCGGATTATGTGCAACGACAGACTGATCACGGGATCGTTGTGTTAAGCATAATCGGGTATTTCGACAGCTAGTCCGGGGTCCCCACACCTTCAAAACCCCCATTAATGTTCTCTTAGCCATAACATCCTGGTGCCAATACCAAATGCTTACGCTCACCGGTTGAGTAGACTTCGAAACAGTTGATTCATGACGTTCATGTTTATTTTTACTTGACCAGATCCGTACTCTATGTTGTGAAAATTTACTTGATGCTTGGAATTGAAGGATAGAACTCCTACACTGGATACTTAAAACCTCTTTAATGAACCCTGTACGGTTTCATGTCTTTAAAGCAATAGTTCATGAAAACTTTTAGCTTGTCTAACTATCTTGCTTTATTATCTCTTATTTAATATCAATTATAGACATTTGCTTTGAATGATTTGATCTCAGCTCACATGCCTTACATCATTATTAGATCAAGATTATGGTGGTAGCATGTCACTTCAGAAATTATTTTGTTTTTATCGTTTACCTACTCGAGGACGAGTAGGAACTAAGCTTGGGGATGCTTGATACGTCTCAAACGTATCTATAATTTCTTATGTTTCATGCTTGTTTTATATATCAATGTCACATGTTTTATATGCATTATATATCACTTTTATACATTTTCTGGGACTAACCTATTAACAAGATGCCACAGTGCTAGTTCCTGTTTTCTGCTGTTTTTCTATTCAGATAATTACTTAAGGAAATATTCTCGGAATTGGACGAAACAAAAGCCAAAGTTCCTATTTTCCCGACACGTACACGGAGTCCAAAGGGGAGAAGGAGGAGGGCCGTGGGCCGCCCTCACCATGCCATGGCGCGGGTGGGCCCTGGCCGCGCCGCCACGTGGTGAGGGGCCCACGGGTCCCAACCGACCATCGTCCTTTCGCCTATTTATTGCCCCCGACGCGAAAACCCTAAAACGATCGGTCATATTCCAGAAAGAGTTCCGCAGTGCCGCCGCCATCGAAGACAAGTTTCGGGGGTCAGAAGTTCCTGTTCCGGCACCCTGCCGGGACGGGGATTGACCCCCGGAGCCATCTCCGTCAACTCCACCGCCTCCACTTCGACTCCATGATGGTTTGTGAGTAGTTCTCCCATGGACTACGGGTTCTTGGCTGTAGCTAGTTGGTACTCTCTCTCCCATGTACTTCAATACAATGATCTCATGAGCTGCCTTACATGATTGAGATCCATATGATGTAATTGGTGTTGTGTTTGTTGGGATCCGATAAATTTTGGAATTGTGATCAGATTGTTCATCATATTATCATACTATTGTTTATTTAAGATCATGCATGCTCTCTGGTACTTGTGGTTACCCTGATCAAGTAGTTGCATGTATCTCCAAGAGAGAGTATTTATGCTACATAGTGGGTTCAGTCTCCATTTAATCTGGGGGAGTGACAGCAACCTCTAAGGTTGTGGATGTGCTGTTGCCACTAGGGGTAAAACAACAATGATTTGTCCAAGGATAATTGTGTTGTTTACATTATGCACTTTACTTAATGCAATAATCTGTTGCTTGCAACTTAATACTGAAAGGGGTGCGGATGCTAACCTGAAGGTGGATTATTTAGGCACAGATACATGCTGGATAGCGGTCTGTGTACCTTGTCGTAATGCCCAATTAAATACTACAGTAAACTTTATCTTATCATAGCATGCATTGCCATGTCCTCACAATTATCAATTGCCCAACTGTAATTTGTTCACCCAACACTTGTTATTTGTTTGGAGAGTTACCACTAGTGTAGATAGCTGGGAACCCCGGTCCTTCTGTCATCATCAAATACTCACTCGGTCCTACATGCCATTAGAAGTAGTATCAACTATTTTCTGGTGCCATTGCCTCTGTGTTACTGCTACTGCTGCTGTGTTACTATTACCATTGCTCTCATATTACTTCTGCTTTCACATCACCCCTGTTACTAGTGCTTTTCCAGGTGCAACTGAATTGACAACTCCGCTGTAAAGGCTTATAAGTATTCTTTGTCTCCCCTTGTGTCGGATCAATAAATTTGGGTTTTACTTCCCTCGAAGACTGTTGCGATCCCTATACTTGTGGGTCATCAAGGAGGAGGAGGCGGGACGCGCTGCGCCGCGGAGGTCGCCGGTGTGGAGATGGGGTGGGGCACCACGCAGGGGAGGTCGCCATCAAGGAGATGGGGCGGGGCACCACGCAGGGGAGGTCGCCGGCCGCGCGCAGGGATGGGCACCACGCCGCGGAGGTCGCCGGCGAGGAGATGGGGCGGGGCACCACGCAGGGGAGGTCGCCGGCCGCGCGCAGGGATGGGCACCACGCCGCGGAGGTCGCCCGCGAGGAGATGGGGTGGGGCACCACGCAGGGGAGGTCGCCGGCGGCGATTTGGGGCGGCGATTTGGATCAAGCGTGGCCGGGCGCGGGGGCGAGTTGGGGAATTTTGGGGAGAGAGAGGCGGGCGCGGAGGTTTATTTGTTTTTTCCTGTTTTCTTTTATTCGTTTTTGTTTTTGCATGTATAAATCTGAGAAATAAAAGAGAGGTACATATATACATCATCAATATTACAAGATCTTAGTGTGCCCCTAGTTAATTAAATACAAAAGTGATACATTGTCTCTATCTTTCTCAACGTTTTTTGCTCAACTTCTTGCCTTTTTTGGTCGCGGTCGAATAATTTAGCCCCACATTGTGACTTCTTCTTTTGAATGGAAGACCATGCCTGGGTGATGTGGTGGCGCTTCTTCTTGCCGTGTATGGCTCATCATCGTCGTCTTCATCATCGTCAATATTTGGGTCACCGTAGTTGTCGAACTCGTCCTCAGAGGCGACTCCATCCATTCCGATGATGTTTCTTTTGCCTCTCCTCACGACAACACGGCTAGGCTTTGACGGGTCGACTATGAAGAAGCATTGAGACACGTGCTTAGCCAATACCCATGGCTCATTTTGCGCGGTGACGTTGGTGGTTGAAGTGCCGGTTTCGGGTAAAACCATGGTAGTGAAATACTTGTCTTCTTTTTTACGGTCGATAACCTACCCCATCTGACGCGAAACATCGACACCTTTTCTCCAGAGTAGTTAAGCCCCCAAATATCCTCGATCCTTCCGTAGTATCTGAACTTTTGGTCACCGGTGTAGGATTCCATTGTTACCCCAGAGTTTTGATAATCAGAAGTTTTGTCCTTTTCCTCTGTGCAGAAAGTGAACCCGTTGATATCATATGATTGAAACGTCGCGAGGTTGGGGACAGGGCCACGTGATAAGGCGTATAAGACTGGACCAAGTTCACCAACTGGTGGAACGGCAAGCTCGCCTTGAACCAACGCAACAAAAGAGGAGTTGTGCTCTCTGATTATTTCTCCATCGGTTCTTTGTCTTCCCTGGTCAGTGTACTTCTTTTCGATCATGTTTTTGTGTCGTTGCACCCAAGTATCAACGATTTGAATGTGTTGGAGAGCTACTAAGTTTGCCCTGTTAAAGTCGGTACGTCGACGAGCGTCATCCACATGCATATCCCTCTTGCCATTTCTGTGACCTACTCCATCTAGTCTACCAATGTGTTTGTTTATGGGCAAACCAACAGGATTCTCATCAAGGTCTAGATAGTTTGTGCAGAAAGAGATGCACTCTTCGGTGAGAAAGCCCTGAACGATACTTCCATCCGGACGGGCCCTGTTGCGAACGTATCCTTTGATGACTCCATTCATCCTTTCGAATGCCATCATGTTGTGCTGGAACAATGGACCGAGATGGATGATGCTGGAACAATGGACCGAGATGGATGATATCCTCCACGATATGGACCAACAGATGCACACATATGTCGAAGAATGCAGGCGGGAAGTACATCTCAATCTCACATAGTATCACAATGATCTCATCCTGTAGCCTTGAGAGTTTCTTCACGGCGATTGACTTTTTAGAGATCACGTCGAAGAAGTTACAAAGGGAAAAAAGGGTTTCACGGACGTGCTTGTCCATTATCCCTCGGATCGCGACCGGGAATATCTGAGTCATCATCACATAATAGTCATGAGACTTCATACCGCTAAACTTTTGTTTCTGTGGGTCTAGCCATCTGCTTATCAGACCTGAGTAACCAAAAGGCACTTTGACTCCTAGAAGGCACTTCATCAGTTGTTCAACCTCCTTCGGACTTAGAGTGAAGCAGGAGGGTGGGCAGTAATAGTCATTCTTCTTAACTCTTTTAGCCTTGCGGCCGTCTGTCTCCTCATCCGTCGATTGATCATTGTCCTGGCGGCCACCATGAAGGTTTGTCCTTATACCGAGATGTATCAGGTCGTTTCTTGCTTTCGTCCCATCTTTCGTCCTCTCCGCCATGTTAAGCACAGTGCCAAACAAACTCTCGAACACATTCTTAGTGATATGCATTAGATCAAGACAATTCGGCGTACCGAGGATTTTCCAGTACGGCAAGTCCCAAAACACGGACCTCGTCTTCCATACACCTAGGAGTGGATCAGGCGCCATTCTCTTCTTCCCCGGATCAGGGCACTCTTGCCAACTTTTCAGCAACTCATCGATTTCTTCGCCGCTCTTCTTACGGGGAGCTCCCCAGAGCTCATCTTTACCGTTGAAAAGATCTCCACGTCTTCTCCACGGGTCTGCACTGTGTAGCCACCTTCGATGGCCTATAAACACGGTTTTCGAGGACCCTGGATCTCTTTGAAGCTGGTGGAACGTTGGGTCATCCATGCACCTGACGCATCTGATGCATATAAAATGCATACATGAACTTTGCACTATATCACTCATATTCCAATCATATTTGCATCATATAAGGGTTATACCACTGTTATTTAATGATTTTAGGAAATAAAATAATTGTTTCCTATTTTTATGGAATTAACCCTGCGCAGGCAGAAAACCCTATTTCTTTCCTTTTATGTTTCAGGGACCTAAACGACGTCATAAAAATCTGAAAACATACAGGCGTCATTATCTTGGAAGGAGGAAGACGTAGGAGCGAAGGAATCAAGCAAACGGAGGCCAGAGGGCCAAAAGGGGGTGGCCCACGCGGCCACTGTACCTGGCCGCGTGGGGCCCACCAACTTGGCCCTCGGGGCTCCACTGTCGTCGATCTTTGCTCCACCGACCTAGTCCTGACCTAAAAACGCCAATAAAAAAGGTCCCCCGACGTTCTCTGGAAGAAGCGCCGCCATATCACAGAAACACGAAAACGAAGATCTGGAGCTGCATATTGGAGGGGGAAACCTCCGGCGAGGCGCTGCCGGGGTGGTCTCCACCTTCTCCAACGACTTCTCCACCGTCTCCATGATGAAGGGGGAGTAGTCCACCCCCTGGACTTGGGTTTGTGGTGGTAACTTATGTATCTCTCCTCTCTTTAAGCTTCACTAATTAGTACCGTATGAGCTGCTGAACATGATTACGGTCATCTATGTAATTCCTATGGTGGATATTGTGGTATGAGATGATTTGGTATGCATTTACTGTTGTGTTGGAACTTTTATGACTTGTCATACTTTGATAGAATATTGTTCTTTAGAAGTATGATGTATGTGGGTACGGGATGGCCGATGTGACACGGCATAGGTATTGAGTGACACGGTACCGCCCAACATCCTTTATCTGGGGGTAAAAAGGAAGAGTATGATGTGGGAGTGACAGCAACCACGCTAGCCTTACGAGGGTGACCTAGCAACACAAATGAGTACCTCTTTCAACTATGTGTTTTAGGACATATAGCTGTCATAAAAAGCTACCATTAAAACATGACAATTGTGTGTACTTTATCTATAACATGATAATCACCGTAGATGGGAGAGAGAGGATTAAGTGAACCCATGAACCCATGTCCATGTTCCTATAAGAGAAAACCTTTGTCTTGTCCTCTTGCATTGAAGAGGATTGGGACACTTTTATATTCTTGTTTTGTTACATTAAACTTCCATCCATTAAATCAACCACCTTGTTCTTTAAACTTGTTTAGTACATAATCAACTAAAACGTGTGACACTTTAGTTGTAGTGAATAGATAACTTTTCCTTCATGCTCCTGCGGATCGATACCTTACTTCCACATTGAGAGGTGCTACGGTAATCCCTTGCTCTTGGGGGTAATCAAGTACTTTTCTGGCGCCGTTGCCGGGGAGCGTAGCGCTTAAGTGTCTATTCTTGTGTGCACTAGACTAAACTTGGGGAGGTTTCTTTAAACTTGTTTTATATCTTGCAATCATCTAAGCTTGGGGAGGTTTATGGCTTTTATGAATCGTGCATCGCTGCATCTTGCTTTATATGAAAGTGCTTATGCCACTACTGCTAAAGTGGTTGAAACTACTGTGTCTGAGGTACCTAAAGTGGGATTTAAAGTTCCCATTGGTCATGTTAAAAGAGTTATGAACAAACCATTTACAGGGGATGGAACTAAGTCTGCATGTGAACACATAGAAACAATTGATGAAATATGTGGTTCATTTAGGCTTCCTGGTATTTCTGATGATCAAATAAAAAGGAAGCTATTATATTTGTCTTTATCTGGTAATGCTCGTGATTGGTACATGTCTTTGGATGAAGAAGTGAAAACTGATTGGAGTATTTTGAGGGAAGTTTTTCTTAAATATTTTACTCCCCAAGAAAGTACTAATATTTTGCAGGAAGAAGATGATGAACACATAATCTTGGAAGAGGAAGAATGTGAAGAAGAGGATAAAAACCTAAGCTTGGGGATGCCAATGCAATCTCAAGAAGATGCTGAAAAAGATGAACAACTAGAGAATGAAGAGTTGGATCCCCCAACTTCACCATCAACATATGATAGTAATACTCAAACTCAAACACCTTTTGTTAGTAAACTTATTGATAATAATGAGGAGTGTTGCTTAAATATGTTATATGATAATGCTTTAGATGATGGTCCTATGCTTATTGATAATCCTCCATGTTTAGAAGTTGTTACTACTTTATGTGAGGATAAAAATGATATACTTGCTGTTTGTGAAAATACTCTACTAATAAGAGTCCTACTTTGTTCCTGAATTCTCCTAATAACACCATAGAGGAGAAATTTGCTTATGTTGAGAAATACTTATGCGGTTTGCAATTATCTTTAGTTCCAAATCTTTGTTGCAACCATGATATTAAACTTGATATTGATCTTAATAACTATTTTGAAAGAGGGAAGCATGCTAATGAATTCCAAAATAAATTTAATGATCCTCTTTATGTGCCTAAATTATCTAAATTGGAAGATCCTATTGGTTATATGGTTGAATACACTTCTATTACTTGCAACTATTATGAGAGAGGAGGTTATGAGAACCCTCTTTATGCTACTAATAATTATGGGCTGCAAGTAACTTTTGTTAATATGCATTGGAAAACTTCTATTTATTATGATTCATTCATATACAAAATGCCAATGTATAGAAAGAAGGTTAGACCTCGTTGTTATTACTTTGTGTTTTGTTTCTCTCTCTACCAGGTTTCAACTTGACTATTATCTTCATTGGCTTGAGAGCACCATGGGATCCTGGTATTATGCATGAAACACTTCTCAAAGATCAAGAGGGACAACCACTCAAGCTTGGGGATGCCAAGCTACCTCACTCCAACCATCTTGATATCAAGTAAGAAGCCTAGCTATATGGCTAAAAAAAAAGCGCTTTGCGGGAGGCAACCCGGTTATTTTTATGTGTGATTTTCTTTGTGTCCTCTTGCTGTATCAAGAGAGTTTGTTTTTAGTTTAGTTTCTAGAGTTTTTAATAAAGTGCCAAGTTTTACCCATTTTTGTCTTGACAAGTTGCTTATAGCATTCGGAGATTTTATTCCTGCACGAATCTGTGCACGGTATAATTTTTAATTCTTATTCTGTAACTACGAATGAGCTCATATTTGAACTGTAGTTGCAAATTTTAATTCTCTGTATGCATGAATTTTTGCAGAATTTTCCGGCAAAGTTTCGTAGGGTAGAAAAATACGTTTTGTTGCTGCTGTTTTTCTGGACAGATTCTGTCCCATTTTGTTTTATGCATGTTTTGAACTTCTATCTTGAATCTTTCTGATTCAAATGAGTTTATGAGTAGGCATACAACATAATATACTTTCTGGACATTCTTATGATGTTTTTTTAAGGATTATATGCAGCAAGAAACCTATTTGTTTATCACTACTAATGCACCCCACAGAAAAGAAAATGGGAGAAACGGTGTTTTGAAGTTTTTTTCACAGGGATTGGAGGAGATGCACCAAGAGTTATCCAAGGATGGTGAAGACCATAAGCTTGGGGATGTGAAGACAACCCCACTGGACCTTGATACGTCTCCAACGTATCCATAATTTCTGCTGTTCCATGCTTTTATTATACCATTTGCTACATGTTTTATATACACTTCATATCACTTTTATGCATTTTCTGGGACTAACCTATTAACAAGATGCCACAGTGCCAGTTCCCTGTTTTCTGCTGTTTTTGGTTTCAGAAAGTTACTTCTGGAAATATTCTCGGAATTGCACGAAACAAAAGGCCAAGTCCCTATTTTTCCAGCACGTACACGGAGTCCGAAGGAGAGACGAAGGAGAGCCACGAGGTGGCCAAACAACCTGGCGGCGCGGCAGGGGCCCACCACGCCGCCTGTGGTTTGGGCCCCTCGGGGTCCGCCGACATCGCCCCTTCGCCTATTTATTCCCCGAGACGTGAAAACCCTAAAACACCGAGCCTTTCATCCAGAACATATTCGCTGCCGCCGCCGTCGTCAACCCTAACTCGGGGGGTTCTGAAGCTCTTCCCGGCACCCTGCCGGAGAGGGGAATCATCACCGGAGGGCTCTACATCGCCATGCCCGCCTCCGGAGTGATGCGTGAGTAGTTCATCCTTGGACTATGGGTCCATAGCAGTAGCTAGATGGTTGTCTTCTCCACTTGTGCCATCATGTTTAGATCTTGTGAGCTGCCTATCATGATCAAGATCATCTTATTGTAATGCTACATGTTGTGTTTGCTGGGATCTGACTTATATTGATACCTATGTGGAGCTGAATATTATATTATCATGTCTATGTCATTTGTGATCTTGCATGCTCTCCGTTACTTGTTGAAGCCTTGGCCAAGTGAATACTTGTAACTCCAAGAGGGGGTATTTATGCATGATAGTTGGGTTCAACCTCTATTTAACCTGGGATAGTGACAGCAAGTTCTAAGGTTGTGATGTGTTGGCCAAGGGGTAAAAAACAGCAATGCTTTATTCAAGGATGAATGTATTGTTTACATTACGCACATTACTTAATGCAATTGTCTGTTGCTTGCAACTTAATACTGGAAGGGGTACGGATGTTAACCGGAAAGTGGACTATTTAGGCATAGATGCATGCTGGATAGCGGTCTATGTACTTTGTCGTAATGCCCAAATGAATCTCATAGTAGACACCACAGCTCACACATGCATGTTATATGCACTTATCAATTGTCAATTGCCCAGCTGTAATTTGTTTACCCAGCATGTTAGTTATCTTATTGGAGAGACACCACTAGTGAACTGTGGACCCCGGTCCATTCTTTTACATCTGAAATACAATCTACTGCAATCATTGTTCTCTACTGTTTTATGCAAACAAACATCATCTTCCATTCGATACGTTTAACCCTTTGTTTTCAGCAAGCCGGTGAGATTGACAACCTCACTGTTAAGTTGGGGCAAAGTAATTTGATTGTGTTGTGCAGGTTCCACGTTGGCACCGGAATCCCTGGTGTTGCGCCGCACTACACTCCTTCACCAACACCTTCGAAGCAAACCTCGTTTTCCTACTGGTTCGATTAAACCTTGGTTTCATACTGAGGGAAAACTTGCTGCTGCACTCATCATACCTTCCTCTTGGGGTTCCCAACTGACGTGTGACGTACAAGCATTGTTTCTGGCACTGTTGCCGGGAGATATTCCCTCGTCAACTTAGAGCACAACACGTTTTCTGGCGCCGTTGCCGGGGAAAACCGAATTGCTTCTGCAAGGGGAGTCTCTCACACCCAATCTCTTTACTTTGTTATTTGTCTTGCTTAGTTTATTTTTATTTAGTCTTGTTTGCTCTCTTTATCAAAAACACAAAAAAATTAGTTACTTGTTTAATTCAGTTTGATTTTGTTTTTCAAAATGAGTACTCCTGAGAACACTAAGTTGTGTGACTTCACTAGCACAAACAACAATGATTTCATATGCACTCCTATTGCTCCACCTGCTTCTAAGCAGAATTTTATGAAATTAAACCTGCTCTATTAAATCTTGTTATGAAAGAGCAATTTTCTGGTGTTAGTACTGATGATGCTGCTGCCCATCTTAATAACTTTGTTGAACTTTGTGAAATGCAAAAGTATAAGGATATGGATGGGGATATTATAAAACTGAAACTTTTTCCTTTCTCCTTGAGAGGAAGAGCTAAAGAATGGTTGCTTTCTTTGCCTAGAAATAGTATTGATTCTTGGACAAAATGCAAAGATGCTTTCATAGGGAAATATTATCCTCCTGCTAAGATTATATCCTTGAGAAGTAGCATTATGAATTTTAAACAACTTGATAATGAACATGTTGCTCAAGCTTGGGAAAGAATGAAATCTTTGGTGAAGAATTGTCCCACTCATGGACTGACTACTTGGATGATCATCCAAACCTTTTATGCAGGATTAAATTTTTCCTCAAGGAACTTATTGGATTCAGCCTCTGGAGGAACCTTTATGTCCATCACTTTAGGTGCAGCAACAAAGCTACTTGATGATATGATGATCAACTATTCCGAATGGCACACCGAAAGAGCTCCTCAAGGTAAGAAGGTAAATTCTGTTGAAGAAACCTCCTCTTTGAGTGATAAGATTGATGCTATTATGTCTATGCTTGTGAATGGTAGATCTCATGTTGATCCTAATAATGTTCCTTTAGCTTCATTGGTTGCTCAAGAAGAGCATGTTGATGTAAACTTCATTAAAAACAACAACTTCAACAACAATGCTTATAGGAATAATTTTGGTAGCAACAATATAAGCCTTATCCTTCAAATGGTTATGGCAATTCTTATGGTAATTCCTACAGCAACAATAGAAGTGTGTCCTCTGATCTTGAAGCTATGCTTAAAGAATTTATTAGCACACAAAAAGCTTTCAATAAAACTGTTGAGGAAAAGTTTGAAAAAATTGATGATCTTGCTCTAAAGTTGATAGTCTTGCTCATGATGTTGAAATTCTAAAACTGAAAGTTATGCCTAATGAAGTTAAAGATACTAAGTCATTTGCTACAGCAAATGCCATCCAAGTTCGAATTGATAATAATATTAGGATGTTGGCTGAATTGCATGCTAGGTGGGAAAAAGAGGAAGAACTTGAAAAAGAGAATAGTATAGTTAGAGTTTGTACTATCACCACCACTAGTAATGCTAATGTTTACATGCTAGTAAGCCTCCTACTATTGATGGTAATGTTATTGGTGTTGGTAATGTCTCTACTACTTCTGCAAAGCGTTTGAAATTGCCTAAAACTGCTGAAACTTTTTCTGATAAAAGTGCTGAAATTTTTCAAACTATTGGAGACAATGGTTCCACCACCATTGACAATAATGATTTTGATTTTGATGATTGTAACATCTCTGAAGTTATTATGTTCTTGCAAAAATTAGCTAGAAGTCCCAATGCTAGCACTATTAATTTGGCTTTTACAAAGCATATTACAAATGCTCTTTTGCAAGCTAGGGAGGAGAAGTTGAAACTTAAAGCTTCTATTCCTAGGAAATTAGAAGATGGTTGGGAACCCATCATTAAGGTAAAGGTGAATGATTTTGATTGCAATGCCTTGTGTGATCTTGGTGCAAGTATTTCGGTTTTGCCCAAGAAGCTTTATGATATTCTTGATTTGCCACCTTTGGAACATTGTTATTTGGATGTTTTTCTCGCTGATAATGCTATGAAGAAACCTTTGGGGCGAGTTAATGATGTTTTTATTACAGTAAACAATAACCTTGTCCCCGTTGATTTTATTGTTATGGATATTGAATGCAATGCATCTTGTCCTATTGTTTTGGGAAGACCTTTTCTTCGAACTGTTGGTGCCATCATTGATATGAAAGAAGGTAATATAAGGTACCAATTTCCTCTCAAGAAAGGTATGGAACACTTCCCTAGGAAGAGAATGAAGTTACCTTTTGACTCTATTGTTAGAGCAAGTTATGATGTTGATGCTTCTTCTCTTGACAACACTTGATTTTCACTTTCTGCGCCTAGCTGAAAGGCGTTAAAGAAAAGCGCTTATGGGAGACAACCCATCGTTTTTATTTGCTGTTATTTTTGTTTTCTTTGAGTCAAGGAGTTTTGTTACTTCTGTAGCAACTCCTTTGTATCTTTATTTTATCGCAATGTTGTGCCAAGTAAAGTTCTATATTGAAAGTTGATGCAAGATTTGGATTTCTGCGCAGTGACAGATTTTTAGCTGTCACGGATTTGAGCTTATCTCCCTGTAGAAAATTCAAAAAATTCTGAAAAAATCACGCATATTCCTGAGATATGTACGCAACTTTCATTATTTTAGGCCAGATCCATCTGAGCAACTTAAGTGCCTCGAAAAAATTCGTCATTCCAGACTGTTCTGTTTTTGACAGATTCTGCCTTTTGTTTTGCATTCGCTCTTTTACTGTGTTTGTGTGGATTTCTTTGCTCCACAAAGCATTGGTGGCTGTAGCTAATGTCCAGAAGCTTTGGGATTGATTGTATCATTACAGAATATGAGAATTTTTGATTATGCACTAACCCTCTAATGAGAACTGTCTTGAGTTTGGTGTGAAGGAAGTTTTCAAGGATCAAGCGAGAAGGGTGATATTATGTGATCAAGAAGAGTGAAAAGCCTAAGCTTGGGGATGCCCCCGTGGTTCATCCCAACCATATTCAGAGAGACTCAAGCGTCTAAGCTTGGGGATGCCCAAGGCATCCCCTTCTTCATCAACAAACTTATCAGGTCATCTCTAGTGAAACTATATTTTAATTCTTTCACATCTTATGCGCTTTACTTGGAGCGTCTGTGTGTTTTTATTTTTGTTTTTGTTTGAATAAATTCGGATCCTAGCAATCCTTGTGTGGGAGAGAGACACGCTCCGCTTTTTCATGTGAATACTCATGTTCTTCACTTATATTTGTTGAGTATTCTTAACTAGCTACTGCAGTGCTTTTAGCTCCTGTTTTTCATGCATCTCTTCGAGCTGTTAGCACTTGTTTATAAATACTCTCTTGCTGCATTATATTATCATTTGGAGAGTTTATGTTTAAATAAATTGATTGGTGTTTGTTTGGAAGAAAGAAAATGCTACATGTAGTAGTTGGTATTGGAAAAGACATATGCATTCTTGTAGATCATTGTCTTGTTTTGATTTGATGCTTTGCAATTGTTTTGAGCTCTCAAGTAGATCATGTTTAAGCTCTTGCATCATGTAGTTAAAGCCTAGTAGTGGAGAACTACCGTAGAGCTTGTTGAGACTTGGGATGCATATTTGTTCTCTCTAAGGTCTAGATATTTTCTGGTAAAATGTTTGAGCAACAAGGAAGACAGTGTAGAGTCTTATAATACTTGCAATATGTTTTTATGTGATTCTTGCTGTACCGGTTTATACTTGTGTTTGCTTCAAACAACCTTGCTAGCCTAAACTCTGTACTGAGAGGGAATGCTTCTCGTGCATCCAAAACTTGAGCCAAAACCCATGCCATTTGTGTCCACCATACCTACCTACTATGTGGTATTTCCTGCCATTCCAAGTAAATATTTCATGTGCTACCTTTAAACTATTCAAAACTTTATTACTCCTTATTTGTGTCAATGTTTTATAGCTCATGAGGAAGTATGTGGTGTTTTATCTTTCAATCTTGTCATTTACTTCTGACAGACTTTCACCAATGGACTAGTGGCATATACATCCGCTTATCCAATAATTTGCAAAAAGAGCTGGCAACGGGGTGCCCAGCCCCAATTAATTACAACTTTCATTAATAATTCTCTTCACATGTTTTGCCCTGATTTATCAGTAAGCAACTTAATTTTGCAAATAGACACTCCTCCATGGTATGTGAATGTTGGAAGGCACCCGAGGATTCGGTTAGCCATGGCTTGTGTAAGCAAAAGGTTGGGAGGAGTGTCATCTATAAAGAAACTAAAATACATGTGTAAACAAAAGAGAAGAGGGATGATCTACCTTGCTGGTAGAGATAACGTCCTTCATGGGAGCCGCTCTTGAAAGTCTGGTTGACAAGGGGGTTAGAGTGCCCACTACCATTCGTTGACAACAACAAACACCTCTCAAATACTTATTTTGTGCTCTCTATATGCTTTCGAAAACTTAAAAAGCTCTAGCACATGATTTAATCCCTGCTTCCCTCTGCGAAGGGCCTATCTTTTACTTTATGTTGAGTCAGTTTACCTACTCCTTTCTATCTTAGAAGCAAACACTTGTGTCAACTTTGTGTGCATTGATTCTTACATGTTTACTTATTGCACTTGTTATATTGCTTTATGTTGACAACTATCCATGAGATATACATGTTACAAGTTGAAAGCAAATGCTGAAACTTAATCATCCTTTGTGTTGCTTCAATGCCTTTTACTTTGAATCTATTGCTTTATGAGTTACCTCTTATGCAAAACTTTTTGATGCTTGTCTTGAAAGTACTATTCATGAAAAGTTTTTGCTTATATGATTCATTGTTTACTCTTTATCTATTTGTTAGCAAACTATAGATCATTGCTTTGAGTCACTTCATTCATGACATGAGCCTTGCAATATATTGATCAAGATTGTGTGAAAGCATGTCTCCTCAGAAATTATTTGTTGTTATCGTTTTACCTACTCGAGGACGAGTAGAACTAAGCTTGGGGATGCTTGATACGTCTCCAACGTATCCATAATTTCTGCTGTTCCATGCTTATATTATACCATTTGCTACATGTTTTATATACACTTCATATCACTTTTATGCATTTTCTGGGACTAACCTATTAACAAGATGCCACAGTGCCAGTTCCCTGTTTTCTGCTGTTTTTGGTTTCAGAAAGTTACTTCTGGAAATATTCTCGGAATTGCACGAAACAAAAGGCCAGTCCCTATTTTTCCAGCACGTACACGGAGTCCGAAGGAGAGACGAAGAGAGCCACGAGGTGGCCAAACCACCTGGCGGCGCGGCAGGGGCCCACCGCGCCGCCTGTGGTTTGGGCCCCTCGGGGGTCCGCCGACATCGCCCCTTCGCCTATTTATTCCCCGAGACGTGAAAACCCTAAAACACCGAGCCTTTCATCCAGAACATATTCGCTGCCGCCGCCGTCGTCAACCCTAACTCGGGGGGTTCTGAAGCTCTTCCCGGCACCCTGCCGGAGAGGGGAATCATCACCGGAGGGCTCTACATCGCCATGCCCGCCTCCGGAGTGATGCGTGAGTAGTTCATCCTTGGACTATGGGTCCATAGCAGTAGCTAGATGGTTGTCTTCTCCACTTGTGCCATCATGTTTAGATCTTGTGAGCTGCCTATCATGATCAAGATCATCTTATTGTAATGCTACATGTTGTGTTTGCTGGGATCTGACTTATATTGATACCTATGTGGAGCTGAATATTATATTATCATGTCTATGTCATTTGTGATCTTGCATGCTCTCCGTTACTTGTTGAAGCCTTGGCCAAGTGAATACTTGTAACTCCAAGAGGGGGTATTTATGCATGATAGTTGGGTTCAACCTCTATTTAACCTGGGATAGTGACAGCAAGTTCTAAGGTTGTAGATGTGTTGTTGCCACTAGGGGTAAAACAGCAATGCTTTATTCAAGGATGAATGTATTGTTTACATTACGCACATTACTTAATGCAATTGTCTGTTGCTTGCAACTTAATACTGGAAGGGGTACGGATGTTAACCGGAAAGTGGACTATTTAGGCATAGATGCATGCTGGATAGCGGTCTATGTACTTTGTCGTAATGCCCAAATGAATCTCATAGTAGACACCACAGCTCACACATGCATGTTATATGCACTTATCAATTGCCCAGCTGTAATTTGTTTACCCAGCATGTTAGTTATCTTATTGGAGAGACACCACTAGTGAACTGTGGACCCCGGTCCATTCTTTTACATCTGAAATACAATCTACTGCAATCATTGTTCTCTACTGTTTTATGCAAACAAACATCATCTTCCATTCGATACGTTTAACCCTTTGTTTTCAGCAAGCCGGTGAGATTGACAACCTCACTGTTAAGTTGGGGCAAAGTAATTTGATTGTGTTGTGCAGGTTCCACGTTGGCACCGGAATCCCTGGTGTTGCGCCGCACTACACTCCTTCACCAACACCTTCGAAGCAAACCTCGTTTTCCTACTGGTTCGATTAAACCTTGGTTTCATACTGAGGGAAAACTTGCTGCTGCACTCATCATACCTTCCTCTTGGGGTTCCCAACTGACGTGTGACGTACAAGCATAGTTTCTGGCACTGTTGCCGGGGAGATATTCCCTCGTCAACTTAGAGCTAGCAGACCTACACACTCTCGCTTTGCACACGTCTAACTTCTGTTTTTCGATCGAAACACATTATCGCATAAACTTGGAGCGTCTTTTTGTTTGTTTTTGGTTTGATTGTTATTTTGTGAGACCACCACACTATCATTTATATGAGAAAGAGCTACTGGAAATATGGGTTGAAATATGTTGGATGCTTTTATCATATTGGGAAAAGGGATGTTTGAGTTGATTTTTAATGATACATATAGTTGCATGATTCATGAGCTTGTTTATGAGTAATAATTTGCAAATGCTTTATCAAGAGCTATCACTTATTCATGTTTTGATGCTGAAGGTTATTTTACTTTGTTTAACATGGATTAGTTAGTTCTATGGACACTCATGCATGCATCTAGATGGTCAACTTTCTCCCTCTTGCTAGCCCAAAAACTCCAACAAGTAAAAACTTGTTTCCAACACCTTCAACCAAAGTTATTCCAGTGAGTCCACCATATCTACCTAATGGCTTTATGCTATTCCGAGTATGTATATCATGATATTTGTGTTATCTATACCTCTGAATGAAAATGTTTATGTTATTGATTGTTATGGGAAAAGTTGGTTATATAGCTCTCACGAACTTGATGCACAACTTTATTTTTATTGCATAAATAAAACTTGACCCATTGTGATTAATAATATGATGCTAGTGGCTTGATAAATGTCCGAGGTTGGGAGTTAGCCCATATGTGCTGTCACATGCAAAGCTTTCAACATGCTCCTTCATCTCATTTAGTTGATATCATGTACTTTGTTTATGGATGCCTATCATGGTGAAATAAGGTGGAAATGAAGTAGTTTAAATGAGTTTGTATAAATGGTTAGAGAGACGCCTGGGCCGCTAATCTAAGCCATGCATCATTCATGGTGGAAATTTACTTACATGCTATGGTGAACCGTCTGTGATGCACCTTATAATAAAAAGCTATTCCAATGGTAAAAAAAAGGGTGTTGAGGTTGTTCATCTTGTTTGTTTGTCTTGTGATTTTGATATGGGCTTGTTCCATATCCTGGGACAAGAGGTGCCCCAGTTGACGCTCTTGATGATACTATTATTACTTACAATGATATATAACTTGAACTTGCTTTGTTTCGTAATCATGGTGTAGGTACTTGTATTCAAGGGGCATGAGACACCTAACCTTTACTTTGTCAAGCACACTACTCATATTTGCTTTCACATTAAACTTTAATCATTCAAGATGCTATGATAGGGGTAATGAGAGCTTGACACCAAGGATTCCACATTGCAATCATTAACTTAAGTAGAAGAGTTTGGAAGTTAGATGAAAGTTATGCATGCTTTATCTCTACTCACATATATATCTCTTCCAAAGTGTCCACCTTTTGTACTCAGATTTTCATCTACACTCTATGACCAATGTAGGATGTTTTTACTTATCATTATGCATACATGTGGTCCATATTACTTCCTTTCATGTTACACTTTGTGAACTATCATTGAACATCCTTGCTTTGAATACTTAATATCACTTCATAAACTATCTTGCATATTGCTACTCCTTTGAAGAATGAATCATTTGACTCTATGTGGCAGTAGAAATCATCTTTGATATCCATTGTTAGTGTTATATTGCAAAGTCCATGTTAGTTTTATCACCTTCATACTCGAGGACGAGTATTGGTTAAGCTTGGGGATGTTGATGCATGTAAAATGCATACATGAACTTTGCACTATATCACTCATATTCCAATCATATTTGCATCATATAATGGTTATACCACTGGTATTTAATGATTTTAGGAAATAAAATAATTGTTTCCTATTTTTATGGAATTAACCCTGCGCAGGCAGAAAACCCTATTTCTTTCCTTTTATGTTTCAGGGACCTAAACGACGTCATAAAAATCTAGAAAAATACAGGCGTCATTATCTTGGAAGGAGGAAGACGTAGGAGCGAAAGAATCCAGCAAACGGAGGCCGGAGGGCCAAAAGGGGGTGGCCCACGCGGCCACTGTACCTGGCTGCGTGGGGCCCACCAACTTGACCCTCGAGCTCCGCTGTCGTCGATCTTTGCTCCACCGACCTGGTCCTGACCTAAAAACGCCTATAAAAAAAGGTCCCCAGACGTTCTCTGGAAGAAGCGTCGCCATATCACCGAAACACGAAAACGAAGATCTGGAGCTGCAGATTGGAGGGGGAAACTCCGGCGGGGCGCTGCCGGGGTGGTCTCCACCTTCTCCAACGACTTCTCCACCGTCTCCATGATGAAGGGGGAGTAGTCCACCCCCTGGACTTGGGTTTGTGGTGGTAACTTATGTATCTCTCCTCTCTTTGAGCTTCACTAATTAGTACCGTATGAGCTGCTGAACATGATTACGGTCATCTATGTAATTCCTATGGTGGATATTGTTGTATGAGATGATTTGTTATGCATTTACTGTTGTGTTGGAACTTTTATGACTTGTCATACTTTGATAGAATATTGTTCTTTAGAAGTATGATGTATGTGGGTACGGGATGGCTGATGTGACATGGCATAGGTATTGAGTGACACGGTACCGCCCAACATCCTTTATCTGGGGGTAAAAGGAAGAGTATGATGTGGGAGTGACAGTAACCACGCTAGCCTTACGAGGGTGACCTAGCAACACAAATGAGTACCTCTTTCAACTATGTGTTTTAGGACATATAGCCGTCATAAAAAGCTACCATTAAAACATGACAATTGCGTGTACTTTATCTATAACATGATAATCACCGTAAATGGGAGAGAGAGGATTAAGTGAACCCATGAACCCATGTCCATTGTTCCTATAAGAGAAAACCTTTGTCTTGTCCTCTTGCATTGAAGAGGATTGGGACACTTTTACATTCTTGTTTTGTTACATTAAACTTCCATCCATTAAATCAATCACCTTGTTCTTTAAACTTGTTTAGTGCATAACAAGTAAAACTTGTGACACTTTAGTTGTAGGGAATAGATAACTTTTCCTTCTTCCTCCTGCGGATCGATACCTTACTTCCACATTGAGAGGTGCTACGGTGATCCCTTGCTCTTGGAGGTAATCAACATCCGTTATGTCCGTGGCACACCTGGCCTGCGACGTATCCGTAGCCGAGTAAGTCGTGCACCGTACAGAGCAAGGCAGCTCTCATATCGAAATATTCTTCTGCGTAGGCGTCCCATGTCCTAACGCCTTCATCAGCCCATAAGGTGTCTAGCTCATCTTTTAATAGCTTTAGATACAGATTGATGTCGTTGCCAGGCTGTTTCGGACCTTGAATTAGCATGCTCATGTGAATATATTTCCTCTTCATGCATAACCAGGGTGGGAGGTTGTATATCCATACAAACACGGGCCATGTGCTATGTGTGCTGCTCTGGTTACCAAACGGATTGAGTCCGTCGGTGCCGCAAAATTCCTATCTTCGGCGTCTAATGCTTTCCACTGGCTAGCGTCTGAAGGGTGTGTCAGCTTTACCTTTTCACTCTGCTTTAGATCTTTTTTTGCCTCTTCAGCAATTTCTTCTTCCTCTCCGCATGCCAGCGCATGAGCTTTGCTTCCTTTCGGTCAGCGAAATACCGCTGCAGACGTGGAATGAGCGGAAAGTACCATACCACTTTTCGAGGAGCTTTCTTCGTCCTTGCTTGTATCGATCAGCGTCGCACACCGGACATTTCGTTTTATCCTTATCATCTTCTCGATACATTTAGCAGTCGTTGATGCACACATAGAATTTCTGGTGCGGTAAATCAAAGGGGCACACGATTTTCTTGGCCTCGTCACAACTCTTAGGACAAGTGTTGCCGTCCGGAAGGATACCGTGCCAGTAATCCAGCAAAGCATTAACGCTTTTGTCGCTCCATTTGTGTCTTGACTTCATCTGCAGAATATCGAGCGCTACTTTCAAGCGAGACGCCTTATCCCACAACCTGGGTACAACCGAGTATTCAAGTTTATCTCTAGTTCCGCTAGCTTAGATTGCTGAGAGTTTCTGAGAAGCAGTTCTTTCAGGTAAGGGTCCTGCAGGATTTCAGTTAGCGTTTGCGTCTCCTCGTCTTCGGTCACATGTTCTTCCGCATCTCCTTCACCATGCACATGATCATCAAACTCTTCGCCTTCTTGCAACACGTCGTTATTATTGTTTTCATGCCCTTGATGATCATCCTGATCATTTTCCCCCGGGATTTCATCATGATCCTCATCATCTATCCACTTAGTGTGGCCATCCATGAAACCACGCATTAGCAGGTGATTCATCAAATCTCTGGTAAAGGGGTTGATGACACCCACAAGTTTGCATTGCCGACAAGGACATCTTATTGTTTGGTGGCCACATTCTAGCATGTCTTCTGTCGCGTGTCTCAAGTATTTATTCACGACACTTTCACTTATCATGACCATTTTGTCGCCTGCACAATGTAAATGATACTATTATATATTTATATATATATATATAAATATTTCACAATTGACACGACACACCTCCTATTTTTAGCAAGTCATGCCAAAATTCACGAAAAATTTCGGCATGACCTTTGCTAAAAATAGGACATATATGGAGTACCCGAATTTGCCGGAACGGAAGTTAATCGACGTTCCGGCAATCTCAAGGGCCTCATGGGGTACCTGCAAATTCATCGACAAATGTCGATCGCATTCCGACATCATAAGCATAAAAGTCTCACATTGTACTCCTTTTATCGTCTCACAACACAATCACACAATACTTCATATTTATACTCTATTTCATCATTCTCATGACACATAATCATAAGAATATTTTTATTTTATGTAGCCAACTACCTGTGTTAATTGTAAACTTGTCGAAGCCGCGATGTAGATCTAGAGTGTGAGATGTAGATCTAGGGAGATAAAAGGGAAAACTACTTGGTAGAAGTGAAGTTGGGTGGAAGATTTGGTTGGATCTATTAAATAAACTACTTTTTATTGGCTAAAATGAGAGTATTTGATGGGGAAAATTGGCAAGAAATGGGGAAAGTTCGAGTTAGTAAAGAGAAATAAGTGAGTGAGGTGGTAGGTGGCTGGCGGCTCACTTATTGCTCTTCCCAGGTTAGCGTTGGCGAACAAACAACCGGGTTCGCCAACGGTAACCTGCTGCCTGCGCGGCGCGCGGTCGCGCGCATGGTTAACCGCTGGCGACAAACCCAAGTCGCCAGTGCTATGTAGGTACCGCTGGCGAACAACGTATGTTCGCCAAGGCTACTGCTTACGCCGCTGGCGAGCCCAGGAACGTGGTAGTACACCATAGACCATGGCACTCTCGTCTCCTATCCACATCCTTGATGGGCTAGTGGGGCCGACCTGTCACATTAGACCATACAAACTGTGACGCCGGTTCAAAGAGGAAAAACCTGTAGAGTCTGATTCAAGAAAATGAGCTGCAGTGTTGCATGCACAACTCTAGGACCCATGTAGTGATATTAAATCAATATCCTAGTACACTTTTCTCAATCCATCTATCAGCCTCTCTCTTCTCTTTGCTTACAAGTGGGCCAACAACAAGAATTGAGCCGAACCAACTTCTTGGTTCGCTTCTTCTGTCGGACGACTTGCACCGATGCTCTACAGCGTGTAGAACCGGTTCAAACGCAGGTGAGAGAATGCTAGGAATTGCTTTTCATGCACGCTGTGGCTGGTCTTAACCCCTCCCACCAACCATTATAAAGCGTCGCATTGGTAATTCAATTACCTCTTCCCTATATAAACCCTCGCGAGGATGGAGGGCTCATCTTCTCGCTCAATAAAAGCAGGCGAGAGGGCTTGAGCTCCACACAATTATCCGAAAAACCCCATGATTCATTTTTTTAACATGAGAACTACCGTTGACATGGTGAAAAGGCAAGTCTCTTAGAGCATCTCCACCGGGGGGCCTCTAAAGGACCTCAAAGGCCCTTTGGGGGGCCGAACACCAAAAACGGTCACCAGCGGCACCCCCCAAAGACTCGTCCCTAGCGATTTTGTGTCCGGCACCCCAATAGGGCCTCCAAGTTTGGAGGCCCTCCTGGGGTGCCGGAAATCGCCTCGGGCATGGCCCTGACAGAGATGGCCCGCCCGTCATACACACGACGCGCCGCTGCCCTGAATCAGTCGCCCCCCCACAGCCTCTCCTTTGTTCCTCTCGCCGGCGATTCGCACCATCGCCGCCACTCTCGTCGCCGCCTGCTTGATTCGCACCTAGGGGACCTTGGCGCAGCGCTAGGGACCGTCTCGCGCCGCTGGTCTCCGACCTCGTCGAGCGCCGGCGCATCTAGTCCGAGCCCGAGTACGCCTCCTCTTCCCTCCCGCCCCGCACGCAAGCTGTTCGACGATAGGCTGAATTCGTTGATTCGTCAAACAGGCAATGGACAGCGACGACGAGGTCATGTTTTTTGAAATGATGGCGGAGGATGCCGCTCTTGCGGCCGACGCAGAGGAGAATGAGATGATGATGGCCACACTTCTAGATGCCGCGGTCGAGGAGACGCGGCGCCGAAATTTGGAGGATCATCGAAGGGGTGGCGGCCCAACAAGAACCGCAACAGAGCAACTGGGCACGCTCTGTTGGTCCAGGACTACTTTGCCGAGAAACCGACAAACTTGCCTCATGAATTTCGCCGGCGCTATAGGATGAGCAGTAAGTTGTTTTGGAAGATCTTGCACGGCATTCGGGACTACGACGACTATTTTGAGCTGAAGAGAGACTGCACCAGCTTGATTGGGTTCTCGTCTATTCAGAAATGCACGGCGGCCATACGGTGCCTTGCTTACGGGCTACCCGCGGATGCTCTGAATGACTACCTCCGTATGTCGGAGTCCACAGCCGTCGAAGCCACCTACAGATTCTGTAGGGCAGTTGTGAAGGTGTTCGGTGAGCACTATCTGAGAACACCAAATGAGGAAGACACGGCGCGTATTTTGGCACAAGGCGCAGCAAGAGGATTTCCAGGGATGCTTGGAAGCATAGATTGCATGCACTGGAACTGAAAGAACTGCCCCTATCAGTGGCAAGGGATGTACAAGTCAGGGCATCACGGGAAGTGCAGTGTTATACTTGAAGCCGTGGCAGATCATGAACTTTGGATATGGCATGCCTACTTCGGCACCGCCGGTGCCGCCAATGACATCAACGTGCTCTACAATTCCACTGTGTTCAAGAAAGTTGTGGATGGCCTAGCTCCACCATGCAACTATGTGTCGGCGGCCATGAGTACAGCAAGGGGTACTATCTTGCTGACGGTATCTACCCCAGTTGGGCTACATTTGTGAAGACAATCCGCAACCCTGTCGGCGAGGTACATTGCCATTTTGCAAAGAGACAAGAGGTTGTTTGCAAAGATGTGGAGCGGGCTTTTGGTGTGTTGCAGGCCAGGTGGGCTGTTGTCCGCTACCCTTGTCTCTCATGGTCGCCAGACGAAATGGATACTATCATGAATGCTTGTATCATCATACACAATATGATCATTGAGGACGAGCGTCCTACAAGGAGGCAACAGGTCGGCGAGCAGTTCGATTTCCAGGGGCCTATGGCTAATCCACAGCCGGGCGTGCCGACGGCGTATCGTGAATTTGTTGCCATAATTCGGGAAATTCGCGATGAAGCTACGCATAACCGACTGCACAATGACCTCGTGGCGCACGCATGGGCTATCAAAGCGAATCAGCCGGCGGGGGCAGCGCCAGAGTGATATGTTTTAAAGTTTAATTCGAATTTAAACTTTGTAACCGAATATGAACTTGTGTTGTACAAGTTAGAACCTATTTATTTTCAACCTTTATTAATGCATGCACGTACTATATTACATATGATTACTCGTCGTCATCGGACTCAGCCTTAGGCGGCGGTGTCCCAGGCACGTCGTCCGCCGGCGCCGCGTCAGGACTTCCCGGCTGCCACTCCGGTTCTGGGGCCTAGGGAACGGCCGGTCCTGCATATGCCCCTACCGCACGGGACGGCCACGGCGACCAAGGTTCTCAGGGAGAGAAAGCAGGGCGTGCCGGGGATGGAGTTGCGGGCTCGCCGTCCTGTTCCGCTGCGTCCTCTTCCTGCTGTTGTTCGGCGGCGACCACGGCATGCCGATCGTCGACCAGCACGGCCTCCCTCTCCTCCTCCTGATCGACCACCACGACCGCCTCCTTCTCCTCCTCCTGATCGGGCAGCACCGCCTTCTTCTCAGGCGACGACATGGCGAGCGAGTTGTGGGCGGAAAGAATGAGATCGATGTGCGGCCGCGAGGATTGTTATATTGGTGCCAAGCGGTGCGAACGCAACCCGAATCGACGCGGCGGCGGTTGCAATCAGGGGCAGCGCCACCAGGGGCGAGGTGGGGCGGCCGCCACCCTCAGCTCGGGTAAATTTTTTACCTATACGTATTGTGCGCTTAGCTATACGTTAATACGTGAACGGAAGGGAGAAAAAAGGAAAAACTGGCAGAACGGAGCACGACCGTGCGTGACTGCGTGTCGACCACGACCAGTCGACCTGGACCTGCTCGCTGCCTCGCTCCCCTCGCTCGGTCCTTCCCCAGTTCCCCTCGCTAGGTCGCGATTCCCCAATCCTAGCTCGCTCCACGCCCCCGCCCTGCGCCCTGCTCCCTGCTCGATCCGCCGCCGGCCGCCGCAGCGCTGCCCCCAGTCCCCCGCTCCTCCCTCTGTCTCCTGCCCCGCAATGCCGCCAGTTCCACGGCCAGACGCGGCTGCCTCGCTTCCAGGTAAGTTCCCTCGAAGCTTTGCCCTGTCGATACCTCAACGCCACAGACAAGCTCATCATTCATCCTTGTCTGGTGGTCCCGATTCTCGCAGGCTCTGGCGCCCACGGAGGTGGTCTTCTTCAAGGAGGACGGTATATTGGTGCTCGGGTTTGCCAAGGAGTTGCCTCTTGGCGAAGGCGTGCTCAAGATGGACTTCAACGGGACTCAATGACCAGATGAGAGGCTTCTACAGGAGGTACTGTCTGTCTGATTTCATTCTTGAATTTTACCGTTGTTGTTGCATACATCATGATCAATGAACCCCAACATTGGTGATATACATATCTAGCACATCAAGGTGAAATTGTTGTTTGTCACCAGTTCCTCACTAGTAGTATGTGGTTGGGGAGTTCGCTATGAATGCGTCCTACTGCTGTGATCCCTTTCTAAATTAAGGATTACATGTGTTGTCAAAAAAAATTCGCCGGTGGCACACCTTTTACTGTTCGACCCCCTCGTCTCAATTCCTGGCTCTGCCACTGGTTGCACTCCACATGAAGCGTCGTAATGCGGAGCGTCGCGGCGGCGAACCGGCGGCGGTTCGTGCGCCCGCAAGGTGTTCGGCAGTTCGCTCTAATTTCGGGCCGTTTGGGGGTGGGCCTTTGGGGAGTACCGCTGTGGGCGGCCTCTAAATATTGCCCGGACACATGTCCGGCACCCAAAGGAGGCCCAATTGAGGGGTGCCGGACACACATTTGAAGGCCCCCCGATGGAGATGCTCTTAGTACCTCGTTTCAAAAACATTAAGTGGGATCGACAAAGTCATGCCTAGTCTTGTTCCCATGTTCGTGGTGTCTCGTGACAAGATGTTGCGTGACCATGCGTATGTTGTTGGAGCAGACAGAGGCTGTCCGACGATTGGCTTATTCCACCCGGAATGATTCGACGACGATCGCTTCTTTCTCCTCACCACAGCAGGCATTCGCCAAATAAAATAACCTTCCAACACTTTGCATGCAACCAAACGCACACGACAAGAAGTCCACACAAGCAATACAATTTCGTTCACTATGCACCACGTTTGCTCAGACATCTCCTACGTCCAGGCTAAAGTGTCCACCTAGCGGTAGCGACCTCCATAACAATGATCAGCCACCCAATTGCCAAAAAAAAAAAGCAAAAAATGACTGCATGACTCTTAAAACAACAAATATAACCCCACGGGTGCGGCAGCATGTATATAACTATAGGCGTCATTAAACTGTGTAACGATGAATTATACAATGCTTACTTTGGTTTAGTTTCTTCTAGAAAAAGTAAGGGATCCCTACGACGACTTCCAAATACACAGTCTATATTTGCTCAACTACATCTGAATTTTCTGTCAGTGTATGTTTTATTATAACCTGTCAATTTTGGAAGACAAATCAATGGTATTCCTGCTATTGTGATGTACATATATATTAAGACCGATGGATGTTTTTCTAATATTGTGGTCTTCTTCTAAACCTGTATACGAAAGACTAGATAGATGTCTTGTTAATCATGAGTGGTGTGCTCTTTACCCTATTTCAAACGTTTATAACATGCCTCTCATTCATAGCATTAGTGACCATGCACCCATTTTGCTTTCAACTAATGGCCGGACCCGTCGAATTAAGAAAACTTTCAAGTTTGAAAATTGGTGGCTTAGAGAAAATGATTTCAGTGATACAGCAAAAGCTGCCTGGACAAACTCCACTAACAACAATTTCATGGTGAGAACAAAGAAACTGGCAGGAACCTTGCAAATCTGGTGCAGGAAGAAGAAACCAATTCAGCAGCAGCTTGACTCCCTTGAAGAAGAAATTAAGCATATTCAAGAGCAGCCACCGCATCTCCCGGATCAGAGCCTTCAAACAGAGCTTGTGACAAGGTATGAACACAACTTAACTAAACTCAATGATTTCTACCTGCAGAGAGCAAAGAAGCAATGGGCGAAAGATGGCGACAGGAACACGACGTACTTCCATAACTCTGTTGCTAAGCGCAGAAGAAGGAACACTATAGTTTCCATAAAAGATGAAAACGATATGGTCCATTTTATGCCTAAGCAGATTAGCAACACCTTTGTTAACTATTTCAGGCACATATTTTCTTCCCAAAATAATGACATGAACAGGCCTTTCATTGGAAGCAAACTCCCTCAAGATACGCAAGATTACACGTATTCTATCCCAGATAAGCGGGAGCTGTTGGATACTCTCAAGGACATGAAAAGGAATGCCTCACCAGGCCCAGATGGCTTCAATGTGGAGTTCTACTTGGCAACTTGGAGCTGGATAGGAGATGATGTTGCTCAGCTGGTACACTCTTTTTTCCAAACTGGCACCCTCCCGACCTATATAAATGACACGCACATTGCCCTCATTCCTAAGAAGCTTGTGCCTCTGGTCCCGGCAGATTATAGACCTATCAGTTTATGTAATGTCATCTACAAACTCATTGCTAAATCCTTTGCAAATCGTCTCAAGCCCCATTTGCCGGACTACATCCACCCATCCCAACAAGCGTTTATCCAAGGGCGTCGTATTTCCAATAACATCATCATTGCTCAGGAAATAACCCACTCCTTTGCGCTCAGCTCGTGGAAATACCAAGCTTTCATGCTCAAGATTGACCTGGCCAAAGCTTTCGATCGTCTGGAATGGAGTTTCATAACGATGGCTCTTGCGCGTAAAGGGTTGCATGATCATTTCATCAATCTTATCTATGCATGCATTTCTTCGCCATCTTTTGCTGTCATTATTAATGGTCAATCGTTCGGGAGATTCACATCAACCAGAGGTATCAGACAGGGATGTCCCCTATCACCGTACCTTTTTGCCTTCTCCATTAATGAACTATCCCTTACCTTACAGGAGGCAATGACCAACAACTCTCTAGCTGGTATCTCTCTTGGTCCAAACTGTCCCCTATCCATTCTTTACTATTTGCAGATGATCTACTTATTTGTGGCGCAGCCACAAGTCATGAAGCTATTCATATGAGCGCGATCCTTCAAAACTTTTGCGCGATCTCGGGACAGATGCCAAACTGGTCTAAATCTGGCATCCTCTTCAGCAAGCATGTTCAGCAAGCTGAAAGAGAGGCTATCTTACAAATCTTCCATGTTCCGAATATGGACTCCAATTTTATCCATCTTGGACACCCTCTCATTCTTCCAGGCAAGAACAGGTCTGATGCTTACAATTTTGTCTTGGACAAATTCAAATCCAAACTCACTAGTTACAAAGCAAATAAGCTCTCTCATGCCGCTAGGCTTGAACTGATCAATTCTGTATTTGCCTCTATCCCGGTGTACTATATGTCCAACATCATCTTCACCAAAAAATTCATATCAAAACTCACTGCTATCATTCAAAAATTCTGGTGGACGGGTATCAAGGAGGATTCCTCAAGTCGTTCCCTTTGCCTCAGAGCCTGGAAAGACATATGCGTGCCTAAAAAAGAAGGTGGCCTGGGGATTAGAAACTTGCAAGCTGTCAACCAAAGCCTCATCCTCTCAGCTGCTTGGAGGATTGCTGAAAACCCAGATAGTTTCCTGCATGGTGTTCTCAAATCCAAATATTTCCATGACTCCTCAATCTGGAGACCTAGAACCAATGTGCCCAAATCTGCCTTCTGGGCCTCTGTCCTTAAAGTTCTGCCTATTCTTCAGGTTCATTCTCATTATCAGATAACACAAGGCAATATATCTCTTTGGACCTCTCCTTGGTGCCAGCGTTGGAAAATGATCTATGACGATTTGATTATCCAGGACCCTAACTTTGTTTATCCAGCGTTTGTTAAAGATCTCTGGCTTCCCAATCAGCAAGCTTGGAATGACCAACTCGTAGACGCTTTGTTTCAGCAACCCACTGCCTAGGCCATAAAGCAAACTCCTATCATTCCTTCTCAGCAACAAGATATTCTTTGTTGGGAACTCACCTCCAATGGTAAGTGCAGCTCCAAAAGCGCCTACTATGCTTGTTTGCAGAGTTTGCAAGAACTGGGAGAACCAACTCCAGTGCAAGTACCTCCGGCTACTGCTCATCTTCTAAATCAGATTTGGAAGAACAGGAAAATAATGCCAAGAATCCAAGCTTTTGCGTGGCGATTTCTGCGTAGGGCCATCCCTACTGGAGCTAGAGCTGGCAAGTATTCGAAACATATTAGTAAATTCTGCTGCAGATGTGGTGTAGAGGAGGATGACATACACCTTTTTTTCACTTGTCACTTTGTCAAAGCTGCTTGGTTTAGCTCCCCTTGGTACATCAGGACTGAAATGATTACTCAAAATACTACATCTTTAACTCAGATCCTTTTGAACTTGCTGGAAATGAATCACCCTCATGCCTCGCTTCCGAACATTCTAACTTTTATGTGGTGCATATGGAAATCCAGAAATGATTACCGTTTTGACAGGAAAAGGGGAGAGCCGTACCATATAAACATTTCTGCCCAGGCCATACATAACAACATGGAGCTTTTAGATGCTACTGATACTTCCATGCAGGAGCAGAGCAAGACAAATACAACGTCCATGACGGCGGTCATTCCTGCCCAAGGGGATACGCTTCAAACTGACTTAATCATTGCAGGTCCTAAAGTTTTTCTGGATGCCTCTTGGAAGTGTAAAAGGATTCCAGGAAATGCAGGTACGGTGGCAACAGGAATTGGAGTCTTCCTCCAGTACATGCGAAACGAATGGAGCTTCAATATCATGGTGCAAGCATCAGTTCAGCTGACACCCTCAGTGCTTCAAGCTGAAGCATACGCCATGCTTCTCGGTCCAAAAATTTCGGAACTGCTCGACATTGACAGGCCAACTCTCCTGACAGACAGTCAGCTTCTAGCAAGGGCCGTGGCTAGTACCACACTCGACAATGATTTCATACATTGGGATACCAGGCATATGCTAGCTAAGCTGCTTCACTATACATACAGGTCGAATGCTCAGGTATTCCACATCAGGAGAGACCTAAATAATGTTGCCCACAACTGTGCTAATCAGGTGCTTAGGAATTCCCTAGGTCCTACTTATAGCTGTGTTTGTTCGACCTGGTTGAAGCAAGTCACTGGAGCCCAGGAAGTATACTCGCTCCGGGAAAAAGGGGTAGCGAGAGGACAAGCTCCCGCGACATCCACCAACCCTAGCCCTAGGCGCCGCCGCCGCCGGCGACCGGCCCGCGGCCCCCGACCGCCCTCCCTCCTCCCTCACCCCCTCCTCCTACCCACGGTCTCGCGTCGCCCCCCGCGCGGCGACCGAGACCTCCCCCAGCCCGCCGCCTCCTCTTCCCCCCATCTCCTTCCTCTCCCGGCCGCTGCCGGCGTGTGCCGCCGGGCCGGGCCCGTGCGGTGCCGGCGGCGGCCGGCCGTCCTCCCCCGGCGCAGGGAGCCCGCGCGCGGTGGCGGCTCTCCTTGGCGGCGGTGCTCTTCGGGCGGCGTTGGCGCGGCTCCGGCCGGGTGGCGACGGCGCGACGGCGTCCTTGCGGTGCGGCGGGGCGGCGCTGCACAGCGGGACGGTGGTTACCAGCGGGGCGGCGCCCCTGTCCTCGGCCCAGATCTGGGCCCTACGGGGCCCATCTGGGTTGGACGTGCGGGCCTGGCTTGCGGTTGACTTCTCTGCAGATGGAGATGGGGGTGTTCTTGCAGGGTTCCAGCAGCGACGGCGCCGCCCTTGTTGCAGCGTGGTTGAGCTTTACGGGCCCGTTTTGGGCACGGCCGGACCTGATTGGGACTGGCAGGTGGCCGGACCTGATTGGGACTGGTGTGCTCGACCGCGTCCGGTCGACTACCGTCGAGGCGGTGGAGGCAGTTCCCTCCCGCGCGATCGCAGTCCCTGCTGACCCGGTGTCGAGCTATCCCTCGCCTCCGTCTTGTGGTCGTTGTTCCGGTTGCTTTGGTGAGACGACGATGGCGACTTGGTAACCGTGGTGGCGCAAGTTGGTGGGCGTTGAGTCTGAGATGGCGTGGCTTCGTCCTCGCAAGGTGCCTATGTCTCGGATCGTTCGAGGGCGGTGGATAGGATGGTAGCGGGAGAAATCCTTGTCGGCTCGCTCGACACTGACGCGGTGCCATCTCTAGGTGGCATGATACCTTCCTGAAGGGCGTCGTGGCTTCTCCTCGTTCGCCTCCCTCAGTGTGCTGGGGGAAACCCTAGAACCAGTGTGCTGGTTCGGGCGGCAGCGCGAGCTTTCCTTCTTGAAGGTGCTGCTTGGTACTTGATGATTCGCGCTAGGAATGTGGTGGTACATCTTCGGAGAGGCGCAGCGGTTGCGGGTCACCTTAGTTTAGTCGATCCGCCTTTGTCATCATTTTGTTTTTGTTTTTTCCTGTCTTTCGGCGTTTGTTTGCTGCTGCCCCAGCTGTGCGTGTGTGGTGTTGCGTTTGTACCGTTGGTTGCTTGGTGGTCGGTGCTTTATTTATAAAGCGGGGCGAAAGCCTGTTTCGAGTTGAGTAGCTGTGTTTGTTCAGCTCATTCTACTCCTTGCCCTCTATCTCGATCTTGCAACATTCAGATTGGCAAGAGTTTGTAATTCACGCTGTACTTTGCTACTGAGCTGAAAAAAATTTTTGGCGCTTAAAGCGCCTTTACCCGTTCAAAAAAAAAAAAAAAAACAGCAGGCAGGGTCACTGTCCGTTCCCAAAGCAGCAGAAGCGAGCGGCTTGGAGAAACCCATCCCGCCCACGGCCAGTGCCTCGCTGACACATCACCTGAGGCGATAGTGGCGGCCACGCCGACGCCGCCGAGCCGTCGCTGCCGCCAGCCAGCCAGCCACGTCCTCCGCCTCTCCTTCACCCCCAAGGCCCCAAGTCACCCCACCGAACATGGCCACCATCCTTCTTCCCGCTGACATAGCCCACCCCACCATTTCTGCTCTCACTGACATACGCGGGCCACCGGCTCCTCCTCCGCGCCGCGTCAAAGTCGGCGCAAGCAGCTGTATCTCCCTGCCCGCTCCTCATCATTCGCCGCCTGTGCAGAACTTTGTCCACGCTTCCATTCCTTTCCTCCCTCTGCTTTCTTTCCTCCTCCGCTTTCGGTTCCTGTTCGTTCGTTCCTGCGCATACCTTTTTCGCTCGCGTGCGTGCGTACAGATACTCGCCGTTTTTTCTCCGAATCTCCCCCGGTTCGGAAAGATTCTTCCTTTCCAACCCGCCCGCCCTCATCAATTCCGACCGGCCGATCCTTATCCAGCTCGATCCAATTCGGCTCTGTCCAGCTACGGTTGGTGCTACGGGGGGCCGGGATCGGGGCGCCTCTTGCCCAATTCGGTCTCCGGACGATCGGATTCGATCCGGCAGCTCCGAATTCGAATCATATCCCGGGGATTCCTCCACTGTTCGATCTGATTTCACCTCCGCTGCCCTGCTGCAGCAGCTGAAATGCTCCCGACAGCCGTGCTTTGCTGCTGATTTCCCTCCCTTGCTGCCATTTCCGTCTCGCTCGGCCGGATCGTTGGACGATTCCCATCGATTCGGGGCCAAATTTCCGCCCCGAGGATCGATCGTCCTGCTGCTCTCTCGGAGTCGGAGGGGCTCCTCGCTCAGGCTGCTGTGGCGGGGGATCCATGGCTGGGGAGAAGTCGCCGCGCGCGTTCTCCATGGAGGAGCTACCGGGCCACCTCATCGGGGAGGTCCTGACCTCCGGCAGGCTCGCCGTTTGTGACCTCGCCAGGCTGGAGCTCACCTGCCGCGCGCTTCGTCCTCTCGCCGAGCACGCCGCCTCGCGCCTCTGCGCCGCACGCACAGTCTTCGCCGTCTTGGGCCCTGCGGATCGCGGGGAGCTCCTTGCCAGGTGTGGAGGCAGCTGGAAGAAAGTGCTCAGGTTCCTGCAGTCCGTCGAGCAGTCCTCCGACACCGTCGAGACCTCGGCCGGCAAGGTGAGGATGATTTAGTTTTTCTTTCTTTCGTTCCTGTATAATGCAACCTTAGTTGACTCTGTGAGCAATACTACCTAGCGATTTTACTACTATGTTGTAGTCCAGTTGATCACGTTTTACATTTGCCCATCTGGGGATTGGGACAAAGTTAAGTAACCTTTCTGTTCTATGCACTTTTATGGAGTACAATGTTGCCATGAACACGACATTGAGTGAGAATATGCAGTCATTTCAGAATGGTTTATTATGATGACCTCTTGGTAAATTCTGTAGCTATTGTGCTATTTGTGTTTTAATTTGTTAGGGTCCGCCTCCACAGCTCTAATTTTCTATTAACCCCCGCCTGGCTATCGTCAACTATCACCACATCATCCGCAAAGAGCATACACCATGGGTATCTCCTTGTATATCCCTTGTGACCTCATCCATCACCAAAGTAAAAAAGATAAGGGCTCAAAGCTGACCCTTGGTGCAGTCCTATTTTAATTGGAAAGTCATCGGTGTCGCCATCACTTGTTCGAACACTTGTCACGACATTATCATACATATCCTTAATGAGGGTAATGTACTTTGTTGGGACTTTGTGTTTCTCCAAGGCCCACCATATGACATTCCGTGGTATCTTATCATACGCCTTCTCCAAGTCAATGAACACCATATGAAGATCCTTCTTCTTCTCCCTGTATCTCTCCATAAGTTGTCGTACCAAGAAGATGGCTTCCATGGTAGACCTCCCAGGCATGAAACCAAATTGATTTTTGGTCACGCTTGTCAATCTACTGAGGTCCAGAAGGCTATCAAGGAGAAGAAGGACTGTTTCAGACGCTTATATCTGGATAGGAGCGCAGCCAACATGGAGAAGTACAAGGAGGCAAAGAAGGCGTCAAAGCGAGCGGTAAGAAGGACCTTCATATGGTGTTCATTGACTTAGAGAAGGCGTATGATAAGATACCACGGAATGTCATGTGGTGGGCCTTGGAGAAACACAAAGTCCCAACAAAATACATTACCCTCATTAAGGATATGTATGATAATGTTGTGACAAGTGTTCGAACAAGTGATGGCGACACCGACGACTTTCCAATTAAAATAGGACTGCACCAAGGGTCAGCTTTGAGCCCTTATCTTTTTACTTTGGTGATGGATGAGGTCACAAGGGATATACAAGGAGATATCCCATGGTGTATGCTCTTTGCGGATGATGTGGTGATAGTCGACGATAGCCGGGCGGGGGTTAATAGAAAATTAGAGCTGTGGAGGCGGACTCTTGAGTCAAAAGGTTTTAGGCTTAGTAGAACTAAAACTGAGTACATGAGGTGCAGTTTCGGTACTACTAGGCACGAGGAGGGAGAGGTTAGCCTTGATGGACAGGTGGTACCTGAGAAAGACACCTTCCGATATTTGGGGTCTATGCTCCAAAAGGATGGTGATATTGATGTAGATGTGAGCCATCGAATCAAAGCTGGTTGGATGAAGTGGCGCCTAGCTTCTGGCGTCCTCTGTGATAGGAGAGTGCCACAAAAGCTAAAAGGCAGGTTCTATAGGACGGCGATTCGACCTGCGATGTTGTATGGCGCAGAATGTTGGCCAACCAAGAGGCGACATATCCAACAGTTAGGTGTAGCAGAGATGCGCATGTTGAGATGGATATGTGGCCACACAAGAATGGACCGGGTCCGAAATGATGATATACGGGAGAGAGTTGGGGTAGCTCCAATCGAAGAGAAACTTGTCCAACATCGCCTAAGATGGTTTGGACATATACAACGCAGGCCTCTGGAAGCGGCAGTGCATAGCGGACGGATAAAGCGCGATGAGAATGTTAAGAGGGGTTGTGGTAGACCAAACTTGACATGGGATGAGTCTGTTAAGAGAGATCTAAAGGGTTGGAATATCACCAAAGAACTAGCTATGGACAGGGGTGCGTGGAAGCTAGCTATCCATGTGCCAGAACCATGAGTTAGTTTCGAGATCTTGTGGGTTTCACCTCTAGCCTACCCCAACTTGCTTGGGAATGAAAGGCTTTGTTGTTGTTGTTGTTGTTGTTGTTGTTGTGTTTTAATTTGTTACACTGTGCTTGAATTTGTAGTTGTAGCCATTCCTATTATTGATGGAAAGCACACGCTAGACTGTATTTGACTCATGTAGTAGGTTGTTCTGGATGGGGCAAAAGTGCTCATTCGGATTCGACATTTTCAGCCTTCTACCTTCCGATTTTAATAGTACGTTGAGCTTGTCGTGAGTCCCACTTTTGGTATGTTTGTCAATAAGTAAAAAATTTAGGCAAGCAAATTGCTTCTTTTCCTAAAAAACTTGTTTTCTATTTGTTGGCAATGATGTCTTAGGATGGCACTGAAATAGTTACAATCTTCTGATATTAGAAAAGCATGTCCTAACTGGCTTCTTATGTATGTGATCATATTGTTTGTTTCCAGATGCAAGTAGCGACAGGGAGATACCACACGCTATTAGTCCGTGACTCTTCTGTCTATTCTTGTGGGTCCAGCCTATGTGGTGTCCTAGGGCATGGTCCTGATACTACACAGTGTGTGGCATTCAGCCGGGTTTCCTTCCCGTCGCTTTCCCGTGTTGTTAACATCTCCGCCTTTCACAACCATGCCGCATTTGTTACAGAGTCTGGGGAGGTAATTGACGCTCTCCTTCATGGATGCTATGTACTGATTTACAATATACTTTTGTTACATGTAACTTGCAGTTCTAAAGTATTTTGTCTAAATAGGTCTTCACGTGTGGAGATAATTCATCATTTTGCTGTGGTCACGGTGATGTGGGGCGAACTATATTTCGCCCAACCCAAATAGAAGCCCTTAAAGGAGTATCCTGCAAGCAGGTAGGGCCATTGATCTTCATGACTGCTTTATTTTCCATCTTATGTTATGCCATGCTGGTTGTTTCTCTCTCCCGCACAAAGGTTATATTCTTTACCTAAGTACTCAATTAATATTTTATCTCGATGCCAACCAATGTTCTAAGTAACTTGTTATGGTTGCGCTGTAGCTGTTGTGGAATCCATCACTAAACTGGAGGTCAATATTCAGCTATATTATAGCGAGAGCTAGCAGGTGCTATAGCTTAGTTATTGGCCTTAGATCATAGCTTGTGGTAGTCCTGCTCGCGTGGCACGTTGTCTGTCACAATGTCCACGGCGTCCTCTAGCAGGAGATTTCCCGTGTTGAAAGTCAATGTGCCATACGAGCAGGTCAGAGGTGACTTTGCAGCTGGGCTGGTTATGACCAGTGTTGAATGACTTAAATTTGTTTGGGACCTGAATCTGCAGTTTTGTATAAATTAATTACTACTAGCTTGACAGTTGACACACCCCAGTAGTTTTAGGTCCTCATGCATTCCACTCCATATTTGTATGATTTGCTTGGAGCCGACTTATATTATATACATATGGAAATTTTGTTGCTTAAGATACTGTAGGGGATAGCTTTCGCGATAGATAAGCTTTTTGGGGGGCCTCGCGTGCAAAGATGAGAATATAACAAATTAAAATATTGATGCCAACTGAATGAATATACAAATTAATTCCCCAACTGGCCATCTTTGATGCCGCAAGATTGTTTTTGATCCATCTTCTAATGTTTAGTCATCGCACATGGATATGTCTGTAGCATCTTGCAAATCAGCTTCACAATTTTTATCCCTTTCCTTTTGCTTAACCAACAGATCCCTTTCTTTCAGTGTTGGTACTAATCAATTTCAGTTACATGTTAGAATTTCCTTGCGTGTGCTTACATAACATCATTTTAGCTTCTTTTTTAGATTATTTCATACAATTCTTAATATGGTTAGCTCTTGTTACAAGTGCTTAATATCAGTTTCTCATTTCTTTATGATGCACAGTCCTAGTTTCATCTTATCCTGTTATTTTCACAGGTCGCTACTGGTCTAAGTTTTACTGTCATTCTTACAAGGAACGGGCAAGTGTATACATTTGGAAGTAACACACATGGCCAACTTGGTCATGGTGACACTATAGACAGGGCTGCTCCAAAAATTGTTGAATTATTTAAAGGCACCAGTTCAGTGGTGCAGGTTGCAGCTGGTGCAAGCTATACATTTGCTGTAACAGATGATGGGGCGGTTCATTCTTTTGGCTCTTGTACCAACTTTTGCCTTGGACATGGGGATCAGCATAATGAACTTCTTCCACGTGCAATCCAATCATTGAAGAAGAGGAACATTCATGTAGTTCGTGTATCTGCAGGAGATGAGCATGCTGTGGCTCTTGATGCACTGGGACATGTGAGTATATCGTGTAAATGACTTTCAGCTATCTGTTGTGACTGTTAGCCACTATTCTCCAGACAGAAGTAAAAGTCTGTTATTTTCTCTCCAGGTCTATACATGGGGTAGAGGCTACTGTGGAGCATTAGGTCATGGTGATGAAAATGATAAAACTAGCCCAGAATTGATTGGCAGTCTCAAGGGTCAAGTTGCTGTACAGGTCTGTTGATATTTTTTGTACCAAACTTTCCTCCTGACTTTGTTAACGCATAAAAGACGCCATTTTCTTATGTGTTGTCTAGATTTGAGTAATTTATCTTACTCTGTCATTTTTTTGGAAGGAAAAGTTCCAAAGTGATTTGAGGTTGCATGTTGGAGTTAAACTATCCCACCTGTAAAGAAGGAATTGCTATGTTTGGTTTTACTGTTCATGCACAGTAGTATGCGACTGAATTGCTTGTTCGAATGAAAATTTCATTATCTCATACTTATACATCATAGAATTGTTAATGTGTAAAAGCGCCTGTGTTCCTGAATTTTGACAGGTATGTGCAAGAAAGAGAAAGACCTTTGTTCTCACTGATGAAGGCTCAGTAATTGCATTTGGATGGATGGGCTTTGGGAGTTTAGGGTTTCCTGACCGAGGATCATCTGAAAAAGTGATGCAGCCTCACGTTCTTGACAGCCTGCGTGGCCACTATGTCTCCCAAATAAGCACTGGACTGTACCACACTGTTGCAGTGACAAATAAAGGTATCGTGTTTGGTTTTGGGGACAATGAGCGAGCGCAACTTGGGCATGAGTACATTCGCGGGTGCTTGAAACCGACCGAGATAATGTTCCACAAAAGTAGTATTGAAGATATACCCATTGCAGCCCCTAGCGGGTAGCAGGTAAATTCGAGCCTGAGATACCGTGTTATAGTCAACAATAATCAGCATATGTTGTTTCGTCTCAGTAACTGTATTTTTATACTTAGACTTTTCAGTGTTCTGTGAGAATTTGGGTAAACGAGAGAGGTGCAAAAGTGGAGGACAGTGTTGTAGTTAAAGGAGCATATAGTAAAGTAATTTGGCCAATATGTTATGTATAAAAATACTGGTGTGATTAGCATTTTACATATTATTTCTTCCTTGTTTGGCTCTGCCAATTCCTTGACCGCGTTTTTTTTTGGTAAAGTTGCCTGCATGCATGAGTCTCGTGGCACTACTGTCTACCATGACTTTTATCGAACACCATTCCTAGAACATTGGTGTGTTCCTTTGATTGATTGATTGATTGATGTCTATGTCAGTGTGTCCTATATGAGATGAAATTGTCACGTTTTCATCGTTTCGTCAGACAGCAACATTGTCTGGCCCATTTACAGAAAACTGATGAATTTGTCACAAGCTGGATAGCTGTTATAGTCATGTCTTGACCTGTACGGTTTGTGGAAGCCACACTAGACGGGCTGTCACGGATAGCGAACTCAATTCCCATCGGGCCTCCAAACGACATCTCAAAGACCCATTTTCGGACGTCAAAATCGACCACCAGCGGTACCCTCAAAGTCTTGCCCCGAGTTATTTTGTGTCTGACGCCCGAGAGGGCCTCCAAATTGCCAGCCTCAGCCTCTACATTGCCGCCCCCGGCACCAAAATTCTCAATCTTCACTTCATTTCCCAAACCTTTGCGCCGCCGCCGCGACCTCCTCGCCTTCCGCCACCATGCCGTCAAAGCCCGTCGGCCTCTCGAAACCCAAGGATGAAGCAGCCGCAGAAGAAGCAGATGAAGCGGGAGCCGCAGGAGCTTTCGTTACCGGCGGCCAAGCCTACGCTGAGCCTGGCCGAGCTGCGCGCAGTCGCTTCCCAGCTTCGGCAACAACGGCGATTTAAGGCGAAGGACAAGTATGTGCAGGAGCTGTCGCCGAACGACAACGCCACCGAGATGTTGATCGCCATGAGCCAAAGCAACTCTAGCCCAGCATCCGTCGGCGTCTTTCGCGGGTCGCCGTCTGCCCCGGCTTTCTTCGAGGACACCTCCGGCTACCAGACGCAGCAGTCGCGGCTTTCCCCCGACAAGCCGACCCTCGATCTGAACACGGCGCCATTGATGTTCAGCGAATCGCCGGCATTGCGGCGGACGCCAGCCACGAGCGATGACGTTACCGCTTCCCGCGGCCGACCAACTCGGCCAGGTGAGTGCTATTTATAATCTTGATATGCCCTCATTTATTGTGTTCCCCGGCCGATTGTTTGTTGGACGCAGTTATTGCGAGCAGCCGGATGCAAATTGTTGTATTCTGCTTCTAATGCCAGATGCAAATTGTGGTTTTGTGGCGTAGGATGGTGGCACCGAGGTCATGACTGAAATCATCACCGACGGTACAACCTACGCCGCTGGTGCCTACGCTGAGACCGGCACAGATCAGTTCGCCCAGGGCGACGAAGGGGATGACGGCTAGGGCCAGAAAGGGGAGGGCGAAGAAGAGGACGACGATGAAGAGGATGACGTCTGGAAGGCGGGACACAGAGGCCCGACTTGGTCCGAGGAGGACAAGTTGTTGTGCGAGGCGTGGATGAACGTGAGCATGTGCGGCTTGAAGGGCGCCAACCAAAGGAGGTCGGCCTATTGGTTACGTATACATAAGGACTACACGGAAGAAGGTCGTATCCTCCTCATGAAGATTTGCCTAACCGCAATGTCAAATCGGTTGAGAGTCGGTGGGGCGTCATCTCGACTCTCACTACCAAGTTTCATGCTTGCAATGAGCAAATCTTGATGAGAGACGAGAGTGGCAAGAATGGACGGTCATCTTAACTTGCGGCTAACTTGTAACCCGGCATACGTATCTATAATTTTTTATTGTTTCATGTTAATGTTATGCCTTTGGCACTTGATTTTATATTAAGTTTATGATTTATTGCCATCTTCATTGCCAATTCCTCCTTGCATACAGTAGTTTATCCTCCCACACACGTCGGTACTGTCCTATGTAAACATGGTGTTTGATGCTATAACTTATTATCCTATGATCTACGTCATGTTTGTGTAGTTTATTTGTCTTTTGATTGCTTTGTTGAATGTATATGGTTCATTAGAATTGTATGTTGATATGGTACTGTTCTATCGGTGTCCATTATATACTTGTGCGCGCATGGATCAACATCATAGGGTTGGTAGTATTTGTAAACGAAGGGATAGTCTTGCCGGAGTGACAGAAACCTAAAGACGCCAACCGGTTAGTTGCGTGTATGGTAGTAAGAGGACCATAAACTTAAGGCTATGGTTGGGGAAACCTTAATGCATTGTTAGTGTTTATGGATGTTTGCTAACAATACAATCATATAATACTTGTAATCCCAAGTAGTGGATTGCATGTATATATTTAGCCTCTCCTACATAGAAAATTGCATCGAAGACAATGAACCCGATATCTTTGCTAATTAATCTTGGACAAAGCCATCATAATTACCACCACTTTTTCACACTCATGGTACTGTTAGTTTATGCTTACTTAGTATATTTTATTGCTGCAGCACGAACTTTTACTTTCTTGTATTTATTATCTCGCAAAGTTATCTCTCATACCCGTATTGTTACTCTAATATTATTCCCTAGATGAAGTAAACGTTTAGTGTGCGTAGAGTTGTATCAGTGGTTAATAGAACTTGAGAGAATACTTATCCTACATTTAGCTCCTCGTTGGGTTCGACACTCTTACTTATCGAAAAGGCTACACACGTTCCCCTATACTTGTGGGTTATCAAGACATTTGCTGGCGCCGTTGCCGAGGAGCCATAGCGTAGGTGAATATTTTTGTGTGCACTTGTTTGCTTTATCTTTAAGTAATTTTTATTTTCAGTTTTAAGTTGTTCTCTATCTTAGTATGGGTAGGGAATGCGAATTATAAAAAAATAGTTGTAATTGTTATCTAAAACGTTTTCAAAAGAGAGTGATTGGAAAGATGAGCAATGATTAAGTGGGGGTCGACCTTGAACACTTGTGTTCATGCCTATGAAATCAAAACAAATATTTCCATGGAAGCTTCTCATCCAAAAACATGTAAATATTGTGTATATATCTTTGTACATAAAAATAAAATGCTAATTGTGGTCTTTAGTTAATGGAAAGTTGATAGTTTTGCTTTGCTGTCCAGAAACAGATTTTCTAAGCTCCACTGTATAAAACATTTAAAATCACCAGAACGTGATCTTGATCTGAAATTTCTTGAGTGCAAAGTACTGCTTATGATCTTTTTTTCATTAGTTTTGACTTTTCTGATTTGATCTACGTAGATTGGTCGAAAAATTCGATCTTTACTGACTGTTATGTTTAGACAGATTTTTGATCTTCTTTGTAAATAAAATCGTTATAAATCTCAGAATAATCTTTTGACATGAAATTTTTTGTGCATAAACTTGAGATTAATATCTTTCTTTCATTAGTTTTGAGTTTTATCATTTGAGCTTCGTAACTATCTCGTTAAGTGTCATCTATACGGAATGTTCAGTCTTGACAGATTTCTATTGTGTTTATTCAATATTGTACTTAGGTTCTCTTGGTTTCCTTAGTTTTTGACGGACAACGGAAAGAATAAGAACCTCGTTGTATACAGTGGCTAATGTTAGGTAAATATTATGTAATTTGTCAATGCTTGAATTAACGAGTACTAACCCTACTAATGAGTTTTGTGATGTTTTATGTGGATATAGCTTATAAGTTCTAATCAATATGGTGATATGAGATGAACAAGAAGATGCAAGAGCTCAAGCTTGGGGATGTGTACGTGCATCCCAAGAACATATTTAAGAAGATGCAATGATCTAAGCTTGGGGATGTCCGAGTCATCCCCTATTTATCAACTAACATGAGGTTGTCTCGTTCATACTCTATATTACCGTCCACATGATATGAATTGTCTTAACTTGTATTATAATTACTTTTATATGTCTTGGTTTACCTTCTTAGTTTTATTAGACTGTTTATTTGGTTTCTATTGCTTCTTTGCTTTCACTTATTGAAATGATCGGTATGACACCTAGAGGGGGGGGGGGGTGAATAGGTGCTACTCCAAATTTCAGTTCTTTTTCAAATTAGGCTTGACACAAAAGGTAAATTTCTAGATATGCAACTATGGTGAATTTACCTATATGACAAGCTTGCAACTAAGCACGATATATAAAGTAAAGGCGGTAAACAGGATAGAGGTAACCGAAGTGAAAGCACGCGGAGACACGGATGTATTCCCGAGTTCCTGCTTTTTAGGGGTACGTCTCGTTGGAGAGGTGTGAACCAACACAATGGTTCAACAGTCACAAAGGCTTCACCCTCTTATCCGGTGAACCACACCACAAAGGATTGGTTCACTTCAACTATCGGAAACCTTCAAGGCGGAGTCCGGAGCCTTTACAACAACGATTTGGGGCACAACCCACAATGGATTGGGGGCTCCCAAACAGCTACAATCTGTCACAAAACAATCAAGTAAGTACAACAATGGGCTAGGTTTTCCTAGTGGAAACCCTAGCAAATGGTCCCTCAAGTGAATGAGGGGGAAATGAAGAACGGCTTGGTGAAGATGTAGATCGGGCTCCTTCAATCCTCCAAATATCAACGAGTTTGGGTGGAGGGATTGGGAGATAGCAAATCTTGAGCTTGCAATAATGGTGGACTTCAATTCTGGTCGAGCTAGCTGGCTGGAGGTAGGTGGAGGGGTATTTATACCCTTCCAGAAATGTAGCCGTTGCAGTCCACTTACACCGGAGACTCCGGTCTGGAAGGCCGGAGACTCCGGCCGGCCAGAGACTCCGGACCCTGAGGCCGGAGACTCCGTTACTCCGGGGTCACTCCGGACCCCTATACAGAGAGTGACGTCCGCTTGCTCTCTGGCTCGATTTCTTGAGGACCGGAGACTCCGGCCCCTGAGCCCCTTAAGGCCGGAGACTCCGGCCTTGGGCAGACTTTAGCAGATTTGCTTTTGCAATAAGTTGATGCTTTATCAATATTTCGTTTGTTTTTCCTGCACCACTTAATATCACATTAGATACATAAATCCTAGGGTTGCTGCCTAACACACAAAACACATGGGGATATAAAATATGTTTTTTCATTATAAATTCAAAACAACAAAACTAATTTTCTTTTGTTTTGCTTCTTTGTTGAGTTCGTTATTTGGTCGTTACTTTTGGTTTTCCTTTAGAGTTTTCCTTGCTGTAAGTAGCATGTTTAGGTCTTGTTTAGCCTCTGGTCTCTTAGTTTATCAAAAATAAAGTACCAAGTTTTACCCATTTACACTGTTAATACAACTGTGGAATTTGATAGCCTTGAGATGCCATTTACCATAGAGGAAATTGATAATATTGTGAAGGAAATGCCTGCTAACAAATCTCCAGGGCCTGATGGATTTAATGGGACTTTCTTGAAGAAATGCTGGCCCATAGTTAAAGATTTGTTCTACAAGCTCTGCAGTTATTTCTTTGAGGGAAATCTCAATTTAGAAAGTATAAACACAGCTTTTATTACACTGATTCCCAAAAAACAGAGCCCAGAATTCATCAATGATTATAGACCAATCTCTCTGGTCAGCCTGGCATTGAAGTTCCTCACAAAGCTGCTTGCAAACAGGATGCAAAAGATTATTATTCCTTTAGTTCACAAGAATCAATATGGATTTATCAGGAACATGTCTATTCATGATTGTCTTGCATGGGCATTTGAGTATCTCCATCTCTGCCACAAATCTAAGAAGGAAATAATAATTATTAAGCTGGATTTTGAAAATCATTTGATAAAGTGGAGTATTCTGCCATCCTAGCTATGCTAAAACAATTGGGCTTTGGTGAGAAATTCATTAATTGGATTAGGGATATTCTCTTCACTGCTTCCACATCAATCCTCCTAAATGGGGTGCCTGGAAAAAACATTAAATGTAAGAGAGAGTCAGGCAAGGAGATCCACTGTCCCTATATTATTTGTGCTTGCTGGAGAGCTATTACAGTGTGATCAACAAGGCATGGCAAGATGGGGAACTGAGTTTACCTCTGGATAGTTCATTCAGCCTGGATTATCCAATTATTCAGTATGCAGATTATACCCTGTTAATTATGCCTGCTGAATCTGATCAACTTGATAATTTGAAAGTGATACTTGAAAAATTCTCTCAATCCACTGGCTTAAAGGTAAATTACAGCAAATCTGCAATGATCCCTATAATATAACTGCTGAAAGATGTCAAGAACTTGCACATGGTTTCGGATGCAAACGAGAGGCACTTCCCTTCCCATATCTGGGATTACCAATGGGTTCAACTAAACCTAAAATGGAACATCTTATTGGCATTCTGGAAGGAATTGACAGGAGATTATCTGGTGTGGCATCCACTCTATCATATGATGGGAGACTAGTGTTTATCCAATCTGTACTTGCTTCTATGCCCAATTTTGCTATGTGTACTATCAAACTGCCTTTGGGTTTCCTGGATCATGCTGAGAATTTTTTTTCGGAGTTTCCTATGGAAGGGCAAATATATTGAAAGAAAGGCAAATGCCTGGTCAAATGGGAAAAGGTTTGCAGACCTAAAGAAGCTGGCGGGCTCGAAATAAAAAGCCCGAGAGTTCAAAATAATGCTCTGATGATGAAAAATCTGTACAAATTCATGAATCAGGAGGACATACCATGGGTCAAGCTCATTTAGAATGCACATTACCCTGGACAAAATGCCCCAAGCTAGCAATAGTTGTGGATCATTTTGGTGGAAAGATTGTTTGTCACTATGGGATAATTTCATGGAGCTAACCACAATTAAAGCACATACTGGAAGAACAACCAGAATTTGGAAGGATAAATGGAGAATACCCTCGGCCATGGAAGATTTTCCTCATCTGTTCTCATTTGCAATTGATCAGGACATTTGCCTTCAGAAATTATTCACATCTGCAGAAGAAGATATTTATGACCTTTTCCACCTGCCACTGTCATTAGGCTGCTGAAGAATGTGAAAACCTATCACAGATATTACAAACTTGGGCAAACAGCAGAGAACCTAATACAACAGATCAGTGGACATTTGAATGGAAGGGTAAATATTCAGCAAGAAGAGTTTATGAGGTGCTAGACCCCACGAAAAGGCTCCTGCACCTTTCCAATGAATTTGGGAGTCGAGAGCACTACCAAAACAAGATTTTTCTTCTGGCTACTACTCCTGGACAGACTGAACACTCGAGACCTGCTGACCAGAAAGAACTTCTATATTGAATCGAAAGCATGTGTCCTCTGTCAGGATCGCACAAATGAAACAATGGAACATCTATTTTTCTCATGTGACTTCAGCCAGAGTTTTTGGTGGAAATTAAACCTGGAATGGAACAGTGACCTAAACCACATTGATCTCCTCATGGATGGAAAAGAAAGGAACAATTTTATTGGTTTCAAAGAGGCAATTATCACTCGATGCTGGAGCCTATGGAATCACAGGAATTAGATCATTTTTGATAATCAAGTTTTAGACATCTTTGAGTGTTTTAGTTTTTTAAGGAGACATTTGCTCTTGTTATGCATAGAGCTAAGCCTAGCTTAAGGAAGGCATGCAACAATGGCTTGATACATTGTAATTTTTGGCACTAAAGACCTCCATCCATCTGTAATTACCCATTTTATAAATAAAAGGTGCTGTAGGGTTCTTCCCTACAGTTTTAGTGTCAAACAAAAAGTTTTACCCATTTGGTCTAGTTCATACATTTCTAAAAGTGATTTTGTTTTCGGTATCTACTGCTCATTGCCGATTTTCCAAATTTTACTAGAAACTCTAAAAATCACGTAACATTCACTGATGATGTATCACCGAATCCTATGCATGCACAAAAATTGGCTAAAATTTAGAACATGTTTAAGAGCACCTAAAAATTATGTTTTCCAGCTGTTGTTTTTCTAGATAGATTTCGACTTTTATTGCAAGAGTGGCCTCTTTGCGTTTTATTTGATTCTTAAGGTTCATACCTTTCATTTAGAAGTTGGCCATTTAAGCAACCTCCCTGTGACTTAGAAACAATTTTTTGATTTGGTTTAATAGCAGCACTTTGGAATTATTATGTATTGCAATAAGTGCCTAGCTAAAAGGCGTTAAAGAAAGGGGTTATGGGAGGCAACCCATTATTTTTATTTCCGCAATTTTCCTTTTATTGAGTCAAAGAATTTGTCTACCTCTATCGCAACTCCTTTGTATCTTTACTTCTTCGTATTGTTGTGCCAAGAATAGCCTCTAATGATAAGATGATGCTAGATTTTGATTGTTGCGCAGAAACAGATTTTTTTGTTCACAGTATGAAAATTATAAATTCATAGAAATGTGATTTTAATCTGCAATGTTTTGTGCGTAATCCTGATGTATGTACGCATCTTTCATTAGTTCAAAGTTTTTTGATCTGAGCAACGAAAGTGCCTCGAACAAATTCGTCTTTGCGGACTGTTCTGTTTTAGACAGATTATGTCTTTTATTTTGCATTCTCTTTTTTACTCGTGTTGAGTGGAATTCTTTTTTGCGTGGAAGAGCTTCACACAACATTAGTGGCAGTAGTTAATGTTTAAAGTAACGGTCATATTGCGTCCTTACAGAACATGTGAGTTTTTAATTGTGCACTAACCCTCTAATGAGAATTACTTTGAGTTTGGTGTGGCGGAAGTTTTCAAGAGTCAAGAGAGAAGAGTGATAAAATAGGATGGAGAAGAGTGAAGAGATTAAGCTTGGGGAGGCTCCCATGGATCTCCTCAGCATATTTCAAGAAGACTCAAACGTCTAAGCTTGGGGATGCCTTGGGCATCCCCTTCTTCATCGTCAAAATTATCAGGTCATCTCTAGTGAAACTATATTTTAATTCTTTCACATCATATGTGCTATTATTGGAGCGTCTGTATTTATCCTCTGTTTATTTATTTATCTTAGCATCAAACACCAGTTACATTAATAAGTGGATCCTCACATATTTTATTTATCCTCTGTTTCTATGTTTACTTGGTTAATTAATTACTTGTTGAAACTTAAAAATGATGTGTGAATAATATAGTTTAGTAGTTTATGTTTTCTTATGGATAGTCTCAACTAGCTAATATTTATATTATGTTATTTTTATGATTAACACTCATTGTATTGTTCATATGATGGTATGGTATTGTGGTATCCTCCTCTGAATGATTTTCTAGAATCGACTTGGCACATGCTCACGCATGTTCATGAATGAAAAATAAAAGCTAATTAAGCCTTGATGATATTTTGCCTTAGAGTTTTAGTATCATATTTATGCCTCCATTAATTTTATTCTGTCGCAAGTATGATTATGATGGTTATTGATCAGTCTATTGCTAGCCTTCACCTATACTGAGCGGGAATACTGCTCGTGCATCCAAAATCCTTAAAACTAATTTATCCCAAAGAGTCCACCATAAATTCCTATGCATGGTATTTCAAACCATTCCAAGTAAATTTTCATGTGCTACCTTTAGAACCTTCAAAATACTTCTCATTTTGTGACACTGTTTTTATCTCATGAGAAACGTTCTAGTTGGGTTTGTTATCTTCCATGCTAAATTAAGTTCCCCGACTTGCATGCTTCATCTGCTTGTCACTAATTTTGCAAAAGAGCTAGTTAGACCATTATAACATCCAAAACGTAAAGAAAATTAATAGGCACTCCTCCATGGTATGTGATTGATTGGCAGGCACCCGAGGATTCGGTTAGCCATGGTTTTTGAAAGCAAAGGTTGGGAGGAGTGTCATACTATATAAAAGTGCATGCTATAAATGTCTAATATCAATAACTCGGAACCACTCTCAACTTGTTTAGTATGTAAGATAACAAGAACTCTATTACTGATTCGTTGACAGGAACAACTACCTCTTAAAACATTTTTACTTCTGTTTTTAATAAAAAGCTCTTGCACATGTTAATCCGTGCTTCCCTCTACGAAGGGCCAATCTTTTATTTTAATGTTGAGTCATCATACTTTCTTTGAGCACTTCCTCGAGAGCATAACTGTTATTCTTAGTGTAATGTTCTTGTCCCAGAATGCGGTTATCTCTGGTATAACTAAGATGCTTTTACATTTGATATCTTTACATCTAGTCTTCACTTGAACTTCAGAAGTGCCTTTGCATTTATTTTTTGCTCCACAATTGAGGGCAAGCGAGATACCACTCTACCATGCTTTATTATGGTCATTACAATCTTGATGTTTATAAATTTCATATTATGAGCTCTTAGTTGGTTGATACTTTTCATTAGGTGACATGATTGCTAAGTTTTATTATCCATACATCATGCAATTGTTAAAGACCTGATCATAACATTTACAATCAAAAATTATTTTGTTATCATTTACCTACTCGAGGACGAGCAGGAATTAAGCTTGGGGATGTTGATACGTCCAAAACGTATCTATAATTTTTGATTGTTTCATGTTAATGTCACTACCAAAATTCTGTCGATCCGGGACGATTGCATAACGTGGTGATTGTGGTCCAAAACGTCGTGATGCGAGATCCTCGACGTTTCCCACGACGTTTCTAAAAAGTCAGGGACCGCGTGTCATAAACAATTCTACGACGGTTGCGTGAAACGAGAAACGTCGAGAGCAATCCACGACGTTTGTTAATTCGTCTCCGCGTAGTTGGACCTGTCGGCCCAGGCCCAACAAGCGGCGACGTTTAACATTTTCGTCGTACTGGTTTTCCACGTGGCAGACCAGGTTCACACAGTCTCTGCTGATGTCACTCTTATTACCGCGTACGTCATTGCAAGCCTCAACATTTGTTTTACGTCGTGTAGATGTACTGTTACTTTTCGCTGTTATGACATCACTAATCCGTTTTTGACGTCAGCATTTTATTTCGACGTATTTTTTCGTCGTAAGACCACGCAATCGTACGCTAACATGTGGGCCAATTAGAAGAACACACATGGGTTTCTATCCGCGACGGTTTCGTTTTTTGCATTTCGACGTTTTTTTTTCCGTCGTATGACTGAGCAATCACACTTTAACAAATGGACTAACCAGAAGCCTCCACGTGGTGCTAGTTACGACGGTTCAAAATCGTCGCAGCATAATGATGTCATCTGTACCACGACGATTGTTTTTCCGTCGTCGATGAATACAACGAGATAGCGACACGTGCAATCGTTGAGTAGTGCCACGTCGCGTTTATCCGTGACGAATTGTGTTCGTCGATGTCAAGGTGGTGACGTCATGTACACGCCCGGATCCGACGTTGATACGTGGACCATCCAAATTGACACGTGGCATTGTCCTGCGACGTTATAATTTGTCGCGGAAATTGGTTATGGCGCCGCAAGACCGCTACGTTTATTTTTCGTGGCTATATTTCCCATACGTATAGCGACACGTGGTCCAGTTATATGACGATATTTGCCACACTATATCTGTGACGTAATTTACCTGTCAACGTTATGCTGCTACTTAATTAGTGCCCAATACGTTTTCACAGCAACGGCACCTTATAACAGACCCTTTGATACACCACCAAATCAAATTGTCCAGAAAATATGCATAAATTAAGTATTCAGCAACACCACCACAGGCAACACCACCACAGGCCACAGCCTCACAGTTTCACTTATCGCAATATTGTGCAACCAACTGCTCAAGTAGGGCAACTCCCTGTTCTTGGGACTCCTTTAGCTGTTGTTGTTGCTGACGCATTTCTTGCATATCAACTAAAAACTTGAGTCTCACTTGCTCAGATTCTGCTTTGGCCAATTTAGTTCAGAAATTGTGTTGCGCAGGTTCTCATTCCCTTGTTTCTCAGAATCAAGTTCTGCTTCAAGTTGATACTTTGAAAGACTTGGTTCCACACAGGTTTTCTTCAGCATGACACCTCCAGTATCAGTTGAAGGGCATGGAGACATCCTTTTCTTGCTTGCCTGTCAACATGCCAAGAACATAGATGAAAAATAGCAGATGACAAGCATGTACAGAAAATAGATGAAACATAGCAGATGACAATTTATTAAGCATGAGTGTAATGAATAAGCAGATGACAAGCATATACGAAATAGCAGATGCGAAGCGTGTGTACTTGATATACTCCTTTTGTCTTCGAATACAAGGCAACTATCGAGGCAACCGTATGTTCACGTTCCATGTTATGTTCACTCGTTTGATTCTATATAATGCGACAAACAATAATCGAGGCTATGTTTCATCTAGACACATTCCATGTGTATGTTCACTCGTTTGATTCTATATAATGCGACAAACAATAATCAAGATAAAACATAATGATGTTCTCCGTTCTATGCTTGATCAGTATTACTCCAGCCCAACTAACAATGAATATTAATTATTCCAGCCAAACTAAAAGCACGAACTGATAGAAAGGGCTAGTACAATTCACATATACAGGTGGTACCAATTTTAGGATAAATTGCGCAAGCCAGGACTCGAACTCAAGACCCTGGGCACTGATACCACATGTCATGTGTCGTGCACTAGCCAACTATCCTAACAGTTCGAACCGATAGGAAGGGCTAGTACAATTCACATATACACTTCAACAACTTGATGATGTGGCACACAATAAGTAAGGAGAGAGCAAAGTTGTACTACCTCAATCTTGGTTTATAGATGCAATACCAGTATCAGATTTTTCCAAGAATAAGCAACAATTGCATTAACTAAAGAGTAGTTAATGTTGGGTTTTGGCCTTTCCCAAGAGTTCCCAAGAGCAATACGAAAAGCGATTGGGTATAAGGTGTAATGGTATTTATTTCGTCAGATTTTTTTGTACTGTAGATATAAAAACATTGGCATAGCTGTCTGATACAGCGTTGGTTTATGACATGGGAATCTTTTTCCAAAATAAACTAACTACAATTGTTGGAGAGATACCCTAAGAGGTTTTGACAGTCATAATTTACTTGCTAAAATGTATAATAGTATAGAACAGAAGAGTAGCACAAAATATATGGCAAAACAATACTCAAGCAGTTCAACACAAAGATAAGTAAGCTGAAAACTCCAGCATGAAAGGATGTTCAGCTACCAGATAAGGGAATAACCTGCAGCACATTGTCCTCACTGGCTAGTGATTGGTCTGACACGTCTTCTTCACTGCCATCTGATTCCCCCTCAGGATCATACTCAGATGCAGAGTCTTCCTTCTTGGTCTTTTCGGGGCTGAATACAGTCGGAGACGCAGCAATAGTCGCTAAAGACTTAAAACCCAGTTCTTGCATCCGTTCATTGTTTCTCATGATAGTTTTGAGCCGCTCTTCTTCAATGGGTACCAGTGGTGGTCCTAATGAATAAAGAACTCAAAGTAAGCTACAAATAAAACACATACTAAGAAGAGAATACAAACATCAAAAAGTATGCTGCTCATCATGTAACAACAGTCCACTATGAGTTATGTAAATTCAGATCTAAAACTGATAGGATCACAAGCAAAGTGATCTTACACCTAATAGTATACAAAATGGAAATGAGACAAGTTTGAGATGTGAACACAAAGCACGATAATAAGCAAACATCACACAAACAATATGGACAGACTGATTGCATGAAAATAGCAGGATAATTAGGAACCGTCAATAAAACGATTAAGAAGGCAAACAATAAAGACTGATTAATCGCATCAAACATGATCAGAATAATAAGTAAGCATCTATCAAACGATTTAACAGATCTAAGACTGATAGGATCACAAGTAAAGTGATCTTAAACCTAGCACGGAGTAGTATACAATATGGAAATGAGCAAAGTTTGACCATATGAACACAAAAGCTCGAAAATTTAACAAGTTAGACAGTTTAATTGCATCGAACATAAGCTGGATAATAAAGAAGCATCAAGCATACAATTAAAAGGAAACTAAATAGAGAGAAATTGCCTGCGATTTAGGCCCTCCTGTCATACTGCGTTTCTCCTCTCCTTCAACCTTAACTCGCAGCATCGGCGAGGTTGGTGACGAGGTGGCAGACCGGCGGGCTGGACGGCGAGGTGGTAGGCCTTGACGGCGAACTGGGCAACGATGTAGCAGATCTTGACGGCGTAGTTGCGGCGAGGTTGGAGATGATGTGGCAGATCTGGACGTATGGCGAGGTTGGTGAGGATGTGGCAGACCGGCGAGCTGGACGGCGAGCAAGCACGAGATGTGGCAGATTTGGACGACGAAGTTGCGGCGAGGTTAGAGACGAGGTGGCAGATCTGGCGTCGATGTTGCGGCGAGGTTGGAGACGAGGTGGCAGGCCGCGAGGTTGTAGACGGGGTGGCAGCCGACGAGGTGGCAGACCTGAGCGGCGAGCACGGCGTCGAGGTGGCAGATCCGGAAGATGGCGAGCTGGACGACGAGGTGGCTGTCCTGGACGGCGATCCTCGAACGGCGACGCGGAGATCTGGAAGGCGAGCTATACGGCGAGGCGTAAGACCGGGTGGGCGAGCTGGACGGCGAGGTGGAATGGAGGATGGGCTAGGGTTTGGGAGGACGGCGAGGAGGAGGGGAAAGGGGATATTTCGGAAATGAAGCTTCTTTCCGTGAGGTCCGAGAGGGGCGAGGGATAAGGGAGGGTTTTTGAAATTTTTGGGTGGGAAGTCCAGGCGCGAAATTTTCAACGCCGGCGAAATTTCGCCATGTGCGAGAGTGGGGCGAGGGGATAAGAAGGGTTTTGAAATTTTGGGTGGGCAGTCCAGGCGCGAATTTTTCATAATTTTAGTCGATGGCCGGGAAACGTTGGTGGCCGTCGGATGCATGTGATGGTGGCTTTAACAATTTGATCATTTAAAACAAAGGGACCTTGTGAAGAAATCTGTCTATAAAATATTTACGTACAAAATTCGGGTGAACTTCCACTTCGGATGCATCGGATGGAATCCTATGACAACATGAGCCGAAACCCTAACGAGTTGACCTTTCATAGTCGTCGAACGGTTTTGAACTTAATGAACTTTTCCCTTGTTTGTGTTAATTATCTCATATGAACATTCAAAACAAAGTTTGGGCTCATGTTGTCACATGAATTCCATCTGATCATCCGAAGTGGGAGTTTAGCTCTAGAAGATCGCATAACCTTTCATGCGAGATAATTCCGGTATGTGAAGCGGGTCACACATGGTAGTTTGATGTTAGCTCTTCCAAAATACCAACACACTGTATATACATATTTTAGCTAGGACACAGTACCTAGGTTTTGGTGTTATCACATGATTCCATCCGATGCACCCGAAGTGAGATTCAGCTCTAGAAGATCGGAGAACCTAGCTATCGTGCGGGATAATCATGGTTTGTGAAGCAGGGCACACCTACAGGAGTTTGAGTTAGGTCTTCCAATGCACCAACACACTCTTATACACATGTTAGGACAATATACCTAAATTTTGTGTGATTTTGACGATCCGAGCCCCCTATGGTCGAAACTCTAAAAAGTTGATTGAAAAACCTCTATCGCTTCCAGGGGTGGCGAAATGGTGGGTCAATGAACTTTTCTGCTAAGTTGTGTTGGGTAGCTCATACGAGTATTTAAAACCAGCTATGTGCCCGTTTTATCACGTGGTTCCATCTGGTGCACCCCGAAGCGATACTTTAGCCCTAGAAGACCGCAAATCATTTCGTGCGGGGTAAATGTGTTTTGCAAGCGTGTCACACCAGGAGTTTGATGTTGTCTCTTCCAATGTACCAACACAGTCTTATCTATATATATATATATTAGGACAACCTATGTTTTTTCATTCCGATTCTCCAGAGCCCCCGCGTTATGGTAGAAACCCTAAATAATTGACCTAAATTCAACCATGTCGTGTACCGCTTCCTCGAGCGTCGAAAGGGGGTAGCTCAATGGACTTCTCTGCTTGGTTGTGTTAGGGTAGCTCATATGAATAGTTAGAACCAACCCTCGGCCCATGTTATCACAAGATCCCATATGGAGCACCCGAAGTGGGATTCATTCTTATAGCCTTCATGTGTGGGATAAGTGTGGTATGTCAAGCGGGTCACACCTAGAAGTTTGACGTCTGCTCTTGCAATGTACCACCATTCACACTCTTGTACAGATGTAAATACATGAATTACCCAGGCTTTGGTGTGATTCCAACGCTCCGGAGCCCGCACTTTAGTCGAGACCCTAGACAGCTGGACAAAAGTCAACCCTCTCGTCTATCGCTTCCACGGGGCATCGAAAGGGTTGTAGATTAGTTGGATTTTCTCATTGGTTATGTTAGGTTGCTCATATGAACATTTAAAAACCAACTCCAGGCCCATGTTATCACATGATTCCATCCGGTCCACCCGAAGTGTGAGAGTTCACCCTTATAGAAGATCACAAAAACTTTGTGCTCGATAAGTGTGTGGTGTACGAAGTGGGCACACTAATTAGGAGTTTGATGTTGGCTCTTCCAATGAACCAACATTCACACTCATACATATGTGTCCCATACCCATGTTTTGGTGTGATTCCGACGCTAGAGCCCCGCTATTGTCGAAACCCTAAGTAGTACTTGACCAAAAGTCCGCCCTCTCATCTACCGCTTATATGAGCGTCGATAGCTAGGGGCTACAGCTCAGTGGACTTTTTTCCTTGGGTGTGTTAGCTTAGCGATACTTCAGCCCTATAAGACCGCAAATCATTTCATGCAGTATATAAATGTGCGGGTCACACCAGGAGTTTGATGTTGTCTCTTCCAATGTGTACCAATATATTGGAAGAGACAACATGTCGTGTACCGCTTCCTCGAGCGTCGAAAGGGGTAGCTCAATAGACTTCTCTGCTTGGTTGTGTTAGGGTAGCTCATATGAATACTTAGAACCAACCCTCGCCCATGTTATCACAAGATCCCATATGGAGCACCCGAAGTGGGATTCATTCTTATAGCCTTTGTGTGGGATAAGTGTGGTATGTCAAGCGGGTCACACCTAGAAGTTTGACGTATGCTCTTGCAATGTACCACCATTCACACTCTTGTACAGATGTAAAGACATGTATTACCAGGCTTGTGTGATTCCAACGCTCCGGGCCCGCACTTTAGTCGAAACCCTAGACAGTTGGACAAAAGTCAACCCTCTCGTCTATCGCTTCCACGGGGCATCGAAAGGGTTGTAGATTAGTTGGATTTTCTCATTGGCTATGTTAGGTTGCTCATATGAACATTTAAAAACCAACGCCAGGCCCATGTTATCACATGATTCCATCCGGTCCACCCGAAGTGTGAGAGTTCACCCTTATAGAAGATCACAAAAACTTTGTGCTCGATAAGTGTGTGGTGTATGAAGCGGGGCACACTAATTAGGAGTTTGATGTTGGCTCTTCCAATGAACCAACATTCACACTCATACATATGTGTCTCATACCCATGTTTTTGTGTGATTCCGATGCTAGAGCCCCGCTATTGTCGAAACCCTAAGTAGTACTTGAACAAAAGTCCGCCCTCTCATCTACCGATTCTATGAGCGTCGATAGCTAGGGGCTATAGCTCAGTGGACTTTTTTCCTTGGGTGTGTTAGCTTAGCTATCTTCAGCCCTATAAGACCGCAAATCATTTCATGCAGTATATAAATGTGCGGATCACACCAGGAGTTTGATGTTGTCTCTTCCAATGTGTACCAATATATTGGAAGAGACAACATGTCGTGTACAGCTTCCTCGAGCGTCGAAAGGGGGTAGCTCAATGGACTTCTCTGCTTAGTTGTGTTAGGGTAGCTCATATGAATACTTAGAACAAATCCTAGGCCCATGTTATCACAAGATCCCATATGGTGCACCCGAAGTGGGAGTTCATTCTTATAGCCTTCGTGTGGGATAAGTGTGGTATGTCAAGCGGGTCACACCTAGAAGTTTAACGTCTGCTCTTGCAATGTACCACCATTCACACTCTTGTACATATGTAAAGACATGTATTACCCAGGCTTTGGTGTGATTCCAACGCTCCGGAGCCCGCACTTTAGTCGAAACCCTACACAGTTGGACAAAAGTCAACCCTCTCATCTATCACTTCCACAGGGCATCGAAAGGGTTGTAGATTAGTTGGATTTTCTCATTGGTTAAGTTAGGTTGCTCATATGAACATTTAAAAACCAAATCCAGGCCCATGTTATCACATGATTCCATCCGGTCCACCCGAAGTTTGAGAATTCACCCTTATAGAAGATCACAAAAACTTTGTGCTCGATAAGTGTGTGGTGTATGAAGTGGTGCACACTAATTAGGAGTTTGATGTTGGCTCTTCCAATGAACCAACATTCACACTCATACATATGTCCCATACCCATGTTTTGGTGTGATTCCGGCGCTAGAGCCCCGCTATTGTCGAAACCCTAAGAGTACTTGACCACAAGTCTGCCCTCTCATCTACCGCTTCTATGAGCGTCGATAGCTAGGGGCTAGTTCAGTGGAATTTTTTCCTTGACCAAAAGACTAGTAGCATGGATCGAGTGCACCACAATGATTAACAAGTTTCACGGCCAAAAGGCCCTTACAATAATTTGAACATAAATGAACCCTAGATCTAAAACACTAGATAGATGGCTACACGGCTGGCCGCGTGCTGGACGAAGCCCTACTTTTTTTATAGATATAAAAGGCTAAAAGCCCTGCTTTAAATTAATAAAGCAAGCGAGGTTCCTACACGGTATTACACAAGCTGAGGCATACAGCTTAGCCGAAATGAAAGCAGTTTAGATACCGGGGTCGGCCAGCTCCCCAACAAGCCGAAGCGGGAACATCATTAACTAAATAACTAGCTAGCTGGCTCCACGGCCAACAGCGTGTTGTACGAAGCCCTACTATTCATCGCCGGTGAGGTCGATGTACATACGGGTCGGTGGTGGTGTTGACGGTGGCTCTGGCTCACTTCCGCTGAATCACAACGGGGGCGCGCCGGTGGTGCACCACCGGGAGAGCGAAGGCACAATGCGCCTGAGAGAGCGGCCGGCGGCGGGCTTGGTTGACGCAGACGAGGATGCCGGCAAGCCTCGTACTCGGCGAGGACTGACTCGATTGTGTGCCCCTCCCAGAAACGCCACCTTCCTGCAATGTTCTTCACGCCGCGAGGGACAAACGGGCCCTCATGGCTATTGATCAGATCTTGCCTCTCCGCCTCGAGGATGCACGGCCACGCATCACAGTGAGGCGCGTAATCTGGATCGAACTTGAGCTTCTCAGGTAGACGATTCCACTTGTCGAGCATGAGATCGTCCATCTCGTCGGTGCCGACATTGGGGAGTGGCGGCACTGGCAACCCACCCTCGCTCAGACCCCAGTGCTGTTTGGCAACAGACAGCCAGGAGGGACCATGATCCGGTACTTGACGAGCTCATCGGCGATCTCCTTTCGGAGCCTGTGCGGCCACAAAGAGTGCTCCGGCGACCCACTACCGCCGTTCTCGCCGTTGTGGGCCATCGATGGGAGGAGAGAGGCTGAAGAGTGAGTGGAGATGATCTCATCTCTCTCGGGTGCAATTGATTTATCACCCAGCTAGCGTGTGAGGGAGAAGGAGTGCTATGATCTGACTTGGCAGGACAGACGCCACGCCTTAAAGGCTTGCCACTTGACCGGCGCTGCGAGAGGCTGAAGGGTTGGATATTAAACTAGGGCCAAGATAGCTCTCTACGACGCCGTTGGAAAGACGCGACATCGCCGCAGTTCTGAAATCTTGCATGAGAGAGCCAGCTTGGTGGCTAGCCAGCTGTTGCACGCCATGCATCCGACGATGAACGCCTCACGCTAGACGTACGAAGCCCGCCCTTTAGTTATGCGTGTCTACACGCGCTGCGTGATCCGCCGCGTCGTCTTAATGTGTGCACTGCGTGCCTGCCCGCCTAGCCGTGCATCCATGCCCATGCCTCACTCCTGCCTGCATGCGATGCCTCCGTTGCCGGCTAAGGACTACTGGGTCGAAGTCGGCGTCATATGCATTCGTGTCTGTGTGCCCGGCCGTGCATGTCTGGATGCATGCCTGCGCCGCGCCCGTCCGTGACCCGGCCATTGTGTGTGCTCGTTGTCATCGCTGCGCCTGGACAACGATAATTCAATTGTAAATGCCGCAATGGTGCCGGCCGGTCTCTCCCCACCGCTATATCAGCCGAACGGTGCAAACGCAGGGCCTCTGCAAAACACATCTCCATCATCACTACATCTCGAATAGCTAGCATGTGCAAAACACAAGCGGTCAACTTCTGCTTTGTGCGCGACATGGCCTGGACGACCATCATGCTGATCGGGGATGAACCTCTCCAGACCGCACAACCGGTGGAGTTCGTCGGCCCCAACGCCCATGGGTCCGGGAACGTGCTGCAGTTCTTCACCGCCGGTGGAAATATCTCCACTTGGCGCGCCGCCAAAGCAGTGCTAGGCGCAAGGTTCACCGACAAGGCAATGTTCATCCTCGACACCGGCAGGATGGTGAAGGGGTCTACGTCAGGCTTTGGGAGGTAGGCGCCGCGGCAGAAATGCACGGAAACATCTACTGGTTTGGCGACACTCTGATTTCCTGCATCCAGGTCAGCCCTTTGCTCCTCTGGAACTCGACCATCCCACTGGTGTTCCCCATTGTTCGTGTCATCGGTGTCGGCCACTAGTCGAGCGTCTTTGTAACTAGTCAGAGTGTGCACCTTGACGTGTTTTAAATTTAGTGGTGATCGATCTATGTAACCCTGCTACCACACTAGCTAGTCGGTGCTGTCGTTTTGTGTTTTGCTACTCTATCAGTTAATTTATGTTGTGTTGCAAGTATTCAGTCAGTACTTACTCCGTCAAATCGTTGTTTAATTACTGTTGAATTTAGGGTAATAAAATCCAGGCGACATGCGTTAATGCGCTCATATCTACTCTACTCCGGATTGAGATTAGCTGACTTTGCCACCGCTGCCTTCGGTGACTTTGAGTCTCTGACAAGCGGATCCCATACCTATTGGGCCCCATGTGTCAGTGGTACAAAGCCAATGCGTCGTTACTGCGCGCACTCACCCGTCGCGCCTATTAAAACACCGGCAGCAACGCCGCAGTTGACAATCCTTATCCACTCTCAGATCTATGGCCAACCCTCTCCCCTCCACCGTCGTCAACGACGACGGCGAGGGGAACGGGAGCAAGACCATGAGTGTGAGAAGTGGATTGAACAAAGCGCACCATCCGTGCAAGGAGAGCCTTCGATCCTGAAGGAGATCCTAGGGAGATCCAAGGAGCACCTTCCTGGCCGGACGCTGGCCGGAAGGGATCTGAGCAAGGATACACAAAGCAGCGCGCGTTTCGCGAGGGCGACAACCACCCGCTTACACGGATGGTGCGCTACCTCCAAAGCACACCGCTGCCGGACGACCACAAGTGGCCGGACGCTGGCCGGAAGGGATCCGAGCAAGGATATATACAAGGCAGCGCGCCTTCCACGCGGGCCAACCACCATCTAGTTACACGGATGGTGCGCTTCTTCGAAAGCATACCTGTGCCGGACGACTACAAGTGGCCGCGCGCGGAAGAAGGCAGGTCGCCAAGCATCGCTGGAAGGGCCGGTAGCCTCCGCCGCCGCATGTAATAGGACGGCCAACGTCAATTTGCTCTAGGTCATTAGGCTCTAGGATTAATGACAAATGTCATTTAGACTTGTAATTGATGCGTATGCAATGCAATGATGCAAATCAGTTTGTTAAATGAATGAAATTTTTTTGGCGGTGCTTACTTCCTGTTTGACTGCTTTGGTAGCTGACGGTGATGGGAGCCGGATCCTCTTACTTTGGCTGACTTTGGGTCATTGACAGGTGGGACCTACGCCTTGCGGGACCCATACGTCAGTGACTCAAAGTTCGGGAAAGTTATAGTGGGCTAGTTAGAGGATCCTGGTCCGTGGTGACGTGTACAACTCCTACCGGCGTGGGCCACATGCATGTTATCAGAAAATAAGAGCTTTTTCATTCATTACAGGTACACCTTACAAAGTAACCTCTAATCTTAACCTGAAATAAGATTTAATTAAGCGGTTGTCGAGATAGAACTATAGATACTGCGACGGCTAGCACCAACAACCCTCGAAGGCTAGCAGCTGCATGCATCGCAGTGGCGGCCGTCCTCGTTTTCAGACATCACGGCTTCGTCTTCCGAAAGGAAGAAGTTCCCACGACACGGAATCCCATCTTAGCCTTGCTTAGCGCCCAGTCTTCCAGCACCATGCAGTCGGGCGGCAGAGGGATGTCTTGTATTCCGAGGAAGTGCGCCTCTCGGAGAGTCAGCAGGCGGCGGGGGCCAGGCCCGAACCACACCCTTGACCGGGGCAGTTCGTAGCGTTTGCCACCGTATCTCATGTAGGTCTTCGGGGCGGGATCCTGTCCGGTCCGGCAGAGCGCGGGCACTTCCTCGATCATGCACCCCTTCTAGAAGCGCCACCTCTCGTCGTGAAGAAGAGCATCGCCATCACCGTGCTCGATCTACTTCTCCCGCTCGGCCGCCAATGGCCGGCCAGCAGGGTTGCCATGTCCGAACACCTCGTCGGATTTGAGGGCGTCGGGTAGCTGACTCCGCCTCTGGAGGATGAGATAGATCATCTCATCGGAGCCGATGTCGGGGAGCGGGCAGACGACCCGCCCGTCCAGGCTGATGTCCCAGCCTGCCGGCAGCCGGCCAGGAGGGACTAGGAGCCCATTGCTCAGGAGCTCCTCGACGACTTCCACTCCAAGGTTGCGCGGCCACACCCAACCGGGCGTCGGCTTGTCGTCGTCGACGGTCACTGAGAGGGTGAGCCATCAGAGAGAGGAGAATGGACTGGAATGGGGATGTGCAAACTATGCTAGCTCCTTGGTGGTTCTTAGGGGGCGCGGTCGGTTGGTGCGCGCATTGACGACGGGAGCGGGGGTAGGTTCACGCATTGACGCCTGCAGTGAGAGCCTACACAACGGACCGTTTACCCTTAACTTTTTTACCGAAATCAAATGGGGTAGACCAGTGGACTTTTTTCCTTGGTTGTGTTTGCCTAGGCCACATAGGAAAATTTTGAACGAAAATGTAGGCATTGTTGTCATAAGATTCTGTCGGTTCGCCCGAAGAGGGAATTTGAAGCTCTTTTTTTTAGTGAGTTCCGATATCCAAGAAGTGCTAAAAAAGTGTTGGAAAAATCCTAGATGCTTCATATTGCTCAATAATGTGTAAACAAACATGCACGACAGTACACACCAGGTGCTACATATTGCTCAAATTTCCATTAATATATATGCAAACAAACATGCACGGTAGTACTCGTTTTTTTCCCTCCGTTTTTATTTAGTTCGCGTTCTGGGTATTTTCAAAGTCAAACTTTTGAAAGTTTGACCAACTATATACGAAAAAATATCAAAATCTATAATATTTGATATATATATATAATGAAAGTACATCTTATGAAGATTCTAATTATGTTAGAAAATTATTGTAAATATTTGTATTTTTCTTATATATTTGGTCAAACTTCAAAATATTTGACTTTGACTAAACCCAGAACGAACTAATTAAAAATATCTTATGGAGTACACACCACTTTGTTCGCACACACATCATAATACATATAAAAACACTTAGTATTGAAACCCTAAAAACACTTATCAAACTAGTTGATTATCCTCGGGCGCGCTTGCTCCGACTGCGTGAAGTTCCCTCTCCGTCGTCCTTCTTCTTGCACAAGGGGAAGAGCAGGTCTAGCCATGCTCGACCTATACTGTCCTTCATTGTTTGGATCCTATCGTACTTCATTGTTTGGATCCTATCGTATAGCTCGTAGCTTACATACCCGTCCACAGCTGCATACTCGAGGCTTTTCTTACAAAGCGGCATCTGATACCAGCGCTGGTGCAGCAATGGTGGGAAGTTATCCTTCATCTCCTGGTAGGAAGTGTCGATCATCTCCCCCGCTAGAGTAGACATGCCAATTTTGCTCCCGACTAGCGATTGGATGTCAATGTGTTTCTGCGGTGGCGTGAAGCCCAACTGGACAAGAACCTTCATGTCGCCCGTCGTGTCCACGCTTGCGAATTCGATCCCCTTGTTTGAAAGGAAATTTTGGAGCAGATCGCGGCCGTGCTGTGTCTGCGAGGACTTGCACCAATGGAACAGGAGGACGTGCTTGTACATGGCGATTTGCACGAGGGCGACGGCATGGCGTTTGGTGTGAGGAATTGGAGGGGTGTACTCCAGGTCGAGGCCCACGAACCTGTGCTTCGCAGTCGCAAGCCATTCCTCGTACATGGCGAGGATAACGTCCAAGGTACGCTAGTCGTTGGTGTACACCACCTGCAGCATGGTGCCGGTAGGGGCACGGACGGGTACTCTCTCCGTTGTTGGATTTCCGGCGGCCATGGCTAGTGCTCGCGGAGGGCAGGGACGTGGGATCGATTGTAGATGAGGAACTGAGTGAGTGGAACACCGGCACAAATGGCAACTGACTCTAAATATATACACACTGATCGAACGATCGTGTGGAACGAAGGTGTGTGAACGCAGACGTATGGGGAAGATGAACGAGCGGGAACTGATTTCGGCCAAGATTTATTGGCAACTGACTTTAATTAAACACGGATCCGCTTGAACTCTCCGCGACTGCACTCGCACAGTGGCTGCATGCACACACGTTCATCACCGTGGAAAAGATTTGACCACATTTCGCAACCGAACGTGTGTGTTCTGCACGTACACGTAGAAGAGAGTGCGTGAGATGCTGTGGAGGACTCTGTCAAACTTTCGAGTCACTTACGGGTGGTCCCTTCACTTGGCGGGCCCCATTTGTCATTGACTGATTGTCACGGTACTTTCTGTTTGACAAAGTCCACCGATGGGGTGCCCGCAAGAGAGAGACATGCATACACACATCAGCGGGACTCCGAAGCGGCACTCGGTATAAATGTCCCCGGTGCCTGCACCGTCTTCCTCCCCAATCCATTCTGCCCCCAAATCTAGCAAAGAAAAAACACCACTACTCCGGCCGCATCGCCTATCTCTCTCTTTCTCTCCCAACCGCCGAGCACGCAACCGAGACGATGCAACCAGGAATGGCAGATCCGATGGAGCAGAAGAACGCCGTCGCTGCATCTGATGTCGCCGATGAAGGTGCGGACGGCCATGGGGTTTGAGTCCATCGCCTATTCCGATGCCGGAGAAGAGCGTCGTCCCGGCATTTGATGCCGCCGCCGCCGCAGGAGCGTCCGGTCATGGCGGCGGTTCGAGAGCATCGCGTTCTCCCGCCACGATGGACGCGCGGCCACTCCCTCTTCTGTCGGATCTGGGGGACCCCTTCGACGACTTCCCGGCGTTCGACGAGGTCGTCTCCGACGAGGCATCTGAGGTGCTTCCCTAAACCAATCTATATATTCTTAGTTTATCATTGCAGATCCCTACTGTTTTGTGCGTGCAAGTTAGGGGGTTCAGGGTTGGTCGTAGTTGCATCTGTAGTTAGCTAGAGATTCCAGGGTTTGTACACGCAAGTTAGGGATTCTAGGTTTTGTACATGCAAGTTAGGGATTCCAGGGTTTGTACATGCATGCGAGTTCATATTTAATTGTTGCAAAATCACATATGGTGCCCAGGCGCTTCATGATTTAATTGTAGATGATTTGATTCTAGATCATTTGTTTCAGTACCAATTTCGATAGCATTTTGTGTATATGTAAGTTCAATTAATTGTCCCATTGCAATGTGTGCTTAAATTCTATTTTTGTTACATTGTCAGTCTATTTACTAAATAATGTATGTGGTACTATATATATGTTCTGCTTAAAATGTGTAAATGCTAGTTCATCAGTGTCATTTAAAATTGACTCATCATTAGTTTTTCAAAGGTAGCGTTCTTTAATTTAAACTATTGTTAGTGCATGCATAAATTAATGTCCTGGTTGGGAAGTATTTGTAATTCAATTAATTGATGATGTGTATGTTATTTGTGATCTGGTTAGGTATTAACATGTCCTGGTTAGGGATACTAGTTTATTTTATTTTTCTGTTTTTGTGAATTATGAGATCAGATGTATAGATTTATTGTTTGTGCGCTTTGTTTAGATTTATTGTTTGTCCTTCGGAAGTATTATGTTCTTCTGTTTTTGCTGACTAGAGTGTGGTGCTAACTTTTGTTGTATTGCTAATAATTTGCAGGAGCCGGATAGTGATGTCGATTATGAAAAGGACTCTAGGGATGCGAAGAGCAGATACGTCCTGAAAGAGCTGGAGGCGGGGCAGCATCGATACCGTCATGGCGACGAAATGGATTTTCCCTTTCTGCATTAGAGTTATAGACGGCAGTCGGAACAGCATGATCCAGCATGCTGTCGCATTGGACAATCTGGCTCGCAGAACAAAAGATCGGCCCTTCTTATGGCTCAGCACGCTGCCTACGGCGTGTTTCTGAAGAAGCTGCTTGCGCGGGATATCCGCTTAGGCCTCGCGCGGCCGCCTCCTCCAAAGAAGGCCAACAAGGACAAGAAGGCCAGGAAGGGCAGGAAGCCTTGGAGGCGGTGATCGATGTTGCTGCTGCTAGTGCTTGTTGTTGCAACAGTGTTTATATTATATGTTGCTTTTGGTACTGTAAGAACTTAATTAGTATCGTCCTATATGTGCTTAAGAACAATTGTTATGTTGCTATGTAAGAACTTAATTAGTATCGTCGAAGAATTAAGTAGTGTATATAGTATCTACATGTATATATTATGTTGCTTCAGACAAGCAAGGGCGCCAAGGGCGCCAAATATATTCAGCTCATCTGCACCAGGCAGCTGTGAGTATAAAGTCCTGAAAATTTACATTTTACATAGTTGACACAACAGGACAGAAATCTAGAGGATGAGCTGAATTCAAGCATTTGTAGATAGGTTGATTTAGGCTACGCCTAAGAACCTTGCTTCAACTGATCATGTTCTTTAGTATGAAAAAAATAAGAGACTGTTTAACGTCTATAACCTAATTTTTTTCTTTTGAAATATGTAGTATATATAAAGTAATAATTAAAGAATACAATCCTTGTGAAATTAGCCAGTTTTTGCTTTAAAAGAAATCCTTTCATGGACTGGGCCAACATGGCACAACTAGCAACTCTAGCCATTTGACCGTTTAACGTCAATAACCTAATTTTTTGTTTAAAATAAGAGATCTAAACTCTAACATCTGCGCGCCAAATCTCAAATCTACACTGAAATACCCTCACATGGGGTCCCACTCGTCAGTGTCACAGACCGCCACGCTACTCGCCCCCACTCGGCTGCTCCTCCACTGAAAGCGACCACTCTGCCCAGCGCCTCCACTTCTCCCACTCAGCTAGCTACTCCCCACCCCCACCCCACCCCCACGGCGGCGCCCCCTTCCCCGTTCTCGGCGAAGTCCTCAACCAACGACTGGTAAGTGCTGATCCCCTCCGTTCCCCATCCTCAACCCCACGATGCGATCTAGGCTAGATTCTGGCGGATGTAGGTTAGATTCCGGTGGATGTAGGTTATGTTGATGTTTTTAGGTCACCACAGGCCATGGATTTTGCTCACGCTACCGTCACAGGTCCCTCGAGATCGCTTCCCCCACCTAGATGGACATCCACCTAGACAATTTGAGGAAGATCACACTGTCCATTCTTCAGACAGTCGAGGTAAATCTTATAGAAATTATTATCCTTTGGCCTCGTAGCCAGGTCGTAGCTACCTCTTAGGTTGGGCTATAGGACTTCAGTCGAGGCTGCAACTTCTGTAGCATGTGGCCTGATGAAATTCATAACTGGATGCAGGCTGATGAAGTTGAAAAACTCACGAAGCCTAACTGGGACCGTTTGTACGTTCAAACCGCAACTCGGGAGGATCTCATGAGTGAGTGCTTCAACCTCCAATCGCGACAGGCGGCAGAGAGGGAAGCCCTAGGCTTGTCGAGGAAAAGGCGATGATGTTTATGAAAGAGAGGGATACAGCCTTGGCCGAGCTGGAGAGGGTGCAGAAAGCTAAGTCAGCACTCGAGTTGGAACGTGACGAAAGCTGTAGGAACATCCGCACCTTGACAAACAGCTTAATTGTGAGCTGCTTAATTGTAAGGCAGGTCTGAGAGAAGCCAAAGTGGAGTGACATGATATTCACTCTGTTGGAGAAGAAAGCTACAGAAGCCACGGTATCTGATATCCCATCTGATATTGTGCACCCTCCTAGAGTCAAGAGAGCTAAGAAAAAAAAGAACACTCGTAGAGGTCACAAGTCAAACTGAGGTAAAACTGTTGTTTGCCTTAACTGTGGTAAAACTACCTTGCTCTTTAATTAGATTGTGTCAACCTGCTATGCAAAGATTACTCTCCAGTTCATATTATGCGCCGATGATTAAACTCTACACTTTATCTTGATGAGATCGTCAGCATTTACCTAGTGTTGTGTACAACCACATTTGTTCTGCATTTTCCAAGGAAAAGGCTCGATGATCTCATCGATTTGTGTGATTCTTTACTATGAGGCCCCAATTATGATTTTCCCAGTAATGCACAGTTCAATGATTACTGTCTTTGCAATATGAGGATTATTTTATGTTCATTCTCTATTCTGTGCTGTGATTAAGCTCTACACTTTATCTTGATGGGATGATCAGTATTTACCTAGTGTTGTGTACAACCACATTTGTTTTGCATCTTCCTTGGTAAGTGCTCGATGATCTCATCCATCTGTGTGCGCTTCTTTCCTATGAGGCCCCAAATATGATTTCCCCTTTACTGTGCATTGTACAAGCACATTGCATTGTACCTATGAGGCCCCAAATATGATTTTACCTTTGCTTGGGCAGATTTGTCTGTACCGTGGAATCATTTCTTTGCATTATGTGTGTGCTTGTAATTATGAGGCTATTTTTCTTGATGTTCATTGCTAAACATTTATGCTTACCCTTTAGTTCCAACACTTGGAATTTCATGGTGTGCTCTGTTCATTTGAGGCATGTATTTGATTGTGTGTCGTGTTGTGTGTCATTTGTACATGATTAAAATGCCGATGATTAAAATGTTATGGCACTATGTGATTCGGGGTGGCGCTCGTGAGCCTTGTATATGCATGAATACATATTTTGTGCATTCTACTTGGCTCACCAACTCCATCCCTGAAATGTGTCCAATCAAACTATATATGAGGCATGCTTTTGAATTGGCCCTTCTTGATTTGTGTGTCATTATATGAGACTTAACATCTTTCTGCACTCATTTAACGAACATGTGTGACACTTTTTTGTAGGGTTTGCCAAACCGTGGACGTGGCTTTGGAATGGTGGCGAAACACACAAAAACCCTATCATGATGTGAACCTCTGGAGGCATTTTCGGTGTCATGTGTAGCTAAGTAGAATTAGTTTAGTTAACCTGGTATTCGGTTGATCCTGGTGTGAGCCTGTTGTGCCGCTGCTTTGAACCTGTTGTGAGGATCGTGTTGAACCTTTTGTGATGGTGATTTGAAAATGAAGCTTTGGCCGCTAAAAAAGAGCACCTCGACTAGCAATATCAAGATGGCTATGCGAGAGAGCGCTTAGATAATTGTAATATCTTCTAGTTCTTACATGTTTTCAAACTAGAAATGGGGATAGCCCGATTTACAAGTTGCAGACGGAGCTTCTGCACTTCTCTTGCAGACGGAGCTTCTGCACTTCTCTCTCCAGGTTATGGATTACAATGTTTGATGATGCTATGTCATATTGCAACTTCTTCACTTCTCCCTGAGCCGTCAGTTTAGCCTCTTGGGTGGCGATGGCCAATTTGATGCCACGGACATGTTCCTTTACCATCTCGATACTCTCAAGATGAAGGTTTTCACACTGCATCTGGAGGTTCTTCTTATCTTCCACAAGCTCCTTGATCAGGCCTACCACCTTGCCATTTGTTTCATTACTCTTATTGTATAGCCTCTTCCAGCCGGCTACCTCATTCTGTAGTTTGGTGCGGTCCGCACGAAGGTTTGCTGCTTCATTCGCAATCTTTTGGGACGCCTTCCTCTTTAGATCCAAATCAACACGAGGCGTTCAAACTCTTTTTTCAGGACCTTGTTATTCTTCAGAAGCGTGGCGCACCACTCATTTGCGATGGCCTCCTTGGCTTCAATCCTAGCCCTGGCTTCCTGCAGGCAGTTCATAATTAGTAGTGAGATTAGTCCGAATATGAGGGATAGAACAAATGATTGGATAGTTCAGACCTCGCTGTGCTGGAGAGCGAGGACGACCTTCTCGAATGATTGTTTGTCTCCCGCTAGGCCATTCGTGCTTTGTTCTTGGTCTGGATTGCCGATGTCCGAGCGGCTCTCTGAGATATGTACAAGTGACTTCAGTTTGATGGATATTGGGACATGTTTGTACCAAAGAAATTATACTTCAGAGATATTTAAACGTACCGGCCATCTTCTTGGACGTGCTGATTTGGATCAAACTCGAGGTGGAGTTATCGCCCGTCTTCATGTTCTTGCTCAGAGATAGCGGGGTATTTGCCTCCATCAGAGGACAATCTTTTTCTTCGCCATCTTCTTGAGCCATTTGCGGTATCTCCTTACGGCGTTTTGCTTCGCGGGCCTCCTCCGCCTTCGTCGCAGCTATCTGTTGCTTCCGCTTGAAGCTCGACGATGCGAGGACATGGCTGGGGTGGTATGTAGGAATGGGGTTTTCTCTGCCGAGTGGTGGCGAGTGGGGAAGATGGTGAATAGTGGAATGACGGAGACGTGTTCTGGCAGTGCTAGTTTAATATGTGGCAACCGTCTCCTAGCATTCACGCGCAATCTGGTCCGTCCATTTAGAATCAACGGTCTAAGGTAGATGTCTTACCAACGAAGGGATTTGCACGGATGCCGATGGATAAAGTTATTTACTGCGGGCTGTGCAACCTCTACAAACATTAATTGGACGGAGTAGAATATTTTTTCCTTGCAAAGACGGGGTTGTTGAGCTCGGTCTCACCAAGTTCTCTCCACCTTGTTATTCAGTTGATTCAATTTCTGTCATAAACGGCCAAAGCGGCTGTGAACCTCAACCTTAATGACAGGTGGGGCGCAGCCAAAAAACTCCGGTCGTTGCTAAAAAAATTGGTCAAAACTATCTGACAGATGGGCCTGGACAAAACATGTAGAAACAACCCTCTTGCGAAAACAAGGTCGTAAATTACAACAGTGTATGACAGGTAGGGTCCAGGATCTAACTGTGGTGCTCGTTGCCAGTCAATGAGTCATGCAAGGACACAATCTGGCGAGCGACGAAAATTCGACGTTCTACGTGACCAAGACCTGTTTCGTCAAAGAAAACTGGGCTAAAGTTTGGATAATGGGCCGGGGACGAAAATCTACGACGTAAAATAAGTGAAACATCTCGCGCAAATGGCCCATGAATGAAAGATCCAAAACGTCGCGAGCAATATCAGCTTTTCGACCCACTACGACGGAAACACTCGACGTTATCGGAACGTCGCTAGAAAACCGTCGCGGATCGACAGAATTTTGGCACTTGATTTTATATTAAGTTTATGATTTATTTGACTAACCTACTAATAGTTGCAAAAGTGCACAATGTTCTTGTTGTTTTACACTTTGATGTGTAGAAATTATCAAGAATACAAGAGGAAACCTTGTTGGAGTCGAATTGGGACTTTGCTGAAATCTGTCTCAGAACTTTTTTCGGAGTTTGTCAGTTTGACCCTCGAAGACGACGTCAAATGGAAATCAAATTAAATAGAAATTTGTCAGAAATTTCCATACGCAACTTTTAATCCCGATATCAGCCCAATCGGAGTTTGGACCCGGCCTGGAGGCCTGTTTTGGTGAAACCCTAAAAGGGGTGACGGAAATCCGAGAATATATAAAAGGAGAAAACGTAACTCATGGAGGACACGCCATACCGAATTTGCAGCCACCAAAGCCACGTTTTTGCCTCCCCCATGGATCCCATCTCCATGGGGGAGGGCTCCCAAGAAGCCATGAAGGAAGGGGCTAAGGGGCGGCGCTCCCCCATGATGCCGGCGGCGGGGAAGGAGCTCCCAGCGCCGCCGGCGCCGCCGCGCCGCCCTGCGCTCCTCGCTGTCCTCTTCTTCATCCCCACAGCCATCTTCATTGCCAATTCCTCCTTGTATACAGTGGTTCATCCTTCCACACACCTCTGTACCGTCCTATGTAAACATGGTGTTTGATGCTATAAGTTATTATCCTATGATCTACGTCATGGTTATTTGTCTTTTGATTGCTTTGTTGAATGTATATGGTTCATTAGAGTTGTATGTTGATATGGTACTGCTTCGGTGTCCATCATATACTTGTGTGCGCATGATCAACATTATAGGGTTGGTAGTATTTGTAAACGAAGGGGGTAGTCTTACCGGAGTGACAGAAACCTAAAGACGCAAACCGGTTAGTTGCTCGTATGGGAGTAAGAGGACCATAAACTTAAGTTGTGGTTGGGGAAACCTTAATGCATTGTTAGTGCTTATGGATGTTTGCTAACAATACAATCATATAGTACTTGTAATCCCAAGTAGTGGAGTGCATGTATATTTAGCCTCTCCACATAGAAAACTGCATCGAAGACAATGAACCTGATATCTTTGCTAATTAATCTTGGACAAAGCCATCACAATTACCACCACTTTTCCACACTCATGGTACTGTTAGTTTATGGTTACTTAGTATATTTTATTGCTGAAGCACTAACTTTTACTTTCTTGTATTTATTATCTCGCAAAAGCTATCCTCATACCCGTATTGTTACTCTAGTATTATTCCCTAGATGAAGTAAACGTTTAGTGTGCGTAGAGTTGTATCAGTGGTTGATAGAACTTGAGAGAATAGTTATCCTACCTTTAGCTCCTCGTTGGGTTCGACACTCTTATCGAAAAGGCTATACGCGACCCCCTATACTTGTGGGTTATCACATATTTACATGCATACTTGACTGGCCTTTGTTTGTGTAGCTGGCCGATGCCAAATACATGTATATTGACTTGGCGATGGATTTCAAGAAGCCATACAAGTTGATGCATTGTTGGGAGAAGGTTCAAAATTGCCGAAGTGGAAGAGCCATATCAAAGACCAATCCAACGCCGAGGGAGATGAAAGAAGGCTGCCGGCCGCTAGGCCGATCATCCAGATATGGGAGTGAAGGCGCCAGGGCTGGCAAGAAGCCGGCGGCCTCGGGCGCCTCAGGCAGCATCCAAGAGTCGGTGAAGCTCTACGTTGCCGAGTTGGCCGCGTTGACTGTCGAGAAGAAGAAGATACAAGCCAAGGCCGACAAGAAGTGGGAGCTCTACTTCCACATGCAGCGGACCAAGATTAGGAACCAGGAGAAGAAGGAGGAGCGTATGTTCATGGCCACGAACTGTTGGATATATGCCCTAAGAGACAATAAATATATCTGTTTCATGATTAATGTATTATATCTTTATGCTATAACTGCTATGGTCTATAAATGTGAGATTTATAGGGAAACACATACGCACGTGTAGGGATATAATCAAACCCATTTACCCTTTGTCCTGTCTCTTGGACGAACTCGTTAATACTGGATGGCGATGTTTTCCAGCCATGGACAAGTGCTCTTGTCATTATTAATGGGAGCATATTGTTAAGTTAACAATATGACTGGGAAGACCCAATTTATGATGTACTACGAGATCAAATTTCGTATAAATAGTATAGTCTAGGTTTGGTTGCTTGCTTATTCCTTAGACCATGAGAATATGTGGTTATGTATATTAGAGAGGAAGCTTTGACATAGTCAATCATTACGGCCGTAACAGGGTAATCAAAAAGGCTATGATTGGGTAACCTCAAAGGTATACTATAACCATAGTAGTTCAAGACTGGGAATCACACCTCTAAAGTTATAGAGAGATACAACCAGGATCATCCGCTCTAGTGTGAAAGTGTCCATTGACAAGTCTGCGCAGACAAGGTAATGATATGCAAATATCATGGGATACTTAAATGAGTTAAAGAGTAAAGGCATCGTACCGGTAACAAGGATAAGGTGATATAGTAAATGAAAGCTATCATTTACGGTAATGTCATATATCTCGCCTTGGGTATTTGATGAGTATCGTGATGGTGATAGGATAAACATGTTAATCAAGCAGGTTCAAAAGAGTGTCTTCGCATAACGGTAGCAGCTATACAGAACGTCCACGTTCTGACACTGGCAAGTGATTGGATAAGCATTTCCAATTATAGTTACATGTTATCGAACATGTAGGGGTCACACACTTAACGCGTCAAGATCTGCTGTATTCGTAGTGGTCCGGAGTAGAGGTTGTATCATCTGGGATGGTTTCCGGCGTGATAGAATTACATTCGGAGAATTAGATCATGAAGAAAGAGAGGTTTATAAGAAAGGAAATAATTGTCCAAGTATATTCTGTCGGCAGACACTAGGTGTCTCGGATCATATAAATATGTTTGTATGATAAGTAATTAATTCTGGGAATTAATTAGACAAAATATTTATTGATTAAATATTAATTTATTTAATTAATAGGAAATTATTAAAGGCCAATAAAAGGTGGCTGCCACATGGGCCACATGGGCCCACAAGGAAGCCGCACCGCCACAAGGTGGTGGGCCGAGTCGGCCGGCCGAACCTTAGTGGGCCTCGGCCCACGAAGGGCAAGGCGGCGGCGGGAGGCCGAGACGAGGCCGGCTTGGGTGGGCCCCACCCATCCGAGTCGGTGGCCAGGGCGGGCCCCACCCGCAGGTCGGTGGCCAGGTGGGCCCCACCTGGGGTCGGTGGCCGAAGTGGCCCCACTAGGGGCGGCGGCCAAGGAGGAGGCGGTG